>JAPDPM010000020.1:14765000-15390000 GCA_032173925.1 Heritiera fomes | reverse complement strand
TATTCCAACTTTGATATTTAATACCTAAAACATAAAATAAACATTAGTAAGCCCTTTTAGGCATAAAACATCGATAAAGAAAATATATTAGCACATATAAAATTCCCAAAATATCATCCTATCATCACCCGGTGAGAACTCAAGTGGTTAGTGTCTCGTATCTGCATAGCTCTTTTACCGACTTTAAGCTGTCCTTAATCTCTCACTAATCAACTGTACATCTTTCGAAGCTTGCTCTACCAAATCAAAAACCAATAACTTTTGAACTCCCACTTCTTTCCATGCAATCGGGGATCTACACCTTCTACCATATAATGCCTCGTACGGTGTCATGCCGATACTCGTCTGATAGTTGTTATTATGTGCAAATTCAGCGAAAGGCAAGTGGTCATCCTAGGAGCCTTTAAAATCCAATGCACACGCCCTTAACATATCCTCGAGTTTCTGTATCACTCGCTCAGACTGCCCATTAGTCTGCGGATGAAAGATGGTGCTGAAATTTAGTTGGGACCATAGCCGCCTGAAATCTCTCCCAAAAATGAGATGTGAACCGAAAATCCCTATCCAAAGTAATACTCACTAGAACACCATATAACCTCACTATCTCCCGTACATATAGAATGGCTAGGGCACTGAGGGAATTTGTAGATTTGATGGCTAAGAAGTGGACGGACTTCGTCAATCTGTCTACAATCACCCATATAGCTGAAGGAAACCAAAACAAACACGCAACGGAATATAAATCATTCGGCCTCCACCAGGATCGATTCGGAGAGTTGCCTGATTAGGGTTTCGAGATTTTACCTAATGTTTTCTCTGATTTTTGTAGTTGGTCGAGTCACAAGCAACAACTTTTCGTTCCTGCCTCTATGGTATCCACACGAACGGATCTCACGACTCTTGAACGTCTCACGATCAGAAGCCTTAAAGAGCGTTTTTGATTCTTATAATCGATTTGCTATCTTCGATTAAAAGAATAATTTTTGTTCTTTTTTTTTCTTTTTTTTTTGTTTGTTCAGCTTTGTTTTAGAAAACATCTTTTTATAGGCAGTAAATTTTACCCTAAAATTTACTGCCAAATAGAACTCTAATCCTACTTAGAATAGGATTAGCTATATCCTTAATCCAATTCAGAATAGGATTAGATATATCCGTAATCCAATTCAGAGTAGGATTAATTAAGCTCCTCATTGATCCGTTCTAAGTGTGCGACCCAATAGGTTCTCAAAACAATGGCAATGACAAAATTGTCATAGGCAATGAGCGCTATCTAGCAACACATCATTGCTACCCATGTAACGAGAATGTCAATGACTCGACATAACCTTACTCGTGATAGATGTTACCGTGTAGTCTAATCCCTTTATCCTTTAATGTCTTGATTAGACACAAGTCATGGAATGTGTCACACTTGTATAGTCTAATAAGCGTTTCTTGATTTCTGAGTAGACTAATTAAACAAATAAAATCAATATCTCATATTGACTTATTCGAGCACGTCCATGCATTTCTTAGTCTCACTTTATCAAAGGGCCCAAGACATCACTCTTGTTATATAAGAGGGATAAATCCTATCTTGATCACTCAACATCCCTCTACATAGATCAAGGCATACCCAATTCCTACCTTTATAGTCCATCCTGTTACGAATTACATTAGCAGCATTAAAGTATGCAATTCTCTATGTTGGGATCTCTGATGATCTCAAGTCAAAGGATCACATACACCATCATCACTATGAGAATCGCTTATGACACTCATATAACAATCCATGTAGCATTCTCATGGAGGGTCGATCCAGTACATAGTTCTCTAACATGTACCTATGTGATGACTTGATATCCTATATCCATGACAATGGTCATCAGTCAACCACATACTAGTCTTATCGTATCATTGTTATCCTTGTTCACAATAATACTTGACTAGGGATATTTTAAGAATAGTGTGTTATTACTATTCTAAGGACATTATCATATAAGATTACATTACGCAGTTATAAGACAAATATAATAATGAACTATAAATAAAATGTCATGATACATAAAAATGCCAAAGTCAATCATCTAATGAATGGTTCTAAGGGCATAATCCAACAATCTTCCATTTGCACTAAGACCATTCACTCATGTATCTAATACCTAGTGACCTAGTGTGACGATCATGTCTCTACTGCGTCAAAGGCTTCGTCAGTGGGTCGGCGATGTTATCGTCAATTGGTACTTTGCATATCCTCACATCTCCTCTCTCGATGATATCTCGAATGAGATGGAAGCGCCGTAGTATATGTTTGGATTGTTGGTGAGATCTAGGTTCCTTAGCTTGTGCGATGGCTCCATTGATGTCACAATAGAGCTCAATCGGATCTATAATGCTAGGAATCAGTAATGAACTTCCTGATCCAAACAGCCTCCTTAGCAACTTCAGAGGCAGCTATATACTCAGCCTCTGTTGTAGAGTCGGCCACGGTCGCCTGCTTTGAACTCTTCCAGCTCACAGCACCACCATTAAGGCAAAACACATAACCAGACTGCGATCTATAGTCATCTTTATCAGTTTGGAAGCTAGCATCAGTGTAACCTGTTACAATGAGCTCTTCCTCACCTCCATATATCAAGAATGTATCCTTAGTCTTTCTCAAGTACTTAAGAATATTCTTGACAGTGATCCAGTGACGTTCACCAGGATCAACTTGATATCTACTCGTCATGCTTAAGGCATACGAGACATCGGGACGTGTGCATAACATGGTATACATAATGGATCCAATAGCAGATGCATATGGAACCTTACTCATACGTTCTCTCTCTTCTTGTGTTGTAGGACACTGTTCTTTTGAGAGAGTAATGCCATGTGTCATAGGCAAGAATCCTTTCTTGGAATCCTGCATGCTAAACCTCTTTAGCACTTTATCTATGTATGCACTTTGACTTAGGCCAATTAATTTCCTTGATCTATCTCTATAGATCTTTATACCCAGTACATAGGTAGCTTCGCCCAAGTCCTTCATTGAAAAGCAATTCCCTAACCAAGTCTTTACAAACTGAAGGGTAGGGATGTCATTCCCAATTAGTAGTATGTCATCTACATACAACACCAGGAAGACAATAGTGCTCCCACTAACCTTCTTGTAGACACAAGGTTCATCTTCGTTCTTGATGAAACCAAACTCTTCGATTGCATCATCAAAACGAAGATTCCAACTTCGAGAAGCTTGCTTTAGTCCATAAATAGAACGTTGCAGCTTACAAACCTTTCCAACATTTTTTGGATCAACAAAACCCTCAGGTTGTGTCATGTACACATCCTCGAGTAGCTTTCCATTAAGAAAAGCGGTCTTGACGTCCATTTGACAGATTTCATAATCATGGTATGCAGCTATCGCAAGCAAGATCCTAATGGATTTGATCATCGCGATTGGTGAAAAAGTTTCATCATAGTCAATACCATGAATTTGTTTAAAACCTTTTGCAACCAATCGCCCTTTATAGGTATGAACATTTCCTTCCATGTCGGTTTTCTTCTTAAAAACCCATTTACACCCTATAGGTTTTACCCTTTCGGGTAAGTCAACCAAGGTCCAAACTTGGTTGGCATACATGGATTCCATCTCAGATGTCATGGCTTCAAGCCATTTCTCAGAGTCTGGCCCTGTAATAGCCTCTTGATAGGTAGTAGGCTCATCTTGGTCCATGAGCAATACATCACCGTTCTGAGTCATTAGAAATCCATATCTCTGTGGCTCATGATGTGTTCTAACTGATCTACGCAAGGCTTGTGTCTCTTGAGCAGGCGGTTGCTCCACAACAACTTGTGGTTCTGGTTCCACAACAACTGGTCGTGCTTGCTCAGGCTCCATCTCAACATCGGGTGCGCTATCTTGTAGCTCTTGAATTTCTTCAAGTTCTACTTTTCTCCCACTAGTTCTTCTAGAAATGAATTCTCTCTCTAGAAAGACACCTGTTCGAGCTACAAACACTTTGCGCTCGGTGGGATTGTAAAAATAATATCCTTCAGTTAATTTAGGATATCCCACAAAATAGCACTTATCAGATTTAGGTGCAAGTTTGTTAGAGACTTGACGTCTCACATAAGCCTCACAACCCCAAATCTTCATAAAAGACATACTGGGACGTTTACCAGTCCATATCTCATATGGTGTCTTTGGAACCGATTTAGATGGAACACGGTTCAGTGTAAAAGCAGCTGTTTCTAATGCATGTCCCCAAAAGGATTCTGGAAGATCTGTATGACTCATCATTGATCGAACCATATCTAATAAAGTTCGGTTTCTCCTTTCAGATACATCATTCCATTGTGGTGTACCTGGAGGAGTGAGTTGTGAGACAATCCCACACTCTTTAAGATAGTCATAAAATTCTTGGCTTAAGTATTCACCACCTCGATCTGATCGAAGTGCCTTAATGCTCTTGCCAAGTTGGTTTTGTACTTCATTCTTGAATTCTTTGAACTTTTCAAAAGATTCTGACTTGTGTCTCATAAGATACACATAGCCATATCTACTGAAATCATCAGTAAATGTAATAAAGTACATAAACCCACCTCTGGCCTGTGTGTTTAAAGGTCCACATACATCTGTATGTACTAAACCCAATAAATCACTTGCCTTTTCACCACGTCCTTTGAAAGGGGCTTTAGTCATCTTACCCATCAAACAAGATTCACATGTCTCATACGATTCAAAATCAAATGAGTCCAAAAATCCATCTTTATGGAGTTTGGAAATGCGATTCTCATTTATGTGTCCCAAGCGACAATGCCAGAGATATGTTGGATTTTGATCATTAGATTTGATCATTAGATTTAATCCTTTTAGCATTTATGTTATAAATAGGCATATCAAGATTTAGAATGTAAAGACCATTAATTAGTTGTGCACTACCATAAAAGATATCATTTAAATAAATGGAGCAACAGTTGTCCTTTATTATAAATGAAAAACCCTTCTTGTCCAAACAAGAAATAGAAATAATGTTTTTAGTGATGGAAGGCACATAATAACAATCATCTAATTCTAAAACAAACCCTGTGGGCAATGTCAAAATATAAGTTCCTACAGCTAATGCAGCAACCCTTGCTCCATTTCCCACTCATAGGTCGACCTCGCCCTTAGTCAACGATCTACTCCTTTTGAGTTCCTGCACATTTACACAAATGTGAGAACCACATCCAGTATCTAATACCCATGATGAAGAAGTAGATAGATTAACTTCTATAACATAAATACCTGAAGTGGAAGTCTCACTGCCTTTCTTCTTCTTTAGCTCTTCCAGGTATTTGTTGCAGTTCCTCTTCCAATGTCCGGTCTCACCGTAATGGAAGCATTTCCCTTCTTTGGCAACCCCACCTTTAGGCTTCAGTGCAGTATCATTGGGCTTGAACTTGCCATTGGCTTTATTACCTTTTTTCTTGCCCTTTGCATTAGCCCTGCCCTTAGCTTTCTTAACTATTAAGACATCTTTGGGCTTGGCCTTTTTCATGTTGGATTCAGCTGTTTTCCACATGCTAAGTAACTGTGGCAGAGTCTTGTCAATTTCATTCATGTCGTAATTAACAACAAACTGACTGTAGCTGTCTGGCAACGATTGCATAATCACATCAGTGGCCAACTCTTGGCCCAAAGGAAATCCCAATCTTTCAAGGTTTTCAATGTACCCAATCATCTTGAGCACATGAGTACTAACGGGAGTCCCCTCTGCCATCCTACACTGAAACAATGCCTTAGAGACATTGTACCTTTCTTGCCTAGCTTCCTCTTGATAGAGTTGCTTGAGATGCTCGATTATATCGAACGCATCCATTTCCTCATGTTGCTTTTGAAGCTCAGGATTCATGGAGGCAAGCATAAGGCAACTAACATCTAATGCATCATCTTGATGCTTCTTATAAGCATCTCTTTCTGCCCTTGGAGCATTAGAGGGTGGTTCCTCAGGTAAGGGAATCTCAAGTACATATAACTTCTTTTCTTGCTTGAGGACTATCCTCAGGTTCCTGTACCAATCCAGGAAGTTTGTCCCATTCAACTTGTCCTTCTCAAGGACAGATCGCAGTGAAAGTGTGTTATTTGTGTTTGATGCCATGATAATCTACAACAGAAATATGCAAAATATAAGTATCATGAATGCATTCATTTAATTAAATATTTATTAAATGATGCTCCCACTATTTTTATCGAATCAACAACCCTCACTATTAATTCGAAAAAATTATCACATAATTTCTCTAGTGGGCCAAGATCCATATTTCACCTATCTAGAGTTAGCTTTGGCTAATCGCCCAAGATTTGGCTATTTAGGTAGGCAACACTTACCAATTACATCTCATGTAACTATTAGATAGTTGGGTGAACAACACTTGTTCTAATTCATCTCATGAATGGAACCCCAACTTTATGCCTCTAAATTCCCAATCCTATTGAGGAAATCTAGTTAAGTCAACCCAATTTATAGCCTTTGGATATCACTATTATCCCATCGCGTCTTACTAAGATAGATATGATATTTTGCTTTGGCAAACATAACAAAATCGATTCTAGCCTTGACGAGTGCTATTCATTGGTAGGCATCTATTATTGACTTAATTTAATTTGAAGGATTTTGTTAGTTTATTGAATAAGATCTCACCAATTTTACTTTTTTTAAAAATTATCATATGATTTTTCATATCATAAACGTACAAAATAAACCATGCATCTCATGCAATTAAGCAATAAAATAAACGTGACATAGTTATAGCCCAAACTAAATGGATTTCCCAAGCCAATAAGAAACCCTAAGGGTTAACTTAAGGGTAACAACATCTTCTCCAAGTGCCTCTTTGGTCATCCTTTGCATGGTTGTCAGCTTCATTAGTGTTGATCACCATCAACTCATACTTAGCTAAATTTTAACCCTATACTACGTTACAATTACATAGTTTAAGGGAAACCTCGAGTTACATTCGAGGGGAGTAAGATGAGAAAAGAATGTACAACTAGAATTTCAAGAACAAGGCACGACACGCAGGTCGTATTTATTAAAATTTACAACCACCAAAATACAATCATATTGGGCTAGGGCTATAACTATGCACCATGCTCAAACAACAACCACCGTGTTATACAAACAAGTGTAATGCAATTTTAACTTTTAGTTTTATAAATGAGGCACATTTGAAAAGAATTGTGACACGACTGCGGGGTTCCCAAGGGCAGCATGTATTGCTAATATCTCATACTGACTATAATTTTACTCGCATTAGAACACTTCGACATTGTTCTGTTTCTTCCATAACGTTTATGCAAAAACCGCCATTAATAATTCGCATCACAGATTATATCTCACATATAAGTTGAATCGAAATTGATATATATCATATATATAATTTCAACAATTCGATTTCTAGCCTCTGAATATATCATATACTTTCTAATCCGTATTAATCTCATTAAAACGATTGCATGTAATCATAAACAGAAAGTAACCAGAGATCATGCTTTTATCAAAACAAATCAGGGACTCCGAATTTGGCTCTGATACCAGTGAAGGAAACCGAAACAAACACGCAGTGGAATATAAATCATTCGACCTCCACCAGGATTGATTCGGAGAGTTGCCTGATTAGGGTTTCGAGGTTTTACCTAACGTTTTCTCTGATTTCTGTAGTTGGTCGAGTCACAAGCAACAACTTTTCGTTCCTGCCTCTATGGTATCCACACAAATGGATCTCACGACTCTTGAACGTCTCACGATCAGAAGCCTTAAAGAGCGTTTTTGATTCTTATAATCGATTTGCTAGCTTCGATTAAAAGAATAATTTTTGTTCTTTTTTTTTCTTTTTTTTTTGTTTGTTCAGCTTTGTTTTAGAAAACATCCTTTTATAGGCAGTAAATTTTACCCTAAAATTTACTGCCAAACAGAACTCTAATCCTACTTAGAATAGGATTAGCTATATCCTTAATCCAATTCAGAATAGGATTAGATATATCCTTAATCCAATTCAGAATAGGATTAATTAAGCTCCCCATTGATCCGTTCTAAGTGTGCGACCCAATAGGTTCTCAAAATAATGGCAATGACAAAATTGTCATAGGCAATGAGCGGTATCTAGCAACACATCATTGCTACCCATGTAACGAGAATGTCAATGACTCGACATAACCTTACTCGTGATAGATGTTATCGTGTAATCTAATCTCTTTATCCTTTGATGTCTTGATTAGACACAAGTCATGGAATGTGTCACACTTGTATAGTCTAATCAGCGTTTCTTGATTCCTAAGTAGACTAATTAAACAAATAAAATCAATATCTCATATTGACTTATTCGAGCACGGCCATGCATTTCTTAGTCTCACTCTATCAAAGGGCCCAAGACATCACTCTTGTTATATAAGAGGGATAAATCCTATCTTGATCACTCAACATACCTCTACATAGATCAAGGCATACCCAATTACTACCTTTAATAGCATCATGATTCCTTCGGGTCCTAGGCAAATCCATGATGAAGTTCATCGTAACATGCTTCCATTTGCAAGTAGGAATCAGTAGATGCTGTAATAAACCTGCAGGCTTCTAATGCTCGATCTTAACTTGCTGGCATGTGAGACATCTAGCTACAAAATTCGTGATGTCTCTCTTCATCCTTGGCCACCAATACACTCTCCGTAAGTTCTGGTACATCTTAGTACTACCTGGGTGCAGTGTGTACCTGGAGGTGTGGGCTTCTGTCAAAATCAGATTTCTGAGCTAGCGATTATTTGGAACACAATCCTGCCTCTAAACCTCAGAATACCATCAGTGCCAACCTCAAAATTCAATTGTACTCCTATCTGTACATGACTAGCAACCTTTATAAAATAAGTATCTATCCTCTGAGCATTTCTAATCTGACCCATCAAATCCAGCTCGATCCTGACACTAGCCGTAAAACCATAACTCTTAGAGGAGACCACATTAAGACTGAAGTTCAAGAACTGCTCTAATAACTTGTGCTCCCTATCCATCATGCATGACACCATACCCATGTGCTTGCAGCTCAGAGCATCTGCCACCACATTTGCTTTCCTCGGGTGGTACAGTATCTCGTAGTCGTAATCTTTTAACAACTACATCTATCTCCTGTGTCTCATATTTAACTCACGCTGCGAGAATAGGTACTTCAGATATGGTCTGTGTAAACCTGAAATGTCTCACCATAGAGGTAATGCCGCCATATCTTCAATGCAAACACCACAGCGGCTAATTCAAGATCGTAGGTCGGGTAGTTCTTCTCATGCTCCTTAAGCTGCCAAGAACCATATGCAATCACTCGACCATTCTACATCAAGACACATCCTAATCCCTGTGTGGAAGCATCTGTATACATCGAGAATCCACTTAATTTGCTGGGAAGGGCAAGTACTGGAGCTGTAGTAAGTCTCCACTTCAACTCCTGAAAGCTGCGCTCACACGCATTTGACTACTTGAACTTAACATCCTTACGTGTGAGTCGCATCAGTAGAGCAACTAGTCTAGAGAACCCTTCGACAAACCAACGATAGTATCTAGCTAAACCCAAGAAACTTCATATCTCAGTCATTGTCTTAGGCCTCTCCCACTGTACTATGGCCTCGATCTTGGACGGATCAACAGACACCCCGTCCTTCGACACTACGTGTCCCAGAAAAGTGATGTGATCTAGCTAAAATTCACACTTACTGAACTTAGCGTATAGCTTTCGGTCTCTGAGGGTCTATAGGATTATGTACAGGTGCTGCTCGTGCTTCTCCGGAGACTTAGAATACACCATAATATCATCTATGAAAACGATCACGAACTGATCTAAATAAGGCTTAAACACCTCGTTATGAAAACAATCATGAAATGATCTAAATAGGGCTTAAACACCTCATTCGTTAAGCCCATGAACACTGTAGGGGCGTTAATTAGTCCGAAAGGCATCACCAGAAACTCATAATGTCCGTATCGAGTTCGAAATGCTATCTTGGGAACATCTTACTCCCGAATCTTAAGCTGATGATAACCCGATAGGAGATTTATCTTAGAAAACACTTGCGCACCCCTAAGCTGATCAAATAAATCATCAATCCTGGGCAGGGGATACTTGTTCTTGATGGTCGCCCTGTTCAACATTCGATAATCAATACATAACCGCAGGCTACTATCTTTCTTCCAAACGAATAATACCGGTGCACCCCACGGAGACACGTTGGGACGGATAAACCTTTTGTCCAATAATTCATGGAGCTGTTTCTTAAGCTCCTTCAATTCTGTCAATGCCATCCGATATGGGGGCTTAGAAATGGGTTTTGTGCCAGGTACCAAGTCAATAGTGAGCTTGAGTTAATAGTGAACTCGATCTCCCGATTTGGCAATAACCCTGGCAAATCCTCCGAAAATACGTCCGAAAAATTTCTAACCACATGAATCTCATGTAGCTCGGGACGTCTCTTTTCCACATCCTCCACATATGCAATAAAACCTTCAACACATCCACACAACACTTGAACAATTTAATAAACTCATCATTTTATTATAACTTATCAAAAGGTTTTACAATGTAACGTTCTGGTTGAGAGAAGATAACAAACTTAGTATAACAGTCTAAACTAACAAAATTCACAGCTAACCAATCCAGTCCTAATATTACATCAAAATCATACATGGTTAACGAAATTAGGTTAGCTGTCGTTTCCTTCTCTCCTACAGTTACTTTACAATTTCTGCACACTACATCAATCATTTATGCTTCTTTAAATGGGGTATTTACTTGTAACGTATACCCTAATGGCTCTGGTTCTACTGGGACTCTGTTAGCACAAGCAGGTGATATAAATGAAGGAGTAAAACCAAGATCGAATAATGCAATTACAGGTATATCAAAAATATAAATTTTACTTTTAATAACATCTGCGGATGCATCAACAGCCTCCTAATATAATGCATACACCCGTCCATGAGTCATGAGCTGCTTACACTTCTCCGCTGGAGTTGCCCGTCTCAATTGTGAGGGTATAGCTCTTTCTGACTCACTCGGAGCTGCTGGTACCGATACTGGTGGAATAGGGGCTGGAGTGGTAGATGCGGCTGACTCTCGTAACATCAGGCAGTCTCTCATCAAGTGTCCCATTTGCCCACATCTAAAACAGGCTTTCGTAAAAAAGTAGCAAGGCTGTGTACCATGCGACCGTCCACAAAGTGTACACCTAGTTGCGGTACTCTTCGATGTCGAGGTGGGACCAATAGTAGGGCCTGTAGCAGCTGATCTAGTAGATTGTCCCTCAAAAATCTGAATGCCCGAGGGTTTAGCTCTCTTATGTTGCTCTCTACCTGATCTGTCATCTGCGCCCCTCTTCGCCTTACCTTTACCCTTAGACTTAGCCTTCAATGCCAACTCTGAATGAAACTGCTCGAAGTCCTGCTCGCATAGCTTAGCCCGTCTCACTACCACCTCGTATGTCCGGATATCAAATGAGGCCAGCTTAGATCTAATAGATGGTCTCAGCCCAGCCTTAAATCGATCAATCTTATGTCATTCGTCATCTCGTGTTAGTGGATCAAACCTGCTAAGTGTGGTAAACTTTGACTCATACTGATCCACTATCAAGCTAACCTGTAACAGCTTCATAAACTCCTGCTGCAATTTCTTTTGAGCTGTATCGGGGATATAATGCATCGAAATGCATCAACAAATACCTCTTATGTAATCACTGGATGCTGGCAAACAAGACAGTCTGTGTGGACTTCCACCAGTGCTCCGTATCACTAGTCATCTTGAACACTGCTAATCCGACTCTCTCGGTATCTGAACACCTCATTTATCGAAATAACTTCTCTGTCGCTGTCACCCACTACTTTGCCACCAATGGATCTCTGTCTTGCTTAAACTTCGATGGATTAAGCTTAGCAAACTACCACACCCAAGCTACATCACAGTAAGACTCCACATCTTTAGGCGACTATACTGGCGGCGGTGGTGGTATGGCCTCTGCTGCTGTACGGGCTATGGTGCAGGCTGAGGCTTGGGAGCGCATTGTGCAAGAGGTGGTAAAGGTGGTTGTCACATCCCGATTTCTTCTTAATCCTTTATAATATCTTACCGAAGCCAAAATTTGCAGGCTAATTTTTTTTAGTTCATCGTTTGTAGGTGACTGTATAGGTCATAATTTAGTTGTAAACGATCTTTGATCACTAAGGTCCCATTTCTATTTCTTTTTAATTGATTCAATTATGATATTCATCTTAAAGCATCAAGCACTAGTGATTTATATATACTTTATTATTGCACATATCAACGCGAACACCATCTTGAACAAACAACAAACCATTTCATCATGATAGTAAAATAACATAGCCTATATCCCGGACTTTGTTTACATAACCAATCAAAATATAAGTAAATACATTGTGCCATACTCAATCTATGTCTATCTAGTGTGCTGGAAGCCATATACCTGAAACTACAAGTGGGAATCACTCCTGAGGAGCTTCTCGAGTCAAAAGCGTCACGATGGTGATCCTCAATCTGAAAGGGAGGGAAAGAAGAGGGGAGTGAGTCATAAACTCAGTAAGTAACTACAAAAGCAACTTAAAAATCATAACCTGCATCTCACAATTTTCAAACTCATAAATCATACACATTCGATAAATCAAATCTGGTATGCTGTGGTATAAAACATGACTACATTTTAAAACATAAAGAATAGCAATCTCATAGTAGATTTAAATCTCATTTTCAAACACTGATAAATCAGATCCGATATGCTGCATTATAAAACACATTCTCAAATCATGAGGTAAATGCCAATCATCATCATAAATCATACTGTCCAATCGATAAAACAGATCGTAGTACCAAGAGATAAGGCATAGCATCATCAAGATACTTAGAGCTAACATAATAACGATCTACGGTAGCTAACCGTAGCAATCTTCCAAATAGGGACGCTGCTTATGCATAGACCAATCAACCCCAGTTTAATGATCAGATGACACCAGGACCTGTCCAAACGTAATATACGGGACAAGCCAATCGTTCTTGAGAGCTAGTCATCGAGATAGTACTCTAAATCAATTAAGAATGCCTACACAATTCTCAAGGTAGGGTGGCCTAAGGTCTCAATACCTCGGGTCTAAAACTGTATCCAATATCAATCTTATCAAATCAGCCTTCCAAGACTCCGTATCAAAATCATACTGCATAAATATGCAGGTAACAATCAAGGGCTCACTAAGCTTTTAAAGCACTTTAAGTTATAAAACGATATCAGAAAATCGTATCAAACCAAAAGCTTAGTTTAGTTTGGAAACTCAAAAGTGTCATCATATTAAAGCAATAATACATGAAACCAAACATATATTTAGCGAGCCTTTAGCATGCTTATAAAACATTTTCAGAAAACTAAATCAATTAGTGAAGGATAGGCCCAATATGCAGCATTTCATTTCGTTTCAATACCAAATCGGAATTTAAACATCATATAATTTGGATGCACGATAGTTGCTTAAGGTTACTTACAGTACTTTCTTAGCTTACAAATCAATTCTCCCTCACCTAATAAGTCTTGCAGTGTCAGTGGATTTCGGGTCAAGCTTAGTCCTTAGAACAGCCTTCTACATAACACATAGTAGATTGAATCAATCTCGGTACTTCCATCAATCTCAGTACTTCCAATTTTAAGCTAACATTAAGCATTGTATAATTCTACAAGAAACGATACTTGGCAGTGTTTCCAAAATTATTCAAATATTACTAGTACTGTTTATTGTCTTTTCGTTCACTTGAACTACTTATAATCCACTTGGTCCATTTCTGCCTTTTAATATTTCGGACCTTATGGTATTATGCTGACCTTTAGTGAAAATTTTGGAATCTAATTTTTTCCTTACTTAATTCCCTATTCAGAAATGCAAGGCTCATTTTCTAATTCAATCTGTATTGTACCCAGTAAATTTCTAAAGTTCTATCCATTTTTGGCATGTTAGGCAGATTGATTTCCTAACCTTTATGCATTAAAATTTACTTTAGTAATCATAGGAGTATTCAAAAATTATGAATCAAAGACCATGTGAAACCTAATTCAATTCTCTATTTAGATAGGCAAACTTCACAATTTTATCGTTTCCCAATGATTTCCATTAATTCCATAAAGTTATCCTATGTACAGGCATATTCAAACAGAATGGTCATTTGATCTTAGTGCACAAACTACCTCATATTTCAACATAGGGATTTCCAATTTGTATAAACCCAAAACCATATCAATCCTGACTTATTTACTATTTTGGAAATGTGAAGTTTGCAATCAAAGTCAACCTGGAATATTTTTTAGGCATTTTTGAATTTGACACTAAGCTGTTTGTCCCCTGCAATGAGTATCCTGCATTCTTATATACATATCTTAAGTTACATAATTCCAAATTCACAAATTTAGGAACTGGATGAAAGCTAACTCATTTCCCTATCTACAAATGAAAGGTTCATAATTTTATTCTTTTTTAATCAACATCAGCAAATTTCCAAATTTGCACAATGTTTTAGAGTTTTCAGGCACAGTGTTACACTGACCTACATGCACAGAATACTTCATATTTAATTATAGGCATATCCAATTGGTGCAAACCCAGAACCAAAACAATCCTAACTTAATTACCTTTTTGGAAATGTAAGGCTTGCAACCTAACTCAATTTAGGCTATTTTCTACAATTTTTCAAAGTCAAAACCATGATTCACGTTTTTGGACAGATTATCCTGCACTCATTTGTACATATCTCAATATTGAACCATTAAACTGATCATTTAAATAGAAGATCCAAAAAAGGATACTCAAACAGATTCTCACATTATCACCAATTCATTCATTATTCATCCCTACCCTATTTAGTCATGCACATTATCATTGATTAATTCTCATATTCCACATTCATACTCAATATTCAAGCAATACAAAGGTAGAGTCTTAGCCCACTTACCCAATTTCTAGCAGCAACTTTTAACCCAAATAGAAATTACCTCCAGCCTTAGGATTTCTCAATCCAGCAGCTATCTTTCACAAATTTGCTTCACTTATCAGTTAGTTGCAAGGTTATAATTTAACTATAAATTTTAGTTTCCCTTCAGTAATTAAACTTTAGCAATGAAAAGTATTTCATCACTCACCAAAGCCTTCAAAACTGAGAGCTAAATTCTTCATCCCCGCTTTCGGTTTCACTCTTAACTAGCTTTAATCTCACATGCAGCACTGGTTTTCGCTTCCCCACATAATTTCCTTTTTGAATCCTATTGTTTCAAAGAAATTTTCCCTTGTATTTCCTCTTTGCCGTAGCTGCCATTGAAATTTTTCTTCAGAATCGAAATGGATAGAGATGAGGGGAGCGAGAAATAATGGACAGTGTGTGAGAGGAAAGCTGTGAGACCCGATTTTATTTCACTGTACACCATAATTGTAAATGATTGATAGTGAAAATAAATAATTTAGTGAGATTAAATAAATATTGAATGTGAATTTCCACTCTTCATTTTAATTATTGGAAATTATGATTTATAGTATGGTGTATAAAAGAAAGAAAAACAAACATCAAAGTGCAACAAGAAATAGATGGGATTTAATCTTGATAAAAAGGTTGAACATAGTGTTGATGGTGTGAAAGCATTAAATAAAGCATGAACAAATATAAAGATTTAAGGCTGGAACCGAATAGAAGGTGTGAAAGGGAATAAATGGCTGTTGGCCAAATGAAGAGAAGATGAGATAAAAAGCCAATAATAGTTGGCTGGAAATGGTGTGGAGAGGAAGGAGAAAAGAAGGAAAATTAAGTTGAGTGAAATGTAAAAAATAATAGTAAAAAACATGCAAAAATTTGCCTCCCATAGCGGTTACACTTGCTGCAGTTTTCTAAAAGTTTTTAATGCATGAAAGACGTGAAATGATGAAAGAAAACGAGATAAGAAACAGGTGGTAGGTTCTGATTGGATTAACAGGACTATATAAGAAGACTTCATGAGAAAACCGACATTAGCAAACTTCATCTTCTTCGAAAACCACTCTACTGCTTCTCGTCCATTGTGTTTTACTGCAAGCTCAAATCTCCTTTCTTCCGTTCCTTTCATACGTGAGCCATGAAATTTCATCCTTTAGTTAGCTAAACCTTTTCTCCATCGTTTGAAGAGCTAAGGAATAAGCAAAGTAAAGTTAACGTGAGACAAAAAACACTCTGTTTTGGAAGTGCAACTCAGTTAAGGTGAGTTAAATATTTCATTGGTTCGCTTGATGTTTATTGGTATATTTCTATGTTTTATACCGTAAGAAACATAGATATAGCCTTGTTTTAGTTAAATCTTGTTAGGACATAAGAAATTAGAACAAGATGTGGTCTAGAAAGTAATCGAGGATAAACAAGAAAAGTGCTGAAAACGTTGTAAAAGTGATGAGAAATAGGCGAGCTTAGCTATTATGGGCGAGCTAAATAATATGGAGCGTGGTATAGTGGGCGAGACCGCCACATGCTAGTTTAATTCACAGGCGAACCCACCTTTGAATAAAAAGCCGTGCATGGGGAACTCACATGCATAGGCATGGCGAGTTGAATTGTGGGCGATCTCCCACGTATAAGCCAATATATGAATGGCGAGTTATATTGGGCAAGCTATAGGATTAGTCTCAAGTCTCGCCAAAGTGTTGGAAAGATTCGAACAGAATATATTGATAGTCTCAATAATTTATTTTGTAACCGGGAATTGAGAATTGACAAAGGCGATCGGGAAGCTAGGCTTCGTAAGACCAGGTAAGGGAGATGTGTGTGAAGTGAATGCATGTTTTGTGGAGTTAAATTTTATGAAAATATTGAGAAAATGATTTAGTTTGAAACATGCATTGGTTTGATAAACTATTTTCACAAACCAGGATTTGGGCGAGCTATAAAGCCGACCCTTATGTTGTTTCTGGGCGAGCCAAAGAAAGGCGACCCTTGTTTTAATTAAATTCGGGCAAGCCAAAGAAAGGCGACCCATGTTTTAAAAAAAATTCGGGCGAGCCAAAGATAGGCGACCCCTTTTGTGATATTTCAGGCGAGTCAAAAGTGGACGACCCCTTGGTTTTGAAAGACTAGTGTTTATGGGCGATCCCTAATAATCTTATGGGCGACCCCGAACCATTGAGTTATATTTCAGCCTTCGGGCGAATATTTTTATGGGCGAGCTGACCGTGGGCGAGCCAGTTTAACTCATGTTTTTCTCACACATAAATTGGTGAGATTACAGGCTGTTTTTACTGTGTTTTGTAAACAGAAAATATAACACTTTTTTTGGAAAACATTCATTTTACAAAAATGATGAAATATGTGAAATAATTCCTTAAAAGTTCTTCATGAGATATAAAATGATTTTTGAGACTTTAGGCCCCGAGTTTCATGCATTACCATTCATGTAGCTGAGTGACCCGCCTGGGGCGATGGCTCGAGTAAGTGGACCAGCGGTGCACCCCAGGGCGTCACAATATAGACCATGGCCATAGATCTACTGTATCCTTGTGGGGATGATTACTACGTTCCTTTGGGAACGATGATAGCATGATTTAATTGTAGGGTGATGCTTAGTCTTAACTTATTGATTTCTGTTTACTGAAAGGATTTATTGAATCCTGTTTACTGTTTACTATACTATATTGTAAACTGTTTAGCCAATGATTTGAATATTAAAGACTGTTTACTATATCCACTGTTTTCCTACTGGGTATGTTGTTAGGGAAAATAAACTTTTTGGGGGATATAGTTTTTATTTTTATAAAGCAACATACTCCTTCCTTACTGAGCATGTCGCCGTTCACCCCTGATTTTTCACTCCACAAGTTGTTGATCTTGTATTAAGAGAATTACCATCCATAGATTATCAATTGCCAAAGTCAGCAGATTTTCGATATCGAAGGTATATGATTTTCTTTTATATATTCAATGAATTTGTGCAGTACTACTTTGAGTAGAAGGGAATGTATATATATATCTCAAGGAAATAATGTAACAATGCATGCTTCCATATTAGTACGATGAATAAGAGTACTAATTTTACTAAAGTAAATAACGGATGGTTAAGTATCACAGACAGTCCAACCGGTGAAAATATGTGATTTATAAGAAAATATTATGTTATACTATGGATTCGAGATGTTACAGATTTAATGGTATCAGAGCAGGGTTGGTCGGATGTCTAGTGATGCTTAAAACGAAAAGTGAATAGTAAACATTCCCTGTAGTACTGTATAATCTGAATATATAATTGATATACTAATGATAAGTGAAATAAATGATCCCTGTGGTACAGATATGAGTGGAAAAAGGGTGACACGCTTAGTTAGAGGTAGAGGCTGAGGTAGGGCGGCATAGATTCCAGAACTGCAGACACCGAAACCCGTCGCAAGACCTGCACGTCCTCTACAGCTAGAGAGCAATGATGCTCATGTGAGCCGAGTAGAGAGGTTAGTAGCCGATTTCATGGCTATGTATCAGGCGGATAGAGCCGCAGATAGGGCGGAGAGGAAGAAACCAACAGCTCTCGCAGCCCTTGTAGTTGAGCCAGCACCACCACAACCGGCACCAGTTGTACCCGAGCCTCAGCCTATTCCACCACCGGCACCTCAGCCACAGGTAGCTCCACCACAGCCATTGATTCAGCCGCCTAGAGATGTGGAGTCGTATTGTGATGTCACTTTGGTATGATCATTTAGGATGTTGGATCCACCTAAGTTTAAAGGTGCTAGGGATCCGTTGGCGACGGAGCAATGGGTTATTGCTATAGAGAAGTTACTAAGGATTATGATGTGTACGGAGACCGAGAAGGTAGGTCTAGCAATGTTCCAGTTGACAGATGATGCAGAGCACTGGTGGAAGGCTACTCAGATAGTATTGTTCTCCCAACATCAAGATATTACTTGGGAGATTTTTGTAGATGCCTTTAGATGAAGGTATATCCTTGACACTGCCCAGCAGAAACTAGAGCAAGAGTTTATGGATTTAACTCAGGAAAGTATGGCAGTGGACGAGTATGAGGCTAAGTTTACCACCTTAAGCCGATTTGATTCACAGACCAGTGTTAATGAGAGACATAAGATCGAGAGATTTAAGGCTGGTTTGAGACCATCCATAAGATCGAAGCTAGCCCCATTTGATATCTTGACCTATGATGAGGTAGTACGATGGGCTCAGCTATGTGAGAGGGATTTTAAGCAGTACCATATAGGGGCTGGTAGTAAGAGCAAGAGTAAAGGTAAAGATAAGGGTAAGAGACTTTTGGAGAATAGATATAGTAGTGAGTAGCCTAAAAGAACTAGATTTTCGAGCATACTGATTTCCGAGAGACGATTCAATAGATCAGTAGTTTCTACCCCTGCTAGTGGCCCCACCACTACTCAGAGAAGTGTTGCGACTTTATGTAGACATTGTGGTAGGTCACATGGGTCACGCCCTTGTCCTTTGATGTCTAAGGCATGTTTTAGATGTGGATAGAAGGTGCACTTTATCAGGAATTGCCTGATGCTCAGAGAATCAGCTGCTTCTACTATTCCTCCTGCACTACCTCAGATAGCAACACCGGTAGCACCGAGTGAGCCAGAAAAGGTGACACCCTCACAGCTTAGGCGGGCGACAGCCACAGGGAAGGGTAAGAAGGTTGTGACTCAGGGTCGGGTGTACACGATGGATCAGGAGACTGCCGACGCCTCTATTGATGTGATTAAAGGTAAAGTTTATCTCTTTGATATTCCCGTAATTGCCTTAATTGATCCAGGTTCTACCAATTCATTCTTATCGCCTACATATGCTAACAAGACCCCAGTAGAGCCGCAGTTGTTAGGGTATACTTTGCAAGTGAATTCTCCTTTTAAAGATTTCCTGAAGACAGATATTGTATATAGGAATTGTAAATTGACTATAGGAGAGAAGGTTATGATAGCTAACCTAATTTTGTTGAATATATATGATTTTGACATCATTTTGGGTATGGATTGGTTAGCTACAAACCATGTTAGTTTGGATTGTAATACTAAGTTTATTACCTTCTCTCATCCCATATATTGCTAGTGTGGAGGATGTAGAGAGGAAACATCCAGAGATTCAAGAGATTCCTGTGGTCAAGGACTTTTCGGATGTATTTCCAGAGGATTTACCAGGGTTACCACCGGATCGAGAGACAAAGTTTATGATCGAGTTTGTACTAGTACGGAGTCAATTTCTTGACCCCCATATCGGATGGCACTGACAGAGTTAAATGAGCTTAAAAACAGCTCCAAGAGTTATTAGATAAGTGATTTATACGTCCCAGTGTGTCACCGTGGGGAGCACTAGTATTATTTGTTCGGAAGAAGGATGGTAGTCTTCGGTTGTGTATAGATTACCGGATGTTGAATCGGGCTACCATTAAGAATAAGTATCCACTACCCAGGATCGATGACCTGTTTGACCAACTCAAGGGTGCACATGTATTTTCCAAGATAGATCTCCGATCAGGCTATCACCAGTTGAAAATTAAGGAGTCGGATGTGCATAAGACAGCATTTCAGACTCGCCATGGTCACTATGAGTTCTTAGTGATGCCTTTTGGGTTGATAAATGCCCCTGCAGCTTTTATGAGTTTGATGAATGAGGTGTTCCATCCATTTTTTGGATAAGTTTGTCATAGTATTTATAGATGACATTTTGATTTATTCTAAGACTCCAGAGGAGCATGAGCAGCATTTGTATATAGTGTTACAGACCCTCAGAGACCAGAGGTTGTATGCAAAATTCAGTAAGTGTGATTTCTGGCTTGACCATATAATCTTTTTGGGACACATAGTGTCGAAGGACGGGGTGTTAGTTGATCCGTCCAAGATAGAGGCCATTGTACAGTGGGAAAGGCTTAACACCATTACTGAGATACGAAGTTTCTTGGGTCTTGCCGGATATTATCGCAGGTTCGTGGAGAGATTTTCCAAACTTACTGCTCCATTGACACGACTCACACGTAAGGATGTGAAGTTTGAGTGGAATGATGCGTGTGAGCATAGTTTTCTTGAGCTTAAGCGTAGATTGACTACTACCCCCGTATTAGCCCTTTGCAGCGGATCAGGTGGATTTATGGTGTATACTGATGCGTCCGCTCAAGGTTTAGGGTGTGTGCTTATGCAGCATGGTCGGGTTATAGCGTATGGTTCTCGGCAGTTGAAGAATCATGAGAGGAATTACCCGACACATGATTTGGAGCTAACCGCAGTAGTGTTTGCACTGAAGATATGGCGGCATTACTTGTACGGGGAGAAATTTCAGATATATATAGACCATAAGAGTCTGAAGTATATATTCTCGCAACAAGAGTTGAACTTGAGGCAGCAACGGTGGATGGAACTGTTAAAGGACTATGATTGTGAGATTTTGTATCACCCAGGTAAAGCTAATGTAGTAGCAGATGCACTGAGCCGTAAGCATGTTAGCATGGTATCTTACATGATGATCAGGGAGCATGATTTGATGGAGCCGTTCTCTAGCCTCAGCTTGACAGTTATTTCCTCTAACCAGTATGGATTTACGATTAGTTTTTGTATACAGCCGGATTTGATGGATCGGATTAGAAAAGCTTAGAGGAGTGATGATTATTGCGTCGGGGTAGCTAGTCAGATTTAGATGGGAGTTGTGTCAGATTTCGAGATTGGCACCGATGGAATACTGAGGTTTAGAGGTAGGATATGTGTTCCCAGAGATCAGCAGATTAAAGACTTGATTTTATCCGAGGCCCATACCTCTAGATATACATTACATCCAGGTAGTTCTAAGATGTACCAAAATCTCCGGAGAGTATATTGGTGGCCTAAGATGAAGAAGGACATCGTTGATTTTGTTGCTAGATGTCTAACATGCCAGCAGATTAAGATTGAGCATCAAAAGCTTGCAGGTATGCTTCGACCATTATTGATTCCTACGTGGAAATGGGAGCATGTGACTATGGATTTTGTTATAGGTTTACCACGGACCCGGAAGGGTTATGATACTATTTGGGTAATAGTAGATAGATTGACTAAGTCTGCTCATTTCTTGGCCATGAGATCTACAGATTCAGTTAGTGCCTTAGCCGAATTGTATGTCAAGGAGATAGTGAGATTACATGGTGTTCCAGTGAGTATTACTTTTGATAGGGATTCCCGCTTCACATCTCATTTCTGGGAAAGATTTCAGGAGGCTATGGGATCCTAGCTGAATTTTAGCGCCGCTTTTCATCCACAAACTGATGGACAGTCTGAACGTACGATATAGACACTCGAGGATATGTTGAGAGCGTGTGCACTGGATTTTAGAGGCTCATGGGACGATCACTTACCCCTGGCAAAGTTTGCTTATAATAATAGCTTTCATACAAGTATCGGTATGGCACCTTATGAGGCCCTATATGGCAGACGATACAGATCCCTGATAGCATGGGAAGAAGTGGGAGACCGTAAATTATTAGCTCCCGATTTGGTCGAGCAGGCTTCCTGTGATGTACAGATGATTTGTGAGAGGCTCGGAACGGCTCAGAGTTGGCAGAAGAGTTATGCAGATACTAGACGCTGACCATTAGAGTTTGTAACGGGTGATTATGTATTCTTAAAGGTCTAACCGTCCAAAGGTATAATGAGATTCGAGAAGAGAGGAAAGTTGAGCCCCCGATACATTGGGCATTTTGAGATCTTAGATCGCATGGGAGATGTGGCATATAAGTTAGCACTACCACCAGAGTTGTCAAGAGTGCATAACGTATTCCATGTCTCGATGTTGGGAAAATACCATCCAGATCCTTCTCACATGATTCGACATAAGCCACTAGAGATCAAAGAAGACATGAGTTACGTTGAGAAACCGATACGGATCTTGGATATGAAAGATAAGGTATTGCGATCTAAGACGATTCTTTTGATTAAAGTGCTCTGGCAGTATCATAACGAAGAAGAGGCTACTTAGGAGTTAAAGAGCCTTTTGCGTGAGAGGTATCCAGAGCTTTTCCAGTGATAGGTCCAAGTGAAATTTGGAGGACCAAATTTCTTAAGGTGGAGAGAAATGTGAGACCCGATTTTATTTCACTATATACCATAATTGTAAATGATTGATAGTGGAAACAAATAATTTAGTGAGATTAAATAAATATTGAATGTGGATTTCCACTCTCTATTTTAATGATTGGAAATTATGATTTATAGTATGGTGTATAAAAGAAATAAAAACATACATCAAAGTGCAACAAGAAATAGATGAGATTTGATCTTGATAAAAAGGTTGAACATAGTGTTGATGGTGTGAAAGCATTAAATAAAGCATGAACAAATATAAAGATTTAAGGCTGGAATCGAATAGAAGGTGTAAAAGGGAATAAATGGCTATTGGCCAAATGAAGAGAAGATGAGATAAAAAGCCAATAATAGTTGGCTGGAAATGGCATGGAGAGGAAGGAGAAAAGAAGGAAAATTAAGTTGAGTGAAATGTAAGAAATAATAGTAAAAAACGTGCAAAAATTTGCCTCCCATAGCGGTTACACTTACTGCAATTTTCTACAAGTTTTTAATGCATGAAAGACGTGAAATGATGAAAGAAAACGGGATAAGAAACAGGTGGTAGGTTCTGATTGGATTAACAGGACTATATAAGAAGACTTCATGAGAAAGCCGACATTAGCAAACTTCATCTTCTTCGAAAACCACTATACTGCGTCTCGTCCATTTTGTTTTACTGCAAGCTCAAATCTCCTTTCTTCCGTTCCTTTCATACGTAAGCCATGAAATTTCATCCTTTAGTTAGCTAAACCTTTTCTCCATCATTTGAAGAGCTAAGGAATAAGCAAAGTAAAGCTAACATGAGACAGAAAACACTCTGTTCTGGAAGTGCAACTCAGTTAAGGTGAGTTCCATATTTCGTTGGTTCTCTTGATGTTTATTGGTATATTTCTATGTTTTATACCATAAGAAACATAGATATAGTCTTGTTTTAGTTAAATCTTGTTAGGACATAAGAAATTAGAACAAGATGTGGTCTAGAAAATAATCGAGAATAAACAAGGAAAGTACTGGAAACGTTGTAAAAGTGATGAGAAATAGGCTAGCTCAGCTATTATGGGCGAGTTAAATAATATGGAGCGTGGTATAGTGGGCGAGACTGCCACATGCTAGTTTAATTCATAGGCGAACCCACCTCTGAATAAAAAGCCGTGTATGGCGAACTCACATGCATAGGCATGGCAAGTTGAATTGTGGGCGATCTCCCACATATAAGCCAATATATGAATGGTGAGTTATATTGGGCGAGCTAGAGGATTAGTCTCAAGTCTCGCCAAAGTGTTGGAAAGATTCGAACAGAATATATTGATAGTCTCGATAATTTATTTTGCAGTCGAGAATTGAGAATTGACAAAGGTGATCGAGAAGCTAGGCTTCGTAAGACCAGGTAAGAGAGATGTGTGTGAAGTGAATGCATGTTCTGTGGAGTTAAATTTTATGGAAATATTGAGAAAATGATTTGGTTTGAAACATGCATTGGTTTGATAAACTATTTTCACAGAACATGATTTGGGCGAGCTATAAAGCCGACCCTTATGTTGTTTCTGGGTGAGCCAAAGAAAGGCGACCCTTGTTTTAATTAAATCCAGCCGAGCCAAAGAAACGCGACCCATGTTTTAATAAAAATTCGGGCGAGCCAAAGATAGGCGACCCCTTTTGTCATATTGCGGGCGAGCCAAAAGTGGGCGACCACTTGGTTTTGAAAGACTAGTGTTTATGGGCGATCCCTAATAATCTTATGGGCGACCCCAAACCATTGAGTTTTATTTCAGCGTTCGGGCGAATATTTTTGTGGGCGAGTTGACCATGGGCGAGCCATAATGGGCAAGCTGACCATGGGCAAGCTAGTTTAACTCATGTTTTTCTCACGCGTAAATTGGTGAGATTACGGGCTGTTTTTACTATGTTTTGTAAACAGAAAATATAATACTTTTTTGGAAAACAATCATTTTACAAAAATGATGAAATATGTTAAATAATTCCTTAAAGGTTCTTCATGACATATAAAATGATTTTTGAGACTTTAGGCCCCAAGTTTCATGCATTACTATTCACGTAGCTGGGTGACCCGCCTGGGGCGATGGCTCGGGTCGGTGGACCAGCGGATGCACCCCAGGGCGTTACAATATAGACCATGGCCATAGATCTACTGTATCCCTGTGGGGATGATTACTACGTTCCTTTGGGAACGATGATAGCATGATTTAATTGTTGGGTGATGCCTAGTCTCAACTTATTGATTTCTGTTTACTGAAAGGATTTATTGAATCCTGTTTACTGTTTACTATACTATATTGTAAACTATTTAGCCGGTGATTTGAATATTAAAGACTGTTTACTATATCTACTGTTTTCCTACTGGGTATGTTGTTAGGGAAAATAAACGTTTTGGGGGATATAGTTTTTATTTTTATAAAGCAGCATACGCCTTCCTTATTGAGCACGTCGTCACTCACCCTTGATTTTCCACTTCACAGGTTGTTGATCTTGTATTAAGAGAATTACCTTCCAAAGATTATCGACTGCTAGAGTCAGCAGATTTTCGATATCGAAGGTATATGATTTTCTTTTATATATTCAGTGAATTTATACAGTACTACTTTGAGTAGAAAGGAATGTGTGTATATATATATCTTAAGGAAATAATGTAACAATGCATGCTTCCATATTAGTACGATGAATAAGAGTACTAATTTTACTAAAGTAAATAACGGATGGTTAAGCATCACAGACAGTCCAATCGGTGAAAATGTGTGATTTATAAGAAAATATTATGTTATACTGTGGATTCGAGATGTTACAAAGGCAAATCGGTTAAAGAGTAAATTAAGTTCCCGATTCTCCTCTTCCTTTAATTTCTAAAACTTAATCAAACTAAGAGAATAGAATGGGTCCTTTGGATGCCGACTGTAAGGGATAGAAGAAGAAATGAAACCTTTTGATAGTGGGCTGTTTGCCACTGTTCTAGATAGGGGAGAAAGAATTGAAATGGTTCAATTCTTATGAGAAGAGTACACAGATTCTCTAGGGATTTGGGTAGCTCTCAATGTCTATTTTTTTTATTCAGTTGTTGGTATAATAAAGATGAATAAAATATTAAATGGGCACAAACAAATCAGATGGAAGAGGTGGTTACTGTTTCAACTTGATTGTTAAATACAAATCCTATTTGAAACCCCAACTTCAAAATGCTTCTCAATTTTGAATTACTATTTTGCTTTTATCATGGATGGACCCTTTTCAATTTATCTCCATTCCATTTAAACCCCTTTTGATTATTTTTAAATCAACAATAATCCAAATTTTCCATAGACTTTTCATTGTAATCTTAATCCTTCGATAAACTCCCAATTTACTAAATTTCAATTCAACTTCTAGTTATTTACTATATCAATCTACAAGGGTATAATGGCATGCCATACATGACCAGAACGGTCTCTAAATTAGCTTTTCAACAAAATTTGAATCACCTAAATCGGAGTTCTCTGTCAAAAGTTATGCCTGGTTCCTTACCGATTGCTCATAGTCAGAATTTCCAGTCTATGACGTGAATCTATAAATTCATTGCTGCTGATCCACATTGAATTAGATAGCAAGCCTTATATGGTAGGAAATCTTATCGAGTTAGCTTTTCAAAAAAATTTGAATCGCCTTAATTGCAATTTCCTACTAAGAGATATGCTCGATTCTTTATAGAGGTGTCGACTGACAGGTTTGACTACACATGGTTCAATTTTAGAATTTTTCTGGTATTAATCCGTAGGGAATTAAATTATGAGCTTTTATGGCTAAAAGACCTTTAAGTTAACTTTCTTAAGAATTTTACGGTTTATCATTTCGATACTCTAATCAAGAGATATAACCGAAACAAGGCAGATTGGTCATAAGCCTAAGGTTGAAATTTTCGGTTTATCGTCAAATTCTTGGATTAGGCCCAAATAATAATCACATGAATCAAATTGTCTTACCTGAAGCCATTTATGATGAATTTAAGGTACTTACATGGTTTCTGGATGCTTGTACGATCCCGTGGGACTCGCCAATTTGTCTGTACGAAAGCCTGCGTTATTACGTCAAAATTTGAATGTGTCACAATTTGGCCTCCAAACACCCTTAAGGCTCATTTAATACTATTTAACATGTAGAAGAAATTGTGATTATTATATCCTCCCCACCTTTAGGAATTTGGTCCTCTAAATTTGATCAAGATCATCTCGAAAAGGTGAAGTTGCTTTTCCCTTATCACACTTCTCGTATCCATTTAATCCATACTTGGTGAATTCAAAGTCGAATTCATAGGTTGCCACTTATCCACGAATCATATTCATTTTACATTAGATCTCATATCTCAAATCTCAATATTCAATTAATCCACAAATTAGATGTATGTCATTAATTTACACATTACAAACGTACATCATTTATAAATTCAGAACCATCAAGTTAGCCAAGATCAATGCCATTTTAAGACGATCTTGAATATCTTATCTCATAAAATCCTAACTTTCAAATCAATTTACCATCTTACTTCACATTCCTTAAAGGTCTCCAGTAATACTCAAAGATTCATATTTGTATAATCAATCATATTCAATATCAACTCTACTAAAAGCTTCTCCATTAGTGAAGGTCGAAGACCAAAGGACTTTCAAAATTCACAAAGTTCTCAAAATCACATAATTTTTTTTGAGTTTTTAGAAGTTTGTGGACTTTTCAAAATATACATGATCCAAATACTTCCATTACAAATGGAGATCAGACCTTAACTCCTTTTTGAGACATATCCATAAAGTCTATTTTTTTTATCAAGCACGGTAAACAGGTTCAAATACAATTTCTTGCCACTATTGTGGATAGGTCCAAACCTAATTGGTCAAATCCAATAGGCACAATTGAAATCACACTTGGGACTCCACTAAAGCTCATCGAGGATGCCCAATCCTCAAAATTCAAGTTTCATAGATTGAAATCGCAATCCCAAATTTCATATATTTCTCAAAACAAAAACCAGATCATGTATTCGATCAAATCTTATACTCTCTTAATATGAAAATAAAGTTGGCATAAGGCCTTAGGTTCGAATGGCTCTATAAAATAAAAAGCTCAATGCAGAGTTTGATTTCTTTTCCTTTCAATCAAAACAGCCCACATATTTAAGATTTCCAAATGTATCAACCCTTAAATCCATGCATGATCAAAACCAAATGATTCCAAAAGCTCAAGGCTTATGCTAAATATGTCCATGTGTTACATCAAGACACGTGTTGAAATACCTAAGGTTCGTAGCTGTGTCAATTAATTCAATATGCAATTTAGCATATTCATCACATGCCATTCTCTCATGGCTATCCAAAACTCACCCAAATATATACAAGCATGATTGAATGTTCCTAGTTCTGCACTTTGCATGTTTAGGCTGTTTGCACTAAAGTATGTTTTTAGATGTCTCAGTTTCAAAGTCATGTATAAATATGGCCTAGGTATGATCATTAATCATTTTCATATCCACATAACCTATTAGGCCTTCATTAGTATCATTTCAAATCCATTATTATTCCACAAAGTTTAATATCATTCTCGAGTTATCCATGCATACTGAAGCTAACAATCAATCAAGGTCCACTATTATTATGTTATTTCCACAGATAATCATGAGTGATATAACAATTCCTCATTAAATTTAGCGGACTCGATATATCAATACATTATCGCTATCACAATTATACTTTGCCACATTCCAACATATTATCTTTATGCCACAAGTTACGACATTTAGTATTTACTAGCGAAGTTGAAATCACTAGGCAATCATATCATCACTCAATTACCATCAATCTTTATTTTTACAAACAATCTCTCTTAATCGGGGGTAGTCTTTCTGCTTCTAATGAATTTGGTCATTTAGTTCAGGCTCTATCGTTTACCACTGCTAGCTACCTTTGGATCTTTCACACCCTTAAGGGTAGACGGGTTCATCTTCTAGAACAGTCACAATCTATTCAAATTCTTATCCACCTATTCTCCAGTCTGCGGTGGAGGCATTAGAGATGGTGTTGGCGACACTGGTGGCTGTGGTATCGCAGCCCGCTATTACGGAGCAGCTTGAGGCTATGGTGCATGAGGCGGGGTTGGTGCTTGCATTGGAGCCTGAGCTGGAGGCTAATTAGGGTTGCCTCCAAATTGATGAGCCATAAAATCTATCAGGTTCTATATGGTCTATTGCAATTCTCCTACAATCCTTGTTAACTAGACCATTTTGGCATTGAGATATGCGACCAAAGAAGGTCGTGGAAGAGGTAGAGAGGTCGGAGACCTAGATCACTTTTGAGGAGGAACTCGTTATGGTTTACCTCTCATTCTCATTTTCACTTTACTTCCCTCAAACATAAACAAACAGTTTAGTACAGTTTATATGGCAACCATATTTCAAGAATAAGACACAGGCACAGTGTACTAGGATGTAAGCTAACTCTATCGACCTACACAGACACGAATAAACTCACTCTGATACCAACTTTTCACATCCCGATTTCTTCTCAATCCTTTATAATATCTTACGGAAGCCTAAATTTGCGGGGCTAATTTTTTTTTAATTCATCGTTTGTAGGTGACTGTATAGGTCACAATTTAGTTGTAAATGATCTTTGATCACTAAGGTCCCATTTCTATTTCTTTTTAATTAATTCAATTATGATATTCGTCTTAAACCATCAAGCACTAGTGATTTATATATACTTTATTATTGCACATACCAACTCGAACACCATCTTGAACAAACATCAAACCATTTCATCCTGATAGTAAAATAACATAGCCTACATCCCGGACTTTGCTTGCACAACCAATCAAAATATAAGTAAATACACTGTGCCATACTTAATCTGTGTCTATCTAGTGTGCTGGAAGCCATATACCTGAAACTACAAGTGGGAATCACTCTCGAGGAGCTTCCCGAGTCAAAAGCGTCACGATGGTGATCCTCAATCTGAAAGGGAGGGAAAGAAGAGGGGAGTGAGTCATAAACTCAATAAGTAACTACAAAAGCAACTTAAAAATCATAACCTGCATTTCTCAATTTTCAAACTCATAAATCATACACATCCGATAAATCAAATCCGGTATGCTGCAGTATAAAACATGACTACATTTTAAAACATAAAAATAGCAATCTCATAGTAGATTTAAATCTTATTTTCAAACACTGATAAATCAGATCCGATATGCTGCATTATAAAACACATTCTCAAATCATGAGGTAAACGCCAATCATCATCATAAATCATACTGTCCAATCGATAAAACAGATCGTAGTACCAAGAGATAAGGCATAGCATCATCAAGATACTTAGAGCTAACATAATAACGATCTACGATAGCTAACCATATCAATCTCCCAAATAGGGATGCTGCCTATTCATAGACCAATCAGCCCCGGTTCATTGATCAGATGACACCGAGACCTGTCCAAACGTAATATACGGAACATGCCAATCGTTCTCGAGAGCTAGTCATCGAGACAGTGCTCTAAGTCAATTAAGAATGCCTTCACAATTCTCAAGGTAGGGTGCCCTAAGGTCTCAATACCTCAGGTCTAAAGCAGTATCCAATATCAATCTTATCAAATCAGCCTTCCAAGACTTCGTATCAAAATCATACTGCATAAATATGCAGGTAACAATCAAGGGCGCACTAAGCTTTTAAAGCACTTTAAGTTATAAAACAATATCAAAAAATTGTATCAAACCAAAAGCTTAGTTCAGTTTGGAAACTCAAAAGTGTCATCATATTAAAGCAATAATACATGAAACCAAACATAGATTTAGCAAGCCTTTAGCATGCTTATAAAACATTTTCAGAAAACTAAATCAATTAGTCAAGGATATGCCCAATATGCAGCATTTTCAATATGTGTCAAAATCGATTTCATATGCATCATTTCATTTCGTTTCAATACCAAATCAGAGTTTAAACATCATATAATTTGGATGCAAGATAGTTGCTTAGGGTTACTTACAGTACTTCCTTAGCTTACGAATCAATTCTTCCTCGCCTAATAAGTCTTACAGTGTCAGTGGATTTCAGGTCAAGCTTAGCCCTTAGAGCAACCCTCTACATAACACATAGTAGATTGAATCAATCCGATACTTCCATCAATCTCAGTACTTCCAATTTTAAGCTAACATTAAGCATTGTATAATTCAGCAAGAAATGATACTTGGCAGTGTTTCCAAAATTATTCGAATATTACTAGCACTGTTTATTGTCTTTTCGTTCACTTGAACTACTTATAATCCACTTGGTCCATTTCTGCCTTTTAAGATTTCAGACCTTATGGTATTGTGCTGGCCTTTAGTGAAAATTTTGGAATCTAATTTTTTCCTTACCAAATTCCCTATTCGGAAATGCAAGGCTCATTTTCTAATTCAATCTATATTGTACCTAGTAAATTTCTAAAGTTCTATCCATTTTTGGCATGTTAGGTAGATTGATTTCCTAACCTTTGTGCATTAAAATTTACTTTAGTAATCATAGGAGTATTCAAAAATTATGAATCAAAGACCATGTGAAACCTAATTCAATTCTCTATTCAGATAGGCAAACTCCACAATTTTATCGTTTCCCAATCATTTCCATTAATTCCATAAAGTTATCCTATGTACAGGCATATTCAAACAGAATGGTCATCTGACCTTAGTGCACAAACTGCCTCATATTTCAACATAGGGATTTCCAATTTGTATAAACCCAAAACCATATCAATCCGGACATATTTACTCTTTTGGAAATGTGAAGTTTGCAATCAAAGTCAACCTGGACTATTTTCTAGGCATTTTTGAAGTTGACACTAAGCTGTTTGTCCTTTGCAGTGAGTATCCTGTATTCATATATACATATCTTAAGTTACATAATTCCAAATTCACAAATTCAGAAATTGGATGAAAGCTAACTCATTTCCCTATCTAGAAATGTAAGGTTCATAATTTAATTCTTTCTAAATCAACATCAGCAAATTTCCAAATTTGCACAATGTTCTAGCAGTTTTCAGGTACAATGTTACACTGACCTACTTGCACAAAATACTTCATATTTAATTATAGGCATATCCAATTGGCGCAAACCTAGAACCATAACAATCCTAACTTAATTAACTTTTTGGAAATGTAAGGCTTGCAACCTAACTCAATTTAGGATATTTTCTACAATTTTTCAAAATCAAAACCATGATTCACGTTTCTGGACAGAGTATTCTGCACTCATTTGTACATATCTCAAGTTATAGAACTCAAAATCAAGAAATTCCAAAACTGACTTTCTCCTAACTTAAAAGGCTATCTACCATAAATTTTTCAGAATTTATTTCAATATAGAACCATTAAACTAATCGTTTAAACACAAGATCCAGAATAGGATACTCAAACAGATTCTCACATTATCACCAATTCATTCATTATTCATCCCTACCCTATTTAGTCATGCACATTATCATTGATTAATTCTCATATCCCACATTCATACTCAATATTCAAGCAATAAAAAGGTAGAGTCTTAGCCCACTTACCCAATTTCCAGCAGCAACTTTTAACCCAAACAGAAACTACCTCCAACCTTAGGATTTCTCAATCAAGTAGCTTTCCTTCACAGATTTGCTTCACTTATCAGTTAGCTGCAAGGTTATCATTTAACTATAAATTTTAGTTTCCCCTCAGTAATTAAATTTGAGCAATGAAAAGTATTTCATCACTCACCAAAGCCTTCAAAACCGAGAGCCAAATTCTTCATCCCCCCTTTCGGTTTCACTCTTAACCATCTTCAATCTCACATGCAGCACTGGTTTTAGCTTCCCCACATTATTTCCTTTTTGAATCCTATTGTTTCATAGAAATTTCCCCTTGTATTTCCTCTTTGCCGTAGCTGCCATTGGAATTTTTCTTCAGAATCGAAATGGATAGAGATGAGGGGAGGAAGAAATAATGGACAGTGTGTGAGAGGAAGGCAGATTGGTTAAAGAGTAAATTAAGTTCCCGATTCTCCTCTTCCTTTAATTTCTAAAACTTAATCAAACTAAGAGAATAGAATGGGTCTTTTGGGTGCCGGCTGTAAGGGACAGAAGAAGAAATAAAACCTTTTGATAGTGGGCTGTTTGCCACTGTTCTAGACAGGGGAGAAAGAATTGAAAAGGTTCAATTCTTATGAAAAGAGTGCACGGGTTCTCTAGGGATTTGGGTAACTCTCAATGTCTATTTTTTTTATTCAGTTGCTGGTATCATAAAGATGAATAAAATATAAAATGGCCGCAAACAAATCAGCTGGAAGAGGTGGCTACTGTTTCAACTTGATTGTCAAATACAAATCCTATTTTAAACCCCAACTTCAAAATTCTTCTCAATTCTGAATTACTATTTTGCTTTTATCATGGATGGACCCTTTTTAATTTATCTCCATTCCATTTAAACCCCTCTTGATTATTTTTAAATCAACAATAATCCAAATTTTCCATAGACTTTTCATTTTAATCTTAATCCTTCGATAAATTCCCAATTTACTCAATTTCAATTCAACTTCCAGTTATTTACTGTATCAATCTACAAGGGGTATAATGACATGCCATACATGACCAGAACGGTCCCTAAATTAGCTTTTCAACAAAATTTGAATCACCTAAATCGGAGTTCTCTATCAAAAGTTATGCTCGTTTCCTTACCAGTTGCTCACAGTCATAATTTCTAGTCTGTGACGTGAATCTATAAATTCATTGCTGTTGATCCACATTGAATTAGACAGCAAGCCTTATATGGTCAGAAAGCTTATCGAGTTAGCTTTACAACAAAATTTGAATCGCCTTAATTGGAGTTCTCTACTAAGAGATATGTTTGATTCTTTACAGAGGTGTCGACTGACAGGTTTGACTCCACATTATTCAACTTCGGAATTTTTCTGGTATTAATCCGTAAGGAATCAAATTATGAGCTTTTTATGGCTAAAAGACCTTTAAGTTAAATTTCTTAAGAATTTTACAGTTTATCATTTCGATGCTCCAATCAAGAGATATAACCGAAACAAGGTAGATTGGTCATAAGCCTAAGGCTGAAATTTTCGGTTTATCTTCAAATTCTTGGATTAGGCCCAAATAATAACCACATGAATCAAATTGTTTTACCCAAAACCATTTATGATGAATTTAAGGTACTTACATGGTTTCTGGACGCTTGTGCGATCCCGTGGGACTTGCTAACTTGTCTGTACAAAAGCCTGCGTTCTTACACCAAAATCCAAATGTGTCACAATTTGGCCTCCAAACACCTCTAAGGCTCATTTAATACTATTTAACATGTAGAAGAAATTGTGGTTATTACAGTGGTGCAGCTGGTGGAGCTGTTGGAGCTACTCGCTCTCTCTCTGCCTTGTTAGCAGCTCGGTCTGCGTGACACATGGTAATAAAGTCTGCTAACATCCTCTCCATCCATGACATCCGAGTATTCAGACTCTCAGGCTGACGTGGGTGAGTAGGTCCTGGGGCAAGCTTCGGTACAAGCTCTAGCATATGTGGCCCAGAGTTTGCTCTATCCTACCTCTGCCTCTACCCCTATTCGCGCCAGTTACCCGTCGTCCACTCATTTCTGCACAACTCAGACAATTTATCGATTTTCGATTAGTGACTTATTTATATATCCAAACTATACAGTACTACATGGGATGTTTACCACTTCACTTTATTATAAATACACAGTAGACATCTGGCCAACCTCGCTCTGATACCAATAAATATTGTCACATCCTTTATATACAATATTTTACACATTTATACACACATCACAAGTGTTGGGTTGTCATGGTGCTCTTATTTCCCATTTTCTTTACACAGTAAATATTTTGAAAACCATAATTTATAATTAAACAAGAATATTTACATATCAGTACTTTTTATCATATACATCCCCTGTTTAAATTTACAACACAATAGTACTATAAAATAAGTCTGAACATATAAAGTAAATGATTATACCTCCAGGATCTCTACTAGACTGCTTCGGGGTAACCAATACTCAACCGAAATCCTCGGAAAGTAAATCACGCAGTCACTGAAAATACTCTGTGGATGTGAAAATAAAGGAGTTAGCAAACCAACTCTTGATATCATGAAATCTATATGCCATAAAATCATTTAATTTCCTATAGGTGTACTAGGGACTGTAAAGGATGGATACTATAGTCAGCTATGGATCCGAATGAAGTAAGAAAGGTATTTTGAAATACCTGTCTTGTCTCGGAACTTAAAAGCGACTATAAGGAGTAAGTATTGATTGTTGAAATAAACACCTTTTCATAACCTTTAATGATTTGATTTCAAATCAATACTTCATAAATTAAAGTATTTAATCAAATAATCTAATATTCATATTAAATCATAAAAAGAATATTAGATTAATAAATCACCATTTCCATTTGAACACATATATCTCTAGAAATTTCGTAAACAATATTGTACTCAATTTAGTACAGTAAACCGTTTAGAAAATCATCATCCATCTCATTGAAAACATATGAATAATCATTAATCCTTTAATATCACACTTAATTAAAACACTTTCATATCACATATAAATGATGGAGACCAGTCATCACCCATAATTTATCATGCTATAATCCTCATAGGGTATAATAATCATCATATGAGATCTATTGTCGTAGTCTATAAATTGTCCTCAATTGCACACTGATCAAGTGTTAACTAGGATGCTAAAAATAGGATCATTATCAACAGATTAACATATCACATATCAGCATGACGTGGGGCCTATCAGTCTCAAAACAATATTCTCATCGTCGTAATACCTTTATGGAAATTAAGAAAAATAGTTAAAATCTTCAGTCAGTAAATAATGGTTTTATTTATCATATAGTGAATATTTACTGAAAATAATTTATAAAATATTCACTTCTCCACATTTCCCTTTATAAACCACTTTTCACACTGGAAAATATTTAGGAGAAATTTTCAGTAGCTTTACTTTTATTAAATTCGGTAACATGAATATTTAAATAATTATTTTTCGGTATATTCATGTTTTATGAAAAATATTAAATATCTCATTTTCAAGGCTAGGAAATCATTCAAATATGCACTAAAATATTTGATGACATTTTTAGAAAATTTTTTAAGAAATTTCAGCAGCATAACGGCTGCTAATATCTTAGCCTTCCTGCAATTTCAAACACAGTTCAAAACCAGCTAGCAGCCACAATTTCACAGTTTCCAAGGCATTTCATTTCTAAAATATTCTCATAAAATTAATTGCATCGAAATCATGCATTCAAGATATCCTTACAGACTACACAGGCATCCCTTACCTGTTTGTTTAGTCAACCTTCTCGATTGCACCACACGTATACCGATACTCCCAAACTGCATATAATTTCACCAAAAATATTAGCTCACTTAATACTTAATTTTAAGCTATTATTCATGCTCAATTGCAGTCACATTGTACACTGCAAATATTTATGCAATATACTTTCTACTGTGCTAAAACACAACTTCTTCGTTTTAAGTCGAATTTTGAATCCAAGCACACCAAACTCATTGTAATTTCTACAATCTAATGGCACCTCAAAACCATCAAAATCAGCCATGTACATGGGTCCCCTTACCATGGCCGAATCTCCCATCATGCACCACTTATTGCTTTTCAACAATTTAATGCCATATTCTTGTTCTTCCATGTTCATTCATTAATTTGACAATCATTTCATGCATGAAACACCATAATTCCATGAAGTACTAAGCTTGGCCGAAACCCCCTCTAATGGCATAATGTTATTTTGCAAGATTTAATTGAAACTAATGCTAGAAACATGCTTAACATGCTTGATTCTATCTCCCTACACCATTGAAATTAAATGAAGCACTATGGACAGTGAAGACCATACCTTGATCGAATCTTTGAGGCTTCCTATCTCCAAATTTTGTCACTTATTTGATAAACTATGGGTATGGTTAGATAGATGAGAAAGTGTAGATGAATTTTGTAGTCAATGGTTTGGTGAGATTTTATGTGTGTAGAGAGAAATGAGAGCTTTTTGTCTTTCTTCCTTCTTTCTTTCTCTAATAGTGTGGGAAAAAGTTGGGAGGGATGATGAATAGTGCCGACCATCAGCCAAAGAAATATAAAGAATTCTCTAGAAATAGGTAAAATTACCAAGATGCCCTTGGTTATGAAAATTTCAGATGATTTTGCCCTTAAGCTTCCGTAGTTGTAAAAACTATGTACTTGCACTCCAAAATTTTGGATTCCCTTACCAAATACTCTTATTAAACGGATTTTGATGAATAAAAGTGGTTTCATCGACGTGTAGTACACTGATTGCGTGAAATTATGAATTTACCCTTTACAGACCGCTAGTGAAATTCTCTGATTTAACCACCAATTCGATAAATCTGTTGACACCATCTTAGACTTCTTTTCATGTAGAATATCATGGTATTTTTACTTCATCCCAATTCATTTTAGTTTGGGTGCAATTTACAAAATTACCTTCGGGAGGTAACCCTCATTTTCCAATTTGTTTACCATATTTCACAAAATAATGCAAATAAGTAATTTTAACTTCAAAATTTCCACATTTATGATTATTACACCTTCCATACATTGTTTCCTCAATTCATACATACATCTGCGCATGAAAATTCAAGTGGGGCCCACATCACTATTTTCTTATAATTTACAAAATATATTCAAAATAAATTAATAATTACATATATACACATGTACAATATAAAATAATCGGTTCTCACATAAGGAATTTTATACAGAAGTCGCATAGGAAGGTTATGCTTGCATGGTTTAAAACGAAAAGTTATTTGAAATTTTTAGAAAAGTGAATTTCGTGATCCAACTACTTTTATTTGCTTGAAAAGAAAAATGGGAAAATTATTGAAATTCCACATGAAACTGATATGGTTTAAATTGCATCAGAATGATTTTAAATTATTCTACATGTAATTATTTATTGTTTTTGAATGCAAATATGTTACTGAAATATTTGAAAATATGTATTGAGAATTTTAAATGATTTTTATTACTATTAATATAGTGTTTATTGATTTTACTGTTATGGATTGATTGAAGATGATTTTATGATATGTTTTCTTATTATGACGATATATTTTAAATGAAGTGATTTTGGGATTGTTGCTATCTAGAATTCATGCATACTGATTATATGTACATGATATGACTGTGAGACCCTAGTCAAGTCCACGAGTTCCACAGTGAGCACCTGACTAGTGCGAAACTGTGACTGTTCGACGATGGCCATTCGTTACGTTTCGTCCCTAAGGAGACACTGTTTCGTCCCTAAGGAGACACTGTTTCGTGCATGATTATACTGGAAGTGAACTGTCCCTACTGATTTGATTATTGATTTGACTGAATTTAAAGAGAAAGAAATGTTTACAGTGAATGATAATAAAAGTGGATTTTAAAATGATATGAATTTATTTTATATTAGTGCTTTTCTGTTCTATGGTTAATATATTTTAATTGATGATCATTGATGATTTTTAAAAGAAGTGCTTCCATTGTACGATTGCATTTTAAATGCATTTATTGATAGATATTTCATCATTGGTTTTTAAAAAAGTTAATTAAATGATTTTAATTACATATAGTAGCATAGTTCAACCTTTTGTATAGGTTTCCTTACTGAGCGTAAACTCACTCCCTTATTTTTCTACCCAGACTATTTGCAGTGAAATATGCTTTTGTAGATGAGCACAAATTTTAGGAGATATAGTATTCCTTCGGGGCGCATGTAGTGTCCACTGAAGGTATATTGTATTTTATTATATATTTCAAACATTTTGTACAGTACTCATTATTGGTAAATAACGTTAGGGATGTAAATTAATAGGACTGGCACTATGATAGTAACGAGAAACTAGGAACTAACATATGTGTAAAGTTAGGCATAAATATTTTTGTATTATGTGGTTTAAAGTATTATTACTATTCATATTAAATATTTATTACCGAGGAAATGATGTTACCGAAATGACTTATATAGCATGAAAGAAAAAGAGAAAATGATACTGACAAACAGCCTAACCTTTAAAAGAAAGCAAAAAAGTTAGTGATATTTTTATAGAACACCAAACGTTACAAGTCATCACTAAGAGGTGAGAGAAAGTGAAGTTTTTCATGGTTTTAAGGCTTTATACCATGTGTTCTTCATGTTTAGCCAAGTATTTAAGCTTAAATTGAATTAAATCCATGTCAATTACACCATGAGGGTTCTAGTCATCATGCTCCCTATAAGTATGAGTGGTTGTTTGATGAATTATGGGTGTGGAAATGATGAATAGCACGAATAGAGCATGAATACAAGCTTAAATAAGCTTAAATTGTTGAAAATGGTGATGAATTTATGCATGTACCATTTGTCCAAGTGAAGGGCAGCCATGAATTGTGTTTATTTCAATGTGTTTTGGGTGCTAAGAGAATGTATAAACTAATAGAAGATGATTGGTGAAGGTAAAATCGAAAACAGGGTAATTTTGACACTAGTTGTAATATTAGCACCGGTATGAAATAGACCGGTTAACAGCTGCAGTAGGCAATGTAATAGTTTTTAGGATGATAAATATTCTTTTAGAGTAAGTATAATGATTTGATTGTATTTATATGAAATTTTGCAGCTCAAAAGTGAGTGGTGCGATTCGGGTGCTATCAAGTTTTCAGTAGAAACTGAGAGGTAAGGAATATGTGTACAAGACATAAGGATACTATGATTGCATATTGGTTTTAAAATGAAATTATGGAATGATTTTAGAACAATTTGAATTGGATTGGTGGAACTGTGGTTGGTATTATAAACTGTGTTTTTACTACAGGAAGGCTAGGATAAAAATAGTCGTTATTCTGTCGAAATTTCAAATAAATATATAGAAACATATTTTCATATTTTGAATACTAGAAATGAACAAAGTGAACAAGTTTGTCTTTATTTTATTATTGAAACCTTATATGCATACCAAACCAAAAATTATATATTTAAAAATTCATTATATTGAATTTTACGTATGTGAGGGTATTGGTATGTTTTTATAACTTATTTATAAGTAAATAGAATATTGTAAAACCGAATACTGAACTATGAATATTTTATAAATTTTTATTTTTGGACTGCTATTATTCTGATTTTGATAAATTTATGATCTGTTTGAAAACACTGTTTTACTATTCTGAATCTGAAAATGTGTTTACTCTGAAATATACACTATTTTAGACTGTGGGCCCTATAGTAACCTTCGGGTTTAATCATGCATTCTGAGTGTTTAATTATATACTATTAGACCTGCCAAGTCTTCAACCCTGTAGATGTCACTTGGGAAATGTACACTGTAGACCCTTTGACTATGGTCATATGTCATTACTAATCCCTCTAGAATTTCTATTTCATGCATAATACTGTTTGGTGAAACCTAGTCTCCACTATATTGTTACAGAATTGTTTATGTTTGATTTCTGAATCTGATCGTATTTATGAAATCTGAGTGAGTGTTCTGATTATCTAAGTGATTTGATTTCTGAATATAAATATCTGAATTTGATTTGCTGAGTGATTGATTTTTTGAATCTGATCGACTGATTTGGCTTACTAAGAAGTTTGATCGTTACATTTGATTATTTTCTAATTTAAATTCTGTATGATTTTCTGAGTGAATTATGATATTTTTCTTAATGGTATTTGAAATATTAGATTGAAAACTATATTTTGAACAACTTATTTTATCAGTAATAAATTTATTCCCTATAGTCGGACATATGGACCGGGACACATGAGGTACTCTAAAGCATTCTCCTATACTCGCCTAGTTACCTAATCGATTATAGTATCCATCCTTTCATCGTGCCGTTTTTTGATTCTAACACTACATGTTATCTTAAATATATTTTTATTATGTATTTAGAGATGCATAGTATCAGTACTTTTATATGTATTTCTTACTGGGCTTTCCTCGAAGCTCACCCCTATTTTCCTCCTCTAGATTATCTACAGTAGAGTATTCGGTTTTGGAGAGCTCACTTTTGTCGTATCCCTCAGGCAGTTCTCCGATTACTGTAAAGGTATACATTTTACTTTTTATATGTTCAGACTTTATAATTACAGTACTACGATAAGTAAATAATGTACAGGGGATGTAAACATATTTTGTAAACTGATTTTAAATCTTCGTATATGTAAATATGATTAAATTATGGATTCTGGACTTTTGATTGTAAATAAGTTCTAAGTGGCTACTTGACAAACAGCCTAACCAACTATTAAATATGCGGTATATGTGTTATTCAGATCGTGACAAATATTCAATGTAGTACTTGATCTATCAATTTGTTAATTAATACAGTACCTACCCCTAACATTGTTAAACAGTGATGTGGGCACTGAACAACTTAAATACTGCCATATGAAAAATATAAAATTACTTTTTTATAAATTATTATATTTATTGTTTGAAAATTAAAAAAATTAAAAAAATTAAAAAGAAAGACAAAAATAACAAAACTGCTACAAAATCTACCTAAAAGTCTTCTCTCTTATCTTATTCTTTTCTCACCAAACAACTTGACCTCTCTTGCTCTAAGACAATCAAAACCCAATGGTCTTATCTTCCTTTCTCTCTTTGTTCTTCAACCATAAATGGCTTCTCTTCTACCAACCTCTTTCTCCAAGTTCAGGTAGCTGCTATTCAATGCCACTGTTCTCCTCTTTTTCTTTTTATGGTCCACAACCAAAAATTGAACACCAACAAAGTTTAAATGCTTTCAAATACATTGAAATTAGATGCAAGCAAAAAACTTTAGGTCCCAAGCTTATTTTCAAAATCAAATATGTTAAACTCGGTTTGTCTATTGTTGTGCTAATAATTTTTGCAATATGTGTGTTGTGTTAGGTTTTGGGTATTAAATACGATTAAGGTGGGACTTCAATTGTTATGGCATTTCAGGATTAATTGGGTTATCGTGTATTAGTTGATGTATCTAGCTTTCAATTGTTGATGATTATGGATGCTTGATTTTTTGTGTGGGACACAATTGTGTTCTAGGTGATAGTATTTCTAACCACGGGTTTACTGAGTAAAGCTTTTTATAAGTGTTGAATATTTTGAGATCAAGTTTGGTTAAATAGGGGTGAATTCTAGCTGTTTGAGTATTTTGTTATTTGGCTTATTAACCGGTTCAAGTCCTTTCTGGCCCCTTTAGAGGCTAATTGACCAAGCTAACACCAAATCTGACCTCCTTTAGTCAGATTTGATTGAATAATGATTGAATCTGGCAAAAACAAAGATAGCTGGGGAAATCGAAGGGAGGAGAGAATGGAAAAAGATAAAAATAAAAATTATTTTTAATATTTTTTTGACATGTGGCATGCCATGTCAAATTATTGTTTAAACACGTGGTATGCCACGTGTTATTTTAGTTCAAATCTTATCTCCTTATTAATATAATATTCATGTCAATGCGCTTAAAAGGCGAAGTTAATATCAAGTATCATATCAACAAATAGATGAAATGTCAAGTATTACATTAAATTTTTTTTAGTACAAGTATCAAATTGCATTAACTACTATAGTCCAAGGAGCATTCGTGCTATTATCCTTATTATTTATTCCCAAGAGAAGAGCCAAGATCAAAAGTGACTCACTATCTCGGTCTTGTATTTTGTTTTTTGGTTCATATGTCCACAAACACATCTCAGTGAGTGGTGATACAATCTTGAGAACTAGAAGAGTTAATTTGAGTAATGCTATCAACTTAGGTAGGGTTGTAAACGAACTGAACACGAATGAACAAACTGATGTTTGTGTTCGTTCGTTTGTTTTTTAGTGCCATTTATGTTCGTTCGTGTTCGTTAAGGAATGCGTTCGTGTTCGTTCGTTTGTTTGGTAGGGATTGTTTGTTAAAGTTCACGAACATTTCACGAACATGTAAACGAACGTGTATACAAACACGTAAACGAATACGTTCGCAAACACATGAACAAGTATTCATAAAAACAAACTAAATATTAAATATTAAAAATCTTACATAAAGATTAAATTTCACATGCAAATTAAAATCATCTAATACAAAATCTTAAATACAACTTAAGTCAACAATGTTTTATTAAAATTGATAATTACTATTTTAAGTACAATTTATATTATACACATATACATATATTAAAGTATCATATATATATATATATATGTGTGTGTGTGTGTGTGTGTGTATACACAAATATGTGTAACATATATATATATATATATATATATGTAAATGGTCAATGGATAAGATCATATGAATGAAATCTTAATTTATTATGAGACTTTTATTAATTTTATTTCAATACATTATGTTTAAAATTTTAAAAAAATAATTATTTTAAGTATAATTAACTAATTTAATTTTATAATTATATTTTATTAATTTTTTAAACTAACAAAGTTATATTGTATAAATATATTTAAAAATTAGATACTAATTTTTTAGGTTACTGTTTTAAAAATAGGGTATATATATTATAAAACTTATATAATATAAGTAATTTTAGTATTTTAATAAATAACAGACGAACAATAAATTAACATAAACGAACGAACAATAAATGAACATAAGCGAATGAACAACGAACGAACGACAAACGAACAATAAATGACACTTTAAACGAACGAATAATAAACGAACATAAACGAGCTTGTTTGCGAACAAAAACGAACGAATCATATTTCTGTTCATGTTCGGTTCGTTTAACAAAAGAATACTAAAATATTGTTCGTGTTCGTTCGTTAAGCTTAATAAACAAACATAAATGAACAGAAACCAAACAAGTTCACGAACAGCTCGTTGAAAGTTCTGTTCGTTTACGTCCATAAACTTAGGATTGATTTGTATTTAACCGAAGAAATTTCAAAGTGATCGATGTGTTAAGAATTCAGATCCAATCATAAAATAGAACCATTGATGCGGTTGGTGGCCTCATCCCATAAATCCTAGTTCTTAATCAACCCATAAGCTCTACTACTAGTAGTTAATTAGCCCATTTCAAGAGTGGACTGCGGACTGCCCGCCCATCTTCTGCCAGGATTACCAAACAATACAAATAATTCAATTTTAAAAATGGTATAAAATGATAGTCAAGATACTTGCACTGTGAACCAAATTGGATATCGCAAAAAATCTCGTAAATCTTTTCCTGTGCTAATACAAGCCACACTACCACCGAACAAGCAGAAGTCCCTAATCACACCGAAGAACAGAGGAGAAAAAGAAGATGGTAGATTTCAAGGAGCATTTCATTTGTGTGTATCCCTAGATTAGTCACCATTTCAAGATTTAGGCTCCCAAAATAAAACGCTTACCAAACCGGGGAAAATTTTAACCGAGACATTTCAAAATCACGGATAAAGCAAGTACCAACACCAAACAATTTCCACAAACAAGAAAAATAGCTTTTTTTCTTTTAAATTTCTGGTCCTTTTTCATAAGAAGATGAAGCACTCTAAGGAAACAAGAGGATTCTCAAGTGACTCTGTGCCCTCCTGCTGCTGCTGCTGCTTCAACACGTCGCCATTTCCGTCTTTCTCTCTCTCAGTCTGGCCCTCCACTGTCGCCGTACCAACTGGCTTGCTATCGGTTTTACCGGTCACCGTCGTAGGACTCTTCCCGACAGTACCTCTACCCAGTCCACAGGCTCTCCCGGTTTCCGGTGAGCTGGACCCCACGTTACCCTGCACAGTCTTCACCTTATCAAATCCCATTCCTCGACCACGGGCCCTCTTATCTGGTGACGTGTCCGCTCTTCTAGCTCGGACGCTGGCGGTGTATCCATTGCTTGGACGCTTATTTATTACCTTTGCCGGGAACTTGTGTTTGACTTCGCTGTTCTCTTTGCTCATTGCTTCATCTTCTTTCAGGCCTTTTGTCGCTGTAGATGTTGTTGCTGTGGTTGTCGTTGAGATGGTTTCCGACATGCAGCAAATCTCTGAAATCTGAGAGAGATCGGAGGTTTCTTGCTCTTGTTGCTGTTTCTTAATTGGGCTGGAAACCTCTGTTCGGGTTTTGGGTGGTAGGGTAAGAGGAGTTTGGGGAATTTTCTCTTGTTGTTTCTTGTGGAGCGTGGGTGTTTCTGAAAGCACTAATACTTCTTTTATCACTGTTTCTTCTTCTTCAGGAGGAGGGGTTTTGTGAGATTGTAGTACCGGAGGCTTCTGCGGTGAATGGTGGGGTTTAGGGGGACTCTGGTTCTTTTGATCGTTTTTGCTGGTGGCGGCGGCAGAGAAGCTAAAGCTGCAGCCCATCTTTGGTGGCGAAACGATAAAATGGTGATTGTTGTAGGGTTGAAGGAATGAATGAATTATGGTAGAAGATACATTAGGAGGGATTTTGATTTTTGTTTGAAAATTAAACGGCTATCAAAGTCATACGCAATCGTTTTCTTTAGTACCACTGCTCGACTACAGGTAGAGAAAGAAATTTGAACGACGAAATTGTGTATAACAGCTGGAGCAACAGGCCAAAATGACTGGCGTGAGTTCTGACCTGAGCAAAGCCATGGGTATCCTAGACTCGCTATTGGCTAATAAGCAAGTTATCGTGGTGGGTGATTTGTAAGTGTGAACTGTAAAGTTACAAAGGAAAGGTTATACTAATTGCCGAGTGGGGGTCGGAAGTTGAGACTTTGGGAGCTTTATTGAGAATTATTAGAAGGTGATGGGGCAATGAACGGGACAGATTGAGAGTGAAACTGAAGGAGATACGTGGAAAGAGGAAACATTTTACTCCATATTATAGTACTAGGCTGTGCAGTACGGAAGACATCGCAAGTTTTGCTTTGTATTTGCCAAGTTTGGAGGTGTTGTTGTACAAAATAACAATGAATGATTGCTGACGTAAGTTGTTTGTCCTTTTTTTTACGTGTCTCCAAAAGCTTTTGCAAAATAGTGAAAGTCAGAGGAACGCAAGAGGTGGTTCTCTGGTAGGCACTTTAATGTTTAAGTCAGCAAATTGTTCTTAGGAATATTCAAAGTCAAAGACAGAAGTAGACAAAAATTATGGAATAAAATAATACATGGGACCTATTTATAGGCGAGTAAATTACCAGTATTGCATAGTAATTACCTAGATGGCAATTTCATCCTTTTAAAAGAGTTTGTTCCTGGTACGGCACTAAAATGTCGTATGTCGTCTAATTGTGGTGGTAGGGGTCTGTCATGAGGCGAGAAGCTCATAAAAAGGGAGGCCATACAAGGTGGGCGGTAGGCTATTACGTGTGGTGATCATCTGAAGGCTGTCGCATGCGACAGGCATCTTCCACAAAAACTTCCACGCGTTAAGTAGCATCCTCCTGCCTACCGCCACGTGGCCCAATGGCTCTATGCCACGTGGCAGCCTTTGTGGCCTTTTGGGCTTCAATAACTTTGGGCTTTCTCATATCAACTGCTTTCCACTCTCTTATTGGAATTTTTTCCAATAAAGAGAGTATATATACTTGAATATGCGATATTTTGGTCTTTTTCATGAATTTTTGTACTTTTTTGGTATTTTTTGTAGGTTAAAAAGCACAATTCTGCGGGAGGTGTTTCCTAGCACGCGACGTTTTGTATTCCCTACCACGGCTATATAAGCAGTAGAGGGTGAGCTGAATCGCATGAGAAATCCTCTGTATCAGCACTCTGCCGCATGTCCTAACCTTCCCTCAAGTTTCAATCTGTCGCACATCTTAATCCTCTCGTGAGACTAGTCTTCCGCGTTCACAAAAGTCTCTCGCTCATTACCCTGTCGCTGAGAGTAAGTCTCCCACTTATTTACAACTGTCGCAGCAACTTTTGTCTCCCGCGACACTCATAGTCTCTTGTAGGTGTTAGGTCTCCCGCAGGGCTTAGGTCTGCCGCCCGTGTCACCTGTTTCCCTTATTCCTTCAATCTTGAGTCATGTCTTCTTCCCGCGTAGGTAAAACACTGAGTAAGGGTGGTGTTGAGTGCAAGTTGTCAAATGCAGACTTAGAAGAAATCAAAACCCGCTTCCCCCTTCTTGCAAGCTACCAATATAGACTTCCAACTAATAGGGTACATTCCCCCGATTTAGTTACCAGCGGCGTAGCTGTACATAAAGCGTCCATAGTTTTTGGTTTTCATTTTTCACTTCCCGAGTTTGGTCTAGATTTTATTAGGTATAAGGATATAGTCCCATGCCAACTCCATCCCATGGATGGGCCTAGTTAGTGGGATTCTTCGTAGTGTGTCACAACTTAGGCATTGTTCCTTCTATTCCCCTTATAAGTACGTTTTTTAGAGTCCGTGGGTTACCCAGCTTGGTTACATACTCTCTCCAGAGAATAACGGACAAGGGGTTTCCCAATAAAATTTTTTCAGACCTTCCCAATAAGTTGCACAAATTCGAGAGTAAGTGAGTCGTTGTTGAGATTCCGAGAGATTTGAAAATCCTTACTAGATGGAACCGTGATACCAACGATCACTCAAGATGCTCAGAAAAATTTAGTTTAGCTTTCTTAAGGGACCACCTATGAGAGTCTATACAACATATCTGTTCTACTAGGGAGTGAGATTTATTTTCCCTTTTAACCCCCGAGAACATTGCAGCGGCTGGTTAGGGAGTAGGCAGAGTTATTCTCAGAACTTCCTCCATTCCTTCACTCCTTCCCTCAACCTCACACACACCTAGTCCCGGTTCTAGTCGTCTGCCTGTGGTTCCCGTAGCCGAATCAAAGAACCCTGTAGGTCACCTAATAGATGAATCTTCTTCTGACTCAGGGGATGAAACACCTAGGACCACGGGCGCCAATGATTCATCCAAGGAAGATCTCGAGTGGAACCAAGGCCACACCTTCGGGAGTCCCTTCTACGACTTCCCATCGGATAAGAATTTAGCTAATTTAGATGATTTTGGTGATTTTTTAGGTTTTGGACGATAATTCTTTTTACCCTCGCACACGTGTTTAACGTCTTTTGACCTAGTACGCTAACTCTTTCCTCTTGTATTGTGCAGACATGAGCTTCCAAGATGCCATCCGTAAGAGGAAAGCCTCAGCATCCTCTACCAAAGCTCCTCTGGAGGCTCCCCCGCCACGGAAACAACTTCGGGTTAAAGCTTCCGCATAAGAGTGCCCCCAAGCTCCTACTCCTCCTTTGGTCACTAGTGAGCCTTGTTGCCTTATGCCAGAAGCCGAATGGGGCAAAAGGAAAAGGCACATTATTCGCGATCATTCTGCGCACAGCTCGAAGGGTCACGAGAGCTCGGGCTTACAAAGAAGTGACTCTGTTCCTTAAGAGGGTGAGATAGGTGTGCCCCTCGCAAGCCTCACTACAAGTACCGAAAAAGGTTGTTTATCGAAGATGCGATAAATGCAAGGCCAATTTTGCCCAAGATGGCACCTCCTACAATTAAGCATTATCAAGTAGATGGAGGGAGGATTGTCGGTGGGGATGACTTTCAACCTACCCCAGTGTTAATGACAACGACAGTATCGAGGAGCCCGTGGTAGCTTCTCATCTAGTACCATCCTTCCACTCGATGAGAAGGAAATTTTCAAAAATCTTTTTGTGGGCTCCTCAGCTTGAATTATTTTGTGATGAGGGTGAGGGTCTCGTCTTTCTTTTAGAACGCATATGTTTTATCTTTTCACAGGCGAGGACACTAATGTCCCATTTATTTTAGGAAGACCATTCCTAGCTTCAGGGAAAGCACTTATAGATGTAGATAATGGAGAGCTTACTCTTAGGCTTCAGGGTAAGGAAGTTAGGTTTAGGATGGGTAGGAGAGTTGATGTAAAGGGTTACCCTAAAGGATTTGAAAAGGACTTGGTGGCAGAGAAGGATGTTAATGAGAGATTTTTAAAGGATGATAATGCCAAGTCCTACAAGGTGACCTCTATTGATTTTGTGATACTTGATGATGAGAGTAGGGTGCTTTTGAAGGCTAAAGGTGATGGTTTTTTCCAAGATGAGTCCAATGAGAAGGACGTTAATAGGAGATTTTGTAAAGATCGTCTTGAAAATGACATGTCACCCTTTGAGGCATTTTTGGAAAGATTACCATCTACGGTGAAGAGTTCCCTGCTAAAGAGGGATTATGGTAATCCCATCGAGCCTGAGCCTAATTGATGTTTCTGCTATACAGCTTCATGAGAGTCTTGCTGAGGACTATAAACTTAGCCCAGCTTCATTACTTCATTATTATTTTCTTTTCTTATCATTTTTCTACAGTTCTTTTTTTTTGTGTGATGCTTGTTTTTCTTCATTTCCTTTTAAAGGTACTCTCTATAGCAGCACCCCTTTTCAAGCTTCACAGTGATCATCCGTGAGATGTTAGGGGAGTTTCCTATTTTGTGCTTCATTTCTTTATTTTATCTGCACACTGAGGACATTATGCACTTTAAATTTGGGAGAGGGGATTAACTTAAGCATTTAAAAAAATTGTGCAAAATTGAAAAATATTTCAAATGTTTTGAAAATTTGGGCTTAAATGAATTGTTTTGAGATGATTTGAGTACTTAGCATGTTGTTTTCTCATAATCCTATGATATTACCCCTTGATTTAGTCTAATTCTGATTGATTGAGAAGCATGATTGCGGTGAAAGCATGAAGTTGAATTTTTGAATTTGTCTTGATTCTAATTGCGATATCCTCATCTTTATGTACATGTCATGATCATGGACTAGTATGCATATTTAGAGAAGGTTTATGTGGACATAGGATTGCATTGGTTCATTTGACTTTGTGTATCATATTCTAGAATTTGCTTGATCTTCTCTTAAGGTGAAATTATTAGATCACACTTGATTAGGAAAGTGATTTAGGTCATCCTTAGATCATTTGAGCCTTTCTAGGTAACCTTGTACATATTTTATCCTTAGTCACCCCTTTGAGCCAATTTAGCTTTTCTTTGTATATACACCTATATAATTACTATCCCTTAGCCAAAAAAAAATATTCTCCCACCCTTTACCCTGAAAGCATGTGGCTAACTAGGAAATCCTTAGAGCTATGTAAATATGGGTATAGGAAAATAAAAAAAAAGAAGCAAAAAAAAAGAAATATATATATAAAAGAAAGAAAAAGAAAAAAAGAGAAAAATAAAATAAAGTGTATACGAAAGGAAATAAGTTTGGAAGGGCTGGTTAAAGCTTTAAACATCATAGATCCTAGTGAGTAATGCATGATTAGGGGTTGAGCCTAAATTTCCTTTAGCCTTACATTACAAGCTTAATAAAGACCTATTGATTCTTGGTTAGGTGTGACTACATTAGTGGAGAGAGAAGTGAAAAGCAAACATATGGAAGTGATCACTTGTCATTGACTTTGCATCTTTATGTTTGCATAAACTAATCTGAATTGTGTACTTTGAAGTGAAACTGACATTACACACATACAAGGATTCCAATTTGGGTTAAGACTTATGATTGAATGATACTTAGTGTTTGATATATGATTGTGAGTCTTTGAGATTGGAATTTGTACTTTATCCTTGAGGATGATTGAGAAAATAAATATGCTTCGTACTTGTCATCTCCTACTTATGTTTTGCTTGAGGACAAGCAAAAGCTCTAGTTTGGGGGTGTGATAACTCTATGAAAATAGAGTTATTTTAGTTTTTTATTGATTAATAATTATTTAATTTCCTCATTATTTTATTAATTATTCTCATAATTTTATTAAATTCCTCATGTTTTGTAGAAAAATAAATTCTAGATGAATTTCAATCTTTTCGATAGAAAATAGACTGAAAATGGGCAAGAAAGGAGACTGGACCATTACAAGACAAGAGAGCATGACTCTTAATTTTCTCTCTCATCTTTTGACATCTAGCATGTCACATGTCATCATTCTACTCACTCTTAGTAGATAAGAACAAAAGACATATGCCAATACATGGAGGACACATGCCCTTACCACCTTGCATGCTTATATGAATTAGAAGACAAAAAGGAAGGTGTTAGAGGGGATGAGATATCCATGGCTGACGTGAGCAGTTAAATAACATGGAAATATCTATTTTGAAGAGCCAAGGACATGAAGACAAGTGGCAATTAATGCTAACTCATCTAGGATAGGAAATTACCTTTGTATCCCTAGGTTAAGTGACTATATAAACAACTTTATGAGACCTAACCTAGGGAAGGCTGCATAGGGTTTCTTAGATTTACTTTTCCAGCACATTTTTATGTCTTTACAAGTTTAGAGCAGCCACCATTTCATTTCTTTAATGTTCTTTACATTTTTGCAAGTTAAATACAAGTTTTCATTGTGTTTTCTTTTACTCTTTACTACTTTCTTGCATTCTTTACTTAAGCTTTTTGATTCTTTAAATTTCCAGCAACTTTAATCATCTTCTACTCTTTCTTTTGTTTTATTTTGGTTCATGATTGAGTCCCATGATCATGGGAGCTTAAAAGGTTGAAAAACTACCTCCATACCTCTTGTGAAGGAGCTTGGTCCATAGTTTCCTTTTGCAATTTTTATTTTATACTTTTAAAGGTCTAAATTATTTTTTAGTATTTTTATTCTACTTTTTTATGGGTCTGGTTTAATGGGTTAAAGCAGTTTTTAAAAATATTTTAAAACACAAATACAAAAAATGTTTAATGTAGGATATGTAGGAAGTTGGTCTTATTTTAGGCTAGTCTAGAGTAGGTATTTTTATTTTCTGTTTTTAAACTTTAAAATGATTTATTTTTATTTTTATTCTGCTGAGTTAGAAGTCTATTTTATTAGGTTAAAACAGTTTTTAAAAATCTTTTAAAACAAAAATGGAAAAAAATATTTAAAGTAAGCTAGTTCAGGTTAGGTGTTAGCTGGGTACCATGCATTGTTTTTGGTTTTTGCTATTTTATTAGCAGTTTCAGTTCTGTTTTAGTGCATTTAGGTTCTGTTTTGAAGATATTTTAGGTGTCTCTTTGTTCATTTAGACTATATGTTAAGGGTATTGCATTTAGGTTTGAGTATATTAGGTGTTTGAGTAAAGTTTCAACTAGCATCCCACTTAGTTTGCATCAAATTCTACTTTGTCATTTTTGCTGCTGTTAGGCATCCTTTGTGGTATTTTTTAAGTCTGTTTTTGGCATATTTTAAGTGCAGTTCCAGTAGCATAATCTCATGTTTACATCATATAAATTTTAGGAATTTTTTAGGAGTCAATTTGGATTAGTTTCCTTAGTCATTTCATAGTTTGTTCATGCATTGCATTTTAAGTCCTTGATCAGTTTTTAAGTTGCTGTTTGAGTTTATAGATGTTGTTTGGTCACTAAAAAAGGTTCATTTAAATGGTTTTCATGCATGTTAAACACTCATCTTGGGATTTTTAGGAAGCTTTAGGGTAATTTTAGGAAGTATTTTACATTGCATTTTCATTAATCTCCTTAGCTTAGGCATCCTTGTAGAAGTTACTGTCCAGATTTTTGTGTTTGCTGTTTTGATTCTTATTTAGGTTGTGTTTCATTAAATTTAATTCATTTTAAGTTCATATAAATAGTGATTTAAGTATAGGATAAGTTTGTTTAATTTACTTGAGATTTAGTTGCATTTTTAAGTTCATTTAGCATTAAATTTCAATTTTGTCCAGGTTTTATATTCACATTAATTATATGCATTTAGGTATTGTTTTAGGTACATTTTAGGTGTGGTAGGGTAGTATTCATATAGTTCTTTGATTAGGTAAAGTTTAGTTTAATTTCAAGTTCATTCACTTAGGCATTTCCATGCATTAGTTTAGGAACTTCATGTATTAATTCATTTATCTTTCAATTGCATTAGTTTTGATTTAATTTAAAATTTTTTTTAACATGTTCATGCATTTTTATTTTTGTTTTAGGATTTTCATGCATATTTTCATTATTTGCATTTTAGAACCATATAGTTAGGAAATTACATTTTTACCATTCTATTTTACTAATTTGCGTATTTGTTTCTTTTCTTTTACAGTTTTTTATTTTCATCATTTCCACTGTAAGTATTTCTTATTTGCTTTTTAATTTCAATTACTTTTATTTTATTTTAATTTTGTTATTTTCATTTATTTTATTTTATTTTATAAATTTCATTTATTTTTTTTGTTCTATTAGCCTTTGTAGATCACCCTCAACTAAATCTTCATAATTTGCTAGAATATACCTTAGTATCTAGTATTTAGTTAAGCTTTGCACTACTAGTCTCTGTAGGACGATATTTTTAGACTCACCTCCGTATTACTTAAAGACCATGTGCACTTGAGTGTAGATACCATTTAGGGTCGACACCAACAAGTCCTTGAACACCTTATTTACCATCTATTGATACGTAGCCCCTGCATTCTTCAAACTGAAAGACATTACTCGATAGCAATATATTTCGCTATCAGTAATGAAAGAAGTTTTCTCTTCATCATCCGGATAAATCATGATTTGGTGGTACCCCGAAAAAGCATCCAAAAAACTCAAGAGTTCATATTCGGAAGTTTAATTCACCAGTTTATCAATGCGCAGCAACGGATAAGAATCTTTTGGGCAAGCCTTGTTCAAGTCAGTAAAGTCCACGCATATTCTCCACTTCCCATTGGCTTTCTTTACCATCACCATGTTAGCCAGCCGCTCAGGGTAATTAACTTCTCTAATAAACCCTGCTTGTGACAACTCCAAGATCTCCTCATCTATAACTTGTTGTCTTTCTGAAGCAAAATTTCTCTTCTTTTGCTTGACCGGTTTGGCTCCTAGAATGACATTCAACTAGTGGCAAGCAATCTTAGGGTCGATTCCAAGCATGTTAGTGGGGGTCCATGCAAAGACATCACCATTTTCTTTTAAACATCGAATTATCTCCTCCTTTATTTTGCCAGGCAGCTGACTTCCCACGTATACCACCTTTTCTTCATCTTCCTCATTAAACCGAACTACCTCCACCTCTCGTCAGGCTTTGGCTTAGGTGGTTCTTTGATCGTGAGGGTTTCTTTCCTCTAGATCCCCTTGTATGTAGTGGATGCGATATAGTGCGTCCTGTCCCTCCTTTGGTCCCCCTCACTTGGCCTACACCATGAGGAGTCGGGAACTTCACTAACAAATAGCAAGGGGAGATTACTACTCTCATGTCGTTCAATAGCGGCCACCCAAAAATCATGTTGTAAGCCACTGAAGTTGACTTCACCACCATGAACAGTACTTGGTGGACAACACTCTTTGAGCTCTCCTCCAATGTGACAGGTAGCTGAACTGCCCCTGCTACCTTCACCTTTTCACCAGAAAACCCATATAGAGGTGTTGGCACCGGCTTCAACCTATCCTCTGAGATGTTCATCTTCTCAAAGTAGTTCTAGTAAATCAGGTCCACCGAACTACCATTATCAACTAGAATTCGGCTAACTAGATGCTTTGCCACAACTGCTAAGATCACCATCAGGTCATCATGGGGAATCGTAATATCCCCCCTTTCGGTTGGTGTGAAGGTAATGGGCTTCTCATCTTGCCTCTCTTCCATCACCAAGTTGACTTGATAGGCTTGCCAGGCATAAGACTTTTTAGACGAGGAGGAAGTGCCAGCCAACAATTCCCCTCCAGATATAACGTTGATTGCTGGACCCGTAGGCTCGTTATCTTCCTCCTGATTTCTCCTATCCATCCTTCTGTTGTCATTTCTCCTGGTATCTTCATTTCTCCTTCCATTCCTCCTATTTTCATCTCTTCTGTCCCTAGGGTAATTCCCCCTATTACGCTCAGGATAATTGTTTCTTTCACTCCTGCACACAAATCGGTCTATCTTACCCTCCCGTGCCAGCTTCTTAAGCTGATTCATCAACTACCTACACTTCTCTCTGGAATGTCCATATGCGAAATGGTAGTTACAGTGTGAATCTAAGTTATGACCTAGATTCCTTGAGGTCTTCTTCAGAAGCTGTATAAGACCTAACCCTTCAATAACTGCCAGCACCGAAGCCCGAGATTCAGTAAGCGGGGTGTAAATGGTATATTTCAATCTAGGGGCCTTCTCAGGTTTGCTTGATTGGCTGGAGGGCCCCCCAGAGGTTTCTCTCCCTCATTTCCTCCCTTCCTTTTGCTCCCCAACTAATACAATTTTCATCACTTTCTCCTGAGTAATGTACTTATTTGCTTGGGAGAATAAGTTTGAGATTGTAGTCGGTTGGTCTAATGACAGGGACTCCTGCAATTTCTCAGACCTGGTCCCTTTTAACATTGCTGCCATGACTACTCCTACTTGCAAATCACGTACCTTCAGAGTGACATCCCTAAACTGATCTACATAACTCTTCAAGGACTCCTTACTTCCTTGCTTATGGGCGAGCAAATAAGTCGGCTCCTTCTTCCTCTGGCTATTCACCACAAATGCCTTGAGGAACTCATTCCGCAACTGGTCAAAAGAGGCAATGGATCCCTCGGGCAAACACTTTTCACAACATGGTCATGGGTTCGATTCCCACAGATGGCGCTAATTGTTGTTACACAAAACAACAATGAGTGGTTGCTGACATAAGTTGTTTGTCCTTTTTTCCACATGTCTCTAAAAGCTTCAGCAAAATAGTGAAAGTCAGAGGAACGCAAGTGGTGGTTCCCTGCGTAGGTACTTCGATGCTTAAGTCAGCAAAGTGTTCTTGGGAATATTCAAAGTCAAAGCCAAAAGTAGATAAAAATTAGGGAATAAAATAATGCTTGTGGCTTATTTATAGGCGACTAAATTCTAGTACTGCAGAGTAATTACTTGGAGGGCAATTTCATTTGTTTAGAAGAGTTTTTTCCCGATATAGCACTAAAATGTTGTATGACGTCTAATTGTGGCGGCAGGGGTCTGTCGCGAGGTGGGAAGCTCATAGAACGGGAGGCCATACTCGGTAGGCGGTAGGCTATTACGCGTGGTGATCATCTGATGGCTGTCGCATGCGACAGGCATCCTGTTGCCGTGGGAGGCATCTTCTGCAAAGGCTTTCGCACGTCAAGTAGCATCCTCCCGCCTATCGCCACATGGCCTAATGGCTTTATGCCACGTGGCCTAATGGCTTTATGGTCTTTTGGGCCTCAATAACTTTAGGCTTTCCCATATCAACTTGTTGTTACCTGTTCACAACAATGATTTTTTATGAGATACGAATCTCGATCTGCGTCTTAACCTGTCTCTAAGAACTCTACAAGAAAGAAAATGATTAGAGGGCGCAGGAGACGCACCCCAATGCTTAAGTCAGACAATATCTAAACAGGGTTTCAATAAGCAAATAGAGATTAGGGTTCAAAAATAATACCTATGACCTATTTATAAGAGTTATTTAGTGCGTAATTACAGTTAAGACCCATAGTTTAAATGATAACCTAGTAGATCTTTCATGGCCCTTCTGAGTCCTCTTTTCTTTTAGGCTTAGGCTACCATTAGGCCTAATGTTCTTTAGACTAACTTATACCAAGACCCAATGACTTTTAGTATGACCCTCATCAATTACTCCCCACTCTTTCACAAGGTATACCCTGTGAAAGAGTATATAAAGGTTTTTATTTAAATCATGTCCATATTGTGACGTCCTCGTCACTAACCAAATAGCAACTAATTTACTTCAAATAACAAATAAATCGATTAGTTTATCCGATGTCAATCTCCCTTACTCTTATGCTTTAGGCATTTCTATCAGAGTATAATATTTATTTTCACATGCATAAAATTTTTCATTTATAAACATGTACCATATACACCAGGATCTCAAATATTCATACACCCTAATCCCCAACATATACAAAACTGTAGTATTGTACTGTACATTAGCCGAAGTAACGGCCGACTAAATATACCTTCAAAGGATAAGTAGGTAGCGTGCCTCGAAGGTATCTCAAAATCCCAAAATGAGCTCCTCTATCCGGAGCGGAATTACTTCAAGTAATCTGTATGAAAAATAGTTTGTAAAGGAGTGAGTTTACGCTCAGTAAGAAACTTATGTAAAAGAGCGTACTATATCACTATATGCAGTTTTCCTGCTTGGCTCTATAATGTCATGTAAAATCATTATAAAGCATAGCGCTTATATTTCTTTCAAATATATCAAAAGCAAGTAAATCACACTTTCAAGTATTTCCACGGATATCCAATCGCGTGAAATCAAGTAGGCAAATATAATTATTTTCAAATAGATGGGAGACAATTTATATCCAATAGATTCATGCACCAAGTAATTCTCATCATGGATACCTCAAATATATCCTTTAAGGATAATCCAGAGAGATAATGGATACAACAAATATATCCCGTGAGGGATAATCCATTAGAGATGATGGATACAGCAAATATATCCCGTGAGGGATAATCCATTAGAGATGATGGATACAACAAATATATCCCGTGAGGGATAATCCATTAGAGATGATGGATACAGCAAATATATCCCGTAAGGGATAATCCAATATATCAAATAAATGGCGTACCCACGTATGGGCCAGGGATCCTCCCCAAAGCCGAAACAAATAAGAGACTCATGGCCATTGTCTATATCCCACAGTTTTACTAGTCAGGTGCCGTACTGCGGGTCTGAGGGCTGGACTAGAGCTCCTCAGTCAAATACAAGTAACAAATAATGTGCATGCTCTTTTGAGAGACTCATAGTCTCCAAAACCTTATTCATATAGGTTTTAAACAAGTATGAATATTCTTTCTTAAAATAGGTTCTCAAAACCTCTCTTTCAAATAGGCAGTCGACTGCTACCCCATGTTTTGCCTTATTGAATTTCTTTCCCTTTTTGAAATTCAATTATTATATTTTTTAAAATACAAATAGGGCAGTCGACTGGTCCCAAATAGCAGTCGACTAGTTTTGAAACAGAATGTTTCCCGAGAAATAGCAGTCGACTGGCCCCCTTGGCAGTCGGCTGGTTTTGAAACAGAATGCTTCTGGACAAATAGCAATCGACTGGCCCCCTGGGCAGTCGGCTGGTGTTTGAAACAGAATGTTTTCCAAATAAAATCAGTCGACTGTCCACCATAGCAGTCGACTGGTTTGAAACAGAATGATTTCTGGAAAAATGGCAGTCGACTGACTCCCATGGCAGTCGACTGGTTTATCTCGGTTTTCGAAAATCACCGTTTTGGTTGTCTCTAGGCAGTCGGCTGCTACTTAAGGCAGTCGGCTGCTCCTAACCTAATTGGTACTACAAGTAGGACCCAAAATGTCCCTTTTTCCTGCACTTCAAGCAACCGTTGTTTCTCTCCAAAACAGTTAAGATAATTTAAAACATGCGGACATAGCCACCCTACGTCCGTTACATAAATTCCTTACCTCGATTGAGATTAATCCACAAGCTTGTTAGAATCAACCCTTAGTCCTTTTTCACTTCTTCAAGCTGTAAACATCATGATAATTTAAAGCTCAATAAATACACTCTATCAACTACATACAACTCCAAACCATCCATAAAATTAACCAAAACCTTCTAACTTGCTTACCTTTGCAATTCACCAAATCTTTGGATATCTAGATCTCCTTATTCACTTGGATTCACTCTCTCATATTAAAGGTATAGGCTAAGCTATCGACAAGGATCGTTTTTCGTTAATGGAACTTAACGAATCGATGGCATGAGAGGGTGGTTTGTCAAGGTGAGAAGCTTGGACACTTAGAGGAAATGGAAGCAACGAGAGGGAGAAGAAGATGGGCTGGTGCCGTGGGGTGCAAGAGCTGATGATGATGGTGAGGGTGAGTCATACTATTTCATTTAATGCTCATCAATGCATCCTCATCAATCTCAGCCATTGACCACCTCCTTTGGCCCCTTTGACCTTTGATTATTTGACCCTCAATTCCTTTAATTCCTCCTATGTCCCATACACCATTTGTACATCAAAATTTCACATTTATTCCATTAATTCAAGTCAGAAAACTGTACAATTAAGGGAAAATTACAGAAAATTGGGGATTTCACACATATAGAGCCTACTTTGTGCACTTTTTGCCTCACCTTTTTCTTCTTATGTGCGGCTTACTTCGCTCATTTTTCGCTTCAAACCCAAACACTTTGGTCTTCACACATGACTTACCTCACAAACTTTTCGCTTCAACGTGTGCTGCCCATCTCACGTATTTTTTGCTTAAAGATTTTTTTTGTGCCTGTCTCGTGTATTTTTTTGCTTAGGGACTTTTTTGTGTCCGTCTTGAGCATTTTTCGCAGGACTTTCTTTTTTTTATTGCTCATCTCCCGCATTTTTCGCTTAAGGACATTTTTTTTGTTACCCGTCTTGCATATTTTTTGCTTAAGAACTTTTTTGTTGCCTGTCTTGTGCATTTTTCGCTTAGGGATGTTTTTTTTGTTTAGCCCATCTCGCGTATTTTTCGCTTAGGGACTTTTTTGTTTTGCCCATCTCCCGTATTTTTTGCTTAGGGACTTTTTAATTTTGCCCGTCTCGCGCATTTTTCGCTTAGAGACTTTTTAGTTTTGCCCGTCTTGCATATTTTTTCGCGTAAGGGCTTTTTAGTTTTCATTCCATAAGTCACCTTGAGGCCTCCTACCGTCATATAATACTCAGAGGCACCTTTAGACACTCTGTTGCACACCTGTCGTGCATCTGCCGCATGCCTACCGTCACACCCTACTGCACGCCAAGGCATTCTGCTGCATGCCTGTCGTGCACCTACCAAATGCTTGCCACAAGCCTACCACATGCCTGCCGCGGGCCTACTGGTTGTTGCACTCTGTCGCATGCCTGATGCGTTTTAACCCTGTCGCAGGCCTACTGTGTGCCTCCTGCGCGCCTACTGCCTATTGCACCCTACTATGTGCCTACTGTGCGTTGCACCCTACCACACGCCTACTGTGTACTTGCTGCGTGCCTATTGGTATTTGCACCCTACCACACGTCTGTCACACGTTACACCCTGCAGCATGCCTACCTCATGCCTGTTGCACGTTACACCCTACCACACACCTACCTCAAGCCTATTGGTCGTTGCACCGTACCGCGTGCCTACCAAGCATTGCACCCTGCCGCATGCCTACTGTGTACCTGCTGAGGCCTACTGGTTTTTGCATCCTGTAGCATGCCTACTGTGTACCTGCTAAGGCCTACTGGTTGTTGCATCCTGTAGCATGCCGAACGTGCGTTACACCCTGCCGCATGCCGACCACATGCCTGCGGTGCCTATCGATAGCTGAGGCACCCTGCCGCAGGCCTTATACTGTCAGATACCACCTTGGCACCCTAAGGCACCCTGCTACTAGTTGTTACCCGGTTTGCCACCTAATCTGCCATAGGCTTCCACATTCTACCACAGGCCTCCACACCTTATCGCAGATCGTGTTCTCGTTATCTTTTATACTTGGCTTTATATTTGTTTCCCATAGACGGCGCCAATTGTTGTTATCTGTTCACAACAATGTTTTTTTATGAGGTACGAATTTCGATTTGCATCTTAACCTTTCTCCAAGAACTCTGCAAGAAAGAAAATGATTAGAGGGTGAAGGGGTTTTTCCTTACGCACGCACTTCAATGCTTAGGTCAGACAAGATCTAAACAAGGTTTCAATAAGCAAATAGAGATTAGGGTTCAAAAATAATACCTGTGACCTATTTATAGTAGTTATTTAGCGCGTGATTACGGTTAAGACTCACAGCTTAAATGATAACCTAGTGGATCTTTCATGGCCCTTCTGAGTTCTCTTTTCTTTTGGGCTTAGGCTACCATTAGACCTATGTTCTTTAGACTAACTTGTATCAAGGCCCAATAATTTTTAGCATGACCCTCATCAGGAGGCAATAGCATGCATCAATCATCAATGGTTGGAACTTGGACCCAGTAGATTAAAATAGAGCCATTTTACTAGAGTTCAAAGACATGGCCACCTTGTGTGTGGGTGGAGCCAAAATTCATCATCATCATCATATAATATCTGTTCTTGAGGTTAGCACGCTGCCCCTCCTCTTTGGAGCAAAGCACGAGTGCTTCTATTAGAAATTACAACTGCTTATCACCCAACATCAACGCTTCGGTTTTGATGCTGCTTCGTAAGCCACGTGGATTATATTTTGTTAAGATACATAGCACCTAGACAGCTGCATCCAACTGTCAAGGGTTGCCTGAGGCCCTTGGCTGGTCTTGTGACAGGTCATTAGCTACATGCCATGCAAGCTATCTGATTGTTAAGCGCAGCTTTGCTGTCAAGTATTATCCGTTCTAGAGTTTTCCATAAATTGCTTGCAGACAGGTCGTGGGAGAAATAATATGAACCCTGAATTGAATTCGGGCAAAATGATTGTTCGAAACATTATGAAATGGTTATAGCTATCAACTAACTACGAATCTTTGGTTTAACTGAATAATTGAAAAATTAAATAAAATAAACAAGACATTTTTCTTCATCTCAGGTCCATGAAATTTCTCTACTTGAGGAGGATTCCTTATAAGAATTCGAGTCTAATTCTAGTTTTGTTTTGTAATTACAAATATTTTCATCTCTTTTATGGATTGAGATTAATCTTATTTAAATCGAAAATGATAATAATTCTAGTTATTTTGTTCTGAAGCAAAAATATCCACCAGAAATTCGGCCAAGAAGTGTTGAATTCTCTTTCGGATAGATCCTCAAAGGAGAAAGAAGGCAAGAATGCCACCAAGCATCTATCTTTAATTCAACCCACCCCACAGCACCTATTTTATGAACGTCCAGTGCCAAATTTACGGAGTAAGTGTAATTTATCCCCTGGGTTGTGGAGCATTTTATCAGAGGTTTACAAATAAAACGGATTGGAAGGCAATAAAATTGCAGCCAATAATTACAACAAATTTAGTATACAGATGCTGCAACATTGGAGCACCAAAATATCGACAAGTTCTAAGCAATTTATCCTTTTCTTTCTCGTCCAACTAGATCAATTTCTTTGACATTTAAGGCATACTGAGTGACATGGGCAGTTATTACTCGAACTGTATTATGAATCACGTTGACGATACCATTGGGAAGAAAAAAGATAAACTGTAAAGGAATAACAATCAAGAGAAAAGAAACTATGAAGAAGCAGCAGCAGTCCGATGAGATTCTATCATAGATTTGATGTAGAATTCTCCTGCATTGTACGATGACCTGACCATGGGACCAGATGCTACATACCGAAATCCCTGATCCATCCAAAGGAGAAATTTAATAAGAAAAATTCAAGCACATTCACAGTTGAGTAAAGATTACAAAAATAATTCTTCATTCAAAACTATGACCATGATTCACCCTTTAAAAAGAATTACAACTCCAAGTAATGATGTAAATGACTGGAATCAAATGCAATACAGTGGCAAAAAAATAAATTACTAGTGCAATATGTAGTTATTAACATGATATTCTGTCCATCCGTGTGAAATTAACATAATATTTCAACAGTAATATATTACTAAATGTCATCAATGAAGCATAATGCTGCTGATAATAAATAAAATGCTAAATTTTAGGTTTATTGTAAGATAAAAGGTCAAGGAACCAACAATAGCAAATAATGGGTTTCTTTAAAGCAAGAAAAGGCAAGAAGTTGACCATTTGGCTTAACTGAATCTACTTGAAGGAAGCAAAAACATAGCTTGCATACAAGAATAGAACTAAAAGCCACAAAATCACTAAAAATAGACTGAAATAATAAACTAATAGTACTGCCTACTGCGCTTAATCACAAATATTCCAAGCAGCAAGCAGTTTTCAACTACCATTAGAAAGCTCTCCAGGAACCCTGAATGGATATGAGTACCAATATTTCCGATCATTAGAACTCATTAACTTTGAGGTCCAATCATGGATGCCTAAAGTGTTTTAAAGGAGAAAGAAGAAAGATGAGAATGCAGTTGACATGGCTAGACTTGGCAATTAATTGTCATCTATTTTTGAAGGAAACCGAAAACAAAAATGCAGCGGAATTTAAATCATAACGTTTTCTCTGATTTCTGTCGTTGGTCGAGTCACAAGCAACAACTTTTCATTCCTGCCTCTATGGTATCCACACGAACGGATCTCACGACTCTTGAACGTCTCACGATCAGAAACCTTAAAGAGCGTTTTTTTTATTCCTTATAATCGAATTGCTAGCTTCGATTATAAGAATACCTTTTTTGTTTTTATTATGCGGTTCTGTTTTAGAAAAACATCCTTTTATAGGCAGTAAATTTTACCCTAAAATTTACTGCCAAACAGAACCCTAATCCTACTTAGAATATGATTAACTATATCCTTAATCCAATTCAGAATAGGATTAGATATATCCTTAATCCAATTCAGAATAGGATTAATTAAGCTCCTCATTGATCCGTTCTAAGTGTGCGACCCAATAGGTTCTCAAAACAATGGCAATGACAAAATTGTCATAGGCAATGAGCGCTATCTAGCAACACATCATTGCTACCCATGTAACGAGAATGTCAATGATTCGACATAACCTTACTCGTGATAGATGTTACCGTGTAGTCTAATCCCTTTATCCTTTGATGTCTTGATTAGACACAAGTCATGGAATGTGTCACACTTGTATAGTCTAATCAGCGTTTCTTGATTCCTGAGTAGACTAATTAAACAAATAAAATCAATATCTCATATTGACTTATTCGAGCACGTCTATGCATTTCTTAGTCTCACTTTATCAAAGGGCCCAAGACATCACTCTTGTTATATAAGAGGGATAAATCCTATCTTGATCACTCAACATCCCTCTACATAGATCAAGGCATACCCAATTCCTACCTTTATAGTCCATCCTGTTACGAATGACATCTAGCAGCATTAAAGTATGCAATTCTCTATGTTGGGATCTCTGATGATCTCAAGTTAAAGGATCACATACACCATCATCCTATGAGAATCGCTTATGACACTCATATAACAATCCATGTAGCGTTCTCATGGAGGGTCGATCCAGTACATAGTTCTCTAACATGTACCTATGTGATGACTTGATATCCTATATCCATGACAATGGTCATCAGTCAACCACATACTAGTGTTATTGTATCATTGTTATCCTTGTTCACAATAATACTTGACTAGGGATATTTTAAGAATAGTGTGTTATTACTATTCTAAGGACATTATCATATAAGATTACATTACGCAGTTATAAGACAAATATAATAATGAACTATAAATAAAATGTCATGATACATAAAAATGCCAAAGTCAATCATCTAATGAATGGTTCTAAGGGCATAATTCAACAATTTTAACATTATATTTCTCAATTTTAGATCCCTTTCTGCAGTTAAGGACCAAGGGCAAAGAAACTTAACAATATCTACTTAAGGAAGAGAGCCTTTTCTCAACAAGCAATTATAGACAACTTAGCCAATGGAAAACTAAAAAGTTGCATTGAAAGAAACTAGATAGATGAATTGGTTAGACATTCAACTAATATGAGCAAATATGGGTTCAATTAATGAGGAAAACTATAAGTTGAAGAATAAAACATCAGTGCATACCATTTCCATGCTAAGAGTTCGATATTTCTCAAGAGCCTTAGGTGTAATGTATTCTGACACGGGCATGTGGCACTTTGATGGTCTTATACACTAACCAAATGTCATCACATCGACACCCACCGCTCTCACCTTCTCCATTGTTTTCACAACTTGATCAGGCGTTTCCCCACATCCTAATATTATCGAAGTTTTGGTAAGTTTTGTTGGATAAGTTGTATATTTCTAAAAGACTTTTATCCCACATTGCTTAGCTAAATGGTTTCAAAAGGTTTTATATATCAACATTGTTTTATGGGCTTGTAAATGGCAAGCAAAAAGGAGAGCTTCGTGCGCACACGAGAAATGGACCGAAAGCCTATTTGCAATTTAAAACTGACGATTTGCCCCCTTGCGTGCGAAGTAAAAGAGACCAAGCTCAGTTTTGACCTTGTTTTATTATCAGCTATTTTCAGTATTTAATTCTTAACTTTATAAGCTCCAGATTTGTTTCCAAACCAAATCTACGTTGAACTCTTTCAGATTTGATTTTATCCTGATTTTATTTTATTCTGATTATGATTTGATTTTCTGATCATTACCGACGTTCATAATTTTGCCTATAAATACAGTGCACTGCTTCTTCATCTCTTTACTTCTTCTGCTCTCGCATATTACTGGGTTAAAAAACCTCTCTTATTCTTCCTAGCTGTTCCTACTTCCTGGTTATCCCTGAAGAACCTGTTGAATCCTGGGGGATTACACTTACGGTGAACGCAACCTTAGCTATAATGTAGGAACTCAAACTCAGTGAGAAAATTATAGGAATGCAAATGAGCAAGTACATCCCCAGTTGCAATTTTATTCATGTCAACTATCTTAAAGTAAATTCAGTGCATAAAATTCTTACATTGTGAGATCTAAAAAGGATCAAATATACGCAATCCTCCCTTCGAATTAACCAAGAAGCTGTTCTGTGACTCATGTCAACTCTCATAGTAGCGTGAAAAAAGAATCTCTACCCAAATCATAAATGCCAAAACCTGATACGCATATTACTTCCATAAGACCCTTTTTTCTGGGAAACTTCTATAAAACCCTTTGCTTATTATCTAAAAGGAGAAATGCCTCAAACTTCAGTTCGATGCCACTGGACATGCCAATAAGTTAAAAATTATGTAAAAGTTTAAAAGTTATTTGATACCCAAGGCTTCTATAAGCATATTAGGTTTCAAAGCTTTCAACTTCTGAACCGTTTCCGCAAAATGCCCACTTCCTTGATCAGCTAAATCATCCCAGTCCACACTCATAATCACCACGTAATCTAAACCCCACGATGTAATGGCCTCCGCAACATTCCCCGGTTCATTGGGATTCAGAGGAGTCGACGTTCGCGATGTCTTCACATTGCAAAACCTGGAAACCACCCACAAAAATGAATTTAAATATTTCTTCATCGTAAATTTATTTTTACTTGGTTAAGAAAAATCCGCCTGCAACCGCGAGTACAAGTATCACCCAGGATCATGATGGTAGCAGTGGCGATCCCAGTCTCCCCAGCACTCGCCGAGATTGGGGCATCAAGCTTCTTCGCAGACGGTGTGTAGTTTTAATTCCCTCAACTTCTTTTTAATCTGAACGTATTTTTCACTGCCGGGAACAGATTCTCTCATCCACTTGGGTTTAGGGAGTGGTTTTTTCTTGGTCCCCACTTCGATGGAATACTAGTTATCGTTTTGAAGACCAACAAAATTGGAGATGAAGGGCGATGCAGGGTGCCGGAATTTAGAAAACTACGGCTAGAATTTTGGCTTCTTTTATATGGTGAGGCTTAAGAAGGATATTCAGGAATTTGTTCAGAAATGTGTCGTCTGCCAGCAAACCAAATATGATACTCGGAAGACAGCGGGGTTATTACAGCCATTACCAGTGCCTGAGCGTATTTGGGAAGACCTGAGTATGGATTTTATTACAGCATTGCCTAAGGCCAATAGGAACACTACTATTTTGGTGGTGGTTGATAGACTATCGAAGCAAGCACATTTTGGTGCTTTACCAATGCATTATAATGCTTTCAAAGTAGCCCAGTTGTTTGCTACAATGGTATGTAAAATACATGGTGTTCCACGCTCATTTGTCACAGACAGAGATGCTATCTTTATGAGTAACTTTTGGACTGAATTGTTTACTCTCAGTGGCACAACACTCAAATGGAGCTCAACTTACCATCCTCAAACAGACGGCCAAAGGGAGGTTGTGAATAGGATCTTGGAGCAGTATTTGAGAGCTTTTGTCAGTGTGTTTCCACACAGATGGAACACTATTTTACATTGGGCTGAGCTCTGGTACAACACCTCCTTTCATACCTCACTTGGAATGTCTCCATTTAAAGCAGTTTTTGGCAGAGATCCACCTTCAATTTTGGACTATATTACAATGTCAGCAAAGGTTGAAGCAATGGATATGGAGTTGTGGGATCGACAATGTATTTTGCAACAGTTGCAACAGAATTTGGCCATGGCTCAGAAGTGAATGAAGAATACTGCTGATATGCATCGTAGGGAAGTAAAGTTTGAAGTTGGTGATTAGGTACTAATTAAACTACAACCATATAGGCAGACTACAGTTGCAATGTGAATTAATGATAGGCTTTCCAAGAGGTACTTTGGACCATTTAAAGTGGTGAAGAGGATTGGTAACGTAGCTTACATATTAGAGCTACCAATTGAGTCAAAAATCCATGATGTTTTTCATGTTTCTACTCTTAAGAAGTTTAAGGGTGAAAATGTCCAGACACATTTGCCACTACCAAAAGATATGGTTGGCTGTCATCCAATACTAGAGCCATATCGAATCCTTAAGTCAAGGGTATTTCTTCGTGATGGACAACAAGTCAGTCAATGTTTGATTCAATGGGAAGGTTTACCTGAATCTGAAGCCAGCTGGAAGATACAGAGGTGTTCCAAAAGGATTATCCTGACTGCAACCTTGAGGACAAGGTTGTATTCGGAGGAGAGGATATTGATATGAATAGAGAGGAAGAGTCAGTTCAAATTAACAACTCTGTAAATGATGAAGTGGGAAAAGTTGAGAAGCAGCAAAGCATTGCCTTGTCTCGAAGTAGAAGGGAAATCAAGAAGCCAGTCAGATATGAAACTAAGTCAGTTAATTCAGTTAGAGCTGGTATTGGGCGGGGAAAATTCTATATGACAGTTAGTAAGGAGTTAAAATCGTTAACTGTTTTCTTGGTGTCTGTAATATAAATAAAATGAAGGCTCCGTACAAGGATATGAAAATGAATGATATTTCTCTAGAATTCCCTCCTCTCTCTTGAGTTCTTCCTTCTTCTCATCTCTTTCTCATTACTCTGTATAGATCCTTTCTTGGTTTTATCAGAAATCGGGCTTGGTGGTAGGGGAGTCGATCTTGGATGAGAAGGGTGTTGACTTTGTGGCAGACAAGAGGGTTCGAGCTAGGGAGGTAAAGCGAGATTGCATCCTTTCTTGTGTGTGCGTGCGCTCTTGTTGCCATTGTCAGTGGATGAGAGAGATAAGAGAATGTGGGAGAAGAGAGACGAGATAGGAGGTAATGTCCAACGAATAACTTAAAATTAACTAATAATCGTTATTGGTCAGGTATTTTTTTTGGTCAAGATGCTGCCCAGGGACTGGAATACTGGGTGTTGGGTTAAAAGGCTCCTTAGAATGAACGTCATACTATTACTGCCTAGTGTATCAATTCTTTCTTATATTATGGGAAAAAGGAAAACTTGTCTTCGATTAATGTAAAGAACCTTAGGATTAGTTTAAATAGGTAATGAGATTGGTTCCGATGAGATTAAAAATAATAAAAAAAAGTTTGAAGATATATCTTTTCAAATAACATAATAAAAAAAATTTAAAAGTAAGAGCATGGGTAATTTTACCCCTTGTTATTTTGTCTTTATTTACCCAAATGAACAGTATTAATGGCTACTAGCCATCCAAACTCACCCTTAATCAATCAAGAAAGTTGCCAATTGAAAATTATAGAACATCAAAAGTGTAATTTATACCAAAAATATAACTAAGATAGTACATACCAGTGATATGGCTCAGTCACTCCATTTCTTTTATGTAAACATGCTTAATGGGCTCGGCCAACCTGGGATAGGTTTAGAATCGGACCAATCTAGCCTAGCCTATAACTTTGGTTCAAATATTATAAGCAAAAACCAATTAAAACTCGATTCGTTTAAGTTTGGAGTTAATACAATCATCAATTTCGAAGCAGTTTGGTGCAACGGCTATATAACCATTGCATTTTTTTTTTAATTTTTGCTTATATTTGTTTTCTTAATTTTTTCTATAAATATCCCCTTCATTTTTTTCACACATTCTATCAATTTCTCTCAAATTCTATCATATTATTCTATTAAATTACTTTAAATTCTCTTCAATTTTCTCCAATTCCTTTCCTTCCGTACAATTTTACAAAGTTTAGTTACAATATATATTCGTCCATTTCTTTTATTCAAAAATTCAATATATTCATTTAAAAAAAATAAAAAATGGAAAATTATTTTTGCTGTTCATGTTTTGTCTTTCGATCTTTAGGTTCTACTTACATCCCCATTTTAAATGATGAAACTTTTAATGAATTTGAGCTCGATATTCATGTGGAGGAGGAGCTTTTGATTCCCACGGCAAACTTTGGTCAAACACCATCATTCGCCACCTCCACAACTGTTACCACTACTGCTATAACATCTTCAACAAGACCAAAATCCAACCGCGCTAAGACTAGTAAGATACAGAAACACTTTGGCATTATGCAAAAGGAAGGAACGAAAGAACTTTATGCTATTTGTAAATTATGTAAAATGGTATATAATTATAAACCTAATGGAAGTAGTGGGAGTACAAATACATTTAAAGGACGTTTACTTAGTAAGCATAAATTTGATTCGAATTCTGTTCAATCACAAACTAGGGAAGGTAGTGTAACAATCACGAATTTTCCCAAACCCTAACATGTAACCAATGTATAATTGTAAATGGACCAATAGCTGGATATGTAATTTTTGGATTAATGACGTATGAAACTTATGCCAACTTTATAAGATGGATTTATGGAAATGAAGGTCATGAGGATCAAAGATATACGATAAATGAATAAAAGGAATATAAATGAAATTAATGTATATGTATGCCATATATATGTACATTAATTAAATTAAGAAAATAGCTATATATATATTTTATATACCAAATAAATACATTTAATGTGCATGTGTGTATATATATGCGTGTGTGTGTACGTATATATATAAATCAAATAAAAGAGTAGAATAAATATAAATATATATAACAAATAATAAAATAATTTCTATATATAATATATAACAAATCTATATGTATAAATTAGATATTAAAAATATATTACATATATACTTTTATATATTAAAAAGAAAGGGGGATAAGCTTCAAGATGAAGCTTGTCCAATTTGGTGGGATATTCCCCCCAAACACGCTTGCCTTTGGCAAGCACATCATTAAATTAAAAAAAAGCAAAAAAAAAAAAGAAACTGAAAAAAAGAGAAAGGAAAGAGGGGAGGGGGGAAGACTTAGGTAGCTGAGAAAGAGAGATAGGATGCTGTTTGATGGAGATCCACTTGCTCATGATGTTCGTGATGATAAGGATCCATTGGTCATCCAAGGAGGTCCAATTACCCGAGCTCGAGCCAAGAAGACGCAACAAGCCTTGGCCTCATTAATGCAACAAGCTCTGGCATCATTGAAGCATCAAGGAAGCTTCCATGAAGAGTCCCAAGACACCTATACTTGCTTGGAAGCCCAAACGACATGAGCATGGTTTACTGTCTTATTTTAGCTTAACAATAAGATGGGTTAAGTGTTTGAATAGCCCACATTTGAGTCTATTGTGTCTTGGACTATTTATTTTATGTAATTAGGTTTAGGCATGAATTTAGGCTTAGTCTTATTTCTGTTGGTGTTAATTCCAATCCACTTGTTTATGGGCTTAAGTGCTAGGTATTATTATAAATACCTTGTAAACACTATTGATGACAGATCAGTTTTGAATTTCAGAATTTGAGTGTGCCTTTCTCTTGGGTTCCCTCTCAACTAGGCTTATTAAGGTCTTCTTCCTTGTGGCACCTCCTTTTTCACCATCCACCATTGTTATACCTTAGGTTCTCGAATTCTTATTCGTAGGGTCAAGGTCCAATACCTTTGGGTTTGAGTCTCTTTAGGCTTCGGGTCTAGGTTTCAGAAGGTGTCATTCATCATCTTTGCATTCTGTCCTGTTGCGTTTTAGCTCCTTCAAATTCCAAGCTACATTTTCTCTTGTCCGTGCACATCAGTTGGTATTCAGAGCTCAAGTTTCGATTTTTGGTTTGTTTGTGCGTCACTCACTTTTCGATTTTTGGTTTGTTGGTTTTGATTTTTGGTTTGTTGGTTTCGATTTTTGGTTTGTTGGTTTCGATTTTTTCTTTCTTTTGTTGGTTTCGATTTCTAGTTTGTTTGTGCGTCTCTCACTTTTGGTAGAATCCTTGGAAAATTCTGCCACCTTAATTATTGTGTTTGAGTTGAATTCTAACTCTAGCCGCACCCCTTCAACCACTTATTTTAACCCTAGCCGCACCCCTTCAATCATAACCCTAGCCGCACCCCTTCAATCACAACCCTAGCCGCACTTCCTCATATCCTTAGCCGCATCCCTTCAATCACAACCCTAGCTGCACCCCTTCAATCATAACCCTAGCCGCACCCCTTCAATCACAACCCTAGCTGCACTTCCTCGTAACCCACTTAATTCAATGCTAGCCGCACCCCTACTCTTTTCAAGGAAACCGTAGAAAAATCAGATAAAAAAGGTAGAGAAAAAAAAGAATTCGAAAAAAAAAATTGTTGTGGTACTGTTCAAACAGAAAATTTTGATTGAGTTAGGAGGCGTGTGAGTATCCGTTTTAAAGAAAACGATGAAATAAAATGAACCCGTAAAGTCACGGGCCCCATCCTATCTTGGCCAAATTCCATTGTCTTCCTATAGTTTTAAGCCATTTTTTATTTTTTGGTCATTCTAGTGATTTTTTTATTTTTTATTTTATTTTTTTCTTTCTTTGAGTCATCCTAGCCGCACCTTTCTATGAAAAAAAAGGAGAAGAATTCGAAAAAAAAGGGAATTCGAAAAAAAAAGAGAAAATACTTGGTAAAAATACTTGGTGAATTAGTTGATTCTGCGAGGTTGAATCTTTGACTGAGTCTCTAGTGCGATTGTGAACCTATAGAGTTAAGGTAGAGTAAGGGAAAAAGGCATGAGTGTGTGAGAAACATTAGTAGAGAAAAGCCAAATTACTTGAGTGAAACACGAGTGTAAACACGTGAGGATATCACTTGTTGAAAATGTCTTCTGAAGGTGATAAGTCAGACTTTAAAAAGATTGAATTCATGCTTCAGGCAATGCAACAACAATTCCAACGGATGGATGTGAAATTCAATGACATTCATGATAAGTTGAACCAACATGAAGCTCAGTTTGCGAAGATCCAACAAGGTGATACTTCCCGTCTAAAAAGTAAGGTTGTTGCCAATGACGGGTATGATGATAATGTTGGGTATGACTCGAACAAAGAGTCTGGGATAGATAGACATCATAGAAGGTACCATGGGTATAGAGATCGAGTTGATAGAGCTCGTGACAGAGGCAAGGAGAAGATGGATGGAAACCTTTGCAGTATAAAATTGAAGTTTCCTCCTTTCCATGGCAAGAATGATCCTAAGGCATATTTGGAGTGGGAAAGGAACATTGAAATGGTATTTGACTGCCACCACTACTCTGAGGAAAAGAAAGTCAAACTTGCAGCAATTGAGTTCACAGAGTATGCTATGGTTTGGTGGGATCAGTTAGTCTCTAGTAGAAGAAGATATGGAGATCCTTCAGTGTCTACATGGGATGAGATGAAGCGCATCATGAGGAAGAGATTTGTTCCTACTCATTACTACAGAGAGCTATACCAGAAACTCCAAGGTCTTACCCAGGGCTCAAAGAGTGTTGAGGATTACTACAAAGAGATGGAAATAACCATGATCCGAGCCAATAGACAGGAGGATGCAGAAGCTACTATGGCTCGTTTTCTCCAAGGCTTAAACCGTGAGATTGCCAATGTAGTAGAGTTGCAGCATTACATGGATTTAGAGGAGATGCTGCATGTGGCCATCAAAGTGGAAAGGTAACTCCAAAGGAAAGGTACATCCCGTTTCACTCCTAGTTCAGTTCCTGTTTGGAAATCTAACACCTTTCATAGGGATGATAAGCTTGTGTCTACGCCTAAGTCAGAAAGCTTTGCTAAGCCCAAGCCTGAGGGCCCTCCAAAGCCCAAGACTAAACCTGCCCAAGCATGACATTAAGTGTTTCAAGTGTTTAGGTTGTGGACATGTTGCCTCACAGTGTCCCAACCGTAGAGTGATGATCATGCATGGGAATGGCGATGTTGAGAGTGAAGGTTCTGAAGTCAGTGTTGAAGATGAGATGCCTGTGTTAGAAGATGCTGATGAAGAAGAAGTTGTTGAGTATGCTGCTTATGGTGAAGCACTTGTTGCCAAGCATGCTCTTAATACCCATGTGAAGTTTGAAGATGAGGCAAGTGCGAGAACATCTTCCATACGAGGTTCCATATTAGTGACAAGGTATGTACTATAATCATTGATGGTGGGAGTTGTACTAATGTTGCTAGCACATACCTTGTTGATAAGTTAAAGTTCCCCATTACCAAGCATTACCACCCATATAAGTTGCAGTGGATTAATGACTGTGGTGAATTGAACGTGGTGAAGCAAGTCTTGGTTCCTTTTTGTATTGGAAGTTATAGGGATAAGGTGTTATGTGACGTGGTGCCCATGCAAGCTAGCCACCTATTGCTGGGTAGACCGTGGCAGTATGATCGGAGAGTCATCCACGATGGTTACACTAACCGTTACTCCTTTACTACGGATGGCAAGAAGATCACTCTTGCTCCCCTTAGCCCCAAGGAGATTTACGAGGACCAATTAAGGCTAAAGGAGTAACATGACGAGCAAAGGAAGCAAGCTAAAGAAAAGAAGGAAAACAAGGAAAGCAAAACAGTGAGCTGCTATGCCAAACCCCGAGATGTGAAGATTGCGTTTCTTTCTAAGTCTCCTATCCTTTTACTCTTATTTAAAGATTATTGTTTCATTGATGCTGAACTCCATGATACTTTGCCTATTGATGTTGTCTCATTGTAGTAGGAGTTCGAGGATGTATTCCCTGAGGAGATCCCAAGTGGATTACCACCGATTCGTGGGATCGAGCACATGATTGACCTTGTCCCCAGAGCTGCCATTCCTAACCGTCCAGCCTACAGAAGTAATCCCGAGGAGACGAAAGAGCTTCAAAGGCAAGTTGAGGAGCTCATGAGGAAAGGTTATGTGAGAGAGAGCATGAGTCCATGCGCCGTACCCGTATTGCTTGTGCCAAAAAAAGATGAGACGTGGAGGATGTGCATTGACTACCGAGCCATCAACAAAATCACTATAAAGTACCGCTATCCTATTCCCAGGCTAAATGACATGCTGGATGAGTTGCATGGTGCATGCATGTTTTCTAAAATTGATTTAAAGAGGGATATCACCAAATTCGTATGAAAGAAGGTGATGAATGGAAAGCCGCATTCAAGACTAAACATGGTCTCTACGAGTGGTTAGTTATGCCTTTTGGCTTGACTAATGCACCTAGTACGTTCATGTGTTTAATGAACCATGTTTTACGTGATTTCATTGGTAAGTATGTGGTTGTCTATTTTGATGATATTTTGATATACAATAAGAGCCAATATGCGCATGTTGAGCATCTTAGGAATGTTTTTACTATTTTGAGGAATGCAAGTTTGTATGCCAATTTTAAGAAATGTACATTCTGCATTGATAGGATTGTTTTCCTTGGGTATGTAGTTTCTTCACATGGTATTTCTGTTGATAATGAGAAGGTAAGGGCAATTAAAGATTGGCCTGTACCTAAGTCTGTTTCTGAGGTGTATAGTTTCCATGGTGTAGCTAGTTTCTATCGTTGATTCGTTAGAGATTTTAGCACTATAGCTGCACCTTTGATCGAAGTGGTCAAAAAGAATGTTGCATTTCATTGGGGTCCTGCACAAGAGCATGCATTTAATTTGCTTAAGGATAAACTTTGTTCTGCTCCTTTGTTATCTCTGTCTAACTTTACTAAAACTTTTGAGATTGAGTGCGATGCCTCAGGTGTAGGTATTGGAGCTGTGCTTATGCAGGAAAAATGCCCAATTGCTTTCTTTAGTGAGAAGTTAAGTGGAGCAGCACTTAACTATCCCACATATGATAAGGAGATGTACGCGTTAGTGAGGGCTTTAGAGACATGGCAACATTACTTGTGGCCCAAGGAATTTGTCATCCACACTGATCACGAGTCCTTGAAGCATCTAAAAGGACAGAGTATGCTACATAAGCGTCATGCCAAGTGGATAGAGTTCATTGAGATGTTCCTGTACGTGATCAAGTCTGAACAAGGTAAAGAGAACGTCGTAGCTGATGCGTTATCTCGTAGGTATACTCTTATCACTACTCTTGATGCTAAACTTTTAGGATTTGAGTATATCAAAGAACAGTATGCTGATGATGTTGATTTTGGTAATGTTTATGAGGCATGTGCTATATCTGGCTTTGGCAAGTTCTTTAGGCACGATGGGTTCTTATTTAGAGAAAATAAATTATGTGTGCCTAGGAGTTCGTTGCGCGAGCTGTTAGTTAGAGAAACCCATAGTGGAGGATTAATAGGTCACTTTGGAGTTAAGAAAACTCTAGATGTTTTGCAAGAACATTTCTTTTGGCTTAACATGAGGAGAGATGTAGCGAGGTTATGTGATAGATGCATTTCATGTAGGCAAGCTAAATCTAGAGTTCATAATCATGGTTTATATGCTCCTTTACCCATTTCTACTACTTCGTAGACTGATATCTCTATGGATTTTGTTTTGGGCTTGCCTAGAACAAAACGCGGTAGAGATTCTATTTTTGTTGTGGTTGACAGGTTCTCTAAGATGGCTCATTTCATCGCTAGCCACAAGACGGATGATGCGAGCAACGTTGCTGACCTTTTCTTCAAAGAGATAGTACGTCTACATGGTGTACCGAGGAACATTGTTTCCGATCGAGATGCCAAGTTCCTTAGTTAATTTTGGAAGACGTTATGGGGAAAGTTGGGAACTAAATTGTTATTCTCCACCACTTGTCACCCCCAGACTGATAGACAGATTGAGGTAGTCAACCGAACCCTATCGACATTATTAAGGTCCATTATACAGAAGAATTTGAAGACTTGGGAAGATTGCTTACCACATGTGGAGTTTGCATATAACCGCAGTGTCCACTCCACTACGAGCTGCTCTCCATTCGAAGTTGTTTATGGCTTCAATCCTCTTACTCCTTTGGATTTGTTGCCATTACCTAGTGCTGAGCAGAGTAACTTGGATGGAGAACAGAAAGCTAAGTTTGTGAAGCAACTCCATGAGAGAGTATGTCAAGCTATTGAAAAGAAGACTGAGCAGTATACCACCCAAGCAAATAAGCATCGAAAGAAAGTAGTCTTTGAGCCTGGTGATTGGGTTTGGGTGCATATGAGAAAGGAGAGGTTTCCTATTCAGTGACGAACCAAGCTGCATCCTTGAGGAGATGGACCATTCCGAGTCATTGAGAAGATCAGTGATAATGCCTACCGATTGGATCTTCCTAGTGAGTATGGTGTATTTGCTACTTTTAATGTTTCTGATCTTTCTTCCTTTTCTTTTGATGAAGGTATATACGATTTGAGGAGAAATCCTTTTGAAGAGAGGGAGAATGATGGAGATCCACTTGCTAGTGATGTTCGTGATGCTAAGGATCCATTGGTCATCCAAGGAGGTCCAATTACCTGAGCTCGAGCCAAGAAGAGGCAACAGGCCCTGGCCTCATTAATGCAACAAGCTCTGGCATCATTGAAGCGTCAAGAAAGCTTCCATGAAGAGTGCCAAGACATCTATACTTGCTTGGAAGCCCAAATGACATGAGCATGATTACTGCCTTATTTTAGCTTAACAATAAGATGGGTTAAGTGTTTGAATAGCCAACATTTGAGTCTTATTATGTCTTGGACTATTTATTTTATGTAATTAGGTTTAGGCATGAATTTGGGTTTAGTCTTATTTCTGTTGGTGTTAATTCCAGCCCACTTATTTATGGGCTTAAGTGCTAGGTATTATTATAAATACCTTGTAAACGCTATTGATGACAGATCAGTTTTGAATTTCAGAATTTGAGTCTGCCTTTCTCTTGGGTTCTCTCTCTCAACTAGGCTTATCAAGGTCTTCTTCCTTGTGGCGCCTCCTTTTTCACCATCCACCATTGTTATACCTTAGGTTCTCGAATTCTTATTCATAGGGTCAAGATCCAATACCTTTGGGTTTGAGTCTCTTTAGGCTTCTGGTCTAGGTTTTAGAAGGTGTCATTCATCATCTTTGCATTCTATCCTACTGCGTTTCAGCTCCTTCAAATTCCAAGCTACGTTTTCTCTTATCTATGCACATCACTGTCGGCCAAGAAAGAGCAGAGGGAAAGAGATGAAGAAGTAGGGATGAGCTTTATTGCTAGCTGGTATCGACTTGACTGTTGGAGGTGGCCATTTTTGCTGAGAAGAAAAGACATAGGTGAGGGAGAGATAGAGTTGAGTGAAGAAAAGAAGAGCAACGAGAGGAAGAAAGGAAATTTGCCACTAATTTGGGCTAGATTAGAGCTGGTTGTCGAGGATTTAATGCAAGAAACGATGCTGGTTGGAGAAAGGGAAGTAACCGAATAGGGCAATGTACAAGGGTTAGTGATATGAAACAATAGGAGTCATTTAAAGAATATGGGTGTTGGTTGTGAAATAGAGCTCTCAGCAGGGGTTGTTGAAGGCTGATCGAGGGATGTATTGGGCACTAAAACCAAGGCTAGAGTAGGTTGACTTTTGGGCTAAATTGGAGGATTTTGAGCATTGAAAGAGGCTAATACAGAGGATGGAAGAGTGCGGCTGCAAGGCAGTGAACATTGTTGCCAAAAAAAAAGTGGAAAGGCAAAAAGATCAAGGAAAAGGTGCTAACCGAGGCTAAGGCACAGGGGAATTGAGGGAAAGAGCATAGGGTCATTGAATGGACAAAACCAGCCAAACTAGTGGCTAGAAACAAGGCCGAAAAGGGTGATCTTTTAGAGACCATTTGTTATTACTTTAGGTGATGGTCAAAGGGTGACGTAGGGGAGGTGAGTTGTTGAATTAGGAGTTCCTTGGATGCTGAACCAGGTGTGCAAAACAAGGTTGAAAAGAGTTTGAAATGAGATATTTGGAGCTTGAATAGGGTACTTTCAAGTGCTAGAATCAAGGTAAGAAAACGTCATAGCATGCCATTATATTCTTATAAAAATACTTTGAATGTCATTTGGTACTAATGAGTAAATGTGGTAACTATTGGAAAGTGCAATGCGAAGCTACGAACATAGAGTTTTGGCTAAGCTCAATATACATGCGCTTAGCATTAGAGTCGATAAGATATTTATATAACATAGAAATAAAATTATACTGTATAACTGATTGTGATTGTATGTTGATAATAATGAGTTGAGTTTATGACTTAGTGGATATATATGGATTGATATGAGTATGAGAAGATGATGAATTGAAGAAAAAGACAGAGTCATGATAGAGTTGTGGTCATACGAGTATAGATAGGTCCTTTGAATAGGTATTGAATAATTGCATTGATATTTGGATTATTAGATGTTATGGTAAAAGTTGTTAAAGAAATGGTTAAATACTATTGAGATACTAAGAGGACCTATATTGGTGTTAGGGGTCTTAGTATCAATTCTTAGATGTGAATGTGATTAAGATGATATCAATATCTTGTGAAATATAACTATATAGATGTGTTGGAGGATGATGTAGGTTTAAAGGCCACATGATTATGGCACTAGGGATAGTTAGATTTACATTGTTGTAATATCGAATTTTGTTTGGGTCTTAGTATTAATATTGAATGTAAAAGTGATTAAAAGAAATTTGACAATATTGTAAAAGGACATTGAATTATGGATATATACTTAGAAACCTTGAGGTGGACCTGACAACGTGATATAAGAGTTATATCTTGAATCGAATTGGGATAACTATGAGGTAATTGCATTTGGCATAACATTTGACAATGATGATATTTTGATTTTTACCATTATTTTAGTGCAATAATTGAGAAGTACACATAGCATAAGTGTGGGCATCTGAAAACAACTTATTGGTGTAACATCCAAAATTATAAAATTTCGAACTAACTTTTTCCTTTTTATTACTATCTTTCTCATTCAGTTACTTAGTATCAATCGGTTTGCATTCGATATCGGTGTAAATTCAATCTACAATTTTCCTTTACCATTAAATCTTTATACCTTTAAATTAATTAATCCATAATTAATAAATAAGAAATCAGAATAAAATCTATATTATAATATTTATAATTCTATTTATAGCAGTTCAATATAATTACATCTCACTAACTTATATACATTCTTAACTTAATATTACACTATTTACATCCCATTGTAAATACATCTGCTATGTATTTGTTAGTCTAAATATAAATATAAAATTCTACATATACCTGTTCACTTGATATTACGAACTTCTAACGATCTTCATCAACTAACTTTGAAGCAACTGTTGACACGTACACTAATAAACTATTTGGGATGGTGAGTAAAGGAGGTGAGCTTTAGGGAAAGTCCAATAAGAAACAAATATAAAAGTACGTACTATATGCAGATAAAATAGAATAAAGTAAACTTATTTTATTAGTTATGAAAAACGTATTACCTATGAATATTAAAATGCATTTAAACCATTTAAATCCTATCAGTGTAGTAAGGGGACATTTTAGGAAGGATACTATAGTCGACTAGGTAACTAGATGGAGTATGGGAGGTACTTTGAAGTATCTTTCATGTCCTGGTTCCTAGCTCTGACTATAAAGAGTAAGTTGTTGACGATGAATTAATTAACCAATATAAAACATTTAATAATTTATACGATTTCAAATCGATATCATTACATAAACAATTTATTTAGACAATACTATAAAATAATTTTAGTAAAAGCTTTAGTAAATAAAATAGTAACATTTTAAAACATATTATATGCAATTTCCATTTAATATCAGTCTATTAAACTATTTATTTTAAACAATTCTATAAAATAATTTTAGTATGCAGTTTCAATAAACAATGCAGTAACATTTCAAAAACACGATATAAAACAATACTTTCAGTATTCTCATCTTGTGCAGTAAAACAATTCTTTTAAATTTATCACTATCAATCATTTGATTTTCAAACATTTCTTTATTTCGATCAAAGCAGTAAATCAATATTCAAATTATTCACAATCAGTTCAATGGAGATAGTCACATCCAATAGAATCATGCATGATACAGTATCCTCAGAGGGACAATCACTATCAATATTCCCCGAAGGCACAATCAATAACGAATGGCCATCGTCGACAACCATAGTTCGCATTGGTCAGGTGCTCACTGCGAAAACCTGTGGGTTTGACCATAATTCCTACAGTCATAAGCAATAAACAATAAACATGTGGACTTCATCAGGGTTTTTATAGTCATGTCAATCTCGTATGCATGATCACTAAGGAGTAACCATCTCAAATTCATTTCATAAATCATATAATTCAACAGTAGAAATCATTTAAATAGTAATTATCTTCAATCAGTCCAAAATCATATAAAGAATAATTATTATATTTTAGTAGTAAAAAAATCATTAAAACTCAATGCAAAACTTTAAATATACAATAGCATATTTGAACATAAATGGCAAATCATGAAAAATTACATTTTATGCAATTTAAACGTTTCATGTAAATCAATTCATGTAAGATAATATTTAGACTTGTAAGAATTTTAAAATAAACTTCTATTTTTTATTTAGGACAGTGAAGCGAGTAAATAGTTAGAATTCAGTTTTCGAAAAATTTCTAAATGCAAGTAAAGCAGTTCCTATGTATCTCTCATATCTGTTCCTTAGCTCTACTTCCATGATGTATAAAATCTGGTAGCGCCATTTACACCTCTATTATTCAATTTCCTAGCATTGCATAATAATTCCCAAATATATTTAAAATTCCATATTCCAAGTACACTAATTATTCTATTAATTTCTATCTTTTAATTTGTAATTTTTTCAATAATCAATCTATTTTATTTCCTACCAATTATCAAAACATAATTTCAATTAAATCATATTCTTTCTTTAAATCCCATGTCACCAATAATTCAAAATTATATTTAAAATCTCATATATAGCTATAATGAATATTCTATAAATTCCTATATTTCATTTTGTCAATTTCAATAATTTATTTATTTAATTTTCTACTAAATACCTTAACGTGAATATACTTAAATTGTAAACTTTTTCCCCAATTCTAATTTCTACCAATAATTCATATTTCCACTCTAATAATTATTCTATTAATCCTTATTTTCTATTTTATCACTTTCATGGTAATTTATTTTATTTCTTATTAAATACCAAAATTTAGCTATAATTAAATTGAATTCTTTTGCTAATTCTAATTTCACTAAAATTCTATTATCTTTAATTATTTTTCTTTGACCATTAATTCATAAAATTAGTATGGAGACCCCATGAATAATACCTTAGCCAAATTGCATCTCTTGTCCCATATTTGTCATGCTTTCAATTTGTTTTATTTCATAATTAATATTTGTTCATGTTCCATTCTCATTTTGTTCCCTTCCTACACCAATTCCTATTATAGTCAGTATTCGTTCTTACATTATACTTATTATTTTCCAATTTAAATTTACAAATAATCTTTATTCATTATTACTATTAATTCCACCATTTGTTTGTATCAAAATTACTTCCATTTTATTAATTCTCACAATTTATTTGATTTAATTTATTTCTACCAATTTCCAAAATATAATTTCAACTAAATCACATTCTTTTTGTAAATCCAATTTTACCAATAATTTTATTAATCTTAATTCATTATTTCCTACCTATTAAATCATAAAATTTTGCATAGAAACTTATCTTTTAAGGTCAACCAAAACACTCCAATTGGCTTAATCTCATTCTTTTTCCAATTTCAGTCTTACTAATACTCTAATTAATCTTTATGTATATTATTCATTAACTATTAAACTATAAGATTTACATGAAAACCTCAAGCATTATGTCTTAACCTAATATTCATTATTGAATTTTACTTGTTAATTTTCAATTCTAATTTCACAATTAATCATTATTCATTATTTATATTAATTCTACAATTCCCATATATTAAAATTACATCAACAATACCTATACTTCTTTCATGATCGAATGCTTCCAATTACCATATCTTCATGTTTTGTTTTCATTCTTTATTTCAACTCTAACTTCATAATCATCCTCTACTCATTTAGGAATTTCATCAAACACCTTTAATTCATCAGAAATTCTTCACCATCATTTAGGCTCCCTTATGGTCGAATGGTACCCATGCTTACCCAACATCACGCCACTTCTCATGTTTTTGCAAACTCTCATTATATTCAAGTTTCATTCATTATTTCCTATTAATTTCTACCCAACATACATCAAAATCACCAAGATTTCCCCTACTTTCTTATCATGGTCGATACTCTCTTTTAGCACTACACTTCATGTTGCTTCAAATTAAGGTTCTAATCATGTTATTCATGCTTTAAACAATCAAGATCATCAACTAGAATTGAACAAAACTCAACCACTTCTCACCTTGCTCAAGACTGTACTATTCAGCAAGCCAACCTGTGTTAATTCCTTCACTTCAGCCACTCAAATTCTGAGTTTAAGGTGTTCTTAAGACAATGAACAAGTTTTGTGAAGGAGGTTGGATGAATTGAAGAAGAAAAAAAATGAGGTTTTGCAAGGCACAAGTGAGGAAGAAAATAGAGCAGAAACTTGTAGCAAGGGAGTCGGTTTAAGGGAGGTTGAAGATGACCCATTTTCTATCTTATTTATCATTTTTAATATTATTTTATTCATAAAAAAATTTGATGTAGGTAAAAGAATTGAATTGCCCCTTTAAAAATCAATTTATTTACACTTATGCAATTTGCAATATTTTATTAGTTTTACTTTCCAGATTTTTTTTATTTTAATTAAATTTAATTTATTTGGGTCAATTATGATCAATTTTTGACTAATTTGATCAGCCCGATGTTAAATGTGTGATAACCGTAAATTTTTCATTTATTGAAAATTATTAATATTGGAAATTTGGTGAAATAAATAAATATAATATGAGATCAAAATACTAGTGAATATTCCATGAATTGAGGAAGTGGCGGATTGTGAAAATTTGAATAAAGGAAGATTATATTTGGAAATAAGAATAAGGTTGAAATTATGGAAAATAAGGAAAGGAGGAAATTTAATTTGGACAAATGGAAATCCAAATTAAATAAGAAAATAAGAAATGAATACGATATATATTTATATAATTATATATTATATAAATATATTTATATGTACTTAAATGATATATAGTATATATTATTATACATTGGTATATATATGAATATATTCTATTTCATAAATTTAAATAGTACATATGTATATTTTATGTATATATACAAATATAAGAAATGTAAATATTAATTTACATTAAAGTTTGAAAATATTTATATAAAGGTTATTTAAATTAAAAATATAAATATACATATATATATACTACTAGATATATATTTTGTAATATACAATATATATTTTATATATAATATATATTGTACTATATTATATATGAAATAATATATGTATAATATATAGTATAGATTATATGTATAAAATATAATATATAGTATATAGTACAATTATATACTAAAAATAGCAAAGAAAACAAAAAGGGGAAAGGAAGAATCGGGGAAGGATCCCTACCCTTCCTGAAATAGAGGACCGACGGTAGCAACCACTGCCACCACCGGTGAGAAGAGGCCAGAGAGAGGTAGAGCACGCCACCGGCTAAAAGAGGGAAGTGGTTGCCAGCGTCGAAAGGAAGAAAACCAGAAAGAAAACAGAGGGAGATACCGACAGAAAATCAGGAAAGAGGAAAATGGAACTGGCGGTGTCGGCCAAATCGACCACCACCACTGCCACCGAAGCGTCTCCGGAGGAAGAGGAAGAGGTAGGAGGCCACCAGAGAGGCGGTGAACAGCGAAGGAGGGAGAACGAAGAGGCGGAAGGAACCGAACCAAGATCGAGTCAATCCGCCGCCGTGCTGCCTATTCGGGATGAACGGAGGCCAGATCCAGCTGCGCCGTGGTGCTGGCCAACTGTGGAGCCGCCGAACCGCTAGAGAACCAGCCATCGGAGAGGAATCGGTGGTGGGGGGAGGTGACCGGTCTGGCTGGGAAGAAAGAAAAAGGAAAAAGAAAAAGAAAAAGAAAAAGAAAAGAAAAAAAGAAAAAGAAAAAGAAAAGAAAAGAAAAGAAAAGAGAAAAAGAAAGAAGAATGAAAAAGAAGAAAGAGAAAGAGAAAAAGGAATTTCGAGAATTTGGAAAATTCTCGAGAATTCAAAAATTACGGGAAATCGCGAGAATTACGGAAATCGGTAAGAAATCTCGGAAAGTGTTAAATTATTTAAATAATTTATTTATTTAAATAATTATGAAAAAATTCTAAATTTTAGGATTTAATTTCCATAAAATTTCCTCGATAACCGAGCCGATTGAATCGGGTGAGGTGAACACGGGCGCGACCTTCGAGAGTCAGTCGCCGACCCGAGACAGGTAAAGGGGACATGTGCCGCCTGTAAGGATATTCGGCCATGTTTTTAAATTGCATTTAATTTTATAAATGCTATTGATAATTATCGGTTTTAAATTGTGGTGAAATATCGGTTGAGAAATATAAACTGTATTTTTCGTGCAGGAGGCTAGCCAAATCGACAGTCGTTATACTGCTGAAAAATTATCGAAAAATTACTGAAATTTACCGAAAATCACCAAAAACCATAATAAATGATTTGATTTCATGTGAAACGATTTTTAGGTACGAAAATTTAGAAATCAATTAAATTTCATAAAACATGAATATAGTGATATTTGATTTTAAAATATTCATGTTTTTGAGAATGGTGAAAAGGAAATCACCGAAAATTCACCCCGTAGGTGATATTTCACGTGAAATGAGATGAAAATGAAAAAAAGACTGAAGTGAATATTTTTATAGATATTCTTAAATATTCACTTGATTTCATATAAAACCTTTATGGTTTTAATTATGGAAATAATTAATTATGAAAATTCCATAAAGGTTAAGAAATGATGAATAACTATGATTTTGAGACTAGAGGTCTTTACACGTATTTTTAGAAGAAAACATGGTGATGGGAATTTAAAGTTAGAAAATAAATATTTTATTATCATAAATTATAAAAGTAATTTATTTGAATTCCGATAATTATAAAACCATGTTTTCGATTGAATGTACGGAAAAGCGTGCATATGTGTTTTACGGTGGAAAAGGATAGTTTTGCTTGTCTATATTTTCAGTGATGATTTTACAAACTGTCTTCATCGTATGGAAAACATGATATATACCTTTATGAAATAATTTGAAAAATGTTATTTATTTTATAAATTTCATAAAGGTGATTATATTTACATGTGAGCCTTACGGATATTTGATTTACCGTGTTTAAAATCCATAAAGGCTAAGGTACGGTTTTTACACTGTTTTGAGACTTAGGCCCCGAGCTTCATGCATCATACCATACTGTTAGTGCCAGGTACGGTTTTTACACTGTTTTGAGACTTAGGCCCCGAGCTTCATGCATCATACCATACTGTTAGTGTCATGTGGCTGATTGACCAGCTAGCCATCAGCGTCTCGGATTGTCGCCTAGCAAGCATACACCGATGACATATTATAGATCATGGCCATAGATCTCATTACTGTTACTGTGTCCCTAGTGGACGAGATAGCATGATTTGATTGTAGAGTGATGCGTAGTCTCACTTACTGTTTACTGAAAGGATTACGAAATCCTGTTTACTGTACTGTACTGTTTACTTACTGAATTACTATACTGTTTACTATTTATTGATGAAAAATCGTACCAAAACGATGTTTACAGAACTGTACTGTACGCTGAAATGGTAGCCACTGATTACTGTTTTACTGAACTGAAAGCTACCATTTACTGTTTACTGAATTGAAAGCTACCGTATACTATTTACTGAATTGGTGGCTACTGTTTACTGTTACTGACTGAACCGTATCGAGATACTGTTTTACTGAATACTGCATATACTGTTTTACTGAACTGTACGATACGGTTACTGATTTGAAAAGAGAAATAAATGTTTATTCTAAAAGAATAACATAAGAATTATTTCTAAGATAGAAATAATCGAAGAAGTAATTATCCAATAATTGGATATTTATGAATCACGTGTTTTTTGCTGTACTGTCACGTGTTTTTTACTGTACTGAAGAGAAGAGAAGTAAACCACTGGTTTTATTACTGAACTGCCACGTGTTTTAAAGTATACTGAAAAGAAAAGAAATAAGTGGTTTACTCTGTGGAAAAACGAAAATTATATCGTTTTGAAAACAACGGAATTAGTACTCTCTACTGTTGCTTCTAGGTTCCGGAACAAGTCAGGTATTTTAGAATACCTGCCTTACTCTATCTGGATCCCTAGTCGACTGTAGTATTCTTTCTACATGTGAGCCTAGAGCTAGCTTGGAAGATTTAAAAAAAAGTGAAAAAGTTTTTTAGCATATAGTTAACCGAATATCAAGTGTGACATATAACTCTCATACTGAGCCGTGGTTTGCTCACTCCCCAATTTTAACATTTTAGGTTTTGATGATGGTGAGATCCAATATTTGTGGATTACAGATGCACATAATGGACAATGTGACAGACCGATTGAGATTTATGAGGTACGATCATTTATTTTCTGTATTTAGACATGTATGCAGTACTACTTGCTTATTAAGTAAGATAGGAGATGTATGTACTATAAACAATATTTTATGAAATTGTTTAACATAAGAAATAAAGTGAAGTATCACAGACAACCCAATCGGATAAATTGTGTAAAATACTAGTAAATATTGTGTAAAAAGGTATACTCAGACTATTACAGATTTAATGGTATCAGAGCAAGGTTGGCCTGATATTTGTGGATACTTTTGGAAGAAAAAGTGTTAAACATCCCCGATAGTACTTTGTCATCTGAATACATAGAGAAAATAAATGATTGTAAATTGAGTAAAATAATTTAAATGGGTGAGAATTATGAAATAAGGATGGCTAAAGAGAGAAAACGGCTTTGGAATTTATCTGAAAAATAGTGATCTTATAATCTAAATGAAGGTCGGTTTGGTAAGGAATAAAAAAGACTTGATGATGGCCCCACTAGTATTTTTCTATTCGGATCGAACTGAGACCTGAAAGTGATGATATAAAGGAGAAGAATGAAGTATCATCATTAAATAGACCTTAAGATCACCGATTGAAGATAATTTGAAGAGAGAAAAAATTTGGCCAAAAATGACCAAAATACCCTTGCCTCCAAAATTTTACCGGGAGTCAGAATAGACCAACAGAAGTTGGAATTGATTGACTTGACAGAGAAATTGATGATGTAAAGCTGTATTACAAGCATGATAATCCAATTATGGATTTCAGTGGACTTCTCTGTCGAAATCAAATAAGTCTCAAATTGCTGATCCAAGTATGAGAAAGGATACTATCAGCACATAAATAATAAGATACTGGGTTAGATGTATACTGAGGAGAAGAAATAAATATTGAAATGATGAAAATGTCCCTATGTTGGGCGAAGTTCTGAATAGTGATAAAACCAAGTCGATCTCGAATCCATTGAGAGTAATGGAGTTATTAATGGCATAGAGAATGTCATATGAATATAATGATCCCTATTACTGATTCCACTGACACTTAGATTACGGGATCGTGGATATTATGAAAGTGAAATGAATACAAAAATTGATTGAGAAAGTAGATAGTACAGATAATGAAATACATAACAGTACGATTGATCAAGGTTCTATACACTTATACTATTTTTGAGGTATTAAATGAATATTTATTTATAGAACCGGAGCATTTGGAGACATGCATTGCAAATTGATGTACTGTATGGAGTATTGTAAAGTGGAGAATATGCACAAGAATAGTAAAGTGATAAACATAAGAAGATGATAGCTAACCTAAGTTCTTCAGGACCCTTGAGACAGAACTGTGATGGGTGACTCAATGATGGGCGACCCGTAATGGATCATGTGTTGTGACATGCGGGTGAACTATGTGATCACCGACTCACTTGTAAGGGTAAACCTGGGGCAGAAGGATCGCCTAGGGGATGCTCGCCGACGGCCGATACGAAATGAGCGGGACTCTTACAATTATTTCAATGGTAATACGAGTGTAAGGAACTAGGTACGTAAGGGTACCAGGGTTCAAACCTCATGGATAACATACTCAAGGGAATTAAACCTGATTTTATTAAATGAACTTGATCTTAAAGTGAATAACTAAATTGAATTGGTTAGCTGTAAAATGTATTGACAACTGTTATACTCAATACGGCATTTCTAATTACTTTGAATAATATGCTGTGAAGTACGAGTAGATAATGAAATCAAGGTAGAGTATGAGTTGAAATGAATTGAATAGTAAATGCCTCTGCTTTGAGAATACACAGTGAGAATGACAGGACATGAAGATGAAATGTCCGCAATGACAAAGAGATGCGTGATTAAAGTAAATATCGGATGTGATTTCAGATAAATTTTCAGAGTTATATAGATTGGAGAAATCGAGCTTACAATGACTTGATTGGTTATAAGAAATCTATTTATAAGCTTATTTCGGAGAATATAGAAAGAATCTAAAAAACTTATGAAAATAACTCTAGAAAATGTGTGAATAATGAAATTCACTTGTAAAGAAGTGATTGATGGAAATACAGATAACATAAATTGATGATAATGAAGTTGTTTGTATAAGGGTAAATGTGAGAAACACATATAATATTAAGACGTAGATGAATTAAAAATGATGTATTAATTTCCTATCATTAATAAAGTTCTTGTGAAGAACAAGTATTCATCAACATGAAAATAGATGCTTTATTGATCTAATTAGAGATACATGAGGAGTTATAAGGCCAGCCTCGGTATAAAGCATCCTTAGATAAAAGATTGGAGATTGATGTCCATAAGATGATGATTAGAACTCTGAGTGAATTTTACGAGTTCCTATTAAGGTTACAAGGTTAATGAGTTGCCTTGTGAAGTATATAAACCTAAGGAATGAGGCATCCATACATGAATAAATGGATGAAATACTGATAGAGTCTAAAGTATAAATAGAACATGAGCAGCATTGTGGTATGCTCCCAAACTCTCACAGACTGTAACTTTATCCTAAGATTGGCAAATAAAAGGCTTGGCTAGATAGTGTCTCTTTCTAAGATAAATAATCTTGAAATGACAGAATGACAGTGAATCTATCTATAATAAAGATAATGATTGAGATACGAAAATAATAAGTCTAGCTAGATACTAATGTCAATATATAAAAGAGTTATGGGAATTGCTGCTCTACTAATGGGATATAATGAAAGAGACTAAAGTTGGTAAATGGATAAGTGGGAAGAAAAGATGGTATGCAAAATGTTAAGAGATTATACTGTAAAATACCATACCACTTGAGAAAACCGACTGAAATGATGAGAGTGAAAATAAGAAAATAAAATAAGAAGATAAGTTGCATGATGAGTAGGGAACATGAAATAGTTCCCGAAATTAAGACTAAAAATGATCTAATGTTGGTTATCACATGATAGTGCCTAGATGTAAAATAAAGCCAAATTTGACAAGTGAAAGTAATGGTACTCAAAGGAGTAAGAGGAACGATATGTTTACTGCCAGTATCTAAGTAGAAAAGTGTTATACATACACATAACCACCTTGAAATGATAAATGGTGGAGGTGTATAGATAATGTGGTAAGTAAATGAATAATTTAAGGATTCAATTGTAGAATCTAAATTATGAAAAGAGATGTAATGACCATACTACATGAAGAGAACATGATTGTCTCATGATCTATGACTGTAAGAGATGATCAATAGTAAAGTCTGCAAGTGAGATGCAGCCTTAATGAAATAAAAGAGAAAATAAATATTGTGGACAATAAAGAGTCCAAAAGAGAAATGATGATATGGAAGTGATTAAAGATTAATGATCTGAATAGAATCACTTTCCATTACCAGACTCTTAGATTCTCTAGTGCCTTAGTCGAAGTATGAGTGTAAGATAGTGGAAACGTATATGTACAGTTCCAGCGAGCATTACATGTGATGGGAGTCCCAGAGATGCCATATGCTTAATGAGAAATAGCAAAAGGCTTTGAAATCCCAAGTGTACTGATAGCACCGCTCCATACTGATGTATACATATATGAGCGTGAGATGTAAACGCTCCATGATGTTGAGAGAGCGTGTGCATGAGATGTATAAGCTATTGGGCAATTACATATAACTGATTGACATGTGTACACAACAGTACCAAATTATATCGGCTTGGCACTAATGGAGGAAAATGGATGATGAACAGCATAGATCAGCTGTGATATGAAAAATTGTGTGAATTGACTTTTATATGAAAAGAGTGGAAATGAATAACTCCCGATTTGAGAAATGAACTTACTGGAGTATAGACATATATGATGAAAGACAGCATGTAGTGATCTAAAGTACTCGATGCTGAAAGTGTACTGGCAGTATAACTTGGAGGATGGCCTAGAGGTCAGAAGTCGTAAGTATACGGCATGTACCACCTTTGGACTTAAATTAAATTCGGAGGACAGAATTTTTTAAGGTAGGGAGAATGTGATAACCGTAAATTTTTCATTTATTGGAAATTATTAATATTGGAAATTTAGTGAAATAAATAAATATAATATGAGATCAGAATACTAGTGAATATTCCGTGAATTGAGGAAGTGACGGATTGTGAAAATTTGAATAAAGGAAGATTATATTTGGAAATAAGAATAAGGTTGAAATTATGGAAAATGAGGAAAGGAGGAAATTTAATTTGGACAAATAGAAATCCAAATTAAATAAGAAAATAAGAAATGAATACGATATATATTTATATAATTATATATTATATAAATATATTTTTATACAAATACATATGTATTTAAATGATATATAGTATATATTATTATACATTGGTATATATATGAATATATACTATTTCATAAATTTAAATAGTACATATGTATATTTTATGTATATATAAATATATACATATATAAGAAATGTAAATATTATTTACATTAAAGTTTGAAAATATTTATATAAAGGTTATTTAAATTAAAAATATATAAATATATATATATATATACTACTTGATATATATTTTGTAATATACAATATATATTTTATATATAATATATATTGTACTATATTATATATGAAATAATATATGTATAATATATAGTATAGATTATATGTATAAAATATATTATATAGTATATAGTATAATTATATACTAAAAATAGCAAAGAAAACAAAAAGGGGAAAGGAAGAACCGGGGAAGGATCCCGACCCTCCTGAAATAGAGGACCGACGGCAGCAACCATTGCTGCTGCCGATGAGAGGAGGCCAGAGAGAGGTAGAGAACGCCACCAGCCAGAAGAGGGAAGTGGTTGCCAGTGTCGAAAGGAAGAAAATCGGAAAGAAAACAGAGGGAGAAACCGACGAAAAACCTAGAAAAAGAGGAAAATGGATTTGGCGGTGCCGGCCAAATCGGCCACCGCCACTGCCACTGAAGCGTCGCCAGAGGAAGAGGAAGAGGTAGGAGGCCACCGAAAAGGCGGTGAAAGGCGAAGGAGGGAGAACGAAGAGGTGGATGGAACAAAACCAAACTGAGTCAATCCGTCGCCGTGCCACCTATTCGGGATGAACGAAGGCCAGATCCAGCTTTGTCGTGGTGCCGGCCAGTTGTGGAGCCTCCGAACAACCGGAGAACGGGCCATCGGAGAAGAACCGGCAATGAGGGGAGGTGACCGGTCCAGCTAGGAAGAAAGAAAAAGAAAAAGAAAAAGAAAAAGAAAAGAAAAGAAAAGAAAAGAGAAAAAGAAAGAAGAAAGAAAAAGAAGAAAGAGAAAGAGAAAGAGAAAGAGAAAGAGAAAAAAGAATTTCGAGAATTTGAAATATTCCCGAGAATTCAAAAATTACGGAAAATCTCAGGAATTACGGGAATCAGTAAGAAATCCCAGAAAGTGTTAAATTATTTAAATAATTTATTTATTCAAATAATTATGGAAAAATTCTAAATTTTAGGATTTAATTTCCAGAAAATTCTCTCGATAACCGAGCCGATGGAATCAGTCGCCTGTAAGGGAGTCAGTCACCGACTCTAGACAAGTAAGAGAGACATGTGCCGCCTGTAAGGATATTTGGCTATGTTTTTAAATTGCATTTAATTTTATAAATGCTATTGATAATTATCGGTTTTAAATTGTGGTGAAATATCGGTTGAGAAATGTAAACTGTATTTTTCGTGCAAGAGGTTAGCCAAATCGATAGTCGTTATACTGCCAAAAAATTATCTAAATATTATTGAAATTTATCGAAAATCACCGAAAATCATAATAAATGATTTGATTTCATGTGAAACGATTTTCAGGTACGAAAATCGAGAAATCAATTAAATTTCATAAAACATGAATATAGTGATATTTGATTTTAAAATATTCATGTTTACGAGAATGGTGAAAAGGAAATCACCGAAAATTCACCATGTAGGTGATATTTCATGTGAAATGAGATGAAAATGAAAAAGAGACTGAAGTGAATATTTTTATAGATATTCTTAAATATTCACTTGATTTCATATAAAACCTTTATGGTTTTAATTATGGAAATAATTAATTATGAAAATTCCATAAAGGTTAAGAAATGATGAACAACTATGATTTCGAGACTAGAGGTCTTTACACGTGTTTTTAGAAGAAAACATGGTGATGGGAATTTAAAGTTAGAAAATAAATATTTCATTTTCATAAATTATAAAAGTAATTTATTTGAATTCCGATAATTATAAAACCATGTTTTCGATTGAATGCAAGGAAAAGCGTGCATATGTGTTTTACGGTGGAAAAGGATAGTTTTGCCTTTCTATATTTTCAGTGATGATTTTGCAAATTGTCTTCATCGTATGGAAAACATGATATATACCTTTATGAAATAATTTGAAAAATGTTATTTATTTTATAAATTTCATAAAGGTGATTATATTTACATGTGAGCCTTATGGGTATTTGATTTACGATGTTTAAAATCCATAAAGGCAAAGGTACGGTTTTTACACTGTTTTGAGACTTAGGCCCCGAGCTTCATGCATCATACCATACTGTTACTGTCACGTGGCTGATTGACCAGCTAGTCATCAGCGTCCCGGATTGTCGCCTAGCAAGCATACACCGAGGACATATTATAGATCATGGCCATAGATCTCATTACTGTTACTGTGTCCCTAGTGGACAAGATAGCATGATTTGATTGTAGGGTGATGCCTAGTCTCACTTACTATTTACTGAAAGGATTTAGGAAATCCTGTTTACTGTACTGTTTACTATTTATTGATGAAAAATCGTACCAAAACACTGTTTACAGCAGTGTACTGTACGCTGAAATGGTAGCCACTGATTACTGTTTTACTGAACTGAAAGCTACTGTATACTATTTACTGAATTGGTAGCTACTATTTACTATTATTGACTGAACCGTATCGAGATACTGTTTTACTGAATACTGCATATACTGTTTTACTGAACTGTACGATACTGTTACTGATTTGAAAAGAGAAATAAATGTTTATTCTAAAAGAATAACATAAGAATTATTTCTAAGATAGAAATAATCGAAGAAGTAATTATCCAATGATTGAATATTTACGAATCACTGTACTATCACGTGTTTTTTTGCTGTACTGAAGAGAAGAGAAGTAAACCACTGGTTTTATTACTGAACTGCCACGTGTTTTAAAGTATATTGAAAAGAAAAGAAATAAGTGGTTTACTCTGTGGAAAAACGAAAATTATATCGTTTTGAAAACAACGGAATTAGTACTCTTTATAGTTGCTTCTAGGTTGCGGAACAAGTCAGGTATTTTAAAATACCTACCTTACTCTATCTGGATCCCTAGCTGACTGTAGTATCCTTCCTACATGTGAGCCTAGAGCCAGTTAGGAAGATTTAAAAGAAAGTGAAAAGGTTTTTCAGCATATAGTTAACCGAATATCAAGTGTGACATATAACTCTCTTACTGAGTCGTGGTTTGCTCACTCCCCAATTTTAACATTTCTGGTTTTGATGATGGTGAGATCCAATATTTGTGGATTACGGATGCACATAATGTACAATGTGATAGACCGATTGAGATTTATGAGGTACGATTATTTATTTTCTGTATTTAGACATGTATGCAGTACTACTTGCTTATTAAGTAAGATGAGGGATATATGTGATATAAACATTATTTTATGAAATTGTTTAACATAAGAAATAAAGTGAAGTATCAAAGACAGCCCAACTGGATAAATTGTGTAAAATATTAGTAAATATTGTGTAAAAAGGTACACTCAGACTGTTACAAAATGACCATAATACTCTTGTACAATTTCATTATCTCCATTTATGTCCTATTGTTAATTTAATAAATTTAAGTTCAGATTTAATATTTTATTTCTATTATTTCTCATGTATTTAGGTCAAACATAGTCAATTGTTGACTCTCAAGGTGGTTTGACCTATTATAGGTAGTGAAATTACCAAACTACCCCTAAACGAAGGCTTTCGGTTTTGTTCGCGTTGTTTTTAGCACTTTCGTGTAATCAGTTCACGGGCTGGATCCACGTAAAACTTCTTTACGTAAGGATTATCCTATGACAGTCTATGAGTTTAAAGTCAATTTGGTTTAACCATTATTCAGAAAAGTTCTTTTGGGGTATGGATTAATAGTCATTTTTTTTATTTGTTACACGTAAACCTAAGTATGGTCATCTTAAAGAATTTTGGAATATGGTCTTCTTGGACTTTAGGTATTTTGGGCCCAACATTCACATTTTGCCACTTTGGAAAGCATCCAAGTTGTGGATTGCCCTGTGGGGCCCACTTGACAATTTTCTTGGTAACTGCACTATATATGAAAATTAAATTTCGTAACTTAATATTCTAGTTCAGTGCTGCTAACAGGTATAGGGAGAATAGAGAAATTTGAGCTCTCACAATTGGGTTAAGAAAGCATAAATACACACACACACACACACACACACACATATATATATATATATCGAAATCTTTAAAATAGGCATGTGATCTTCATTTTATATGAAAATTGTTCGAGTATGAATATATATATGTCACTTGTGAATTGGTGGATTTTGGTAATGATGTTAGAACTTGGGGGTTAAATGATAATTGATTTTTATGATGGCTATTGAAAATACAGGGAAATATATGTGGTGTATGCAGTGAGTTGATATAATGGGTTATGCAATTTACTGGATTTAAATAGCCATGAGATAGTGATATTGGTATCACATTAGTACCAAATGTCTTAAATTGAGATAGAGAAATTACATGCGTAGTAATATTTGGTTGGTGCTATAATTGTGACTTGATTGAGATGTCTAACTATAGATGCATTGACACTTACATAACCACCATCTCATTATGTCTTAAACTCAGGTTTTAATTGCATAGGCTTAAAGCACATATAGCATGAGACTTAAGTGTTTGAAAATGATGCATCGATTAAATGCACAGATGAAAACTCCGAACACATTGAAACAAATTGAAACAAAAAGGCCTGTGGACATAATGCATGCAAGCGAATGATTTTAAATAAAAAAGCATGATATGATCTTCATGTTTCTTGTATATGTGAATTTGAACATGTAGGTAATTGTTTTTGGAGACAGTAGGCACCCATCTTATATCTCAGCCCATGAGGCATAGAGTAGTTATATACACATGTGTATATATATGATTATGGAAACTCATATGACAATAGTCATCGATATAGTCTGATTCTCAACTGTTCAGTGGGAATCAGGGAAGAAAGCCGTGGAGATAGATAGAACACTATGGGAGACTATCACTTATTTGAGCCCTGTAGGTAAATGTTTTTGGAGATAGTAAGCACCCATCTTTTATACTCAGCCCATGAGGCATAGAGTAGTTATATATGCATGTATATATATGATTATGGAAACTCATCTAACAATAGTCATGGATATAGTCTGATTCTCAACTGTTTAGTGGGAATCAGGGAAGAAAGCTGTGGCCATAGATAGAGCCCTAAGGGAGACGTAGCACTTATTTGAGCCCTGTAGGAGAGCCAGTGTAAAACTCTGGGCTGTGCAAGAGACCTAGTTTGTCTTTCAGCCCTGCAAAAGACCTAGTTTGTTAACAAATGGAAAGCACCTTGTATTGATATGTATTGAGCCCTGCAAGAGATTTAGTATATCGTTGAGCCCTGTAGGAGACCTAGCCCATTAACAAACAGTGTACCTTGTATTGATATATATTGAGCTCTACAGGAGACCTAGTATATTGTTGAGCCCTATATGAAACCTAGCCCATTAATAAGCGAAGTGCACCTTGTATTGATATGTATTGAGCCCTGCAGGAAACCTGGTATATTATTGAGCCTTGCAAGAGACCTAGTCCATTGGCAAACAGAATGTATCTAATATACTGATGACTGTGGGAACTTTGACCTAATTTCATGTCAAATATTGAGTATAGTCTAGAGTATGGTTCCATTGAATATTAAACTTTAGACAAGATACGATTTTATATGATATGAGAATTTACATGGTTTGCTAAAATGCTTGAACATGAAGTGGTTTTCTTTTATGTGACTCGTGAATGTGATTTGAGATTTTAACATGAACATTGTTCTATAGTAAATGTGATATGCTTTGAGACTGTACAATCTTTGAATACGTTTTTAAAGTCGTGTGAAATGATTTAGATGCTTAAGCTTCATAAACATTGGTATGCCATGCATGATATGTTTTGGTATTGTAAGTGCTTGTATAATTGAATTGCATGTGTTTTCATACCGGACCATGACATGACCTTACATTTTGCATTAATGCATCACATGCTGAAATACAAGGGTATCACAATTGGAATATATTTAAATTGCTGAGATGGAATGTCTAGGAATAGATAGGTGCTGAGAACTTGTATTTTGCATATTTCATACACTGCATTAGAACAGTATAAGTCTAATTATGCACTTATATAAATGATTTACTGAACCCTTTCTCATTAAACATTGCTTAATCTTTTTACAGATTGAGTATGGAGTTGGGGAAGTATTTCGGAGTCATTCAAAATTTGTCAAAGTCTGAAGTATCATTCCAACTTTCCGAGGAGACCACCTTGATTATTTTTGGTATAGAATGATTCTTTTTGTACTTAATTGCTATTTCAACTTGTTTTGATTTAGTACTATAAGTCGGGATGTAAACTAAGAGATGGAATCTTTTATAATATTTTGATGTTTTATGACGTTATTTTTTTCAATGAAATGAAATTGTGTAAAACATCGATGAAATTATAAAGTATGCATGACAATGATATTGATATGATTATAACCACAATGATATCAATAGAATTGAGTTGGTTATGGATATCTAGAATTATGAAGGGAATATGTTGTCTTCACAATAACTAGGCTAGGACCTTGAGCAAAGATCTCAAAATAAGGCAAGTAGGTAATGTCCTTAGTTGAATTTCATTACACTACACTTAGATAAAAAAAGTTTAGAAAAGGAAGAAATTAGCTCTAATTTTTTGCGCGTTTATATAGATAAGAGTGACATCGTGACTTTTGGGTTGTGATAGATGTAGTGGTATCATAACCGAAATTGTCTAGTGTGTGTTAATGTAGGTAAGCTAGAATGTTTTACTTCCCATAATACTTTCTTTGCTTGAATGTCGAGTGCTCAACAAATGCAAGAAATGGTTCTAAATACACTTATTTACGTGATAGGATACCAAAATTGAAATGAGTAGGGGACAAAGACATTCACAACCCACACAAACTAGGCAAGCTCAATCACCTTCACAACTTTTGAGCTCGAACACCAAGTTCAAGCACTTAGAGCAGATAGTGGCCAGGTTAGTTTCTATTATAGAACGACAGCATGCCAGTGGTCAAAAGCAGCAGTAGTTGCCACCAGTGCTAGAAGCGACACAAGCCACTCCCCCTCCACCACCACCACTACCTATACAGATAGTAGCACTTTAACCACTAGCAATTGATGTGAAACAAAATATGGACTAATGCAAACAGTTTCAAAAAATGAACTCTGCGACATTTAGGGGGTCAGGGATACTGAAGTGGCAGAGTCATGGCTCATGAAAATAGAAAAGGCATTTGAGATTATAGGTTGCAGCTCAGAGGATAAGGTGACCCTCATTGCTTATATGTTCAAGGGTGAGGTCAAACATTGGTGGAGGTTGACTAATATTGTTTTGAAGACTAAGAACCCCACCATCACATGGGAGGTGTTCCTTAAAGCCTTCAACAAACAATATTTCCCCGAGAGTGCCCGATTGAAGAAATAATATGAATTTCTTAGGTTAACACAAGGATCCATGATTGTAGATTAGTATGTATTTTGCTTCGCACCTTATTTTGCTATGAGCCTTATATAGTGACTAACGAGCCAAGAAAGGCCAAGAGGTTGATTGATAGGTTGAAACCCTTAATTAAGGGCAAACTTACAGCTCTCTGCATTATGTCCTATGCAAAGGCCATCTAAAGGGCTCAAATTGCAAAACAAGACCTGGAAAGGACCTAAGCCCAGTATGAAAGTAAGGGTAAGGCTAATGACAAAAGAGTGGGCATTGAGAGATATGATCAAAATAAGGCCCAGAATAAGAAGCCAAAGTTTGCAATGCCTAAACCTCAGGGCACTAAGCCTCCTACCAGACCTGGCTCCTGCCCTTGTCATTGTTGTGGTAGATTCCATGGAACTGGTCCTTGTCATCGGGCTACCAAGCTTTTTTTAACTGTGAGCAAATAGAACATATGATCAAAGATTGCTTGACACTTAAGGCTCTTTAGAATCAGTCAAAGAATCAAGGAAATCAGAGAAGTGCCATAAAGAAAGGGAAGAAATCACTAGCTCAGAGTTGAATGTTTGCTCGGGATCAAGAGCTAGCTGATACATTTGCTCCAGTCACTAAGGGTAAGCCCCTAGTTAATAATTTTGATGTTTGTGTATTAGATGATAAAATTTTGTGTTTAAATGCTTGTAAAGAGAACGTGTGAGATAAGATGTTTAAGATAATCCTTTTGTGATAATTAATATTAGTGTAGTATGATAAATTCTAAAATGTAAGAGAATGGATATGTCAAAGTGTGAAATGCTTTTGAGTTGTGAATCGATTAGATAGTTGAATTTGAAGGTTAATATGAAGTGGGAATGATCCTTAGAATGAGTCATGTAATATGAATTAAATCTTAAGATTTGTCGGACCTTGGGATTAAATGGATATAAGTTATATGTATGCGAAGTACCCGGACCTATTCTCGAGTGACTCGGAGATATTTGAAGGACTAAATTTCCTAAGGTAGGAAGGATGTGACAATCGCGAATTTTTCCAAACCCGAACATGTAACCAATGTATAATTGTAAATGGACCAAGAGCTGGATATGTAATTTTTGGATTAATGACATATGAACTTTATGCCAACTTTATAAGATGGATTTATGGAAATGAGGGTCATGAGAATCAAAGATACGATAAATGAATAAAGGGAATATAAATGAAATTAATTTATACGTATGCCATATATATGTGAGAGTCGCTTATACAATTATTGTTACACATGTTAGACTTCCCACGCTACTCAATTCCTATGTATTTTGCAGGTAATGAGGGAAATAATGTAGTAGGCCCCACCAACTCTACAGTGCTTGGATAGAATTGAGACTGGCCAAATAGTGTACGGAGAGCCTTTTAAGCCTAAGGTAAGAATTTTGAACCCAAAATCCCTTATTTGAATTATTTTTGAGAAGCGTGCCGACAATTTAGAAAATGACAATTAAGGACATAACTTGATGGTATTTTTGTAAATTGTGGACAAACTAAATTGACTTTTGACCAAGTGATTAAAAAATGATAATCTACATGAAAATAAGTCCTAAGCCATGTAAATAGATAGATCGAATCGGGGGTTACATAAAAAATTTACGCAATTGGCCTGATAGGGGTATTTTTGTAATTTCATGATTACGATAGATCAAACCTCAATGGGACCATCTTTATTCATCAAAATATGTTTAATAATAATTTTTAGTGATGGAAAATGATTTTTTGGAGTTTAAAGATAGTTATAAAAATTACGAAAGCTTAAAGGCATTTTTGTCCAAAAATCTCATAACCAAGGGCATTTTGGTAATTTTCCCCAACCCAGAAGCTTCTAAATTTCTCTACCAAGTTGGCCAGCCACCCACGTCTCTTCTTCTTCCTTCATTCATGTTGCCACCATAGCCAAAATAAAGAAAGAAAAGAAAAGCTCTTAAAACCTAACCTAAACAACCTTATCTCACCAAAACATCTACTACAAAGTTGTTCTTCTCTTCAAGCTCTACAAGCCCATAGCCATAGCTTAGTGTAAAAGTGAAAAAATCAGAAAGAAAGGGAACCTATACCATTCGGCCAAGAAGAGGTAATTTCATGTTTTTATTTTCTTTCAATTTTAATGGTAGGAAATGGTAAAACTAAGTGTATTAAGCTTGATTTTGATGTTGGATTGAATTGAATCTTTCTAAATCATTCCCTACGGTATTTGGCCATTGATGGAAGACCATGAAACCTTGTGTTTTGATTCATGGAAATGTTGCAAAGTGGAGGAAAGATGATGACTAAACATGAATTAAGTGGTATTTTGTTGAAAAAGTGTAAGAATAGCTATAGGTACCATTCGGCCATGGTTAAGGGGAAGGGGTTTTTGTCATGCATTTGATGAGTTTGAGATGCCATAATAATGTAAAAATTATGAGGAGTCCACCGGGCAATCAGAATTAAAATCGGACTTAAATCAATGAAGTTATGTTTTAGCACATGTTGAATTTACACTAGTTTAATATTTTTAGTGTACAATGTGCCTGCAATCAGTAATGAAAATTAGCTTAAAAATTAAAGTTAGGTGAATTAATAATATTGCTGAAATGTTTTGTAGCCCGAGAGAAGTAATTTATGCGTGGTGCTATCGGATAAATAGCTAACGTCAGATAGGTAAGGGATGAGTGTGGAAGTCGTAGGGATATTATGAATGCATGATTTTATTGAAAATAATTTATGAAATTATTTTAGAACTCGATTGCTTTAGAATTGTGGAAATTGTGGCTTCCGGCTGGTATATTGAACTATGTTTGAAGTGCAGGAAAGTTAGGCAAATAGCAACCATTATGCTGCTGAAATTTCTTTGAAATTTATTAAAAATATCACAAAATATTTTAAGTGCTTAATTTAAGTGAATTTTGAAATTTTGGCATTTTATTTAATATTTTTCATAAAATGTCATTTTACTGAAAACAATATTTAAATATTCACATTATTGAATTTTATCGAAATGAAGATACCGACATGTTCTTATAAGTGTTTTACAGTGAAATAGAGGGTTTATAAAAATTATCACTACAACATGAATATTTTATGAACTGTTATTACTGTACTGCTCACGTGTTACTTTTGTACCTTTATGAATTGACTAAAGATTTTAACGAGATTTATAAAATCTTATAAAGGTGTTTATATTGTTTACAAACTGTTTTGAGACTGTTAAGCCCCATATCATGCTCACGTGTTACTGTACTGTTATTGTTATTGTTGCTGATTGATACTGATCATGTCATCAGCGTCCCAATTGTCACCTGGTCAGTGCACATTGAAGACACTTATAGACTATGGCCATATGTCTCACGTGTTACTGTTACTGTTATAGCATGATATATTTTGGGTGTTGCCTGGTTTCCACTCACGTGTTACTGTTTACTGTACTGTTTTACTAAATTGTTACTGTTACTGAAGTGATTACTATTACTGAACTGTTTATCGTATTATTTACTAAACTGCTACTGTACTGTGATTAGTGATTTTAATTATTTTATGGAAATGTTTAATAATTGCTTCTTATGGAAAATGTGATTATCCTATTTTTATATCAAAAATCCAATTACTACTTTCTATAGTCGCTACTAGGTTCCAGGACACGACAGGTTTTCTAAAATACCTCCCATACTCCATCCGGATCCCTAGTCGACCATAGTATCTTTCCTTTATCGTCCCTAGTACACCGATAAGAAAGTAAACGATTTTATGCATATAGATTTCATAATATTAGTCTTGTATACGATTCTCTTATTAAGCACGTTTTGCTTACCCCTTTATTTTTGCCCTCCACAGATTATGCTCAGTGACATTGATATACCGTTCCAAGGATTAGGCTACGTTTTGTTACCCCGAAGCAGCTTATTGTGGATCTTGAAGGTATATTAGTTTACCTTTATATGTTCAGACTCGTTTGTACAATATTACTATTTTGTAAATTATATTCAGGGGATATAAATGATAAAGAATGACTACTTTTGTAATCATTACTGTTTTGTAAATTAGATAAATTTACTTCGATTAACTATTTACTATTTTAAAGAAAGTGTGTGATAAAGGTATCGCAGACAGTCCAACCGTTACCATTGTGTGTAAATGTGTTAAATACTATTATTACGGACTGTGATAGTTTATTTGGTATCAGAGCAAAGTTACTCTAATGTCTGCCGACGTCTTTATATCTAAAGTGAAATGGTTAACATCCCTTATAGTACTGTATAGTCTGGATATGTAAATGAAATAAGTGACTGAAATTCGATTTAGCTGTTTGTACTGTGCAGAAATGAGTGGACGTAGGGGTACCAGACGAGGTCAAGGAAGCGGTAGGGCAAAACCGATTCTAGAGCCAACATTGGAGCTTGCCTTAGAACTCGCACTCCCTCTACAGCCCGAGAGTCCAAATACGAGAATCAATAGCATGGAACACATGCTAGCAGACTTTATTGCGATGTATAATGCTGATCGAGCTGCTTATAAAGTTGAGAGAGAGCAGTAGTAGCTTCAATAACACTACCCCACCTCAGCCAACACAGGCCCCAACACTTCCTGAGCCACAACTAGCCCCGCAGCCTGCACCTCAGCAGTAGGCAGCACTGCAACCACCAGTACAACAGCCGCAATAGGATGTTGAGTCTTATTGTTATGTGAGTTTAGTGCTGTAGTTTAAGAAGTTGGATCCTTCGAAGTTTAAGGGGGATAAGGTTCCACTGGTGGCCGAGTAGAGGGTAAACGCTATGGAGAAATTATTCAGGTACATGAAGTGCTCAGAAATCGAGAAAGTTAGGTTAGCAGTGTTTCAGTTGACGGATGTCGTAGAGCATTGGTGGAAGTTGACCCAGACTATATTATTAGCTTAGCATCAAGTGGTGACATGGAGAATAATTTTGGAGGCTTTCCACAGATAGTATATTCCCCGTACTACGCAGAAGAAGTTACAATAGGATTTTCTAGAATTAGCTCAAGGGCGTATGACTGTAAATTAATATGAGTCCAGATTCACCGCATTTAGCCAGTTTGATCTATAGATCAGCACTAGTGAGGAGTATTGAATTGATAGGTTTATGGCGGATTACGACCCTCTATTCGGACTCGATTGGTTCCTCTCAATATTAGGACCTATAATGGGGCTGCCCGATGGGCACAGTTATGTGAGAGGGACTACGAGCAATTCCATACTAATTCTGGGTCTAAGAGTAAGGTAAAGGGTAAAGGAAAAGCTAAGAGAGGTCCTGAGGATAGATCTGGTAGAGAGTAGCCTAAAAAGGCTAAGGCATCGTGTATCCAGATTTCTGAGGAGAGATTTGCTAGACCTGCTACTACAGGCCTTACAACCGACACAGAGGAGTGGTGCAACCAGATGTGTTCATTGTGGGAGGTCATACAATACTCGACCCTGCTACATGTCGACTAGGGCCTGTTTTAGATGCGAGCAGACGTGACATTTGGTGAAAGACTGTCCGATGCTACGATAGGCAGTTGCATCTACTGTTCCAGCTATCACTTCACCTGCATTAGCACCAGCAGCTTCGAGTGAGTCAGAGAAAGTGACACCCTTACAGCAGAGACAAGCTACAGCAGCGAAAAAGGGGAAGAAGCTGTGACACAGGGTGGGTGTACGCCTTGGACTAAGAGCCTGCTAACGCTTCTACTGATGTGATTAAAGGTAAAATCTATATTTTTGATATTCTAGTACTTGCATTGTTTGCTCCTGGTTCTATACATTCTTTTGTATCTCTTGCACATGCTAATAAGATACCAATAGAATTGAAGCCTTTAGGGTACACCCTATAGGTAAATACACCATTTAGAGAATCACAAATCACTGATGTTGTATATAGAGACTACAAAGTGACTGTAGGAGAGAACGAAACAACGACTAACCTAATTTTGTTTAATATGTATGATATTGATGCAATTTTAGGGATGGATTGGTTAGTTGCGAATTATGTTAGTTTAGACTGTTATACTAAATTCATTACCTTCTCTCATCCCAAACGTTATACTGTAAACTGTTAGATAAGTAATGCAAGTGACATGTTTACTAAATTGTTTGAATGTTGTGTCGATGTGTTTGAAGGATTTATTGCCTATGTGAAGGACGTAGAAAAAAAACATCTAGAGTTGCATGAGATTCCTATGGTCAGGGATTTTTCGAACGTGTTTCCAGAAGGTCTACCAGGGTTACCACCGGATCGGGGATCGAGTTCACCATCGACTTGGTACTCGGTGCAAAGCCCATTTCTAAGCCCCCATATCAGAAGGCATTGACTAACTTGGAGGAGCTTAAGAAGCAGCTCCAGGAGTTACTGGATAAAGGATTTTGTGAGAACCCTAATTTTCTCATATTCAAAATAAGCTATAGAGTGTAGGAAATTAAAAGAAAATATTGATTTTTAAAATATTTAAATTAAGGGTTTGTTCGATAGGGTTCAAGAAGGTACTCGGTGTGGGCCCCATAGGACTTTCTCTGTCCAGATCGAAGTGAGACCCTAAAATGATGATATTTGAGGTGAAATATGAATATAGTATGAATCTACATTTCAAAATCACCTCATTTGAGTATATTTTGAAAAGCGAAAAACAAATTCAAAAATGACGATCGTGTCCACACCTCAAAAGAAATTTTATGAATAACGGTCAACCCAAATTGACTTTGAACCCAAAGATTGTCATAGGATAATCCTCGCCTAAAATAGTTTCACGTGGATCCAGCCTGTCAACTGAATTACGCGAAGGTGCTAAAAACAACGAGAAAAAAGCAAAAAGCTTTCATTAAGGGATAGTTTAGTAATTTCACTACCCATGATTAGTCAAACCCCCTTGAGAGTCAATAATTGACCATGTTTGACCAAAATAATTAGAAAATAATAAAAATAAAATATTAAATATGAGTTTAAAAATATTAAGATAATGTTAGGACATAAATGAAAATAATGGAATTTTACAAAGGTATTATGGCATTTAATTTGGGGACGGGTCAAATGGTCAATGTTTGACAAAAATTGACTTAAATAAATTAAATTTAATTAAAATAAAATTTAAAATATGAAATTTGAAAATAATAAGATATTTGTAATGGCATAATGGCATATAGTGAAAGTTAAGAGGGGCAAATTGGTCATTTGATAGATGGGCTGAAAATATCTTTATAAATATCAAGAAAACCCCAAAATTTTTTGGTTAAACATACTGTCCAACCCGTCATTTTGCTGCAGCTTCTTTCTTCTCCATTTTTTCCCAACATTGTCATCACCTTCACCATGCAAAACCTTCAATTCAAGCCTCCAAATCACCAAACACCCTTAACAAACCTTGGCCCTCACCTTAAGACCTGTCTAAAGCTAGAATTTGGTGGCTTAATTTCAGCACTTGAAGGCTGAAATCCCTATTGGGCCAATTCTGTCTTGATGAAAGGTAAGAGATGGTGATGCTTCCCTTAATTCCAACTGTGGTTTTAGGTTGTGCTATGCATGGGAAACATGTTTATGGTCTTTGTTTGAATCAAAATTAAGTGTAGGAATGCAAAATGGTTTCTGCCATAATGGAATTATGTGGCTGCCATGATGATTTTCATATATGGATAGTAGGAAATGATAGTATGTAATGTAATTAGCACAACCATGCCCATAAATTAGCCAAGTATTAAGCTGGGTACAAAAGAATGCATTAAGCCATGGTGATGGACTGATGAAGATGATGAAATCTTGATGAATGTGATGTGTATGATGAATGTAGGAGGTGAATAAAGACTAAACATAAAGATTGAAATGAGAAAGAAATAGAATTGAACAAGAAATAAAGTGTAGAATGTAAAATGTGCCGAAATGGCAAACCTATTGCACTGTCCTGTCCAAGCCCCATCTTTAAATATTCAGCTTGGGAGTTTTAAAATGTGATAAATTCTATAAAGTTATGGTTGATAGCATTATGAGTTAGGAGAAATTCAGTTTTGGAATCACCAAATTTGGATTTCTGTAGCTTATGATATGTGCAAATGAATGTAGGGCACTCTGTACAGAAAACGATACCCAAACAGCTGACTTTGAAAAATTGTAGAAAATAGACTAGATTGAATTTGGATGCAAGCCATACATTTCTAGAAAGGTAAATGAGTTAGGAATAATATGGTTTTGGGTTTGCACAATTTGGACAAACCAGCATTGAGATATTAATTAATTTGTGCATAGAGGTTAGTACACAGTCTGCCAGAATGCACCTAAAAACAGAGCAATTTTGAGGAATTATTAAAAATGACTCAGAAATAATAAAATTGTGAAACTTACCATTATGAATAAGAAATTGAATTAGGATTCATAAGGTTCTAGACTCATAATTTTTTGACATCCCTATAATGTGGAATGTAATTTTTAATATGCAAAGGTCAGGAAACCATCCTGCCAAACTGACAGAATTGGGCTAAACTTTGGAAAATTGTTACAAATAATACTGAATGAGTTAGAAAATGTTCCTTACGCCTCTGAATAGGGAATTAAGTTAGGTTACATATAAAATTGACGGTATATTAATTGGTGTCTAATATTTTCAGTTGTGAGCAAAAAGGCATCAATCAGTCAGAATTCTTGCAAAAAGTAACGTTACTTATTTAGTGGATGGGATGAAGAGAAAGATTTCAAAGTGTAGAACATTCTTTATAATTGAAGAATCAAATTTTAACTGTAATTCGATATTGTTTGGCAGCATTGAGTTCAAGAAATTAAGTGGCCAAATGGTGTGAGTTGGTTTGTTATACTACATTGTAGTTGAGGTAAGGAACATGTATAAGAGTTGCATAGAAAACGTTTTAATTGCATCGTATATTCTCGGAATCAAACCGTAACCGTTTCGCACCCAATACTCTTGAATATGAAAATAGAAATTTATTTTATCTTCACACAAGTCTAATTATGATTTTATTTACATGAAATTTATTTTTATTATTATTCTTATTATTTTACATGAAATGATTTACATGAAACAATTTTACATGAATTGAATTACATGAAATGATTTATATGAACCGAATTGCATAAATTGATTTATATGAAATGATTTACATGAAATATTTAAATTGTATAAACTATAATTTTTATGATTTACCATTTGTGTCAAAATATGTTATTGTATAATCAAAGCTTGGTATAGAGTTTTAAATGAATTTTATCATGTCACAAATATAATAATTATTTTGGACTGATTGAAGATAATTGCTATTGAAAATGATTTCTACTTTGAATTATATGATTTATGAAAATGATTTGAACTTACTGAAGATAATTGTTATTGAAAATGATTTCTGCTGTTGAATGAAATGATTTATGAAAATGTTTTGAAACAGTTGTCCTCTAGTGATCATGCATATTGTTATCGACTACGAGACCTTGATCAAGTCCCCAGATTACCATTATATTGATTGATATGACTACAAGAATATGGTCAAACCCATAGGTTTCCACAGTGAGCACCTAACCAATGCGATCTATGACCGATCGACGATAGCCATTCATTATTATACTGACCCTATGGGGATACCGAACCGATCCTATGGAGATACCGAATCGGCCCTATGGGGATATCGATATTGTTTCATCCCTTTAGGGATACTGTATCGTGCGTGATTCTATTAAATGTGACTGTCTCTATTATACTGTACTGTTTTACCGATACTGAATTGTTTATCGATACTAAACTGTTTAACGATACTGAACTGTTTAGTGAACTGTTTACTGCACTGTTTACTGAAATATTAATGGATTTTCACACTGAACTATTTATTGAACTGTTACTAGATTTTACCTTGAACTATTTTACTGGATTGATTGATTTAAATTATTTATGTATTCATTACTGCATAAAAAGTGATTTTAAAGTGATTTAAAAGTAAATTATACTATTTATTCATTTATCATTCAATTATTTATTCCCTATAGTCGCTACTAGGGACCGAGATACAAAATGTATTTTAAAATACGTCCCATACTCCATCGGGTTACTTGGCCGACTATAGTATCCTTCCTATAGTGTACCCTAGTGAGCCGTTAAGAAATAAATATTTTATTGCATTTTAATATTCAAATTTAATATGTCTTTTTCATAAGTAGTGAAATATATTATTTTATTTAACTGCATATAGTACATGCTTTTATATATGTTTCTTACCGAGCTTTTCCCAATGCTCACCACCTTACTCCCATTCCAGATAGCTCATCAGAGTACTTGCCAACCGCTACGTTAGGTTAGTAAAGAAAATTACCAAAAGTTTAAAGTATCAAGTGAACTGGTATATATATATATAGAGAGTTTTATATTTATATTCAGATTTATAAATGCACAGTAGATATATTCGTGATGGGATGTAAACAGTGTATGTTAAATTAAAGGATGTATATAAACTAATGGATATAATTTCATCAAACTACTATAAATAGAATTGTAAATATTATGATATAGATTTAATACTGATTTCTCAATTTATTGTTTATGAATTAATTAATTCAATGGTATAAATATTTAATTAAAATGAATAATTGTAAATTGAACTTACACCGACATCGAACGCAAACCAACTGATACCGAATGTCTGAATGAGAAAGATAGTACCTAAACAGAAAAAGTTAGTTTGGAATTTTATAATTTTAAACGTTACAAAAGTGGTATCAGAGCCGATTTATCTAGTACATGTCGGTGCAAGAAGATTGGAATTGATTTATATCCCACACTGCTGTGCATAGTCTGAATATAAATTGTAAAGAATAGTTAGAAAATGTGAGAACTCGTTATTTTGTACTGTATATGTACATTTATTCGGTTAATTATCAATAAAGGAATTATTGATAAGATCAATAAAGGAATTACTGGTGGCATAAGATGAAGAGATAGACATCGCATAAGTTTGCAATGAAATGTCTCACGTATCAGCAGGTGAAGATGAGCATTAAAAACCTGTAAGATTTTGACAGCATCTACCAATTCCTTCTTGGAAATGGGAGCACATTACGATGAACTTCATCATGGGTTACCTAGGATCAGTGACAATATGATACAATTGGGTGATAGTTGACAGATTAACGAAGTCCGCCCCACTTCCTAGCTATCAGATCTACCAATCCTCACAATGCCTTGCCGATCTATATGTACGAGAACTAGTGAGGCTACACGGAGTTCCAGTGAGCATTATCTCGGTAGGGATTCTCGGTTTACATCCCATTTCTGGGAGAGATGTAAGGAAGCCATGGGATCCTGGTTGAACTTTAGCACCGCCTTTCATCCGTAGACTGATGGGCAGTCTGAGTGAGTGATACAGGTGCTCGAGGATATGTTACGGGCGTGTGCGTTGGATTTTAAAAGCTCTTGGGATGATCAATTGCCGTTAGCCGAATTTCTAGATAAAAATAGTTATCAAACTAGTATCGGCATGGCTCCATACGAGGTGTTTTATGGTAGACGATGTAGATCTTTGATCGCATGGGAAGAAGTGGTAGATCGAAAGTTATTAGCTCCCGAATTGGTAGAGCGAGCCTCACAGGATGTACAGTTGATATATGAGAGACTTCGTACGGCACAGAGTCGGCAAAAGAGCTACGGAGACATGAGATGCCAACCATTGGAGTTCTCACCCAGTGATTACGTATTTTTTTAAAAAAGCTTCCCCATCTGAAGGCATTATGAGATTTGGCGAGAAAGAAAACTGAGTCCCTGATATATCAAACCATTTGAGATCTTGGATCGCATAGGGAACATGGTGTACTGATGGGCACTACCACCAGAGATATCAAGTGTAAATAAAGTATCCCATATTTCAATGCTTCGTAAATACCATCCAAATACATCCCACGTAATTCTGTATGAACCATTAGAAATACGTGAAGATATAAGTTACGTGAAGTGACCCATCAGGATTTTGACTCGGAAAGATAAAATGTTGTGATCTAAGACAATTCCTCTAGCAAAAATGCTTTGGTAGTACCGCCTCGAAGAAGAGGTTACATGGAAATTGGAAAGTCTAATGAGGAAAAAAGTAACCAGAGCTATTTTAATGAATGGTTCGAATGTAAAAATTCAAAGGATCGAATTTCTTAAGGTGGGAAGAATGTGAGATCTCGTTATTTTGTACTGTATACGTACATTTATTCGGTTAATTATCAATAAAGGAATTATTGATAAGATCTTACATAAATTAAATATAAGGAATGTGGCTCTCACATGAAAATGTTCAATGCTAAATGAAAGTATAAGTATGGGAAATAATATACAAAGGATGGAGTAAAAATCATAATGGAAAAATTAGAGATTTAATATGAAATTAATTTTCATAAAATTAAGTGTTGGTTAAATTGATCAAAAGGGATCAAAAAAAATTAACCAAATAAATTAAAAGAAATACTAATATCTTGGAAAAATTCTGATTTGGAAAATCAGAATTTATTAGGGTGGCATGAAAAAGGAAATTAAGTCAAGAAAAGTAGGCTAAATAAATTATAATAATTATAGTAAAATTATATTAATTAAATTTTAATGTCGGCTAATAAGATACAACCAACACATGCCATTTTTCTGCCTTTAATTGCCAGCCCCATCGTGATCTCCATTCCAGCCATCATCATCGAAAATCATCCCCTGTTCTTCCATCGTTCGGCACCTTTCCATAGCAGATCTTCCATTTTTCTTCTGTAAAATACAACAAGCTTTGGAAGAAAATTTAACCTCACCTCACAAGCTTCCAAAACCCTCAAAAAATTCAGCTCAAAAACCTCAAATAGAAGCTGGTTCACGTGGACAGATTTTTCCCCCTGTACAAGTAACTTTCAATATCAGTTTTTAAGCTTTTTGGTTCTTTAACTATGGCTGTAGTGAAGTAATATAAGTTGTTTATGGTATGATTTTGAAGTAAGAACATGCATAAATGAAGCCTAGACGTTCGGTCATGAGGGTTTAAAGAAAAGATATGTTGTTGAGATGTGTTACGTGAATATGAAGGTTGAATATAGGCTGGAAAAATAGTCAGAAAATTTAGAAAAAAAATAAAAGAAAAGAAAAGGACAAATAGAGGTTAAGTTGACCTAGGTGAATGGGTAGAATAATGTATAAAGTATAGGTGAAATATAAATATATTTCAAAGGAAGAGATTTTTATATCTAACCAAGGCCATTCGGCCAGAATAATGAACAAGAAAGGTGACGTGAATGGTGTACAAAATGGGTGAAGTTGGCTGACTTAAGGGCTGGAAATTTTATGAGAATGATATATATACATAATAACATGGAAAATATGGGTCATAAGCCAAATAAGCTTATGCATGAAAATTGACCATTTGGTCATTAAAATAGGATGATAACATGGATGTTGAGAAGAGGCAAAAAGAATGCCAAAACAGAGAATGGAAGGTAAATGAAATATTCATTTACCATGAGAAAATCATAGGAAATTCTAAATATTCTAAGTAATGATGATTCAAATGAGAGTTGAATAAGTAAAGGAATTTTATATATATTTTACACTAAAAATTAATTATAGTAAACTGTTATTTTCATAGTTTATAATCCGGTGAGATAAGAAGCATAATGGTGCAAATTAGACCATATCTCTATAATGCTACTGAGTCAGAAGTTCGGCGTTCGTGAGGAGCACGAAATAGCGCAATCTTGACATACAGGTAAGAGATGCGTGTGTAGATTTGTAGGGATATCCGAATGCATAATTCTCGTGCTATGAATTTTAAAAGAATTATGAAATATGGTTTTACCTCGAAATTGCATGAAAATTTATGGTTTTGGTTGATGAACTGGGTTTAAAAGTGCAGGGAGGCTAGGACTCGGGCAGCCATTATGCTGTCGAAAAATATAAAAATATTTTTAAAAATTTTAGGAAATATTTTGGTACATTATTGATATTTTTCCTAGCCTTGAAAGTGTTAAATTAAATATTTTCATCAAAGGTTAATATATACCGAAAAATATTTTTCAAATATTCATGACACCAATTTCGGTGACGTTGTCATTACTGAAAATTCATCCCACGTATTTTACAGTGAAATGTGTGATTGGTGAAGTGAAATGGTGAATAGTGAATATTTTATAATTAATTTTAGTATGATATTCACTATTTTATTTATGATTTTCCTTTATGGGATAAATAAGTGTTAAATTAAATATTTTCATCAAAGGTTAATATATTCCCAAAAATATTTATCAAATATTCATGACACCAATTTCAGTGAAGGTGTCATTACTAAAAATTCATCCCACGTATTTTATCGTGAAATGTGTGATTGGTGAAGTGAAATGGTAAATAGTGAATATTTTATAATTAATTTTAGTATGATATTCACTATTTTTTTTATGATTTTCCTTTATGGGATAAATAAATTTTATTACATGTAAGGATTTCCATAAAGGCTTTATTACTGTGTTAATATTGTTTTGAGACTAAAATGCCTCTACATGTGTTAATGGTGGAAAAATGTATTGGTGGAACTATTGAATTTGGAAAATAAAATATTTTATTTTTCCATAAATCATGAAAATATTGGAATCGTTTTCCAATAACTTTGAAATGTATGTTTTGGAAAGAAAGCATGGAAACACGTGTGTATGTGTTCTACGGTGAAAAGAAATAGTTATGAAATTTTATTCCTATTATATGATTATCTTATAAATTGTTTTCACTATACAATACTGTGATTTATACCTTTATGGATTTTCTGAAAGATGTTATTGAATTTACTTAATTCTATAAAGGTAATGAGATTTCACATATACTGTTTTGAGACTATTAGGCCCCATATCATGCTCACGTGTTCATGTGTACCTTCTCATGTGTTGTGCTGTTGACATTGAGCCGTTTTTAGTGGTCTCGACATCACTCGCTCAGTGTATGACCGAGGACACTTATAGACTATGATCATAGATCTCATGTGTTTATTATACTGTCCCTATAGGGATCTCACCTGTACCCTTTTATTCCCTACAGGACTTATAGCATGATATCATCAGGGTGTTGCCTGGTCTCCACTATTATTTCACGTGTTATTATTGGTTTTGGTGATAATAATCGAAATATACTATTTATTGTGATGTTTTATTACTGACTGGTGAAATATGTGAACAGTGTATTTTACTGCTACATGTGTTTAAAGTGATTGTTTTCAACGATGGAAAACAAAACAAATTTCAAATGTGGTTCATATGATTTACTAAATTGTTTATTTAATCATATGACATTTTATATGCAGTAAAGATTTTAATGAATTTTATATTTAAATAAATTCTTACTCCCTATAGTTGCTCTGGGTTTGCGAGGCAAGACAGATATTTCAAAATACCTTCCATGCTCCATTTGGATTTCCCGGCCGACTATAGTATCATTTCCCTAGTAGTGTGCCAGCTTATACATATGAATCAAAAGATTTTACTGAATATAGTCTTCGAGGTATCAAGATTTGCATACAAATCTCTTACTGAGCTATGGTTTTGCTCACTCCAATATATTATCTCTCCAGATTATTTTCAGTGACCGGTTGAGTATATCATCTGAGGATTACAGGCCGCACATTGAGCACCTGAGACAGCATTTATAGATCTCGGAGGTATATTTATTTTATTTTATATGTTCATACTTTTGATTTATGGTACTACAGTGTCATATGAAATTAGGGGATGTAAGTATTGATTTAAAATAAACTTGTAAATATTTATTTTCGTTAATTATACTAAATTGCGGAAATCGTGTTTTCAGTGAATTACATGTGGAAATTAAGATATCGCAGATAGCCCAACCTGTTCATGTGTGGTGAAAATGTGAAAAAAAAGTGTAAAATACTGTGTATTTGGGTTGTGACAGTTTTTAATGATATTAGAGCAAGGCTGGCCTGATGTTTGTCGATATATTAGTGATAAAGTGAAGTGATTACATCCTCGTAATACTGTAGAGTCTGGATAGATAGATGGACACTAAACAAAATTTGAGAAATCATGGTTGAGGTGCAGATATGAGTGGACGACAGGTGACTCGCGCATATAAAGGTCGAAGTCGAGGTAGGGTGGAGCATATTTCTAGGCCTCAGATGCCAGGAACTAGACCGGAGCTCGCCCCAGGACCAGCTCACCCTCCATAACCCAAGAGTCCAGATAACCAGATGTCCAGGATGGAGCGCATATTAGCAAATCCTATTGCTATGTATCATGCTGATAGAGCTGCCAATTAGGCAGAGAGAGAGCATATAGCTCCAGTCGCTCCACCTGTAACTCCGGCTGTTCCATTTGTTGCACCACCTATGCCACCTTCAGTATAGTAAATACCATAGGCTCAGTCCGTTCCATTGCTACCAGCATAGCCGCCACGTGACGTTAAGTCCTATTGTGATGTGACTTTAGGGTGACAGTTCACTAAGCTAAATTCGTCAAGGTTTAAGGATGAGAGAAAACTAAGGGTGGCGGAGCAGTGGAATATAGCTATAGAGAAACTGTTTAAGTACAGGAGATGTTCCGATACAGAGTGAGTTGGACTAGCAGTGCCAGAAACTAAACAGGAGCTCGCCCCAGGACCAACTCACCCTCTATAACCCAAGAGTCCAGATAACTAGATGTCCAGGATGGAGCGCATATTAGCAAATCTTATTGCTATGTATCATGCTGATAGAGCTGCCAATTGGGCAGAGAGAGAGCATATAGCTCCAGTCGCTCCACCTGTAACTCCGGTTGTTCCATTTGTTGCTCCACCTATGCCACCTTCAGTACAGTAAATACCACAGGCTCAGTCCGTTCCATTGCCACCAGCACAGTCGCCACGTGACGTTAGTCCTATTGTGATGTGACTTTAGGGCGACAGTTCACTAAGCTAAATTCATTAAGGTTTAAGGATGAGAGAAAACTAAGGGTGGCGGAGCATTGGAATATAGCTATGGAGAAACTATTTAAGTACAGGAGATGTTCCGATACAGAGTGAGATGGACTAGTAGTGTTCCAGATGAGTGAGAACGCAGAACACTGGTGGAAGTACGTGTAGACGGTACTCCTTTCCCAGCATTCAATGATTACATGGGATATATTTGTTTAGACGTTCCACCGTCAGTACATCCCCGATATTGCACAGAAGAAGCTCTAGTAGGAGTTCATGAATTTGATTTAGGGGAACATGTCAGTGGACCAATATGAGCCTCGATTTACTACACTTAACAAGTTTGACCCACTAACTAAGATTGACGAGCAGCATAAGATTGACAGGTTTAAGGATGGGTTAAGATCGTCTATTTGGTCTAAGTTGACTCTTTTCGATATATGGACATATGATGAGGTGTCCGGTGTGCTCCGCTCTGTGAGCAAGATATTGAGCAGTATCATATAGAGTATGCGGGTAAAGGTAAAGTGAAGAAGGGCACGAATGAAAGATATGGTAGAGAGCAGCATAAGAGAGCTAGATCTTCTGGTATGCAGAGATCAGAGGGGCGATCCACGAGATCGACTGCTGCAGCCCCCACTACTACTAGTCCTGCTTCTGCGCCGACAGGTACCATGGCCAGATGAGATCGGTGTGGGCTGTTGCATGGTACCCGATCGTGCCACATGTCGACCAGGGCTTGTTTTAGATGTGGACGGGCAGGACATTTGGTGAGAGATTGCCCCATGCTCAGGAAGGCAGCTGTATCTACCACATCAGCCCCAGCACTTACATTACTGACTCTGGCACCAACAGCTCTGATAGAATCAGAGAGAGCGACACCCTCTCAACCTAAGTGGGCGACAATAGTGGAGAAGAGTAAGAAACCCATGACTTAGGGATGGGTGTACTCATTTGATCGGCAGACTACTGATGCATCCACGGATGTCATTAAAAGGGTTCTATAGAGCCAGAGCAGTTACAGTACATACATAATACATGCAAATATTCTTTTTAATGAATCTCAAATTTTCGATGTATATGGAAATTGTAAGATAAGAGTAGGCGAGAAGGAAATTACAGTTAACCAAAATTTGGTAGTGATGTATGATTTTGATGTGATATTGACTATAGATTGGTTAACTGTGAACCATGTAACTATAGATTGGTACATTAAATTTGTAATCTCTTCTCAACCCAAGAAAGATATTGTAAAGTTTTACGATGAGTAATAATAAAAGTGCTTGTGTATGTCATGTGTGAAAAGATGTGAATTTAGAGTGAACAGACGTTCTGGGTTGAAAGTATATAGTGATGTCCTATATGATGATCAGGGAACATGAACTACTAGAGCAGTTCTCAAACCTCAGCATTAGTGTGGTGATAGGATGATATTTTGTGAATTTTATATCTGCTAATATATTTGCTTTATTGATGTTTTATGCCTAAAAGAGGTTACTAATGTTTATTTTATGTTTTAGGTATTAAATATCAAAGTTGGAATTAAAAGAAGCTAAAAAGAGCAAAGTGCAGTATTTTCTGTCCAGCTTGGAAGATTGACGTTTTTAACCAATTTAATGACCTGATCTCAAGAAGTAGCCTTCATAGAAGTTTTAGAGGACTTCTCAAGGTTTCCAGAATGCATAAGATCACAAAATTTGGAGTTCATTTGATGGGTCAAACGTCTGGACAAAATCAGTATGAAATTCTAGGCAGAAAAACAAGATTGAGAAGAAATTCCAACAAAGCAAGTTCAAGACCAGATTTTGTTGAGAGAAGATAATTTCTTAATTTTATTATGTCTTAGATCTGTAATTAATTAATAAAAATATGCCTTAGGAATTTTATTTAGAAAATAATTGTAAAAAGATGATGAGATAAAGGTAAGAGTTTGACTAGTCAAATTACTTGTTTCCCAAGTAAACTCTTATCTGAATCCCACATTGCTTAGGAAAGTCTTTTAAACTCTTCCTTAGGCCTATATAAAGAGCACAAGGCTCTCATAAATAGCATCCCTTTACATCTCTCACATCCTTCTCCTCCCTCTTCTCTTTTAGTCTTGTAGGATTTTCTTTAGGGTTTTTAATAAAATTTTATTTTTTCTTTATTTTTAATTATTTTGCTTATTTCTTTATTATTTTTAATTCTGATTTTGTTTTCTTTATTTAAATTAATATTGTTTGTGTGTTCTTGCTTGCTACTTTATAATCATGATTAGTAATTTGATTTTATATTATTAAAGATTGCTTCTTTGATTGTTTCTTGCATGATATTTGTAATCTTTATAATATTAAACTTGAATTTTATGATCTTGAATATGACTAGTGAGTAGTTTTCTTATTCAATTATGAGGTAAATTGATTATTTTTGGGAAAAGCATGTTGTGAGATTCTTGAACCTATTATATAATTGTTGATTAAATATCCAAGATTCTCTGAGCACATTATAATGATTGTTTGTTTGATTAGATAGGGTGCACACTATTTAGTTAAATTAAATAATCTACTGCTAGATTAAAAACATAAGTCCGTAATTGCTTGTGGAGTTAATCACTAGGGATGGAGGAGAATTAAGGTTTAGATTAAATAAACCGAGCTTATGTGTTTGTTATCTAATGTCAACCCATATCTTTCTTGTTGTTAATGCTGCTACAACTTATATCTAGAGAGCTTGTTCTAGGTAGGTTAAGTAGTTAAAGATTAGTTAAAGAGCTTGTTTTAATTAACGACTCAGTAAGGAAAGATGGTGTAACAGAGCTTGTTGTTATGCTACGGTTGACTATTTAATTGACAATAATATTTTGTAATCAATGATCAACATCAAAATCCAAGAATGATTGATTGCCTCGTAACTGAAGCTTTTTGCTATTTGTTTTTTATATTTAATAATTCTTGTTTTCTTTATTTTATAATAGTTTACAAAACCCCAAAATTTCTTCTACATTCCCTAAACCCTAAAATTAGATTTTTAATTTAGTAATTAACTTAAATAATTCAGTTTCTGTGGGTTCGACCCTTGCTCCACTATCTACATAGTAGAGTTAGAAAATTTTATTTTTGGTGACTAACGACACTCATCAAATTTTGGCGCCGCTGTCGGGGACTGAAATTTGTTTAGGTTAATTATTTTAATTTAAAGTCTAATTTTTTTCTTTTCCTTTTCTTTTCTTTTTTAGGGATTGCTTGTCTGACAAGGATTCTAGTCACAAACTTCAAAAGATTAGGGACTATATACAAGCAACCCAAAGCGTAGTGCCACAAGCACTACAACATCCACCACCACTACCTCCCAAGACGAGAAGTGAGAGGACTCCATGGAGCAAGCTTATGAACCATACTATGATCATGACCCATACTATAATTATGAACCACACTATGATACCTACTATCAAGGATAGTGGGATCATTCTAATTTTAGTTATGGGAATCAATATGACGTTTACAATATGCCATTCCAAGATACATATCAAGCTCCACCGCAAGACTCAGGTATGCCTCCACCTCAAGAATCAGGTATGTCTCTTGAAGATATTGTTAAGACTCTTGAGATTAAAACTTTACAATTTTCACAAGAGGCTGATGTTTATATTAAGAATATTGATCACCATGTGAGTCAAATAATGAATTCTTTAAGTAACATTGAAGCTATGACCTCTCAACCTGTGGAGAATCCAAGAGATAATGTTACTAACATCACCTTGAAAAGTGAAAGGGAAATTGAATCCAAGGAAAGTGCACATGAAGATGTCGACAACTTTATAGAAAGGGAGGATGAATCCAATGTCTATATTAAAGGTGGAGTTGTTGACATGCACAATGTAAAAGGGAGAGAGAATTTTGACAACTTTATAAAGCACTATGAGGATGTTGAAATCAAGGAATTCAAAGCTGAGGTAAGTGAAAAACAAATTCCTTTTAATTCTTCAACTTACCCTCCTCCTTTTCCTAGTAGGTTTGCAAGAGCTACAAACGAAGAGCAAGACAAGGAGACATTGAAGACATTTAGGAAAATGGAAGTTAATATTCCTCTCCTTGATGAAATTAATGATCAAGTGCCTTGTGATGCCAAGTTTTTAAGGGAACTATGCACTTCCAAGAGGAAATTAAAAGGTGATGAAAAGCAGGTTCTTAAAGATGAGCTAGAAATAGCCACAAGGAAAAATCTTGAGAATGAGGAACTCGAGAAACCGAAAAAAAAGGTGAGGTCTGGGATTGGATGATGGAAGGTGGAGCGGTCGAGCTAACGACATTAAACAAAAGCGCTACTTGGGAGGCAACCCAAGGATGTAAAAAAAAAGGGAGTATTTCTTTCCTTTCTTGTATTACCATTTAATTTTTGAGTTTTTATTGTTCTTCTTTTCATGCTAGACTTACTTTGAGGACAAAGTAAGATTTAAGTGTGGGGGGGGAATATTGGTTTATGAGTCTATAGAGTTTTTTTTTAGGTAGTGGAAATTAAAAAAAAAAGACGTCAAATTTTTTAAGAGTTTTTAATGATCATGATAGGTTTTCTTTCTTTTAAGGATTGATTCTAAACTAAAACAAAGTTTTATAGGAAAGTTGAGAGTATTTTGATTGTTATTATTGTTGAAGTGAGTACTTTCTAAAGAATTTATGTGAGTTCATGATTAAATATGATTGTTCATATGATATTGATAATGTGATTATTTCATTGAAGTTGGTATAAGGAAAGGATTGTCACAGCCCGTGACCCTATTTTTCACCTTATTCTATACATCTTATATGGTTGGGCTGTCTGCGATACTTTACTTTTCTTTTACATATTAACAATTTCATATTAAATTTTAATATGAGATACATCCCCTATCTTACTTCATAAGAAAGTAGTACCGTGAATATGTCTAAATACAGAAAATAAATGATCATACCTTATTTATTAAATCGACCTGTCGCATCGTCCTCAAATGCGAAGTCGAAAATCCTTTTATTGTTAGACTCACGGTCTTCGAAAACCTGAAATGTTAAAATTAAGGGGTGAGCAAACCATGGCTCAGTAAAGGAATTATATGCATACTTGATATTCAGCTATCCTATATGCTGAAAAACTTTTTCATTTTTCCTATGAGCTTTAGGCACACATGTAGGAAGGATACTACAGTCGGCTAGGGATCCGGATGGAGTAAGGTAGGTATTTTGAAATACCTATCTTGTCCCGAGACCTAGAAGCAACTGTAAAGAGTAATAAATTTCTTTTCGTTTCAAAGTTAAATCCTTTTCCTTTTTATTCCTTATCATTTTCATATTCTTTTCAAAATAATGCTTTTATAGAATAAAGCATTTAAATAAAATAACTAATATTCATATTTTCTTTGAAAAGAATATTAGTTAAATCATCATCATTTTCATTTAAAACTCATTTCATGTTTTACTGTACAACCATAATTAGTACAGTACTTTAAATAGCAAAATCAGCTATTAAACCTTTTTCGTATAACATATAAATCATTTAAGTCTAATATTCAATTTAAAATTTAAAATAAAAATATTAGATTTATTTTCCTCCTCTTTCCTTTTGAAAACATATTACATATTCGTGTCACATATCATATGAAAATTATTTCATAGTACTTAAAAACAGTACTGAAATTAGCATTTATAAAAATGCTATAAATCATTTCATTTCACATATCACATATCATGTAAAACATTTACATTTCACATATCACATATCATGTAAAACATTTTCATTTAAAACATATCATATATGGAGACTTAGGCACACACGCCCAGCCCGTCCACTGGGTCGTTACTCATATCATGCTATAGACCCCGAAGGGTATAAAATCATCATGTCAGATCTATGGCCATAGTCTATAATTGTCCTCGACGGATCACTGATCAGGTGTCGGTCGGGACTACATATCACATATCACATATTACATATCATATGTTACATATCACATATCACATATCAACATGATAGGATGCCATCTAGTCTCAAAACCGTATTTTTCATCATCAGAAAACCTTTATGGAATTTATAAAAATATATAATTTCATCATTTAAAAACCATAAAGGTTATAAAACCATTTAGTGAATATTTAAGAAATATTTCTAAAAATATTCACTTTATCTCTTTTCATTTTTCATCTCGTATTTCGTGAAATTTACATATCAAGAGAATTTTCGGTGATTTCATTATCACCATTCTCAAGAAGATTTTCGGTGATTTCCTTATCACCATTCTCGAAAACATGAATAATTTAAAATCATTTTCATTTTATTCATGTTTTTATGAAAATATTCATTTTCTTGATTTTCGTGGTTAAAAATCATTTCTCGTGAAATAAAATCATTTATTATGATTTTATGAAATTTTCTAGAAATTTTTAGTAATTTTCGATAATTTTCGGCAGTATAATGGCTGCCGATTGGCTAGCCTCCTGCACGAAAAATATAGTTTATAATTTCCAGCCCGTACATCATCACAAATTTTCAACTGATAAATCACCACAATTTTTAAACCAATCATTTATCGCAATATTTCATAAAATATTTCCATAAAATATTTCGTAATTAAAACATGCAGACTGAATATCCTTACAGTGCTGCACATGCATCCCTTACCTTTTTCGGATCGGCGACTGCCTCTCGAAGGTCGTGCTCGTGTTCACCTCGCCCGATTCCTCATCTCGATCGTCGAGAATAATTTCTGGAAATTATAATTCTAAAATTTAAAATTTTCTCAAAATATTTAAATAAATAATTTATTTAAATAATTATCATTAATAATTTCTCGGATTTCTTACCGATTCCCGAGATTCTCGTGTTCCTGAGAATTTTCCGAATTCCCAAAAATTTTCCTTTTTCTCTCTCTTTCTTCTTTTCCTCTTTTCTTTCTTCCTTTTTCTCTTTTCTTTTCTTTCTTTTTCTTTCTTTTTTCTTTTTCTTTTTCCTTTTCCTTTTTCTTTTCTTTTTCCCGTTGGCCGGTTCAGCTTTCTTCCTCACCGGTTCTTCACTGGCAGTCGGTTCTCCGGTGGTTCACTTGCTCCTCAGCTGGCCGACGGCACGGCGAAGCCACCGGTGCCCTCCGTTTGCCCTGGATCGGCGGCACGGCGACGGATCGACTCGATTTAGCTTCGGTTTCTTCCACCTCTTCGCCAACCTTCCTCCGCCGTTCACCGCGCCTCGGGTGGCCTCCATCGTCTTCCTCTCCCTCCGGTGATGCTTCGGTTGCAGTGGCGATGGCCAATTTGGCCGGCTCCGCCAGTTCTTCTTTTTCTTCTCTTTCGGTTTTTCGCCGGTTTTCGCTTCGATTTCGCTTCGTTTTCTTTCCGTTTCTTCTCTTCTTTCCATCGCTGGCTTTTTTCCTTCCTCTTGCCGGTGGCGTCTTCCCCTTCCCTTCTCTTTCTCGCCGACGGTGGCAGCTGTTGCTACCATCGGCCCTGTTGAAATGGAACGGGGTCGGATTCTCCCGATCCCGTTTCCTCTCTTTTTTTTTGTATTATAATTATATTTATATAATATATATCAATATAATTATAACAATATATATATATATATATATATTCCATACATAATATACATATATATACACTCTTTAATTAGAATTAACATATATATATATATATATTTCATATATATATTTTTATTTATATACAAAATTGTATAAAAATACACATGTATTTATTTAATAAAAATAGTATATATTCATTTATAATATATATATATATACTATATTTCAAATACATACATATGTATTTATATAAAAATATCTGCAAATATATTTATATAATCTAATTATATAAATATATTCTTATGCGCATTTTATTCCATTAAATTTGATTTCTTAATATCCAATTATTTTCTCCTTTTCATTTCCTATTTAATTTGGATTTCCATTTATCCAAATTAGTTTTCTTCTCTTCATTATTTTCCATAAGTTCAACCTTATCCTTATTCCCAATTTAATTTTCCTTTATTCGAATTTCCACTATCAGTCACTTCTTCACTTTTCGAAATTTCCACAATATTCCGATTCCAAAGTTCTATTTATTTATTTCCTCTTATCTATTTTCTTTTATATTAATTTCCAATATTATTAATTTCCAATAATTGAAAATTTTGCGGTTATCACATTCTCCCCACCTTAAGAAATTCGGTCCTCCGAATTTAACTTAAGTTAAAGGTGGTGTCATTCTGTATACTCATCATCTTGTAAACTTATCATTCTTGACCTTTAACTCATCTTTCAAATTATACTACCAGTATACCATTAACATCAGAATCCCTTTTGATATCATTGTATATCATCTTTCCTCATATACTTATACTCCCTTAACTTTCTTATCGACTGGGAGTTATCCATTTGCACTCTTTTTCATATCACATATTATTCATACTGTTTCATCATCCATCTTTCTTATTTGGTGCCAAGTCGATACATTTTGATAATTATCAATTACCGATTTTAAATCAATAGTATGTAATGGTCCAATAGCTTTCACATCTCATGCATCCGCTCTCTCAACATATCATCGAGCGTTTCTATTCTACGCTCAGATATTTACATCATGTACGGAGCGGTGCTGTCTATAAATTTGGAATCTCAAAGCCTTTTGCTATTTCCCATAGCATATAGCTACTCAGAGATTCCTATCACATATAGAGCTCACTGGAACTTCACATACATTCTCATCATCTTTTATAATTATATTTCGACTATGGCACTAAAGAATCTAAGAGTTTGATAATGGAAAAGTGATTTCATTAGACTATCAGTCTATAATCACTTTCACATTATCATATCTCTTTTAGATTCTTCATTATTATCTCCGATACTTATTTCATATTTGTTTCATCAAATGCTGCAGCTCATTTGCAGACTTTACCATTCACCATCTTTTACCATAATTTAATCAGGAGACAATCATTTTCTCTCCATATCATCCTTCCATGTAATCTCATCATTACATCTCTTATTCTTATGGTATACTCTATATCACATAGGTTTTAGAATATGCCTAAGAATATACTCTTTGATAATTTAGACTCCATAACGACATAATCAAATTATAATTTGATCTTCTTATTATTTAACTTCATCATTGAATTTATAATTATCAATTTAATCACCTCATTATCCATACAAATCCATTATTTCCATCATTTCGAGGTGGTATATATATCCTGTTTTCATTTATATGACTGGCAGTAAAATATGAATCATTTCTTTACTCCTTTGAGTATAATTATTTTTCCTTTATTGAGTTTGGCTCGATCTTACATCCAACCATAATCATGTGATAACCACAAAATCACTTTTAGCTTTTAACTTCGGGAACTACCTCATATTCGTGTTCCCTCTTTATCACGTACTTATCCTTTTATTTCATATTCATCTTTTCCCTTATCATCATTTTGCTCATTTTTCATCTGGGGTAAAGTATTCCACTATTAAACTCTTTTAACCTTTTTGAGTACTATATTTACTCTTACTTATTCACCGACCTCAGCTTCCTTACTTATCGATCACATCTGTAGAGCAGCTAACCCAATAACTCCTCCATAAACTGGCAATAGTATTTAGCTAGACTCAGTACATTTCGTATCTCAATCATTATCTCTTCATCATAGACAGATCCACGTCGCTCCGTCATTCAAGATCATATATCTTAGAAAGAGATATTGTCTAGCCAAATCTTTTATTTGCCATACTTAACATATAGATCACAGTCTTTAAAAGTCCGTAGGGTCATACCACTATGCTGCTCATTTTCCATTGATGTCTTTGACATATCAATATCTCATCACTTTATCCATGTATGGATGCCTCATTCATTAGGCTTATATATATCTTGTAAGGAATTTCATTAACCTTGTAAACCTTAATAGGAACTCGTGATAATTTTATCGAGTTCAAATCATTATCATCTTATGACTATCATTTTTCAACTTTTTATCTAGTGATGCCTTGTACAGAGATTGATCTTATAAGGTCCTTGTACATCTCCGATTAAATCAAATAAGGCATCACTTCACATAGCCGATTATTTGTTCTTCGTAAGAACTTTATTATAAAATAGGAATTTAATTCCCCATTTATATTTCATCCTCAATTTACCTCATCCATATTTCCATCCTTTACATCATTTAATTCATCCTCAATCACATCATTTGTATTTCCATCAATTCCTTTTATACAAGTAAATTTCATTATCCACAAATTTTCCAGAGTTATTTCTTAAGCTTTTCGGATTTCTTCTATATTCTCCAATATAAGCTTAAGAATAAATTTCATATTTAAAATCGAGTCAATGTTAGTTCGATTTCTCCAATCTATATAACTCTGAAAATTCATCAGGAATCTCTTCCGATGCTTTCTTTAATCATTTGTCTCTCATCATTTTGGACATTCATCTTTGTGTCCTATCATTTCACTCAAGGCAAAGATATTTAATATTTAAATCATTTTAACATTTGCTCTGCCTTGATTTGCTTATTTCTCGTACTCCACAACATATCAATCCTCTTAATTTACAATGCTGTATTAAGTGCAATTATTTAATTAACACCTTTCACAGCTAACCGATTTATTATTTTTGTAATTTATTTTTACAATCATTTTCTGTTAATAATACAGGTTAGCTGTTATCTTCCTTATCTCTTATCATCATTTACTGTTCTTATGCATATACTCAAATTTTATATCATTCCATACAGTATATCATTCCTTAAAACATAATTCATAATATTCCGGTTCTATAATTATCTATTTAATACTTCAAAGATAGTAGGGATGTATAGAACCAGAATTAACAGTACTGCTATGGATTTCATCCTCTATACTGATCTCCTTGTCAGTCATCTCCAGTAATCATATTACTTTTCATCCTATCCAACGATCTCGTAATCAACATCTCATTAATACACTTTTAAGTTAGACCCATAAAATCAATACTAAGTCGCTCATCCTGCGACTTCCCTATAACCATTTAGGTCGTATCAGCACACTAAGTGTAGTGAAATTTATAATCGAGATCATTATACTCATTTTATGTCCTTATACCATCAATAACTCCATTACTATCAATATATTTAAAATCGACTTGATTTTATCACTATTCAAACCATAATCCCACATATGGGCATTTTTGTCATTTCCACATTTATTTCTTTCTCCTCAATATACATTTAAATCAGTGATCTTATTATCTATTTGCTGATAGTACCCCTTTCTCATACCAATATCAGCAGTTTAAAATCCTTTTCGATTTCGACAGAGAAATCCAATAGAATCCATAATTGGATTATTTTGCTTGAAATGCAGCTTTACATCATCAATTTCTCTATCAAATCTATCAATTCCAACTTCTGGTGATCTATTTTGACTCCCAGCAAAATTTTGAGGGTAGGGGTATTTTGGTCATTTTTGGGTAAAAATTTTCTCTCTCCTCAAAATACCTTTAATCGATGATATTAATGTCTATTTAGTGATGATACTTCATTCCCCTCCTTTATATCATCACTTTCAGGTCTCATTTCGATCCGGACAGAAAAGTACTGGCAGGGCCCTTACCGAGTCCATTTCTGTTCCTTACCGAACTGACCCTCATCTAGACTATAAAATCACCAATTCAGGTAACATTCCTGAGCCATTTTCCCTTTTTAGCATTAAATTATTTCATAATTGCTCACTCCCTTCTAATCATTTTACTCAATTTGTAATCATTTATTTTCTCTATGTATTCAGACTACACAGTACTACAGGGGATGTTAACATTTTCAACACATTTTGTTTCCAAAAGTATCAACTGACATCAGACCAACCGTGCTCTGATATGTCACATCCCGTTACCGTATTTTTCACCTTATTTTACACGATTCCTTCGGTTGGGCTGTCTGTGATACTTCACTTTTACTAACTGTTAAACAAATGTACAGTACATTGTTTATATTATACACATCCCCTATCTTAATTAATCAGATAAGTAGTACTGCAGATATGTCTAAATACAGAAAATAAATAATCGTACCTCATATAAATCAGTCGATCTGTCACATTGTCCTTTGTGTACAGCCGTAATTCACAATCAATTGATCTCACAATCATTAAAACCTGAAATGTTTAAAATTAAGGGGTGAGCAAACCACGGCTCAGTAAGAGAGTTATATGTCACACTTGATATTCAGCTATCTATATGCTGAAAATATTTTTTTTTTCTTCACTTTCTTTAAAATCTTCCTAGCTGGCTCTAGGCACACATGTAGGAAGGATACTACAGTCGGCTAGGGATCCAGATAGAATAAGGTAGGTATTTTAGAATACCATACTTGTCCCGGAACCTAGAAGCAACTGTAGAGAATATCAATTTTGTTGTTTCAAAACGATATAATTTTCGTTTTTCCACAGAGTAAACCACTTGTTCCTTTCCACTTCGGTATACTTTAAAACCCTTGACAGTTCAGTAATAAAAACAGTGGTTTACTTCTCTTCTCTTCTCTTCAGTACAGTAAAAACAGTACAGTACAGTGATTTGCAAATATCAAATCATTGGATAATTACTTCTTCGATTTTCTTTATCTTAGAAATAATTCTTATGTTACTCTTTTAGAATAAACATTTATTTCTCTTTTCAAATCAATAACCGTATCGTACTAAAGCCTCATAAGAAATGCATTTAAAATAGTCATAGTATCGATATATGCAGAAAACAAATGCCATAATAATGCATTTCATACTTTAAATCATTGTATGAATTCTTTAATGCATATATCTAAAATTCATACTTGTTTCAAACATGCATCATACTTTCGAAACTTAACATCATAATTAATAAAACTTTTCATACAATTCATGGAGACTAGGCAAAATCATATAGCAAGTATGCGGTCATGACACTTACTTCTTCCTCCGAAGAGGGAACGGAATACCTATGGCCATGGTATGGGCTGTAGACTTGATCAGAGTCGTACAGCGAACATGCACCACGAAGGACCAACATACCCACAAAGGATGAAAACATACACAATGTGGGCGAGAACATGCACGACGTGGGCTAAACATATGCCACAAGGGACGGAAACATGCACAATGTGGCAAGCATGACAGGCAATAACATAAACTATAGGAAAGCCTTAGTCTCAAAACTTACTTACATACCATCGATATAAAATAGTAAGGACCGGACGTGCCAGGGTCTAAGTTAGCCTGGGGTTTGCCACTCCGATACTTTTTTCGGAAAACATATACTTAAATCATACAACTGATATAAAATAGTAAGGACCGGGCGTGCCAGGGTCTAAGTTAGCCTGGGGTGTGCCACTCCGATACCTTTTTCGGAAAACATACTTATAGCATTATTGAAAAATATACATAGAAATCATAAATTCGTTTAGCTAATTATCAAAAGACTATGGAATTTAATTTCAGAACGAAATTCATGCTTCAAACATTTCTTTATAAATTGCGATGAAGACAGTTTGAAAAATCATCACTGAACATGTAAAAGGTTAAAACTATCTTTTTTCACCATAAAACATATATGCACGTTTTTCCATGCATTAAATTGAAAACATGATTTTATAATTATCGGAATTCAAATAAATTATTTTTATACTTTATGAAAATAAAATATTTATTTTCTAACTTTAAATTCTCATCTCAATGTTTTCTTTTAAAAACAAGTGTAGGGACCTTTAGTCTCGAAATCATAATTATTCATCCTTTCTTAACCTTTATGGAATATTCATAATTAATTATTTCCATAATTAAACCACAAAGGTTTTCTGTAAAATCAAGTGAATATTTAAGAATATTTGTAAAAATATTCACTTCAGTCTCTTTTTCATTTTCATTTCGTTTCACGTGAAATATCACCTATCAGAATAAATTTAGGTGATTTCCTTTTTTCACCATTTTCAAAACATGAATATTTTAAAATTAATTATCAATATATTCATGTTTTATGAAAACTAATCGATTTCTCGATTTTCATGTTAGAAATCGTTTCACGTGAAATAAAATCTTTTATTTTGGTTTTCGGTGATTTTCGGTAAATTTCAGTAATTTTTTCGATAATTTTTCGGCATTATAACGGCTACCGATTTGGTTAGCCTCCTGCACGAAAATACAGTTTATATTTTCAACCGGTGTTTCATCACAATTTCATCCGATAAACCATCACACTATAAAACCGATAGTTATCAATAGCATTTATAAAATTAAATGCAATTTAAAAACATGGCCGAATATCCTTACAGGCGGCACATGTCTCCCTTACCTGTTTCGGGTTGGCGACTGCCTCTTACCGGTCGCGCCCGTACTCCATCTGTTCCGATTCCTCATCTCGATCATCGAGAGAATTTTTCTGGAATTTAAATTCTAAAATTTAGAATTTTTCTAAAATTATTTAAATAAATAAATTATTTAAATAATTTAGTACTTTTCGGGATTTCTTACCGATTCCCGTATTTCTCGAGATTTCCCGTAATCTCCGAATTCTCGAGAATTTTCTAAATTCCCGGAATTCCCTTTTTCTCTCTCCTCTTTCTTCCTTTTCTTCTTTTTCTCTTTTCTTTTCTTTTTCTTTTTCCTTTTTCTTTTCTTTTTTTTTTTTTCTTTTTCTTTTTCTTTTTTCTTTTTCTTTTTTTCCTTGGTCTGACCGGTTCAGACCAGTCAGACCGGTCAACCTTCCTCCACTGCCGGTTCTCCTCCGGCGGCTGATTCTCCGGCGGTTCGGTGGCTCAGCAGCTGGCCGGCGTTGAGACGAAGCTGTCGGTGGCCTCAGCTCAGCCTGGATCGGCGGCACGGCGGCGGATCTACTCGGTTTACCTTCGGTCACTTCTCCTCCTCCGTCGGCCTTCCTCCGCCGTCGTTGGCCTCACCGGTGGCCTCCATCCCATTCCTCTCCTTCCACCGATGCTTCGGTTGTAGTGGCGGCGGCCAATTCCGCCGGCAACCGCCAGATCTAGTTTCGTTTTCTTCCTCGATTTTCCGTCGTTTCGCGTCGATTCCTTCTCCGTTTCGCTTCGCCGGCGTTTCCTCCGGCTTCCTCTTGCTTTGCCGGCGACGACTTTCTCTTCTCCTCTCTCCCTTTCCTTCTCCGGCGGCCGCTGACGGGGGCGATCTCGCCTGGGGAAGGCAGAATCGGGGTCTTCCCGATTCTGTTTCTCTTTTCTTTTTAGTTCCCTTTCTAAATTAAGTATATACTACATTATATACTATATATCATATATTATACATATAATATTTATCATATATTATACATATAATATTATTTCATGTATAATATAATACAATATAAATATATATATATTATATAAATTATATATATTGTACATTACAAAAATATATATCTAGTATATATATATGTATATTTATATACTTAAAATTAAATAACATTTATATAAATATTTATATAAATGTCATAATTCCATATATATTGTATTTACAATATATATACATTTAAACTTTAATGTAATTTAATATTTATATTTTCTCAAATATGTATATACTTACATATACATAAAATATCATACTTGAATACATATGTATTATTTAAATTTATCAAATAGTATATATATATTCTTATATATACCAATGTACCTTTAATATATACTATATACCATACAGTATTTAAACACATATGTATTTATATCAAAATACATTTATATAATTTGTAATTATATAACCATATTTTATTCTCATTTCTCATTTTCTTATTTAATTTGGATTTCCATTTATCCAAATTAAATTTCCCTATTCTTTATTTAATTTCCTTCACTTAAATTTCCAAATTTTATCACTTCCTCCATTCTCGGAATTTCCACAATATTCCGATTCTCACAATTTTATTTATTTACTTTAATTTATTTATTTCCTCTTATCTATTTTCTTTAATATTAATTTCTAATATTAATAATTTCCAATAAATGGAAAATTTGCGGTTATCACATTCTCCCCACCTTAAGAAATTCGGTCCTCCGAATTTGGCTTAATTCAGAAGGTGGTATATGCCGTATACTTACGACTTTTAACCTCTAGGTCATCCTCCAAGTAATACTGCCAGTACACTTTCAACATCAAGAATACTTTAGACCACTACATGCTGTATTTCATCATATATGTCTATACTCCCGTAAGTTCATTAGTTAAATCGGGAGTTTTCATTTCCACTCTTTTCACATAAGAGTCCATGCACAGTATTTTTCATATCGTAGCTGATCCATGCTGTTCATCCTCCATTTTTCTCACTTAGTGCCAAGTCGATATAGTTTAAAACTATCAATTACACATGTCAATCAGTTGTATGTAAGTGTCCCAGTAGCTTTCACATCTCATGCACACGCTCTCTCAATATCATGGAGCGTTTACATCTTACGCTCATATATGTATATATATCAATATGGAGCGGTGCTATCAATACACTTGGGATCTCAAAGCCTTTTGCTATTTCTCATTAAGCATATGACAACTCAGAGACTCCCATCACATGTAAGGCTCACTGGAACTGTACATACACATTCACACCGTTTAACACTAATACTTCGACTACAGCACTAGAGAATCTAAGAGTCTGATAATGGAAAGTGATTCTATTTAGATCATCAGTCTTTAATCACTTCCATATCATCATTTCTCTTTTGGACTCTTTATTGCTCACAATATTCATTTTCACTTTTATCAAAACGACATTTCACTTGCAAACTTTATTATGGATTATCTCTTACAATTACTAATCATGAGACAATCATATTCTCTTCATGTAGTATAGTCTTTAAATCTCTTTTCATAATCTAGATTCCAAAATTGAATCCTCAATTTATACATTTAATCACCACATCATCTATATACTTCTACCGTTTCTATCATGTTACGATGGTTATATGTATAATCATTTTTCATTTACATATTGGCAGTAAACATATCAATTATCTTACTCCTTGGAGTATCATTAATTTCATTTATCAAATCTGACTTAATTTTACATCTCGACACAGTTATGTGATAACCAATACAAATCACTTTCAGTCTTACCTTCGGGAACTATTTCATATTGATGTTCCCTTCTCATCATATAACTTATTTCCTTATTCCACTTTCATGTTTGGTTTTCATATTCCCACTTTTATCTCTTCATATATATATATATATATTATATATTCATCCTTTTTGTCGATTTTCTCGATTGGTATGGTACTATACTGCTAAGATCTTTTAAAATCTTGCATTCCATCATTTCTTTACACTTATCCTTTTACCGACTTTAACTTCTTTCTTTAATTACATCACATTAGTAGAGCAGCTAGTCTCATCACTCTTTTATAAACTGGCAGTAGTATCTAGCTAGACTCATTACTTTCGTATATCAATTATTACCTCTCTATCATAGACAGATTCACTGTCATTTTGTCATTTCGAGATTATATATCTCAGAAAGAGATACTGTCTAGCCAAACATCTTAGTTGCCAATCTTAACATAATTCCATAGTCTTTAAGAGTTTAAGGGTTATACCACAATGCTGCTCATTTTCCATTTGTACTTTAGGCTCTATTAGCATTTCATCAATTTACTCATGTATGAATGCCTCATTCTTTAGGTTTATATACCTCACAAGGTAAATCATTAACCTTGTAACCTCAATAGGAACTCGTAAAATTCACTCCGAGTTTCTAATTATAATCTTACAGACATCAATCTCCAATCTTTTATCTAAGGACGCTTTATACCAAGACAGGTCTTATAAACTCCTCATGCATATCGAATCAGATCCATAAGACATCTATTCCATAATGTAGATGAATATTTGTTCTTCAAAAGAACTTTATTAATGATAGGAATTTAATACATCCTTTTTATTCATCTAATTTTCAATATCATCTGTGCTTCTCTTTTATCCCAGCTTTCTTATTAATTCAGACATTTCATCCTCATGCCATTAATAATTCCATTATTATCAATGGATTCAAGATTAACTTGATTTCATCACTATTCAGAGCTTTGCCCAACATAGGGGCAATTTCGTCATTTCGACATTTATTTCTTTCTCCTCAGTATACTTTTGAATCAAGGATCTTAATATCTATGTGCTGATAGTACCTCTTCTCGTACTAATATCAGCGATTTGAGATCTTATTCGATTTCGACAGAGAATTCCACTAAAATCTATAATTGAATTATTTTGTATGTAATGTAGCTTTACATCATCAATTTCTCTGTCAAATCACTCAAATCAAACTTCTGTTGGTTTATTTTAACTCCCTGTAAAATTTCAGAGGTAGGGGTATTTTGGTCATTTTTGGCCAAAAATTTTCTCTCTCTTCAAATTACCCTCAATCGGTGATCTTAAAGTCTATTTAATGATGATATGTCATTCCCCTCCTTATATCATCACTTTCAGGTCTCAGTTCGGTTCGGACCGTAAAGTACTGGTGGGGCCCTCACCGAGTCCTTTCGATTCCTTACCGAACAGGCCTTCAAATAAATTTTAAGATCACAAATTTTCTGGTAATTTCTGAGCCTATTATTTCTTTAACATTCTCAATTTATACTTTCTCACTCCCTTTAAATTATTGTACTCTATTTACAATCATTTATTTTCTCTATATATTCAGACAACACAGTACTACCGGGGATGTTTAACACTTTTCTTTCCAAAAGTATTCACAGACATCAGGCCAACCATGCTCTGATACCATTAAACCTGTCACATCCCGTTACCGTATTTTTCACCTTATTTTACACGATTCCTTCGGTTGGGCTGTCTGTGATACTTCACTTTTACTAACTGTTAAACAAATGTACAGTACATTGTTTATATTATACACATCCCCTATCTTAATTAATCAGATAAGTAGTACTGCAGATATGTCTAAATACAGAAAATAAATAATCGTACCTCATATAAATCAGTCGATCTGTCACATTGTCCTTTGTGTACAGCCGTAATTCACAATCAATTGATCTCACAATCATTAAAACCTGAAATGTTTAAAATTAAGGGGTGAGCAAACCACGGCTCAGTAAGAGAGTTATATGTCACACTTGATATTCAGCTATCTATATGCTGAAAATATTTTTTTTTTCTTCACTTTCTTTAAAATCTTCCTAGCTGGCTCTAGGCACACATGTAGGAAGGATACTACAGTCGGCTAGGGATCCAGATAGAATAAGGTAGGTATTTTAGAATACCATACTTGTCCCGGAACCTAGAAGCAACTGTAGAGAATATCAATTTTGTTGTTTCAAAACGATATAATTTTCGTTTTTCCACAGAGTAAACCACTTGTTCCTTTCCACTTCGGTATACTTTAAAACCCTTGACAGTTCAGTAATAAAAACAGTGGTTTACTTCTCTTCTCTTCTCTTCAGTACAGTAAAAACAGTACAGTACAGTGATTTGCAAATATCAAATCATTGGATAATTACTTCTTCGATTTTCTTTATCTTAGAAATAATTCTTATGTTACTCTTTTAGAATAAACATTTATTTCTCTTTTCAAATCAATAACCGTATCGTACTAAAGCCTCATAAGAAATGCATTTAAAATAGTCATAGTATCGATATATGCAGAAAACAAATGCCATAATAATGCATTTCATACTTTAAATCATTGTATGAATTCTTTAATGCATATATCTAAAATTCATACTTGTTTCAAACATGCATCATACTTTCGAAACTTAACATCATAATTAATAAAACTTTTCATACAATTCATGGAGACTAGGCAAAATCATATAGCAAGTATGCGGTCATGACACTTACTTCTTCCTCCGAAGAGGGAACGGAATACCTATGGCCATGGTATGGGCTGTAGACTTGATCAGAGTCGTACAGCGAACATGCACCACGAAGGACCAACATACCCACAAAGGATGAAAACATACACAATGTGGGCGAGAACATGCACGACGTGGGCTAAACATATGCCACAAGGGACGGAAACATGCACAATGTGGCAAGCATGACAGGCAATAACATAAACTATAGGAAAGCCTTAGTCTCAAAACTTACTTACATACCATCGATATAAAATAGTAAGGACCGGACGTGCCAGGGTCTAAGTTAGCCTGGGGTTTGCCACTCCGATACTTTTTTCGGAAAACATATACTTAAATCATACAACTGATATAAAATAGTAAGGACCGGGCGTGCCAGGGTCTAAGTTAGCCTGGGGTGTGCCACTCCGATACCTTTTTCGGAAAACATACTTATAGCATTATTGAAAAATATACATAGAAATCATAAATTCGTTTAGCTAATTATCAAAAGACTATGGAATTTAATTTCAGAACGAAATTCATGCTTCAAACATTTCTTTATAAATTGCGATGAAGACAGTTTGAAAAATCATCACTGAACATGTAAAAGGTTAAAACTATCTTTTTTCACCATAAAACATATATGCACGTTTTTCCATGCATTAAATTGAAAACATGATTTTATAATTATCGGAATTCAAATAAATTATTTTTATACTTTATGAAAATAAAATATTTATTTTCTAACTTTAAATTCTCATCTCAATGTTTTCTTTTAAAAACAAGTGTAGGGACCTTTAGTCTCGAAATCATAATTATTCATCCTTTCTTAACCTTTATGGAATATTCATAATTAATTATTTCCATAATTAAACCACAAAGGTTTTCTGTAAAATCAAGTGAATATTTAAGAATATTTGTAAAAATATTCACTTCAGTCTCTTTTTCATTTTCATTTCGTTTCACGTGAAATATCACCTATCAGAATAAATTTAGGTGATTTCCTTTTTTCACCATTTTCAAAACATGAATATTTTAAAATTAATTATCAATATATTCATGTTTTATGAAAACTAATCGATTTCTCGATTTTCATGTTAGAAATCGTTTCACGTGAAATAAAATCTTTTATTTTGGTTTTCGGTGATTTTCGGTAAATTTCAGTAATTTTTTCGATAATTTTTCGGCATTATAACGGCTACCGATTTGGTTAGCCTCCTGCACGAAAATACAGTTTATATTTTCAACCGGTGTTTCATCACAATTTCATCCGATAAACCATCACACTATAAAACCGATAGTTATCAATAGCATTTATAAAATTAAATGCAATTTAAAAACATGGCCGAATATCCTTACAGGCGGCACATGTCTCCCTTACCTGTTTCGGGTTGGCGACTGCCTCTTACCGGTCGCGCCCGTACTCCATCTGTTCCGATTCCTCATCTCGATCATCGAGAGAATTTTTCTGGAATTTAAATTCTAAAATTTAGAATTTTTCTAAAATTATTTAAATAAATAAATTATTTAAATAATTTAGTACTTTTCGGGATTTCTTACCGATTCCCGTATTTCTCGAGATTTCCCGTAATCTCCGAATTCTCGAGAATTTTCTAAATTCCCGGAATTCCCTTTTTCTCTCTCCTCTTTCTTCCTTTTCTTCTTTTTCTCTTTTCTTTTCTTTTTCTTTTTCCTTTTTCTTTTCTTTTTTTTTTTTCTTTTTCTTTTTCTTTTTTCTTTTTCTTTTTTTCCTTGGTCTGACCGGTTCAGACCAGTCAGACCGGTCAACCTTCCTCCACTGCCGGTTCTCCTCCGGCGGCTGATTCTCCGGCGGTTCGGTGGCTCAGCAGCTGGCCGGCGTTGAGACGAAGCTGTCGGTGGCCTCAGCTCAGCCTGGATCGGCGGCACGGCGGCGGATCTACTCGGTTTACCTTCGGTCACTTCTCCTCCTCCGTCGGCCTTCCTCCGCCGTCGTTGGCCTCACCGGTGGCCTCCATCCCATTCCTCTCCTTCCACCGATGCTTCGGTTGTAGTGGCGGCGGCCAATTCCGCCGGCAACCGCCAGATCTAGTTTCGTTTTCTTCCTCGATTTTCCGTCGTTTCGCGTCGATTCCTTCTCCGTTTCGCTTCGCCGGCGTTTCCTCCGGCTTCCTCTTGCTTTGCCGGCGACGACTTTCTCTTCTCCTCTCTCCCTTTCCTTCTCCGGCGGCCGCTGACGGGGGCGATCTCGCCTGGGGAAGGCAGAATCGGGGTCTTCCCGATTCTGTTTCTCTTTTCTTTTTAGTTCCCTTTCTAAATTAAGTATATACTACATTATATACTATATATCATATATTATACATATAATATTTATCATATATTATACATATAATATTATTTCATGTATAATATAATACAATATAAATATATATATATTATATAAATTATATATATTGTACATTACAAAAATATATATCTAGTATATATATATGTATATTTATATACTTAAAATTAAATAACATTTATATAAATATTTATATAAATGTCATAATTCCATATATATTGTATTTACAATATATATACATTTAAACTTTAATGTAATTTAATATTTATATTTTCTCAAATATGTATATACTTACATATACATAAAATATCATACTTGAATACATATGTATTATTTAAATTTATCAAATAGTATATATATATTCTTATATATACCAATGTACCTTTAATATATACTATATACCATACAGTATTTAAACACATATGTATTTATATCAAAATACATTTATATAATTTGTAATTATATAACCATATTTTATTCTCATTTCTCATTTTCTTATTTAATTTGGATTTCCATTTATCCAAATTAAATTTCCCTATTCTTTATTTAATTTCCTTCACTTAAATTTCCAAATTTTATCACTTCCTCCATTCTCGGAATTTCCACAATATTCCGATTCTCACAATTTTATTTATTTACTTTAATTTATTTATTTCCTCTTATCTATTTTCTTTAATATTAATTTCTAATATTAATAATTTCCAATAAATGGAAAATTTGCGGTTATCACATGATATCATTAAATCTGTCACAGCCCGTGACCCTATTTTTCACCTTATTCTATACATCTTATATAGTTGGGCTGCCTGCGATACTTTACTTTTCTTTTACATATTAACAATTTCATATTAACTTTTAATATGAGATACATCCCCTATCTTACTTCATAAGAAAGTAGTACCGTGAGTATATCTAAATGCACAGTCGAAAATCCTTTTATTGTTAGACTCACGGTCTTCGAAAACCTGAAATGTTAAAATTAAGGGGTGAGCAAACCACGGCTCAGTAAAGGAATTATATGCATACTTGATATTCAGCTATCCTATATGCTGAAAAATTTTTTCATTTTTCCTATAGGCTCTAGGCACACATGTAGGAAGGATACTACAGTCGGCTAGGGATCCAGATGGAGTAAGGTAGGTATTTTGAAATACCTATCTTGTCCCGAGACCTAGAAGCAACTGTAAAGAGTAATAAATTTCTTTTCGTTTGAAAGTTAAATCCTTTTCCTTTTTATTCCTTACCATTTTCATATTCTTTTCAAAATAATGCTTTTATAGAATAAAGCATTTAAATAAAATAACTAATATTCATATTTTCTTTGAAAAGAATATTAGTTAAATCATCATCATTTTCATTTAAAACTCATTTCATGTTTTACTGTACAACCATAATTAGTACAGTACTTTAAATAGCAAAATCAGCTATTAAACCTTTTTCGTATAACATATAAATCATTTAAGTCTAATATTCAATTTAAAATTTAAAATAATAATATTAGATTTATTTTCCTCCTCTTTCCTTTTGAAAACATATTACATATTCGTGTCACATATCATATGAAAATTATTTCATAGTACTTAAAAACAGTACTGAAATTAGCATTTATAAAAATGCTATAAATCATTTCATTTCACATATCACATATCATGTAAAACATTTACATTTCACATATCACATATCACATATCATGTAAAACATTTTCATTTAAAACATATCATATATGGAGACTTAGGCACACACGCCCAGCCCGTCCACTGGGTCGTTACTCATATCATGCTATAGACCCCGAAGGGTATAAAATCATCATGTCAGATCTATGGCCATAGTTTATAATTGTCCTCGACGGATCATTGATCAGGTGTCGGTCGGGACTACATATCACATATCACATATTACATATCACATGTTACATATCACATATCACATATCAGCATGATAGGATGCCATCTAGTCTCAAAACCATATTTTTCATCATCAGAAAACCTTTATGGAATTTATAAAAATATATAATTTCATCATTTAAAAACCATAAAGGTTATAAAACCATTTAGTGAATATTTAAGAAATATTTATAAAAATATTCACTTTATCTCTTTTCATTTTTCATCTCCTATTTCGTGAAATTTACATATCAAGAGAATTTTCGGTGATTTCATTATCACCATTCTCAAGAAGATTTTCGGTGATTTCTTTATCACCATTCTCGAAAACATGAATAATTTAAAATCATTTTCATTTTATTCATGTTTTTATGAAAATATTCATTTTCTCGATTTTCGTGTTTAAAAATCATTTCTCGTGAAATAAAATAATTTATTATGATTTTATGAAATTTTTTAGAAATTTTCAGTAATTTTCGATAATTTTTGGCAGTATAACGGTTGCCGATTGGCTAGCCTCCTGCACGAAAAATATAGTTTATAATTTCCAGCCAGTACATCATCACAAATTTTCAACTAATAAATCACCACAATTTTTCAACCAATCATTTATCGCAATATTTTCATAAAATATTTCCATAAAATATTTCGTATTTAAAACATGCAGACTGAATATCCTTACAGTGCTGCACATGCATCCCTTACCTTTTTCGAGTCAGCGATTGCCTCTCGAAGGTCGCGCTCGTGTTCACCTCGCCCGATTCCTCATCTCGATCGTCGAGAATAATTTCTGGAAATTATAATTCTAAAATTTAGAATTTTCTCAAATTATTTAAATAAATAATTTATTTAAATAATTATCATTAATAATTTCTCGGATTTCTTACCGATTCCCGAGATTCTCGAGTTCCTGAGAATTTTTCGAATTCCCGAAAATTTTCCTTTTTCTCTCTCTTTCTTCTTTTCCTCTTTTCTTTCTTCCTTTTTCTCTTTTCTTTTCTTTCTCTTTCTTTTCTTTTTCTTTTTCCTTTTTCTTTTCTTTTTCCCGTTGGCCGGTTCAGCTTTCTTCCTCACCGGTTCTTCACCGGCGACCGGTTCTCCGGCGGTTCACTGGCTCCTCAGCTGGTTGACGACACGGCGAAGCTACCGGTGCCCTCTGTTTGCCCTGGATCGGCGGCACAGCGACGGATCGACTCGATTTAGCTTCGGTTTCTTCTGCCTCTTCGCCAGCCTTCCTCCGCCGTTCACCGCTCCTCGGGTGGCCTCCATCGTCTTCCTCTCCCTTCGGTGATGCTTCGGTCGCAGTGGCGGTGGCCAATTTGGTCGGCGCCGCCAGTTCCTCCTTTTCTTCTCTTTTGGTTTTCCGCCGGTTTTCGCTTCGATTTCGCTTCGTTTTCTTTCTGTTTCTTCTCTTCTTTCCGTCGCCGGCTTTTTTCCTTCCTCTTGCCGGCGGCGTCTTCCCCTTCCCTTCTCTTTCTCGCCGACGGTGGCAGCTGTTGCTGTCGTCGGCCCTATTGAAATGGAACGGGGTCGGGTTCTCCCGATCCCGTTTCCTCTCTTTTTTTTTGTTTTGTATTATAATTATATTTATATAATATATATCAATATAATTATAACAATATATATATTCCATACATAATATACATATATATACACTCTTTAATTAGAATTAACATATATATTTCATATATATTTTTTTATTTATATACAAAATTGTATAAAAATAAACATGTATTTATTTAATAAAAATAGTATATATTCATTTATAATATATATATACTATATTTCAAATACATACATATGTATTTATATAAAAATATCTGCAAATATATTTATATAATCTAATTATATAAATATATTCTTATACGCATTTTATTCCGTTAAATTTGATTTCTTAATATCCAATTATTTTCTCCTTTTCATTTCCTATTTAATTTGGATTTCCATTTATCCAAATTAGTTTTCTTCTCTTCATTATTTTCCATAACTTCAACCTTATCCTTATTCCTAATTTAATTTTCCTTTATTCGAATTTCCACTATCAGTCACTTCTTCACTTTTCGAAATTTTCACAATATTCTGATTCCACAGTTCTATTTATTTATTTCTTCTTATCTATTTTCTTTAAATATTAATTTCCAATAATTGAAAATTTTGAGGTTATCACAAGGATAAATACACAATAACAAAAAAAACATAAAAAGAAAAGAAAAATAAAGGTTGAAAGCTTTAAATTATACTCCAATGTTCTGAGTTGCTCAATCTTGTTGATTAAATTCTTGAAGTGACTTAAAATATGAGCATGCAAAGCACTCTAAAAGAGGGCTTACTTGTTGAGTAATCGGGTGTTGGTATCACCAATATTAGCATTCGAGTAAAAAGACAAGTAAGTACTTAGGGAAACCATTATTGAAACCTCAAAAGAAAAAAAAACAAAAAAAAAAATTCTTGATCTATTGACTTTGTTTGTAGTAATGTAAATTGGATAATTGCAAAGTTGATGTTATATGTTTCAATTGTGTTGATTGTGAATTTTGCATGAATTTATTTAGAAGTATGCATGAATATGAGAAGTAATAATTAGAATATGATTGACTTGATTATTTGACTCTTGTTGAAGTTATGAGTTAAGAATTGAAAGATTGGAAAATATGTTCATGATCTTAATCTTTTTTTGAGTCTTAATTTTTAAATTTTTTAGTCTTATACTGAATTTTTAGGATTGAGTCTTAAGTAAAAGATTTTGTAGGTATATCTTATGAAAGCCCTCACGAGACACAACTCGTCCACTATGGGTTTAAAGGCTTATTGCATATGCTAAATGCAATCGTGATTCCTACGAAAGTGAGTTAGGATTTAGGATTTAGTTCTTTAGGAAGTTAGTTTAGGTTTGCTAGAGGACTAGCAAAAGCTAAGTGTGGGGGAATTTGATAGGATGATATTTTGTGAATTTTATATGTGCTAATATATTTGCTTTATTGATGTTTTATGCCTAAAAGAGCTTACTAATGTTTATTTTATGTTTTAGGTATTAAATATCAAAGTTGGAATTAAAAGAAGCTAAAAAGAGCAAAATACAGTATTTTCTGTCCAGCTTGGAAGATTGACGTTTTTGACCAATTTAATGACCTGATCTCAAGAAGTAGCCTTCATGGAACTTGTAGAGGACTTCTCAAGGTTTCCAGAATGCACAAGATCGCAAAATTTGGAGTTCATTTGATAGGTCAAACGTCTGGACAAAATCAGTACGAAATTCTGGGCAGAAAAACAAGATTGAGAAGAAATTCCAACAAAGCAAGTTCAAGGCCAGATTTTGTTGAGAGAAGATAATTTCTTAATTTTATTATATCTTAGATCTGTAATTAATTAATAAAAATATGCTTTAGGAATTTTATTTAGAAAATAATTGTAAAAAGATGATGAGATAAAGGTAAGAGTTTGACTAGTCAAATTACTTGTTTCCCAAGTAAACTCTTATCTGAATCCCACATTGCTTAGGAAAGTCTTTTAAACTCTTCCTTAGGCTCTCATAAACAGCATCCCTTTATATCTCTCACATCCCTCTCCTCCCTCTTATCTTTTAGTCTTGTAGGATTTTCTTTAGGGTTTTTAATAAAATTTTATTTTTTTCTTTATTTTTAATTATTTTGCTTATTTCTTTATTATTTTTAATTCTAATTTTGTTTTCTTTATTTAAATTAATATTGTTTGTGTGTTCTTGCTTGCTACTTTATAATCTTGATTAGTAATTCTGATTTTATATTATTAAAGATTGCTTCTTTGATTGTTTCTTGCATGATATTTGTAATCTTTATAATATTAAACTTGAATTTTATGATCTTGAATATGACTAGTGAGTAGTTTTCTTATTCAGTTATGAGGTAAATTGATTATTCTTGGGAAAAGTATGTTGTGAAATTCTTGAACCTATTATATAATTGTTGATTAAATATCCAATATTCTCTGAGCACATTATAATGATTGTTTGTTTGATTAGATAGGGTGCACACTATTTAGTTAAATTAAATAATCTATTGCTAGATTAAAAACATAAGTCTGTAATTGCTTGTGGAGTTAATGACTAGGGATGGAGGAGAATTAAGGTTTAGATTAAATAAACCGAGCTTATGTGTTTGTTATCTAATGTCAACCCATATCTTTCTTGTTGTTAATGCTACTACAACTTATATCTAGAGAGCTTGTTCTAGGTAGGTTAAGTAGTTAGAGATTAGTTAAAGAGCTTGTTTTAACTAACGACTCAGTAAGGAAAGATGGTGTAACAGAGCTTGTTGTTATGCTACGGTTGACTATTTAATTGACAATAATATTTTGTAATCAATTATCAACATCAAAATCCAAGAATGATTGATTGCCTCGTAATTGAAGCTTTTTGCTATTTTTTTTATATTTAATAATTCTTGTTTTCTTTATTTTAGGATAGTTTACAAAACCCCAAAATTTCTTCTACATTCCATAAACCCTAAAATTAGATTTTTAATTTAGTAATTAACTTAAATAATTCAGTTTCTATGGGTTCGACCCTTGCTCCACTATCTACATAGTAGAGTTAGAAAATTTTATTTTTGGTGACTGACGACACTCATCATATGGTATCCTCTGAGAGTTATGAAATTACTGTTAGCCTTAGAATTGAACCGACTTGATAAGTCAAATCAATCAGTTGCCAGTCAGGCACAGATGGGAGTACAATTTGATTCAAGATTGGCACTGATGGGATTCTGAGGTTTCGAGACAGAAATTGTGTTCTCGATAAAGCAACTCAGAGACTTGATTTTGATTTAGGCCATACCTCCAGGTACATTCTGCATCCTGGCAGTATTAATATGTACCAAAATATACAGAAGATTTATTGGTGGCATAAGATGAAGAGAGAGACATCGCATGAGTTTGCAACGAATTGCTATATTTGTTATATTATTTATATTTTAATTACCACATTTATTGCTATATTCTTGTGTAAAATTAATTGTTAAATGTATTTTGTAAATTAATTTAGAGAAAGTGATTTGGGAATTAATTTTGGAAATTATGGCATGAAATCAAACAATAAATCTTGTAATTGGAATAAATTCTTGAAATATATATTGTTTGACTTTCTAAAGTTGTAATTAAATTTTGATTTGTTTTAAAGACTTTTGGACCATAGGATTAAAATAAAATAGAAGGCTGAGATATATTCTTGATTAAAAAGAAACCCTAGAAATCTTAAAGGAAAAATTATAAAAGGGACAAGAGCGGCAGTATCGAAAAAAAAACAGAGAGCAATTTGGGGAGAAAAGAAAAGAAAGGAGAGAATAGGAGTTAGAGGAGACGATATCTATTTTGTCCTTTGGATATTTCCTTGCTGTGTGGTTCTCCTTAATTGCAGGTTGTGTCGTTGAAGAAGCGGATCCGACGTTGTGTGCTATTGTTGGATTGAGCAGCTGTCGAACCGTTTGTTGTTTGAAGAGGAAGAACCACTTCGCTGTGAGGTTGCTGCACGATAGCATTGTTGCGTTGCTTGTTTGTTTGTAACAGGAGTTTGTGAGTCGCGTTGAAGCTGCAATTTGCTGTTGAAGGACTGATTACAGAACAGAACCACGAGCTGCAGTAGAACCACAATCTTTGAGGGGTGAACCGAAAGTTGCTGCAGATCCAACAGATTTGAGCAGAACAAACACACAAGCTGCTATTTGCTCGAGCAGAGTTGAAGCTGGCCTGGATATTGTTAAAACCCGTGAGCAACAATGTGAGCAATAGTCGAATTTTGAACCCGAACAAACCTTGAGGTGTGAAGGCAAAATAGCGTGAATTGGAGTGGCTGCTAACGTTTTGCTAACGCCAAGATTCTTGTTAAACAAAAGGAGTGGAATTGAAGTTGGATCCAGCACGTGGATGTGTCAGAGGATTGATTTTTCCATGTGTTTCTTGCTGCAATTATAGATTTTAAGGGGTTATCAATATTCTTGATTTTATTTTATATTTTATTTGCATGAATATTTGAATTGGTCTCTTGTTTAATTAAAGGCATGACTTTTATTAACTTAATAATGTGTTTTGCTAAATTAAACATGAACTAATTTATTTACTAGGAATTTGATTAAGCCTACTTGCATATTTTATGTTTTTATGATTAATTGATCAATTCTTAAATTCTAGTATCATTCATTGTGATTAATTAAATCTTTTGATTTATGTTATTGATTGGCCACCTTTAATATAAATTAATTGATTGTTTGAGACATGGTAAGGGTACACATCATATGCTAAGCCATGTACAGCTCTCTTGAATGATTGAATAAATATTTGATGCATACATCAAGCTAGAATATTTATTTGGTTCTTATTATATGTTCTTCTATTTTTAATGGGTTTTTAGTCATTGATTATGCTACACATCATAGGTAATTAATGATTAAAAATACTTGATTATAGCTGCCATCAAACAAAGTAATCATATATTAGGAAGAATGAACCCTAGAATTGAATTGAGACTTTTAGGATTGAAGACATAAAATTGCAATGTATTGGTGAAATCAAATTCCTAGGCTTTTCTCTATTGGCTAATTTATTTATTTTAGGTTAATTAATTTCATTAGTTAATTAGATACTTAGATAATTATTTTTATTGGCTTTTATAATTTTTTAGAGCATAAGTAGTTGAATTTTAATTGAATAAATTAAGCAAATCTCTGTGGGATCGACTATTGTACTTGCACGCTATACTACCTTGATTCGTGCACTTGCGAGAATATAACTTTTTGTTCATCATATCAGTAGGTGAAGACTGAGCATTAAAAACCTGTAAGATTTTGACAGCATCTACCAATTCCTTCTTGGAAATGGGAGCACATTACGATGGACTTCATCATGGGTTACCCAGGATTGGTGACAATATGATACAATTGGGTGATAGTTGACAGATTAACAAAGTCCGCCCCACTTCCTAACTATCAGATCTACCAATCCTCTCAATGCCTTGTCGATCTATATGTACGAGAACTAGTGAGGCTACAGGGAGTTCCAATGAGCATTATCTCAGATAGGGATTCTCGGATTACATCCCATTTCTGGGAGAGATGTCAGGAAGCCATGGGATCCCTGTTGAACTTTAACACCGCCTTTCATCTGCAGACTGATGGGCAGTCCGAGTGAGTGATACAGATGCTAGAGGATATATTACGGGCGTGTGCGTTGGATTTTAAAAGCTCTTGGGACGATCAATTGCCGTTAGCCAAATTTCGAGATAAAAATAGTTATCAAACTAGTATCAACATGGCTCTATACGAGGTGTTTTATGGTAGACGATGTAGATCTCTGATCGCATGAGACGAAGTGGTAGATTGAAAGTTATTAGCTCCCGAATTGGTAGAGCGAGCCTCACAAGATGTACAGTTGATATATGAGAGACTTCGTACGGCACAGAGTCGGCAAAAGAGCTACGCAGACATGAGATGCGACCATTGGAGTTCTCACCAAGTGATTACCTATTTTTTTAAAAAAGTTTCCCCATCTAAAGGCATTATGAGATTTGGCGGGAAAGAAAACTGAGTCCCCGATACATCGGACCATTCAAGATCTTGGATCGCATAGGGAACATGGTGTACTGATGGGCACTAGCCCCCGAGATAACAAGTGTAAATACAGTATCACATATTTCAATGCTTCATAAATACCATCCAGATACATCCCACGTAATTTTGTATGAACCATTAGAAATACGTGAAGATATAAGTTACGTGAAGTGACCCATCAAGATTCTGACTCAGAAAGATAAAATGTTGTGATCTAAGACAATTCCTCTAGCAAAAGTGCTTTGGTAGTACTGCCCCAAAGAAGAGGTTACATGGAAATTGGAAAGTTTAATAAGGGAAAAAGTAACCAGAGCTAATTTAATGAATGGTTCGAATGAAAAAATTTGGAGGACCGAATTTCTTAAGGTGGGAAGAATGTGAGAACTCGTTATTTTGTAATGTATATGTACATTTATTCTGTTAATTATCAATAAAGGAATTACTGATAAGATCTTACACAAATTAAATATAAGGAATGTGTCTATCACATGAAAATGTTCAATGTTAAACGAAAGTATAAGTATGGGAAATAATGTACAAAGGATGGAGTAAAAATCATAATGGAAAAATTAGAGATTTAATATGAAATTAATTTTCATGAAATCAAGTGTTGGTTAAATTGATCAAAAGGGATAAAAAAAATTAACCAAATAAATTAAAAGAAATATTAATATCTTGGAAAAATTCTGATTTGGAAAATCAGAATTTATTAGGGTGGCATGAAAAAGGAAATTAAGTCAAGAAAAGTAGGCTAAATAAATTATAATAATTATAGTAAAATTATATTAATTAAATTTTAATGTTGGCTATTAAGATACAGCCAACACACACCATTTTTCTGCCTTTAATTGCCAGCTCCATCGTGATCTCCCTTCCAGCCATCATCACCAAAAATCATCCCATGTTCTTCCATCGTTCAGCAACTTTCCATAGTAGATCTTCCATTTTTCTTCAGTAAAATACAACAAGCTTTGGAAGAAAATTTAACCTCACCTCACAAGCTTCCAAAACCCTCAAAAATTTTAGCTCAAAAACCTCAAACAGAAGCTGGTTCACAAGGACAGATTCTTCCCCCTGTACTGGTAATGTGATAACCGTAAATTTTTCATTTATTGGAAATTATAAATATTGAAAATAAATATTAGAGAAATTAAATAAGAGGAAATAAATAAAAATTTGCGAGAACGGGATATTGGTGAAAATCCCGAGAATCGAGGAAGTGAAAGAATCAGGAAATTCGTGTAAAGGAAATTAAATTGGAAGTGAAAATAAAAATAATAGAGAGAGGAAAAAGAATTAAATTGGATAAATTAAAGTCCAAATTAAATAAGGAAAATGAGAAATGAGAATAAAATATGTCTATATAATTACAAATTATATAAATGTATTTTTGTACAAATACATATGTATGTAAATACTATATAGTATGTATTAATAATATACGTTTGTATATATGAATATATATATATATATATATATATATATATATATATATACACACACACTAGTTCATGAAGTTACATAATACATATGTATTTAAGTATAATCTCTTATGTATATATAAGTATATATATATATATATATACATGTATATTTGAAAAATGTTTATGTTTGATTTACATTAAAGTTTGAAAAATATATATTGTAAATACAATATATATTATGTTATAACATATATATATCTATATATATATATATAGATATATATGTAAAGATTATTTATTTTAAGTATATAAATATATACATATATATATATATCTATGCTAGATCTATAATTTTAATACACAAAACACATAATTTATATGGAATATATATAATACTATATTATATATATATGATAATAATAATATTATGTGTATTAAATATATAATATAAATATATGACATATATATTATTATATTAAGTGTATAATATATAGTATACTATATACTAAATAGGGAAAGGAAAATAAAACTAAAAGAGGAAAGAAAAAAAAAGAAGAAACAGAATGGAAATCGGGAAAGACCCCGATTCCCTTTCCTAGTCGAAACCAACAGCAGCAACAGCTGCCACCGTCGGCTGAGAGAGGAGAAGGAAGAGGAGGAGAGGTCGTCGGCAAGAAGAGAGAAGGAAGAAGCCGACGTCTGTGACGGGAAAAACGAAAGAGAAAGGAGCGACCCAAGGCGAAAAAGAGAGGAAAGAAAGAGAAGAGGGAATCGGTGGTGCTGGCCATTCCAGGCACCTCCACCCCAACCCGAACCTCGGCGGAGGTGAGGGGCAGATGAAGGAGGCCACCGGCGAGACCAACGGCGGCCGAGGAAGGACGAACGGAGGAAGAAAGGACCGAGACCCATGCCGTCAAATCCACCATCGTGCCGCCGGTCTGGGCTGAACGAAGGCCACCAGCAGCTTCGCCGTGATCTCCACCAACCTTGGAGATGCCGAATTGCTAGAAAACCGATCGTCGATGAGGAACCAGCAAGGAAGGAGGCAGACCGGTCTGACTGGGAAAGGAAGAGGAAAAAAAGAAAAGAAAAAAGAAAAAGAAAAAGAAAAAGAAAAAGAAAAAGAAAAGAAAGAGAAAGAAAAGAAAAAGAAAGAAAGAAAAAGAAAAGAGGAAAAAGGAGAATTTCGGGAATTCGGAGATTCCTGGAAATTCGACAACCCAAAAATTACAGAAATTCGGTAAGAAATTCCCAAAAATTAAATTTCAGAAAAGTGTAATAAATTATTGAAAAATTCTAAAATATAGAATTTTTATTTCCAGAAATTATTTTCAGCGATCGGGATAAGGAATCTGGAGAAATGGAGTGCAGGAGCGATCAATAAGAGGAAGTCACCGACCCGGAAATGGTAAGGGATGCATGTGCAGCACTGTAAGGATATTTAGTCTGCATATTTTAAATTTGAAATATTTTATGGAAATATTTTATGAAAATTAATATGATGCATGATTTGCTGAAATTTTTGGGATGAAGTACTGGCTGGAAATTTTAAACTGTGTTTTTTCGTGCAGGAGGTTAGTAAATCGACAGCCGTTTTGCTGTTGAAAATTTTAGAAAAATTTCATAAAATCATATTAAATGATTTTATTTCTGAAAATCGATATTAAATCACGAAAAATAAGGAAATTACTAAATTTCATAAAACATGAATATAATGAGATGGAATTTGAAAATATTCATGCTTTCGAGAATTATGATAATGAAATCACCGAAAATTCTCGAAATAGATAAATTACACGAAATACGAGGTGAAAGATGAAGTGAAATACAGTGAATATTTTTATGAATATTTTTATAAATATTCACTAAAGGATTTTAACCCTTATAGATTTAAATTACGTAATTATATATTTATATAAATTCCATAAAGGTTTATTTTATGATCAAAAATAGAGTTTTGAGACTCGTCGGCATCCTATCATGTTGATGTTTGATATGTGATAAGTTTAGTCCCGGTCGACACTTGATCAGTGATCCACCGAGGACAATATAGATTATGGTCATAGATTTGACCTATTTATTTCTTTACCCTCCGAGGTCTATAGTATGATGAGATTGATGATTATCTTAGACTCCAAAAAACAAATGATAGGTGATATGTTAAAAAGGAAAGTGTTTTATACGATATGAGATATGTCAAAGGGAAAATGTGTTATAGAATGCGTGACATATGAAAAGAATATGTTTATATGATATGAGGAGAAAATCAATTGATTTATAGCATTTTGACAAAATGCTCGTTTCGGTACTGATTATAGTACTGTGAGATGACTTTCCTAAGACATGTGATTTGAATATGTAATATGTTTCGAAAAAGGAAGAATTGATAAATATGATATTCTTATCATGAATTTAAATGGAATATTAGATTATAAGTGTGTCACGAGTTCCGAACCGTGGGAGACACCTCTAGAGTCCTTCGGGAACTAAGTGCTACACGAGTTTCAATGTGTTAGTAGTCAATCTAAGTACTAAAGGCCAAACCGAGCAAAGACTCGAGTTCCGAACCGTAGGAGCCACCTCTAGATTCCTTCGAGAACTAAGTGCTACACGAGTTTTGATGTAAAGGCCAAACCGAGCAGAGACTCGATTTCTGTATTGTGGGAGCCACCTCTAGAGTCCTTCGGGAACTAAGTGCTACACGAGTTTTGATGTAAAGGCCAAACCGAGCAAAGACTCGATTTCTGTACCGTGGGAGCCACCGCTAGAGTCCTTCGGGAACTAAGTGCTACACGTGTTTTGATGTAAAGGCCAAACCGAGCAAAGACTCAATTTCTGTACCGTATGAGTCACCTCTAGAGTCCTTCAGGAACTAAGTGCTACACGAGTTCCGATGTGTTAGTAAGAAGTCTGCATCCTAAAGGCCAAACTGAGTAAGGACTCGATTTCTCTACCGTGTGACCCATCTCTAGAGTCCTTTGGGAACTAAGTGCTACACGAGTTCCGATGTGTTAGTAACCAAATTATCGACGTTTATAGTGACTAATCTGCCGAAGTGCTTGCTGCTTTGCTAATGTGATAAGTGGAATAGATTTTAATATTCTTATTTTAATTTTAATTTTTAAATTGAATAATAGATAATAAATGATTTATATGTTATACGAAAAGGAATTAATAGCTTATTTTGCTATTTAAAGTGTTGTACTAATTATGATTCTACAGTAAAATATGAAATGAGTTTAAATGAGAATGATGAGGATTTAACTAATATGCTTTTCAAAGAATATATGAATATTAGTTACTTTATTTAATTGCTTTATTTCGTAAAAGCATTATTTTGAAAAGAATATGAAAATGATATGAAATTAAAATGGAAAATGATTTAAATTTCAAACGAAAAGAAATTTATCACTCTCTACAATTGCTTCTAGGTTCCGAAACAAGATAGGTATTTCAAAATACCTACCTTACTCCATTCAAATCCCTAGCCGACTATAGTATCCTTCCTACATGCGAGCCTAGAGCCCATAGGAAAAATGAAAAAAGATTTTCAGCATATAGGAAGCTGAGTATCAAGTGAGGCATATAATTCTCTTACTGAGCCGTGGTTTTGCTCACTCCATAATTTTAAACATTTCAGGTTTTGATGATTGTGAGTTCAGTGGATTTGTGAATCCTGGCTATACACGAAGGACAATATGACAGACCGACTAAGTTATTTGAGGTATGATCATTTATTTTCTGTATTTAGACATGTCAACAGTACTACTTATCTGATTAATTACGATGGGGGGATGTGTATAATATAAACAATATTATGTAAAATTGTTTAACAGTCAGTACAAGTGAAGTATCACAGACAGCCCAACCGGTTAAGTTGTGTACAATAAGGTGAAAAATGTGGTCACAGGTCCTGACAAATTTAATGGTATCAGTGCAATGGTTGGCCTGATGTCTGTGGATATTTTTGGAGGGAAAAGAGTTAAACATCCCTTGTAGTACTGTGTAGTCTGAATACATAGAGAAAATAAATGATTGCAAATTGAATTAAGTGTTTATAAGAGAGTGAGCAATTTTGGAATAAGGAATGCAAAAAAAAGGGGAAAACGGCTCGAGAATGTTACCTGAAATAGTGATCTTATGATATAAATGAAGGTCGGTCAGGTAAGGAACAGAAATGGACTCGGTGAGGGCCCCACCAGTACTTTTCTGTCCGAACCGAACTGAGACCCGAAAGTGATGGTATAAAGAAGGGGAATGAAATATCATCATTAAATAGACTTTAAGATCACCGATTGAGAGTAATTTGAAGAGAGAAAAATTTTTCCCAAAAATGACCAAAATACCCCTGCCCCTAAAATTTTACCGGGAGTTAAAATAGACCAACGGAAGTTTGAATAGATTGATCTGATAGAGAAATTGATGATATAAAGTGGAATTACAAGCAAAATAATCCAATTGTAGATTTTAGTGAATTTCTCTATTGAAATCGAATGAGATCTAAATTGCTGTTATAAGTATCAGAAAGGGTACCATCAACACATAGATGATCAGTTCGTTGATTTGAATGTATATTGTGGAGAAAGAAGTAAATGTTGAAATGACGAAAATGCCCTTATGTTGGGCGATGTTCGGAACAGTGATAAAACCGAGCTGAATTGGAATCTATTGATAGTAATGGAATTTTAATGGCATAGAGGATGTCATATGAATATAACGATCCCTATTACTGATTCCACTAACACTTAGATTACGGACGCGAAGAAATCTGTGAGGAGCTAAGTGCCACGCCTGTGTGACGGGGGCCACCTCTAGAACCCAGAGTGGACAGTACAGATGTGTACAGGCGGACGGCGGACGGGTCGGAGCCTTATATGATGCGATCCAAAGAGTGCAGTGATATGTAATCAGATGATTAGCCCGGTTATTGACTGTAAGGGTCGAAAAATTAAGAGTGTATTGAACAGGATCGTTGAATACTATGAAAAGTGAAATGATTACAGGAATTGACTGATAAGGTGAATAGTACCGATAATGAAATACATACTGGTATGGTTACTTATGGTTCTATACATATTTACTACTTTGAGGTAACAAACAGATAATCTTATATAGAACCGACATATCTTGAAATATGTGCTACAGAATGAGGTACTGTGTGGAGTACTGTGAATTAGAGAATAATTATAAGAACAATGAAGTGATAAAAAGAAGATCACAACTAACCTAAGTTCTTCAGGACCCTTGAAACAGAACTGTGATGGGCGACCCAATGATGGGCGACCCGTAGTAGATCATGTGTTGTGAGATACAAGCGAACAATATTATCGCCGACTCACTAGTAAGGGTAAACCTGGGACGAAAGGATTGCTTAGGGGATGCTCGCCGACGGTTGATTCGAACGGGCGGGACTCTTACAAGAAGCTTAGTGATAACACGAATGTAAGGAACTAGGTACGTAAGGGTGCCAAGGTTCGAACCTCGTGGATAATATACTCAAGGGAATTAAACCTGAATTCATTAAATGGAAATGATTTTAAAGTGAAGAATTGAATTGAAACGAGTAGTTGTAAAGTGTGTTGATAACCATTGTACTTGATACAGCTTACCAGAATGAGATTTGTAACGCTGTAAAGTATGACTAAGTAATGAAATCAAGGTAGAGTATGTATCAAAATGATTTGAATATTGAATATCTCTGCCTTGAGAATACACTGTGAAATGATGGGATACAAGGATGAAGGTCCAAAATGATAAGAGAAGTGTGGTTAAAGAAACTATTGGATGAGAATCCCGATAAATTTCAGAGTAACATAGATTGAGAAATCAGGTTAATGTTGACTCGATCGTGGATATGAAATTTATTCTTAAGCTTATATCGGAGAATATGGAAGAAATCCGACAAGCTTAAGAAAATAATTTTTGGAAAATATTGTGGATGATAAAATTCACATGTATCGATGTAAAGGATGGAAATATAAATGATATGATTTGAGGATGAATTAAATGATGAATTAAAATTTTTATTTTACACTAAAGTTCTTATGAAGAACAAATAAATATCTATATGGAAGTGATGCCTTAAATATGATTTAATCGGAGATGTATAAGGAGCTTATAAGAGCAATCTTTGTAAAAGGCATCATCAGATGAAAAGTTGAAGAACGATGGTCACAAGATGATAAGAAATGTATGATTAAAGAAAGTATCAGATTTGATTTTCGATACAACTTCCAGAGTTATATAAATTAGAGGAATCGAGATAACATTGACTCGATTTTGAATATGAAGTTAAATTCTAAGTTTATATCGGAGGATATAGAAAGAATCTGAAAAACTTAAGAAAATAACTTTGGAAAATGTGTGAATAATGAAATTCACGTGTAGAGGTCTAGATAACGAAAATACAGATAATGAAAAATTGAGAATAATGGAGTTACCTGTATAAGTGTAAATGATATTGAGATGTAGAAGAATTAAAAAGGATGTATTGATTTCCTATCATTAATAAAGTTCTGGTGAAGAACAAGTATTCGTCTACATGAAAATAGACGCTTCATTGAGCTGATTAGGGATGTGTGAGGAGTTAATAAGACTAGCCTCAGTATAAAGAGTCATTAGATAAAAGATTGAAGATTGGGGTCCATAAGATAATGATTTGAACTCGGAGTGAATTTTACGGGTTCCTATTGAAGTTACAAGGGTAATGAGTTGCCTTGTAAAGTATATAAGCCTAAAGAATGAGGCATACTTACATGAGTAAATTGATGAAATACCGATAGAGTCTAAAGTATAAATGGAACAAGAGCAGCATTGTGATATGATCCTTAAACTCTTAAAGGCTGTGAAATTGTGCTAAGATTAGCAACTAAGAAATTTGGCTAGACAGTATCTCCTCTTGAGATATATGATCTTGAGACGACAGGATGACAGTGAACTTATCTATGGTATAAAGATAATGATCGAGATACAAAAGTAATGAGTCTAGCTAAATACTATTGCCAGCTTATAAAAGAGTGATGAGACTAGCTGCTCTATAGTGGAGATCTAATTAAAGAAATTAAAGTCGATGGATGGATAAGTGTAAAGAAAAAGATGGTATGCAAATTTTGAAAGATCTTAGCAGTATAGTACCATACCAATTAAAAATATATATGTATATATATATATATATGAAGAGATAAAAGTGGAAATATGAAAACGAAAATGAAAGTGCATGATGAGAAGGGAACATCAATATGAAACAATTCCCGAAGGTAAGACTGAGGGTGATTTGTGTTGGTTATCACATAACTGTGGCAAGCTGTAAAATCAAGCCAACTTTGATAAGTGAAAGTAATGATACTCCAAGGAGTAAGATAATTGATATGTTTACTGCCAGTATATAAATAAGAAATGTTTGTACATATAACCACCTCGAAATGATAGAGATGGTAGAATTGTATAGATAATGTGGTGCTTAAATGGATAATTCGAGGATTCAATCACAGAATCTCAATTATGAAAAGAGATTTAAAGACCATACTACATGAAGAGAATATGATAGTCTCATGAAATATGATTGTGAGAGATGATTTATAGTAAAGTCGGCAAATGAGATGCAGCCTTGGTGGAATAAGTGTGAAAATGAATATTGTGGACAATAAAAAAAGTTCAAAAGAGAAATGATGATATGGAAGTGATTAAAGACTGATGATCCAAATAGAATCACTTTCCATTATCAGACATCTAGATTCTCTAGTGCCTTAGTCGAAGTATAAGTGTTAAACGGTGTGAATGTGTATGTACTGTTCCAGTGAGCCTTACATGTGATGGGAGTCTCTGTGTTGCCATATGCTAATGAGAGATAGCAAAAGGCTTTGAGATCCCAAGTGTATTGATAGCACCACTCCATACTGATATATATATATATATATATATACGAGCGTGAGATGTAAACGCTCCATGATATTGAGAGAGCGTGTGCATGAGATGTGAAAGCTACTGGGACACTTACATATAATTGATTGATATGAGTACGTGATAGTACCAAATTATGTCGACTCGGCACTAAGTGAGAAGAATAGATGATGAATAGCATACAATATTAAAAATATTGTGTATGGACTCTTATACGAAAATAGTAAAAGTGAATAACTTCCGATTTGAGAAATGAACTTACGGGAGTATAGACATATATGATGAAAGACAGCATGTAGTAGTCTAAAGTAGTCTTGATGTTGAAAGTGTACTGGCAGTATTATTTGGAGGATGAACTAGAGGTCAGAAGTCATAAGTATACGGCGTATATCCCCTTTTGGACTTAAGTTAAATTCGGAGGACAGAATTTCTTAAGGTGGGGAGGATGTGATAACCGTAAATTTTCTATGTATTGGAAATTATAAATATTGAAAATAAATATTGGAGAAATTAAATAAGAGGAAATAAAAAAATTTGCGAGAAAGTGATATTGGTGAAAATCTTGAGAATCGAGGAAGTGAAAGAATCGAGAAGTTCGTGTAAAGGAAATTAAATTGGAAGTGAAAATAAAAATAATAGAGAGAGGAAAAAGAATAAAATTGGATAAATTAAAGTCCAAATTAAATAAGGAAAATGAGTAATGAGAATAAAATATGTCTATATAATTACAAATTATATAAATGTATTTTTATACAAATACATATGTATGTAAATACTATATAGTATGTATTAATAATATACGTTTGTATATATGAATATATATATATATATATATATACTAGTTCATGAAGTTACATAATACATATGTATTTAAGTATAATCTCTTATGTATATATAAGTATATATATACATGTATATTTGAGAAATGTTTATGTTTGATTTACATTAAAGCTTGAAAAATATATATTGTAAATACAATATATATTATATTATAACATATATATAGATATATATGTAAAGATTATTTATTTTAAGCATATAAATATATACATATATATATATATATATATATCTATGCTAGATCTATAATTTTAATACACAAAACACATATTTTATATGTAATATATATAATACTATATTATATATATATATATGATAATAATAATATTATGTGTATTAAATATATAATATAAATATATGACATATTATTATATTAAGTGTATAATATATATTATACTATATACTAAATAGGGAAAGGAAAATAAAACTAAAAGACGAAAGAAAAATAAAAGAAGAAACAGAATGGAAATCGGGAAAGACCCCGATTCCCTTTCCCAGTCGAAACCGACGGCAGCAACAGCTGCCACCGTCGGCTGAGAGACGAGAAGGAAGAGGAGGAGAGGTCGTCGGCGAGAAGAGAGAAAAAAGAAGCTGACATCTGTGACGGGAAAAACAAAAGAGAAGGGAGCAACGCGAGGCGAAAAAGAGAGGAAAGAAAGAGAAGAGGGAATTGGCGGTGCCGGCCGTTCCAGGCACCGCCACCCCAACCTGAACCTCGGCGAAGGTGAGGGGAAGATGAAGTAGGCCACCGGCGAGACCAACGGCGGCCGAGGAAGGACGAAAGGAGGAAGAAAGGACCAAGACCCATGCCGTCAGATCCGCCGTCGTGCCGCCGGTCTGGGCTGAACGAAGGCCACCAGCAGCTTCACTGTGATGTCCGCCGGTCATGGAGATGCCGAATCGCAGGAAAATCGGACGCCGACGAGGAACCGACGAGGAAGGAGGCAGACCAGTCTGAATCGGTCTGACCGGGAAAGGAAGAGGAAAAAAAGAAAAGAAAAAGGAAAAAGAAAAAGAAAAAGAAAAAGAAAAGAAAAGAAAAAAAAGAAAAAGAAAGAAAGAAAAAGAAAGAAAGAAAAAGAAAAGAGGAAAAAGAAAGAAAAAGAGGAAAAAGGAGAAATTCAGGAATTCGGAGATTCCCGGAAATTCGACAACTTGAAAATTACGAAAATTCGGCAAGAAATTCTCGGAAATTAAATTTTAAAAAAAATGTAATAAATTATTGAAAAATTCTAAAATTTAGAATTTTTATTCCAGAAATTATTTTCAGCGATCGGGATAAGGAATCTGGAGAAATGGAGTGCGGGCGTGATCAATAAGAGGAAGTCGCCGACCCGGAAAAGGTAAGGGATGCATGTGCAGCACTGTAAGGATATTCAGTCTGCATATTTTAAATTTGAAATATTTTATGGAAATATTTTATGAAAATTATTATGATGCATGATTTGCTGAAATTGTTGGGATGAAGTACTGGCTGGAAATTTTAAAATGTGTTTTTCCGTGCAGGAGGTTAGTAAATCGGCAGCCGTTATGCTGTCGAAAATTTTAGAAAAATTTCATAAAATCGTATTAAATGATTTTATTTCCGAAAATCGATATTAAATCACGAAAAATAAGGAAATTACTAATTTTCATAAAACATGAATATAATGAGATGGAATTTGAAAATATTCATGTTTTCGAGAATGGTGATAATGAAATCACCGAAAATTCTCGTAATAGATAAATTACACGAAATACAAGGTGAAAGATGAAGTGAAATACAATGAATATTTTTATAAATATTCAATAAAGGATTTTAACCCTTATGGATTTAAATTATGAAATTATATATTGTTGGCTCTATAGGCTATACCGAGAGGGGGGTGAATCGGTTTTTAGCTAACCTTATATTCGTTTTTCGGTTTCTCTAAATTCTCTAGCCTATATTGATATTTTCTAAGTTCTCTAGGCTACTCAATTATGCAATATAAATTCAAAACAATTAACATAAAATATAATTGCAAATAAGTAAAGAGAGTAAGGAAGAGAAATGTACGCAAGCGATTTATAGAGGTTCAGCTACCTTGCCTACGTCCTCTACCTTGAGACGCTCCCAAGGATTTTCCCCAAATCCACTATCTTGAATTTGTGATTACAATCCCTCTTTTCAAGGCTCAAGAGTAACCTCCCTCTTTTTCTAGGCTCAAGAGAAACCTCTCTCTTTTTCTTAGGTTAAAGAGTAACCTCCCTCTTTTTCAAGGCTTAAGAGAAACCTCCCCTTTTACAAGGAATGGTGGGTTACAAATAATGTAATCAAGAGAGGCCTCTAGGTAGGCAAATGATTACAGAAATTAAGCACAATGAAAGGCCTATACAAAGTTTGTGCTAAGCAATACAAGAAATAGATGAATGATAGAAGATGAAGACTCTTTATCTCTTGAATTGATGTTGAGGCTTGAAGAAGATGAATAAGATGATGAAAGATATTGCTTGGTTGTTCCTCTTTCTTTCTTTAGCTTCTAAGCCTCTATTTATAGTCCCTTGGATGGTTTGTGAACGTTGGGTGGAGCCAAAATCAAATATGACTGTTGTATCTCACAAAACTAGCCGTTATAGGCTATTTTCGGGCAAAGGGATTAATCCCTTCATTCCAGATCTGAATCTTCTGGACTGAGGGACCTTTTCTAGCCGTTGGAAGCCATTCTGCCTTTAGGGGATCGATCCCTTCCCTTAGGGGATCGATCCCTTCTTTCCAAAACTGATTTTTCTGGGCTGAGGGACCTTTTCTTCCACCAAAAAGCTTACTGCCACTAGGGGATCGATCCCTTCCCTTAGGGGATCGATCCCTTCCTTTAGGGGATCGATCCCATGCCTCCAGAAAGCCATTTTCCTACACTTTTGGGTTAGAAATGATGTGACCTTTGATCCTAATTCAACCCAAGACATATTGGCACTTTTGTGGGAGTTTTTCTTGACTTTCTTTGATGAAAACATGGTCTAAAAATTCATCAAGTGATTTTCTAAAATATTCAAAATATTTACAAAGTATTAAGACCAATAAGAGTATGCATCATTCAATCATGGTCTTAATGTTTGATATGATCACTTGAAATGTATCGAGAAAATCATGTGTGATAAGGCAAATTTACAATATGGATTAAAGCATTAAGGCTTACTTAAGTTTTTGTCATTTCAAAATATATATTTCAATTTAAAGCTAACAATCTCCCCCTTTTTGATATGACAAAACTTAATGTAAATTTGCTTTGAAAATTCTTTGATAAAATACTCCCCCTTAATATAAGCATGGGTTTTGAAAATGAATTTTCAAACTATTTCTCCCCCTTAATATCTCTCCCTTTATCTATCTCTCCCCCTTTTTGTCATAGCAAAAAGAAGGAAAAATACTAAAAAATATGCTCCCCCTAAAATCATGGCTATGTGAGAATAAATAAAAATGCTCCATCCAACAAGAAACATGTTAGTACATGGGACTTATAGCACAAATAAATAAGTCAATATTCTCAAAGAGTATGAAATATTTATGCAATGAATATGACTTATGATCCTAGACCAATTGTTTATAAATAATTTGGATACCAATTGTTGATAAGTAATTTTGCAAGAAGGTTCCAATTGGTAAGAAGTTAAGCAAGCACCTAAGTATATCAATTGTTCTCTAAGGTCAGACTAAGGTGCATGGTAATACATCATGATTATGAGCTAAAATTAGATAACATATCATATGCATGTGCTCATAAATCATGTTCAAGCAAGAATGTGCATAGAATCAAGATATATAGTAATTAACTTCAAATTCTAGCACACAAGAGTTTCATGCAAAAATATCCTAAGAGAATTCTTCTCTATTTGTCATTTCAATCTAAGGAGCATGAGAAGTGTTGTCAATTTAAAGCTCAAACCAATTGGCAATTTAGTTTTGGCTTACCAATTATTGAAAATATGGTTTCCAATGATACTAATTGTTATTTCAATCTAAATACCAATTGCTACTAATGGTTGACTTAGGCATTTTGCATGAATCCAACATTTATGTGTAGTGTGTTCATGTCAAGAAAATACTCATTCTAAATATGCAAGAACACAACACATATCATCAAATATGCATATGGATCAATTAAACATTAGTACACAATCATAAAATATTAATCCATATTCATATTCACAAATTCATACCATATGGAAGATTCATAAAATCAAGGTATTCAAGCAAACTCATTTTCTTCCATGGTTTCAACCACAAAAATCCTATGCTCATTTTCCAATTCAAGTCCTTAACCAATTATGAGCAAGGAAAGATTCAACATTACCATTTTAATCAATTAATAGCCATATCCCTAGTTGTTATTATCATTTAAAGTTCTAGAAGGTATATGCTATTTTAACTAAAATGGTTTCACCTAAGTGAATCAATATTATCAAGCTAAAATATATTTTATCATTAAAATCCATAAACTATGAGTGAGGTTAAGCACTTAATATCATGAAATAACTATTCTCATCTCATAGGCATGATTATTGATTCAACTTAAGCAAACATGCATGTTCATCATCAAAACAATCAAGAGTCTATGCATGTGTATCAATTGTTTTTGTTGTCATTAATGCTCAAGTTCCATACTAATTTGGCTATAAAGAATTAATTTCATGGATAATATATTTTCATGTAACTCAACATTTATGATTCATTTATCATCACTAATTATAAGCCAAGGAAAAGTATGACCTTTTACCAATTGTTGAATTTACATTTGAAATCAATCCTTAAGGTCAAGTTTTAATTGTTCTTCCACTAGATGTATAATTATCATGAAACCTACTGTGGAGTTGATAAGTCAAGCCAATACACATAGTCCTATAAGCATGCTTGACTAAGATGAACAAAAGATATGAAAAACACTCATTATGCACAAGTTCATCAAATTCTCAAATATATCCATAAATTCTTGAAATAAATCTCAACATTAAGTTTAAGCATTCATTGAAAATATATTTCAAGATTATTTCAAGATTCATGAATGTTTTTCAACAAGAAAAATGATTGTGCACTTGTGAGCTCAAGAAAAATGATATTGATTGTTGAAAGTGATACCATTTGTTGGAAATGATATTAATTGATGAAGTTGAGGCATGATATCAATGAAAAATGATTTTTCATATTTTAAAGTTCATTAAAAAGAAGTTAAAACAATGAATTTTAAGTTGAGAAGAAAGAAAGTATTAAGAGAATTAAGAAAACTTCTCAACTTAGGCTTAAAAACCCAGAAATAGACACTTTATGCCTATAGGGATCGATCCCTTTGGTAAGGGGATCGATCCCTTATACCCAGAATTGTAGATTTCTGCATTTCTGCCTTGGGGATCGATCCTGTAAGTTGAGGGATTGATCCCTCATCCTGCTTCTGCAGATTCTGCAGATGTTTTGACAGAAAATTGGACTTGTGAGGTACCAAAACTTCGTTTTTGAGTAATTTAAGTCCAAGTAAGGGTTTAAACATTTGTAAAACATGATTTTGGACTTGTATGAATGAAAAATCTGAATGAAAAACCATTTTACAAAAGATTTTGCAATTTTGGAAGAATTTACACAATAAAATGCATTTTTGGCCTCAAAGGGGGTCATTTTAAGATTTAAGCATATTTTGACCAAACCAATGCATTAGATTACATAAATATGTCAAAACAAACTTGTTCACATAGATTTTAAGCACATATATCATCAAAGCATATATTATGTGAACAACATGCCATAATTTCCAACATGCAAACTCTTCATTAAAGCTCATGACATGGTATTTTGCATGTATGACACATTTATCAGTTTTTGAGCAACTAAATATATTATCTAAGCATATCAAACTTGCTCAAACTACAGAAATCCAAAAATAATTTCAAAATCATAAATCATGCCTTTCATTCATCCATAAAGAATTGTCCATCAAACACTCAATAATCATTTATCATGCCTTTTCTTTATTCATTCAACTCACAATGCACCAATAATCATCAACTAAGTGTCTCATTAAATCAAACAAATAATTTTAATATATATGAGTTTTGAAGAGATAGGATTTCAGCTTACAAAACTCCTTTGCTAGAGAATGCTTTTCCTTGAATAGTTGAATCCACCTTGTGCCATTCTTTGAAGAATTATTGTGACCTTGCCAAGGATGGATCCTTAAGCTCTTCCTTTTTCTCATTAGCACAAGCAAACTCCATAAGGATGTGTTGAGCATTTAAATTCCATTGTTCCATTGTATTCCCATGCTCTAACACTCCTACAACAAACACATTCAAGCATGCTTTGGTACCCAAATTTTCTTGGGTCCTTGAAAGTTAGTGCAAATAATTTTTGATACTTTTGGGATCCATTTCAAGCACAAATCATCATTATTTATTGCATGCTTTGGCACCCACATTTTTCTAACCACTCTTCCTCTAAATGTGGTTTTTCTATATGTGCATGCTTGTGAAGAGTGGCCTATCCTATTACATAGTGAGCATGTGAGAGATGTATCATGCATAGTATTTTTGCTCACTAAGAAATTCCTAAGATGAGTTTCTTTATGTATTTCATTATATCCTAGCCCATCTTTGTCAAAGAAAGCTCTTTGGGTCTCTAACATATGATCTAGCTTTTGTTGACCCATATAAAACTTAGTAAATGAGTTATGTAAGTTTAAGTTCTTTTTATTCAACTCATTTATCTCTAAGTTAGCCTCTTCTAATTTCTTTTCAAATTCTAGCTTAGCATTTGTCAAGGCTTCATTTTCTATTTTCAATTTAGCAATGATTTTCTTATATTTAGAATTCATGCATTGAAATTCATTTGCTAAATCATTAAAGGCATTTTGTAGTTCATCAAATGTATAATCATTATCTTCACTAGAACTACAACTAGCCTCATCATCACTAATGACCATAAAGCATGAGTAGGCTACCTCTTCATCTACATTTTCCTCATCGGAGCTATCACTATCACTCAATGCAGCCACAAATGCTTTCTTCTTAGGTTTCCTATCCTTTTCCTTCCTAAGTATGGGGCAATCTAGCTTAGTGTGACCCGGTTCATTGCATTCATAACACACTAAGTGGTCTTTTTCTCTTCTACTTGACTCTCCCCTATGATGTTTCCTATTTTGCTCTCTCTCTTTCATTCTCATAAATCTATTAAATCTTTTGGCAAACATTGCAATTTCCTTTTCTTCCTCATTTCCACTCTCATCACTATTATCTTCAATGACCTCATGAGTGGAAGACTTAAGTGCTACCCCTATTTTCTTTGAAGGCTCTTTATTTCTTTTTAATTTCATTTCATATGTAAGTAGGGAGCCCATAAGTTCATCTAGAGACAAGGTGTTAGGGTCCTTAGATTCTTCTATAGCAGTCACCTTTGCCTCCCAAGATTTTGGCAAGCTATTCAAGATTTTCTTGACCATTTCTACATTGGAATAGCTCTTGCCTAATGCCTTAAGTCCATTAATTATATCATTAAACCTAGTGAACATTTCGCTAATGGACTCATTTTCATTCATCCTAAATAGCTCATAATCATGTGTGAGCATACCTACTTTGGTCTCTTTCACTTGATTGGTCCCTTCATGTGTGATCGCTAATTTGTCCCATATTTGCTTGGCATTCTCACATAGGGAGACTATTATATTCATTAGGACCTAATGCACAAAAGAGAGTGTGCATAGCCTTGGCATTAAATTGTGCCACTCTAATGTCATTTGTATCCCACTCATCCTCTAGCTTAGGGACATCTTTTCCATCTACTTTCTTCATGGGAATTCTAGGACCATTCACAATAATTCTCCACACTTCATAATCATTGGATTGTACAAATAACATCATCCTAGTTTTCCAATATGAATAATTTTCACCATTGAAGAGTGGAGGTCTAACTAATGATTATCCCTCTTCTCCTAGGGGTGTGCCTATATTCAAGTGAGCCATTTATGATCGTTTTGCTCGATAGAGGTTAGTCTAATTCAATCTCGAGCCCAAGCTCTGATACCAATTGTTGGCTCTATAGGCTATACCGAGATGGGGGGTGAATCGGTTTTTAGCTAACATTATGTTCGGTTTTCGATTTCTCTAAATTCTCTAGCCTATATTGATATTTTCTAAGTTCTCTAGGCTACTCAATTATGCAATATAAATTCAAAACAATTAACACAAATATAATTGCAAATAAGTAAAGAGAGTAGGGAAGAGAAATGTACGCAAGCGATTTATAGAGGTTCGGCTACCTTGCCTACGTCCTCTACCTTGAGACGCTCCCAAGGATTTTCCCCAAATCCACTATCTTGAATTTGTGATTACAATCCCTCTTTTCAAGGCTCAAGAGTAACCTCCCTCTTTTTCTAGGCTCAAGAGAAACCTCTCTCTTTTTCTTAGGCTAAAGAGTAACCTCCCTCTTTTTCAAGGCTTAAGAGAAACCTCCCCTTTTACAAGGAATGGTGGGTTACAAATAATGTAATCAAGAGAGGCCTCTAGGTAGGCAAATGATTACAGAAATTAAGCACAATGAAAGGCCTATACAAAGTTTGTGCTAAGCAATACAAGAAATAGATGAATGATAGAAGATAAAGACTCTTTATCTCTTGAATTGATGTTGAGGCTTGAGGAAGATGAATAAGATGATGAAAGATGTTGCTTGGTTGTTCCTCTTTCTTTCTTTAGCTTCTAAGCCTCTATTTATAGTCCCTTGGATGGTTTGTGAATGTTGGGTGGAGCCAAAATCGAATATGACCGTTGTATCTCACAAAACTAGCCGTTATAGGCTATTTTCGGGCAAAGGGATCGATCCCTTCATTCCAGATCTGAATCTTCTGGACTGAAGGACCTTTTCTAGCTGTTGGGAGCCATTCTACCTTTAGGGGATCGATCCCTTCCCTTAGGGGATCGATCCCTTCTTTCCAGAACTGATTTTTTTGGGCTGAGGGACCTTTTCTTCCACCAAAAAGCTTACTGCCACTAGGGGATCGATCCCTTCCCTTAGGGGATCGATCCCATGCCTCCAGAAAGCCATTTTCCTGCACTTTTGGGTTAGAAATGATGTGACCTTTGATCCTAATTCAACCTAAGACATATTGGCACTTTTGTGGGAGTTTTCTCGACTTTCTTTGATGAAAACATGGTCTAAAAATTCATCAAGTGATTTTCTAAAATATTCAAAATATTTACAAAGTATTAAGACCAATAAGAGTATGCATCATTCAATCATGATCTTAATGTTTGATATGATCACTTGAAATGTATTGAGAAAATCATGTGTGATAAGGCAAATTTACAATATGGATTAAAGCATTAAGGCTTACTTAAGTTTTTGTCATTTCAAAATATATATGTCAATTTAAAGCTAACATATATTTATATAAATTCCATAAAGGTTTATTTTATGATCAAAAATAGAGTTTTGAGACTCGTTAGCATCCTATCATGCTGATGTTTGATGTGTGATAAGTTTAGTCCCGGTCGACACTTGATCAGTGATCCACCGAGGACAATATAGATTATGATCATAGATTTGACCTATTTATTTCTTTACCCTCCGGGGTCTATAGTATGATGAGATTGATGATTATCTTAGACTCCAAAAAAAAAAAGACAGGTGATATGTTAAAAAGGAAAGTGTTTTATACGATATGAGATATGTCAAAAGGAAAATGTGTTATAGGATGCGTGACATATGAAAAGAATATGTTTATATGATATGATGAGAAAATCAATTGATTTATAGCATTTTGACAAAATGCTCGTTTCGGTACTGATTATAGTATTGTGAGATGACTTTCCTAAGACATGTGATACGAATATGTAATATGATTCAAAAAAGGAAGAATTGATAAATCTGATATTCTTATCATGAATTTAAATGGAATATTAGATTATAAGTGTGTCACGAGTTCCAAACCGTGGGAGCCACTTCTAGAGTCTTTTGGGAACTAAGTGCTACACGAGGTTCGATGTGTTAGTAGTCAATCTAAGTACTAAAGGCCAAACCCAGCAAAGACTCGAGTTCCGAACCGTGGGAGCCACCTCTAGAGTCCTTCGGGAACTAAGTGCTACATGAGTTTTGATGTAAAGGCCAAACCGAGCAAAGACTCGATTTCTGTACCATGGGAGCCACCTCTAGAGTCCTTCGGGAACTAAGTGCTACATGAGTTTTGATGTAAAGGCCAAACCGAGCAAAGACTTGATTTTTGTACCGTGGGAGCCACCTCTAGAGTCCTTCGGGAACTAAGTGCTACACGAGTTTTGATGTAAAGGCCAAACCGAGCAAAAACTCGATTTCTATACCGTGTGAGCCACCTCTAGAGTCCTTCGGGAACTAAGTGCTACACGAGTTCCGATGTGTTAGTAAGAAGTCTGCGTCCTAAAGGCCAAACCGAGTAAAGACTCGATTTCTCTACCGTGTGAGTCACCTCTAGAGTCCTTCGGGAACTAAGTGCTACACGAGTTCCGATGTGTTAGTAATCAAATTATCGACATGTATAGTGACTTATCTACCAAAGTGCTTGCTGCTTTGCTAATGTGATAAGTGGAATAGATTTTAATATTCTTATTTTAATTTTAATTTTTAAATTGAATAATAGATAATAAATGATTTATATGTTATACGAAAAGGAATTAATAGCTTATTTTGCTATTTAAAGTGCTGTACTAATTATGATTGTACAGTAAATATGAAATGAGTTTAAATGAGAATGATGATGATTTAACTAATATGCTTTTCAAAGAATATATGAATATTAGTTACTTTATTTAAATGGTTTATTTCATAAAAGCATTATTTTGAAAAGAATATGAAAATGATATGAAATGAAAAAGGAAAATGATTTAAATTTCAAACGAAAAGAAATTTATCACTCTCTACAGTTGCTTCTAGGTTCCGGAACAAGATAGGTATTTCAAAATACCTACCTTACTCCATTCGGATCCCTAGCCGACTGTAGTATCCTTCCTACATGCGAGCCTAGAGCCCATAGGAAAAATGAAAAAGATTTTCAGCATATAGGAAGCTGAGTATCAAGTGAGGCATATAATTCTCTTACTGAGCTGTGGTTTTGCTCACCCCTTAATTTTAAACTTTTCAGGTTTTGATGATTGTGAGTTCAGTGGATTTGTGAATCCTGGCTATACACGAAGGACAATATGACAGACCGACTAAGTTATTTAAGGTATGATCATTTATTTTCTGTATTTAGACATGTCAACAGTACTACTTATCTGATTAATTACGATGAGGGGATGTGTATAATATAAACAATATTATGTAAAATTGTTTAACAGTCAGTACAAGTGAAGTATCACAGACAGCCCAACTGGTTAAGTTGTCTACAATAAGGTGAAAAATGTGGTCACGGGTCGTGACAGGTAACTTCCAATATCAGTTTTTAAGCTTTTTGGTTCTTTAATTATGGCTGTAGTGAAGTAATATAAGTTGTTTATGGTATGATTTTGAAGTAAGAACATGCATAAATGAAGCCTAGAGGTTCGGTCATGAGGGTTTAAAGAAAAGATGATGTTGTTGAGATGTGTTACGTGAATACAAAGGCTGAATATAGGCTGGAAAAATAGTCAAAAAGTTTAGAAAAAAATAAAAGAAAAGAAAAGGACAAATAGAGGTTAAGTTGACCTAGGTGAATGGGTAGAATAATGTATAAAGTATAGGTGAAATATAAATCTATTTCAAAGGAAAAGATTTTTATATCTAACCAAGGCCATTTGGCCAGAATAATGAACAAGAAAGGTGACGTGAATGGTGTACAAAATGGGTGAAGTTGGCTGACTTAAGGGCTGGAAATTTTATGAGAATGATATATATACATAATAACATGGAAAATATGGGTCATAAGCCAAATAGGCATATGCATGAAAATTGACCATTTGGTCATTAAAATTGGATGATAACATGGATGTTGAGAAGAGGCAAAAAGAATGCCAAAGCAGAGAATGGAAGGTAAATGAAATATTCATTTACCATGAGAAAATCATAGGAAATTTTAAATATTCTAAGTGATGATGATTCAAATAAGAGTTAAATAAGTAAAGGAATTTTATATATATTTTACACCAAAAATTAATTATAGTAAACTGTTATTTTCATAGTTTATAATTTGGTGAGATAAGAAGCATAATGGGGCAAATTAGAGCATATCTCTACAATGCTACTGAGTCGTAAGTTCGGCGTTCGTTAGGAGCACGAAATAGCGCAATCTAGACATACAGGTAAGAGATGCGTGTGTAGATTTGTAAGGATATCTGAATGCATGATTCTCGTGCTATGAATTTTTAAAGAATTATGAAATATGGTTTTACCTCAAAATTGCATGAAAATTTGTGGTTTTGGTTGATGAACTGGGTTTGAAAGTGCAAGGAGGCTAGGACTCGGGCAGCCATTATGCTACCGAAAAATATAAAAATATTCCAAAAAATGTTAGGAAATATTTTGGTACTTTATTGATATTTTTCATAGCCTTGAAACTGTTAAATTAAATATTTTCATCAAAGGTTAATATATATCGAAAAATATTTATCAAATATTCATGACACCAATTTCGGTGAAGGTGTCATTACTAAAAATTCATCCCACGTATTTTACCGTGAAATGTGATTGGTGAAGTGAAATGGCGAATAGTGAATATTTTATAATTAATTTCAGTATGATATTCACTATTTTATTTATGATTTTCCTTTATGGGATAAATAAATTTTATTACATGTAAGGATTTCCATAAAGGCTTTATTACTGTGTTAATATTTTTTTTGAGACTAGAATGTCTCTACACGTGTTTATGGTGGAAAAATGTATTGGTGGAATTATTGAATTTGGAAAATAAAATATTTTATTATTCCATAAATTATGAAAATATTGGAATAGTTTTTCAATAACTTTGAAATGCATGTTTTGGAAAGAAAGCATGGAAACACGTGTGTATGTGTTCTACGGTGAAAAGAAATAGTTATGAAATTTTATTCCTATTATATGATTATCTTATAAACTGTTTTCACCGTACGATACTGTGATTTGTACCTTTATGGATTTTCTGAAAGATGTTATTGATTTTACATAATTCCCTAATGGTAACGAGATTTCACATATACTGTTTTGAGACTATTAGGCCCCATATCATGCTCACGTGTTCATATGTACCTTCTCATGTGTTGTGCTATTGACATTGAGTCGTCTTCAGCGGTCTCGGCTCACTCGCTCAGTGTACGACCGAGCACACTTATAGACTATGGCCATAGATCTCATGTATTTATTATATTGTCCCTATAGGGATCTCATGTGTAGCCTATTATTCCCTATGGGACTTATAGCATGATATCATCAGGGTGTTGCCTGGTCTCCACTATTATTTCACGTGTTATTATTGGTTTTTGTGATAACTATCGAAATATACTGTTTATTGTGATGTTTTATCACTAACTGGTGAAATATGTGAACAGTGTATTTTACTGCTACATGTGTTTAAAGTGATTGTTTTCAACGGTGGAAAACAAAATGAATTTCAAATGTGGTTCATATGATTTACTAAATTGTTTATTTAATCATATGAAATTTTATATGTAGTAAAGATTTTAATGAATTTTATATTTAAATAAATTCTTACTTCCTATAGTCGCTCTGGGTTTCTGGGACAAGACAGGTATTTCAAAATACCTTCCATGCTACATCTGGATTTCCCGACTGACTATAGTATCATTTCCCTAGTAGTGTGCCAGCTTATACATAGGAATCAAAAGATTTTACTGCGTATACTCTTCGAGGTATCAAGATTTGCATTCAAATCTCTTACTGAGCCGTGGTTTTGCTCACTCCAATATATTATCTCTTCAGATTATTTTCAATGACCGATTGAGTATATCATCCGAGTATTAGAGTGTCACAGCCGATGACCCTATTTTTCATCTTATTTTATGCAACTTATCTGGTTGGGCTGTCTGTGATACTTCACTTTACACTTAAAGTTAAACAATTTCATATAATAATTAAGATTATATACATCCCCTATCTTACTCTATAAGTAAGTAGTACTGTACACATGTCTACATACAGAAAATAATTGATCATACCTCATAAATTTCAGTCGGTAGTCGTAATCCACAAATGTCGAATCTCACAATCATCAAAACCTGAAATGTTATTATTGGGGAGTGAGCAAACCACGGCTCAGTAAGAGAGTTATATGTCATACTTGATATTCAGCTATCTATATGCTGAAAATATTTTTTTTATTCATTTTCTTTAAAATTTTCCTAACTGGCTCTAGGCTCACATGTAGGAAGGATACTACAGTCGGTTAGGGATCCAGATAGAATAAGGTAGGTATTTTAGAATACCATACTTGTTCCGGAACCTAGAAGCAACTGTAAAGAATACTAAATTCGTTGTTTTTAAAACGATATAATTTTCGTTTTTCCACAGAGTAAACCACTTATTTTTTTTCACTTCAATATACTTTAAAACACGTGACAGTTCAGTAATAAAAAAAGTGGTTTACTTCTCTTATCTTCAGTACAATAAAAACAGTACAGTACAGTGATTTGTAAATATCTAATCATTGGATAATTACTTCTTCGATTATCTCTATCTTAGAAATAATTCTTATGTTATTCTTTTAGAATAAACATTTATTTCTCTTTTCAAATCTGTAACCGTATCATACTAAAACCCTGTAAGAAATTCATTTAAAATAGTCATAGTATCGATATATGCAGAAAACAAATGCCATAATAATGCATTTCATACTTTAAATCATTGTATGAATTCTTTAATACATATATCAAAAATACTTACTTGTTTCAAACATGCATCATACTTTAGAAACTTAACATCGTAATTAATAAAACTTATCATATAGTTCATGGAGACTAGGCGATATCATATAGCTATTATGCAGGTCATGACACATCATCCTCCGAAGAGGGAACAGAACATCATCCTCTGAAGAGGGAACAGAATACCTATGGCCATGGTATGAGCTGTAGACTTGATCAGGGTCGTACAGCGAACATTGCACCATGAAGGACCAACATACCCACAAGGGATGAAAACATGCACAATGTGGGCGAGAACATGAATGACGTGGGCTAAACATATGCAACAAGGGATGGAAACATGCACAATGTGGCAAGCATGACAAGCAATAACATAAACTATAGGAAGGCCTTGGTCTCAAATCTTACTTACTTATGTAACTTCTTAAATTATACATTTGGTACAAAATAGTAAGGACCGGGCGTGCCTAGGTCTAAGTTAGCCAGGGGTTTGCCACTCCGATCACTGTTTCGGAAAACATACTTATTTACTTTCATACATAAAAAGCTTATTGAAAAATATGCATAGAAATCATCAGGTTCGTTTAGCTAATTATCAAAAGACTATGGGAATTAATTTCGAAACCAAATTCATGCTTCAAACATTTCTTTATAAATTGCGATGAAGACAGTTTGCAAAATCATCACTGAAAATATAAAAAGGCAAAACTGTCCTTTTTCCACCATAAAACACATATGTATGCTTTTCCGTGCATTTAATCAAAAACATGGTTTTATAATTATCGGAATTAAAATCATAAAGGTTTTATATGAATTTAAGTGAATATTTATAAAAATATTCACTTCAGTCACTTTTTCATTTTCTTCTCGTTTCACGTGAAAGATCACATACATGATGAAATTTTGGTGATTTCCTTTTTACCATTCACGAAAACATGAATATTTTAAAATCAATTATCATTATATTCATGTTTTATGAAATTTACTTAATTTCTCGATTTTCGTACCTAAAAATCGTTTCATGTGAAATAAAATCATTTATTATGATTTTCGGTAAATTTTAGTAATTATTCGATAATTTTTCGGCAGTATAACGACTGCCGATTTGGCTAGCCTCCTGCACGAAAAATACAGTTTATATTTCTCAACTGGTATTTCACCACAATTTGAAACCGATAAATCACCACAATTTCAAAACTAATCATTGTCAATTGCATTTATAAATTAAATGCATAATTTAAAACATGTGGTCGAATATCCTTACAGGCGGCACATGTCTCCCTTACCTGTTCCGGGTCGGCGACTGACTCTCAAAGGTCGCGCCCGTGTGCACCTCGCCCAATTCCATCGGCTCGGTCATCGAGGGAATTTTTTGGAAATTAAATTCTAAAATTTAGAATTTTCCATAATTATTTAAATAAATAAATTATTTAAATAATTTAATACTTTCCAAGATTTCTTATCGATTCCCGTAATTCTCGGGTTTTCGAATTCTCAGGATTTCCCGTAATTTTCGGAATTCTCCTCTTTTCCTCTCTTTTTCTTCTTTTCCTCTTTTTCATTCTTTTTTTCTTTTTTCTTTCCTTTCTTTTTCTTTTTCTTTTTTCCCGTCAGCCGGTTCAGCCTTCTTCCTCGCCGGTTCTTCACCGACGGTCGGTTCTTCGGCGGTTCGGCTGCTCCTCAGCTGGTCGGCGTTGAGACGAACTTGCTGGTGGCCTCAGCTTGGCCTGGATCGGCTGCACGGCGGTGGATCTACTCGGTTTTGCCTCGGTTTCTTCTCCTCCTCTGTCGGCCTTCCTCCGCCGTTCACCGCGCCTCGGGTGGCCTCCATCCTCTTCCTCTTCCTCCGACGATGCTTCGGTGGCAGTGGCAGTGGCCAACTCCGCCGGCACCGCCAGATCCTTCTTCTTTTTCTTTTCCGGCTTCCGCCGGTTTCTACCTCTTTTCCATTCGTTTAGCTTCATCTTTTCGTCACCGGCCTCCTTGCTTCACTTTGCCGGCATCATCTCCTCCCTTCTCATCGCCGATGGCGGCAGCTCTACTGCTGGCGGCCTCTAGCTGGGAAGGGATCGGGCTCTGTCCCGATTCCTTCCTATCTCTTTTTTTTGTTTTAATTTTATTATATACATATTATACTATATATATTATACTATATATAATTATATATGTATAGTATAGTACTATATATATGTATTATATACAAAAATATGAATATATATTATATATTACAAATATATATATCTAATATATATATATATATTATGTATACATACATACTTTAAAATAGAATAACATTTATATATATATTTATATAATGAAATAATGCAATATATATTGTATGTACAATATATATATTTTCTTCCTCATTTTCTTATTTAATTTGGATTTCCATTTATCTAAATTAATTTCCTCCATATAATTTATCAATTCCTTAACTTCATTATTTATGGAATTTCCAACAATATTCCATCTTGTAAATAATTCCTTTATTTACTTTAATTTATCTTTCGCATTTAAAATTAAATTTCCGAATAAGTAATATAAAAATTCAGAAATTTGCGGTTATCACATTCTCCTCACCTTAAGAAATTTGGTCCTCCGAATTTAACTTAGGTTAAAGGTGGCACTATTTCGTATACTCATCATTCTTGTCCTCTTAATCATCTTTTAATTAATACTGCCAATATGCCATTAGCATCGGAATCATTTTCACTATATATCATTTCTCATCATATTTTTATACTCCCTGTGAAATGCTTATCAATTGGGAGTTATCCATTTCCTCTCCTTTTCATATCACATATTATTCAGACTGTTCATCATCTATTTTCTCAATTAGTGCCAAGTCGATATAGTTTGGTAACTATCACTTACTGATTTAAATCAATAGTATGTAATGGTCCAGTAGCTTTCACATCTTGTGCATCCGCTTACTCAACATATCATAGAGCGTTTTCGTATTACGCTCAAACATTTTTACATCATGTACAGAGCGATGCTGTCTATAAATTTGGAATCTCAGAGCCTTTTGCTATTTCCCATAACATATAGCTACTCAGAGATTCTCATCACATATAGAGCTCATTAGAACTTCACATACATTCTCATCATTTCATAATCATATTTCGACTATGGCACTATAGACTTCAACAGCCTGAAAATGGATAAGTGATTCCATCTAGACTATCAGTCTATAATCACTTCCATATCATCATCTCTTTTGGATCCCTTATTATCCGCAATATTCATTTTCTTCACATTTACTTTAACAAATTCTGCCACACATTTGCAGACTTTACTATTTACCATCTTTTACCATAATTGAATCAGGAGACAACCATTTTCTCTCCATATCGTCTTTCCATGTAATCTCATCATTACATCTCTTATTCTTATGTTACACTCTATATCACTTAGGTTTTAGAATACACCTGAAAATATACTCCTTTGATAATTTAGATTCCATAATGGCATAATCAAATTATAATTTAATCTTCTCATTATTTAGCTTCATCATTGAATCTATCATTATCAATTTAATCACCTCATTATCCATATAAATCCATTACTTCTATCATTTCGAGTTGGTATATATATATATCCTTTTTGTTCCATTTACGTAACTGGCAGTAAAATGTAAATCACTTCTTTACTCTTTTGAGTATAATTACTTTTCCTCTATCGAGTTTGGGTCGATCTTACATTTAACCATAATCATGTGATAACCACAAAAATCACTTTTAGTTTTAAATTCGGGAACTACTTCATATTGGTGTTCCCTTTACATCATGTACCTTCCTCTTATGACATATTCATCTTTTCCTTCATCATCATTTCAATCACTTTTCTTTAGTGATAACATATTCCACTATTACCTCTTTTAACATCTTGTATGCCATCTTTATATTTACTCATCCACTTTAACTTCTTTAATTAGCAGTCACATCTATAGAGCAGCTAACCCAGAACTCTTCTATAGACTGGCAGTAATATTTAGCTAGACTCATTACTTTCGTATCTCAATCATTATCTCTATATCATCGACAGGTTCACTGTCATCTGTCATTTCGAGATTATCTATCTCAGAAAGAGACACTATCTAGCCACATCTCTTAGTTGCCAATCTTAACTTATAAATTACAGTCTTTAAGAGTTTAAGGGTTATACCACAATGCTGCTCATTTTCCATTTGTACTTTAGACTCTATCAGTATTTCATCAATTTACTCATGTATGGATGCCTCATTCTTTAGGCTTATATACCTCACAAGGCAATTCATTAACCTCGTAACCTCAATAGGAACTCGTAAAATTCACTTCGAGTTCTAATCATCATCTTATGGACATCTACTATTCAATTCATTTTGACACACACTCTACCTTGATTTCATTATTCACTCATTTACAGTACTTCATACAGTACATCAAGTTGCAATGCCTATCTCAAATAGTCCGGTTCTATAATTAAATATTCATTTAATACCTCAGACACAGTATAAATATATAGAACTTCAATCAACCGTACTGCTATGGATTTCATCAATTTTGTTTTCTAATCACTTTTTCAGTCATATTATGCAATTATTTCACTTTTCATAATATTCAACGATCTCATAATAAACATCCAAATCAATACACTCTTAATTCAGGCCCTTACCATTAATAACCGGGCCAATCATTTTACAACATTCCACTACACTCTTATCGGATCGCATCGTGTAAGGCCTCGGCCCGTCTGCCATCCACTTGTACACATCGTACTGTCCTCTTTGAGAATGCCCAGCCCTTTCACTAGATCACTCACCATTCGCGTCCCCAATCTACGTGTGAGTGGAAGTCAGTATTAGGGATCGTTATATTCATATGACATCCTCTATGCCATTAATAATTCCATTACTATCAAGGGATTCAAGATTAACTTGATTTCATCACTATTCAGAGCTTTGCCCAACATAGGGGCATTTTTGTCATTTTGACATTCATTTCTATCTCTTCAGTATACATTTGAATCATGAACTAATCATCTTTGTGCTGATAGTATCCTTTCTGATACTTATACTAGTAATTTAGATCTCATTCGATTTCGACAGAGAAGTTCACTAAAATCCACAATTAGATTATTTTATGTGAAATGCAGCTTTACATCATCAATTTCTCTATCAAATCAATCAATTCCAACTTCCGTTGGTCTATTATGACTCATTGTAACATTTTGGAGGCATGGGTATTTTGATCATTTTTGGTTAAAAATTTTCTCTCTCTTCAAATTACCCTCAATCGGTGATTTTAAGGTCTATTTAATGATGATATTTCATTCCCCTCCTTTATATCATCAATTTCAGGTTTTAGTTCGATCCAGACAGAAAAGTACTGGTGGGGCCCTCACCGAGTCCATTTCTGTTCCTTACCGAACCGACCTTCATTTAGATTATAAAATCACCATTTCAGGTAACATTCCTGAGTCATTTTCCCTTTTTAGCATTCCTTATTTCATAATTCTCACCCCCTTCTAAACACTTAATTCAATTTGCAACCAATTATTTTCTCTATGTATTTAGACTACACATACTACAAGGGATGTTAACCTTTTCAATACATTTTCTTTCCAAAGTATCGACAGACATCAGGCCAACCCTGCTTTGATACCATTAAATCTGTCACAGGCTGTGACCCTATTTTTCATCTTATTTTACGCAACTTATCTGGTTGGGCTATCTGTGATACTTCACTTTACACTTAAAGTTAAACAATTTCATATAATAATTAAGATTATATACATCCCCTATCTTACTCTATAAGTAAGTAGTACTGTACACATGTCTAAATACAGAAAATAATTGATCATATCTCATAAATTTCAGTCGGTAGTCGTAATCCACAAATGTCGAATCTCACAATCATCAAAACATGAAATGTTAATATTGGGGAGTGAGCAAACCACGGCTCAGTAAGAGAGTTATATGTCACACTTGATATTCAGCTATCTATATGCTGAAAATATTTTTTTATTCATTTTCTTTAAAATCTTCCTAACTGGCTCTAGGCTCACATGTAGGAAGGATACTGTAAAAACTACAAACTTTGTACCCTATTAGTGAATAAATGAGAGACATGGAGTAAGTTTAGTTCTATGATATATTTTGTAAGTAATAATCTTATGCCAAGTAATGAGGATGAAACCTCAATTTAGTGGAATTAGGAAACAAATAATTATACTTTTATGTCATTTGGAAAATCTCATAACTAAGTTCAAGAATTTAAATATGAACTAATGAGATGCATATATTCCACCAAATACATAGGTAGGTTTGTTTTAATAAAACACAGTACACAAGTATACTAAAGGAAATGTTGTGTGCTTGAATATTTAAAATAGTTAAAAAAAGTAAAAAATAAAAATAAACAAGAGAATAGATATATATATGTACGGTGTGTATATATATATATATATATATGAGATATGAAAGAATGTCAACATAAAATAAAAGAAAACAAAATAAAATAAATAAAACAAAATATGATATACACATACACAAAATGTTAACAAAAAATAAAGAAAACACATGAATAAATAAATAAACCATATAATGATATTAACAATAAAAAAAGGGAATAAACAATATTATATTTTGGAGTTGATAGAAAATTTCCATCAAACCTCCAATCCCGTCAGACAACTGCCACTCCTTCACTTTTACTGCAGTGAAAAAAAAAAACATTTCTTGTTTTGCTCTTTCTCATCTTCCAGCCGGCCCCCACTTCATTTTTTCTTTCGGTCAAAGAGGGGTTGGTCACTGTTACTCTATCTTTCTCAACTCATCCCCTTCAGATCGTTCTTGTTTGTTTCCTCCCCTGCCATTCGACCATCACGCCATTGAAGGGGGTGAAGACCAAAACTGCATCAAGCAACAGAAACTGATGCTACAGATGAAGAAAAACACTGTAGCAACAAGGTGAGCACCAAAAAGGATTTTTAGAATACCGTGAGTGTGCATTTGCAGACTTGAAAACAAGAGCCAAAACGAGGCTGTGCATCGCATTTACGGGTCAAGTATAAGGCAGTAGCAAGGGCTGTACTGGTGGTGTCCCGAACTGAAAATGGAAAAGGAATGGGCTACGAATTTTATGAGTTAAGGTAAGGTTTAAGAAGGCTGAACAGGGGAGGTCCTGTTGGCTGGAATTGTTGTTGAAAAAGAACACTAAAATGAGGGTCTTATAGTGGCAGAACGTGGACAGCTTGTGGGAGCTCTGTGTGTGTACTGGAAAACTTGGTTTTTTGAAGGAGTGTACAGCCTCCACCCTTCCTTCGTGAGCAGCTAGATGGGAAACTGAAAGGGAAAAACCTCCAGCTGGAAATGGTGGCTAAGCAAGGCATGAGGGTGTCCACTCGTGAGGGGTCTTCCAAGGGCTGTCCAAAGCTGCCATAGGAGGGTGTTCTACACCAAGTTGCTGGAAATGCAAGGTAACTAAAAAAACAGGAAAATAAAAGAAGAAAATAAAAAGAAAGGAATAAAGGAAAAAGGAAATGAATTAAAATATATATATGGTACATATATATAGATGAATATATATATATATAGATGTAGGAAAGTAAGGGAATTGAAATTTAGAAATTTATACCATGTAAATGCTATGTATTTAAATATATTATTTACTTGGAAACAAGTAGGAAACAAGAGAAAGAAACAAAATAAAAAGAAAAGAAAATACATAGGTTTAAATGTGTATATATATATTGCTATATATATTTGTATATTTGGAAATGAAAGAATAAAATATAAGAATTTAGATTACACTAGTATCAAATACCCATATATATATATGTACATATATATTACTTGTATATATATGTATGTATGCTACTTGCCAAAAAACGAAGAAATAAATAAATATATGTATGTATAGTGCTTATATAAAGACATAGTAAATTCTTAGAAATTTTATTTTTGCTAATGCTAAATACATACATATATAAATACATATATATACTACTCACTTGAAAACTAAATTAGAGACAAAGAAAAGAAATGCAAAGAAAGGAAAAAGAGGTTTTTTGAGATATAAATACAAGTATAATTGTATAAGTGTTTAAGATATAGTTATAATTATATAACTATTCAATTATATATAAATATATATATATATATATATATATATATATATCTAACGAAAGGAAAATAGCATATACAAGCTAATAAACCTCTTATTATTTTATAAAGAATATAAGTAAAGAGTCATTAAATCGAATAAGTAATGTTTGGCGAGACACATAAAAAATTTAGCTCCTCGCCTAAGAAATGAGTTGGGATAGTTTGGATTCTAAGCTATACAATTGATATGTGATCAAAACGTAGTTAAGACATGTTATTGAAACATCATTTGATTTAATTGTAGTGAATTTGGAGCGGTGTAGGAGTTTAGCTTGAGTTGAAGATCGAGGAAAGATAACCTACCAAGCATTGAGGTAAGTGGGTTAAATAAATCTTACTAGTATCATCTCGTAAGAGATGAAAGAACCCTCATTAAATAATTAATTAAATTTATATAGGATATTGGTTGGACATTACGGGTAAGACAAATAGAATAAGTATGGTAGGATTTTTAAATCGGACATAATGTGCCTGTGAAATATGCTTATTTGAAAGGTGATTTTGCTGTGAATTGTGTAATGTGTTATGTGTGATGGCTCTCTTATGATTACTGAACATGTTAACATATTGTTATGCTTCGAGTATGGATTTATGATTTGAATATCAAATATACACATCGCGCCCGATGTTGAGTTAATAGACCTCAATTAGCACCCAGTCATATTTGTCGAAATCTAAGTCCTAAAGGCCAAGCTGAGCAAAGACTCGATTTCTGTACCGTGTGAGCCACCTCTAGAGTCTTTCGAAAACTAAGTGCTACACGAGTTTTGATGTAAAGGCCAAACCGAGCAAAGACTCAATTTTTGTACCGTGTGAGCCACCTCTAGAGTCCTTCGGGAACTAAATGCTACACGAGTTTTGATGTAAAGGTCAAACCGAGCAAAGACTCGATTTCTATACCGTGTGAGCCACCTCTAGAATCCTTCGAGAACTAAGTGTTGCACGAGTTTTGATGTAAAGGCCAAACTGAGCAAAGACTCGATTTCTATACCGTGTGAGCCACCTCTAGAGTCCTTCAGGAACTAAGTGCTACACGAGTTTTGATGTAAAGTCCAAACCGAGCAAAGACTCGATTTCTGTACCGTGTGAGCCACCTCTAGGGTCCTTCGGGAACTAAGTGCTACATGCGTTTTGATGTAAAGGACAAACCGAGCAAAGACTCGATTTTTGTACCGTGTGAGCCACCTCTAGAGTCCTTCGAGAACTAAGTGCTACACGAGTTTTGATGTAAAGGCCAAACCGAGCAAAGACCCGACTTCTGTACTGTGTGAGCCACCTCTAGAATCCTTCGGGAACTAAGTGATACACGAGTTCCGACGAAATATGAGAAATCATAGGATATTGTGACGAAAAGTAAGTGATTGTGATTCATGAATGCGACGAATGTCGAAGGATGGAATAGATCTTATGCATATGACATATTATGTGTGTAATTATTGGATTATGTTTATATATGCCACTTGAACGTATGCTACTTGAATGTTCGTTTCTTTCGATTATTGGATTATGTTTATATGTGCCACTTGAACGTGTGCTACTTGAATGTTCATTTCTTTCGATTATTGGATCATGTTTATATATGCCACTTGAACGTGCTACTTGAATGTTCGTTTCTTTCGATTATTGGATCATGTTTATATATGCCACTTGAACATGTGCTACTTGAATGTTCGTTTCTTCCACACTTAATCATACGGATAAAAAGAATGATGCCTTGTTAAATCAAGAATGGAATGAAAGCATGAACAAGTTTATGACGTCTGTGCACTTACGGAATGATAATAAACCTTAGTATAATCCATACATGCTAGTTTACAATAACTCAAGCATGTATGATCGTGTTTTACGATATGAGCCTAGTATGTACTTATTTAAACTACTTACTGAGCCATGGATTGCTCACCCCTTAATTTAACATCTGCAATCATACAAGTTGATAGTCGGCTCAGGCTTCGTGTAGGCTCCTGGGGAAACCGTACCTAGTAGTGGTACTCGTTTGCATTTTTCGGAGCTAGCATTTTGTATTTTGAGGTATACTATTCATATATCATTTTGATGATCATGTGTACGTTAATTTCACAGTACTAGGAAAGTATATGGAATGTAACTTTGGATCGCACTAGATGACTATGTGAGTCTAAGTGGTTATCGAGTCCGATCTGAGTCCTAATGTATGTTTTGAATTATATATAATGGGGTAGATACGAACTTAGTAACGGTTAAACTCTCGAGATCTTTGAAACACATGATTGCACGAAACTGTGGAAAAACACCAGCTGCTGTGTTATGTGATTTAAAAATGTGTTTTTGTGCAGGAAATTGTACCTGGGGAAATTGATAAAATACAAATGTGAGGTTTTCAACATGTTTCTTTTTGGAATAGTAAAATAAGATGAAAATCATAAGAAAAAAAATTTAGATACAAAGGGGAGGTTTTCGACCTATTTTGAGAAACGTGTCATAGCTCGAGAAATAATATGAGTAAGATAGGATCGGAATTTAGATACTACACTAACAACGAATACAAACCGTAAGTACAGAAAAAAAATTTGGTTCGAAATTTTCGTAAGAAATCAAGTAAGTGTTAAGTGGACATCATTGGCCTTCGGGTCGTGACAGATTAAATGGTATCAGAGCCTAGTTTGTCTAGTACGTGTTAGTGTAGTTTAGACCGTCTGTAGTGTTACATCCCATGTACTGTGAAATTTATGTTTGGAAATTACTCATTTATTGACTTATACTGAGATCGATCTACTCTTGGTATAGTTCGTTTTTAATTCGAATTAGAATGAGGAGGATTGGACGTAAAGGTGGGCCTGAATGGCCACCTCGGAGGTCGACGATGCAACCTTCGACTCCATTACCCTCATATGCTGGACAGGTAATAGGCTATATATAAAGTTCGAAACTTTAAGTCATCTATTGTATACTAGCACTCCATTCAAGGAAGTCTTAGATGAAAGAGAGTACTTATCATCAGTGTAAAGTGTAGATCAGAAATAAAAACCTAATAGTAGATCCAATATTGTTGCACTTTTACGACATTGGTTTCATTTTGGGTATAGACTGGATAGTCACCAATAGTATTGTCAATGCTTGAATGTTAAATGCTCAATAAGTGCAGAAAACTATTCTAAATGCATTTGTTTTGCATTGAAATTAAATGATAACAAGGTGCATAAAACAGTTTAGTTGTGGATGGTTTGAAGCCTCAAGAAGTGAGACAATGGCCTATAAGGTAGTGTGATGTACGATAAGAATTGAAAAGAGCACAATAGCCAATAGGTAATATTTGGTTGTGGAGATTGAGATAGTATGCCTATCGAGGCTTAAGAATTTTGTCTGATGGAATTAATTGTGAAGTAATCTAGCATAGTTGGCTTAAGATAGGTCATGTAATGATCTGAGATGATCGATTTGGAATACAATTTACTTTGAAAGAGATAGAATTATTGCATCTTATATGATTGATGCAAAAATAGGTATTGATTGAAAGATGCAAGAGGAATTCGTTGATATGGAATTGCAAAAACGTATGATGGGTATTATGGGGCTTTTGATAGAACAATAATAAAAATAAAACTTGATGTTAAGAGATAAGAGACTATGAAAATTGTGGAATGAGTTTGGATACATGAGAATTGTGTTGAGATATAAATTTGAGTTATGATAGTGCATCCTAAGAATAGTATATATATGTGATCAAGCATTATAGTAAGGGACATGTATGAGAGTTACATAGAATGATTTACATGAAATGTTTTAAATAGCATAAAATATAGATTTATTCCAAGTGCATATGATGTTCTATTTGTTTTAATTTGCTTAAAGTCTTAATATGTTTTAAATAGCATAAATGATATTTTAATTATGTTTACATAAACGATTTATTATTTATTTATGTACCAACGAGTTATTGGTCTATTTAAAGTTTTCAATGAGTTTTTAATGAGCTTTATTGCTTCCAAATTTAATAATCATTCTTTTATATGATTTATGAAAATGTTTTGAGACAGTTGCTCCTTAGTGATCATGCATATTGAGTGTATATGATTGCGAGATCCTGATCAAATCCGCAGATTTATGACTGTGGGAAATGGTCAAACCCACAGGTTTTCACAGTGAGCACCTGACCCGTGCGAACTGTGACTGTCAACGATAGCCACTCGTTACTGATTTTCCCTCTGGGAATATTGTATCATGCATGATTCTATTGGATGTCACTGTCTCCACTGAACTAAATGTGAAATGATTGGATATTAAAATGATTTAAATATTGATTTGTTGATTTAAAAAAAATTTTGTCTAACTTCCTTATGGATTTAAGAGATGTTCAAGATCTCGTACATGTTGAGAAGTGTATGGCCTTCAGAAAACAATGTGATTTAGAAAACATATGAATTGGAGACTACATGAATTTCAAATTATTTGACTATTGAAATTTGCCTCTTTGAATTACATGGACCTTGAAAGTCTATTGAAGTGAACCTTATGATTTTGAACTATGTGGATTCAAGACCCACAAGACTCTTCATATTCTCACTAGTAAAGTTGAAACAAATACGTTAGGTTATAGAAAAGGGATCTTTGAATGGAAAACTGGAGATCATTAGAGCATGTCGTGTAAGAACATAAATTGATGTAGAAGTTAAGATTATGTGAAATAAGAAACTAGAGACCATTATGTCCTGGCATTGGTCTTAACTCAGTTTGATAGTTTTTATATTATAGGAGGATAAAAGGTCACAATGTGTGATCTAATGAGATATGTCCAATTCGGTGGACCTATTGAGTATTAAGCTTTGAAATTGATATGAGAACGATACGATCTTTAAGATAAGTGATAATATGGAAAACTATTCTTCAAATTACAGGACTTTAATATGATATGAGATAAAGAGAATGATAGAGAAAAGCTCCCTCATATGTTAAGAGGAAATTGATCAAGGCAGGAATAACTTAAAAAGCAACTACGAGAGTTGCTAGAGAAGGGTTTTACACGCCTAAGGGTATCACCATAAAGGCTCCGATATTGGTAGTGAAAAAGATAGACGACAGCTTGAAATTGTATATAGATTATAAGCAGTTAAATCAGGCGACAATTAAGAATAAATAACTGCTACCTATGATTAATGACTTATTGGATGAGCCAATTTATAAGATTGATTTGAGATTGAGATGATGAGAGTAAGAATTATGCTTGTGATGTCTTATACACTAAGAGTACATTTACTTATGTAATTGTAAACATATACATTTGTGTATTGCAAAGGTAAGAGTTAAGATTATGCTATTTTATGGATTATTGAGGAAGTGAAAGACTCATGTGGGGATGGACTGGAATTGACGCGTATGATTTTATCATACTATGCAATGGTTGGTGCAAATGAATTGTCTATAAGAAAGTGGAAACCTGATCATGAATGAACATAATCAATGATTACAGAACGTGAGGTGCCTGTGGTGAACTACTTTCTTGTGGAAAAGTCAATTATGACCCATCTAGTAAATTAAGTGGGAAAAACTTGGAGTGTGACCTTGTGGAAATAGGTTACATAGGTTAGTTACTCTATGACACTACGATAATGATGTCTTGAAAATAGTATTTGTGATACGTATAAGGAGTGTCATGTGTTTACTATGTATAATGATTATTGTAAGGTGATTTTCATGTCTTGAGGTATTGTTGAGAGACAGTTAATTGATGTGTGACAGATTCATTGAGGCCATGGAGAATTGTTAATTTTGATCATTATTGTAGTAACAAGATTGAGAAAATATTGAATTACGACATTTTGTGAATCCTACTATGTAGGATGCTTATGTAAAAGTATATGTTTATAAAAATTGTGTACTCTCATTGACTAATGAGAGCATATAAGCTTGTGTAGTGCATAAGAAACGTGGATACAAGACATAAAATTTTGACCTTTTTGATATAACATGTGACGAATGTATTTAGCATGGTGTGGAAATCATGTTAAGGTGTTTGAAATAGATGATTATAGTGGTGATAGGCATTTTGCTTAGTACTATACTTATGAATTGATTGAGATGGTTTACTAAGATATAATGAAAAGATATGCATTCCAAATAGTGAAGTCATAAAGAGACAAATAACGAAAGAGGCACATGATTTCCTGGTACACGATGCACCCGAGAATACGAAGATGCCCTAGAATTTGCACGAAGTGTATCTTTGGGTTGGTGCAAAGAAAGATATAGTGACTTTTGTGCCCAAATGCTTAGCGTACTAAAAAGTTAAGATCGAGCACTAGAAACCAATAGGGTTGCTTAATCCGTTACACATGCCAACTCGGAAATAGGAGCATGTAATTATGGGCTTCACCATAGGGCACACTAAGACCGTAGAAGTCACGATGAAATTCGGGTTAATATTGAGGGATTAACCAAGTCCTCACACTTCCTAGCTATAAAGGCTATTAATTCAGTCAGTGCCTTAACATAGAAGTATGTTAGAGAAAGTTTCTGAGAAGATAAAGTCCATATGTGATTGGTTAGAGACAGAAGAGTTATGTCGAGAACCAGAGAAGACACTTAGAGTTTCAAGTTGGTGATAAAGTGTTTTTGAAGATCTCTCTGTTTAAAGGCATAATGAGATTTGGTAAGAAAGAGAAGTTGAGCTCTCAGTATATTGCTATGTTTGAAATACTGGAGAGGATTGGTGACGTAGCATATCGACTAGAATTACCCCCAGAGGTATCGGGTGTGCATAACGTCTTTCATGTGTCGATGCTACGGAAATATCATCCGGACCCATCTCATGTTATCGAGTATGAGCCATTAGAGATTAGAGAGGACTTAAGCTATGTCGAGAGACCTATTCGGATCTTAGACAGGAAAGATAAGACTTTGAGGTCTAAGACAATCCCTTTAGTCAAAGTACTTTGGCAGCACCACTCTTCAGAGGAAGCCACATGGGAGTTGGAAAGTTTAATGAAAGGGAAATACCCTCACCTATTTCAGTTAGATATGGAAAATTTGGGGGACCAAATTTCCTAAGGTGGAGAGGATGTAAAAACTACAAACTTTGTACCCTATTAGTGAATAAATAAGAGACATGGAGTAAGTTTAGTACTATGATATATTTTGTAAGTAATAATCTTATGCCAAGTAATGAGGATGAAACCTCAATTTAGTGGAATTAGGAAACAAATAATTATATTTTTATGTCATTTGGAAAATCTCATAACTAAGTTCAAAGAATTTAAATATGAACTAATGAGATGCATATATTCCACCAAATACATAGGTAGGTGTGTTTTAATAAAACAAAAGTACACAAGTATACTAAAGGAAATGTAATGTGCTTGAATATTTAAAATAGTTAAAAAATAAAAAAAATAAAAAAAGTAAAAAATAAAAATAAACAAGAGAATAGATATATATATATGTATGGTGTATATATATATATATATGATATGAAATAATGTCAACATAAAATAAAAGAAAACAAAATAAAATAAATAAAACAAAATATGATATACATATACACAAGATGTTAACAAAAAATAAAGAAAACACATGAATAAATAAATAAACCATATAATGATATTAACAATAAAAAAAGCGAATAAACAATATTATATTTTGGAGTTGATAGAAATTTTCCATCAAACCTCCAATCCTGTCAGACAACTCCCACTCTTTCACTTTTACTGCAGTGAAAAAAAAAACATTTCTTGTTTTGCACTTTCTCATCTTCCAGTCGACCCCCACTTCATTTTTTCTTTCGGTCAAAGAGGGGTTGGTCACTGTTACTCTATCTTTCTCAGCTCATTCCCTTCAGACCGTTCTTGTTTGTTTCCTCCCCTGCCATTCGACCATCACGACATTGAAAGGGGTGAAGACCAAAACTGCATCAAGCAACAGAAACTGATGCTACAGATGAAGAAAAACACTGCAGCAACAAGGTGAGCACCAAAAAGGATTTTTAGAAAGCCGTGAGTGTGCGTTTGCAGACTTGAGAACAAGAGCCAAAAGTAGGAGTGAGCAATTGGTCGGTTCGGTCGGTTTCGGTTCACAAAATCGAAAACCGAAAAAAACTGATCCCTTAGGCACAAAACTGAAACCAAACCGAATGAAACTCACAAACCGAACCAAACCGAACCGAATTGATTCGGTCGGTTCGGTTTTGCAAGGTTAAAACCGAATTTAAAGTTTTGGTAAATAAATGTATAAAAGTATATAATATAAACTTGTTTTATTAATATCTCTTACAAGATTTACAACATGTTACCCAAATAAATGCATAAAACTTCACAAAACAAAGATAAATAACCAATATTGTTCATAAATTTACTAACTTAAAAACATAAATATAATATTTATCTAATATATATTTATATTTATAATTTATTTTTTGGGTAAATCGGTTTTTCGGTCGGTTCGGTTTACCATTTATATAAACCGACCACCGACCGATTTAATCAATAAAATCGATTAAACCGAACCGAACAAACCGAAAACCGAACGGTTCGGTCGATTTTTTCGGTTCCAAAATTTTTTGCTCAACCCTAGCCAAAAGGAGGCTGTGCATGGCATTTATGGGTCAAGCATAAGGCAGTAGCAAGGGCTGTACTGGTGGTGTCCCGAACTGAAAATGGAAAAGGAATGGGCTACGAATTTTATGAGTTAGGGTAGGGTTTAAGAAGGCTGAACAGGGGAGGTCTTGTTGGCTGGAATTGTTGTTGAAAAAGAACACTAAAATGAGGGTCTTATAGTGGCAGAACGTGGACAGCTTGTGGGAGTTCTCTGTGTGTGTACTGGAAAAGTTGGTTTTTTGAAGGAGTGTACAGCCTCCGCCCTTCCTTCGTGAGCAGCCAGATTGGAAACTGAAAGGGAAAAACCTCCGGCTGGAAATGGTGGCTAAGCAAGGCGTGAGGGTGGCCACTCGTGAGGGGTCTTCCAAGGGCTATCCAAAGCTGCCATAGGAGGGTGTTCTACACCCAGTTGTTGGAAATGCAAGGTAATCGAAATAACAGGAAAATAAAAGAAGAAAAATAAAAAGAAAGGAATAAAGGAAAAAGGAAATGAATTAAAATATATATGTGGTACATATATATAGATGAAAATATATATATATATATATATATATATATAAAGATGTAGGAAAGTAAGGGAATTGAAATTTGGAAATTTATACCATGTAAATGCTATGTATTTAAATATATTATTTACTTGGAAACAAGTAGGAAACAAGAGAAAGAAACAAAATAAAAAGAAAAGAAAATACATAGGTTTAAATGTATATATATATATTGCTATATATATTTGTATATTTGGAAATGAAAGAATAAAATCTAAGAATTTAGATTACACTAGTATCAAATACCCATATATATGTACATATATATTACTTGTATATATATGTATGTATGCTACTTGCCAAAAAACGAAGAAATAAATAAATATATGTACGTATAGTGCTTATATAAAGACATATAGTAAATTCTTAGAAATTTTATTTTTGATAATGCTGAATACATACATATATATATATATATATATATATATATATATATACTACTTACTTGAAAACTAAATTAGAGACAAAGAAAAGAAATGCAAAGAAAGGAAAAAGAGGTTTGTTGAGATATAAATACAAGTATAATTGTATAAGTGTTTAAGATATAGTTATAATTATATAACTATTCGATTATATATAAATATATATCTAATGAAAGGAAAATAGCATATACAACCTAATAAACCTCTTATTATTTTATAAAGAATATAAGCAAAGAGTCATTAAATCGAATAAGTAATGTTTGGCGAGACACATAAAGAATTTAGCTCTTCGCCAAAGAAATGAGTTGGGATAGTTTGGATTCTAAGCTATACAATTGATATGTGATCAAAACGTAGTTAAGACATGTTATTGAAACATCATTTGATTTAATTATAGTGAATTTGGAGCGGTGTAGGAGTTTAGCTTGAGTTGAAGATCGAGGAAAGATAACCTACTAAGCATTGAGGTAAGTGGGTTAAATAAATCTTACTAGTATCATCTCATAAGAGATGAAAGAACCCTCATTAAATAATTAATTAAATTTATATAGGATATTGGTTGGACATTACGGGTAAGACAAATAGAATAAGTATGGTAGGATTTTTAAATCGGACATAATGTGCCTGTGAAATATGCTTATTTGAAAGGTGATTTTGTTGTGAATTGTGTAATGTGTTATATGTGATGGCTCTCTTATGATTACTGAACATGTTAACATATTGTTATGCTTCGAGTATGAATTTGTGATTTGAATATCAAATATACACATCGCGCCCGATGTTGAGTTAATAAACCTCAATTAGCACCTAGTCATATTTGTCGAAATCTGTACCGTGTGAGCCACCTCTAAAGTCCTTCGGGAACTAAGTGCTACACAAGTTTTGATGTAAAGGCCAAACCGAGCAAAGACTCGATTTATGTACCGTGTGAGCCACCTCTAGAGTCCTTCAAGAACTAAGTGCTACACGAAAGCAAAGACTCGATTTCTGTACCGTGTGAGCCACCTCTAGAATCCTTCGGGAACTAAGTGCTGCACGAGTTTTGATGTAAAGGCCAAACCGAGCAAAGACTCGATTTCTGTACCGTGTGAGCCACCTCTAAAGTCCTTCGGGAACTAAATGCTACACGAGTTTTGATGTAAAGGCCAAATCGAGCAAAGACTCGATTTATGTACCGTGTGAGCCACCTCTAGAGTCCTTCAAGAACTAAGTGCTACACGAAAGCAAAGACTCGATTTCTGTACCGTGTGAGCCACCTCTAGAATCCTTCGGGAACTAAGTGCTGCACGAGTTTTGATGTAAAGGCCAAACTGAGCAAAGACTCGATTTCTATACCGTGTGAGCCACCTCTAGAGTCCTTTGGGAACTAAGTGCTACACGAGTTTTGATGTAAAGGCCAAACCGAGCAAAGACTCGATTTCTGTACCGTGTGAGCCACCTCCAGAGTCCTTCGGGAACTAAGTGCTACACAAGTTTTGATGTAAAGGCCAAACCGAGCAAAGACTCGATTTCTGTACCGTGTGAGCTACCTCCAGAGTCCTTCGGGAACTAAGTGCTACACGAGTTTTGATGTAAAGGCCAAACCGAGCAAAGACTCGATTTCTGTACCGTGTGAGCTACCTCTAGAGTCCTTCGGGAACTAAGTGCTACACGAGTTTTGATGTAAAGGCCAAACCGAGTAAAGACTCGATTTCTGTACCGTGTGAGCCACCTCTAGACTCCTTCGAGAACTAAGTGCTACACGAGTTTTGATGTAAAGGCCAAACCGAGCAAAGACCCGACTTCTGTACCGTGTGAGCCACCTCTAGACTCCTTCGGGAACTAAGTGCTACACGAGTTCCGACGAAATATGAGAAATCGTAGGATATTGTGACGAAAAGTAAGTGATTGTGATTCGTGAATGCGACGAATGTTGAAGGATGGAATAGATCTTATGCATATGACATATTATGTGTGTAATTATTGGATTATGTTTATATATGCCACTTGAACGTGTGCTACTTGAATATTCGTTTCTTTCGATTATTGGATTATGTTTATATATGCCACTTGAACGTGTGCTAATTGAATGTTCATTTCTTTCGATTATTGGATCATGTTTATATATGCCACTTGAACGTGTGCTACTTGAATGTTCGTTTCTTTTGATTATTGGATCATGTTTATATATGCCACTTGAACATGTGCTACTTGAATGTTCGTTTCTTCCACACTTAATCATACTGATAAAAAGAATGATGTCTTGTTAAATCAAGAATGGAATGAAAGCATGAACAAGTTTATGACGTCTGTGCACTTACGGAATGATAATAAACCTTAGTATAATCCATACATGCTAATTTACAATAACTCAAGCATGTATGATCGTGTTTTACGATATGAGCCTAGTATGTACTTATTTAAACTACTTACTGAGCCGTGGATTGCTCACCCCTTAATTTAACATCTGCGATCATACAAGTTGATAGTCAGCTCAGGCTTCGTGTAGGCTCCTGGGAAACTGTACCTAGTAGTGGTACTCGTTTGCGTTTTTCAGAGCTAGCATTTTGTATTTTGAGGTATACTATTCGTATATCATTTTGATGATCATGTGTACGTTAATTTCACAGTACTAGGAAAGTATATGGGATGTAACTTTGGATCGCACTAGATGACTATGTGAGTCTAGGTGGTTATCGAGTCTGATCCGAGTCCTAATGTATGTTTTGAATTATATATAATGGGGTAGATACGAACTTAGTAATGGTTAAACTCTCGAGATCTTTGAAACACATGATTGCATGAAACTGTGGAGAAACACCAGCTGCTGTGTTATATGATTTAAAAATGTGTTTTAGTGCAGGAAATTATACCTGGGAAAATTGATAAAATACAAAGGGGAGGTTTTCGACCTGTTTCTTTTGGGAATAGTAAAATAAGAAGAAAATCATAAGAAAAACCTCTTTGAGAAACGTGTCATAGCTCGAGAAATAATATGAGTAAGATAGGATCGGAATTTAGATACTACACTAACACCGAATACAAACCGTAAGTAAAGAAAAAAAATTTGGTTCGAAATTTTCATAAGAAATCAAGTAAGTGTTAAGTGGACGTCATTGGCCTTCAGGTCGTGACAGATTAAACTACAGTCGGCTAGGGATCCAGATAGAATAAGGTAGATATTTTAGAATACCATACTTGTTCCGGAACCTAGAAGCAACTGTAAAGAATACTAAATTCGTTGTTTTTAAAGCGATATAATTTTCGTTTTTCCACAGAGTAAACCACTTATTTCTTTTGACTTCAATACACTTTAAAACACGTGACAGTTTAGCAATAAAAATAGTGGTTTACGTCTCTTATCTTCAGTACAATAAAAACAGTACAGTACAGTGATTTGTAAATATCCAATCATTGGATAATTACTTCTTCGATTATCTCTATCTTAGAAATAATTCTTATGTTATTCTTTTAGAATAAACATTTATTTCTCTTTTCAAATCGGTAACCGTATCATACTAAAACCCCGTAAGAAATTCATTTAAAATAGTCATAGTATCGATATATGCAGAAAACAAATGTCATAATAATGCATTTCATACTTTAAATCATTGTATGAATTCTTTAATACATATATGAAAAATATTTACTTGTTTCAAACATGCATCATACTTTAGAAACTTAACATCATAATTAATAAAACTTATCATACAGTTCATGGAGACTAGGCGATATCATATAGCTATTATGCAGGTCATGACACATCATCCTTCGAAGAGGGAACAGAACATCATCCTCCGAAGAGGGAACATAATACCTATGGCCATGGTATGAGCTGTAGACCTGATCAGGGTCGTACAGCGAACATTGCACCACAAAGGACCAACATACCCACAAGGGATGAAAACATGCACAATGTGGGTGAGAACATGCACGACGTGGGCTAAACATATGCCACAAGGGATGGAAACATGCACAATGTGGCAAGCATGACAAGCAATAACATAAACTATAGGAAGGCCTTAGTCTCAAATCTTACTTACTTATGTAACTTCTTAAATTATACGTTTGGTACAAAATAGTAAGGACTGGGTGTGCCTGGGTCTAAGTTAGCCAGGGGTTTGCCACTCCGATCACTGTTTCGAAAAACATACTTATTTACTTTCTTACATAAAAAGCTTATTGAAAAATATGCATAGAAATCATAAGGTTCGTTTAGCTAATTATCAAAAGACTATGGGAATTAATTTCAAAACGAAATTCATGCTTCAAACATTTCTTTATAAATTACGATGAAGACGGTTTGCAAAATCATCACTGAAAATATAAAAGGCCAAAACTGTCATTTTTCCACCATAAAACACATATGTATGCTTTTCTGTGCATTTAATCAAAAACATGGTTTTATAATTATCGAAATTCAAATAAATTATTTTTATAATTTATGAAAATAAAATATTTATTTTCTAACTTTAAATTCCCATCACCATTTTTCCTTTAAAAACACGTGTATAGACCTATAGTCTCGAAATCATAGGTTGTTCATCATTTCTTAACCTTTATGGAACTTTCATAATTAATTATTTCCATAATTAAAATCATAAAGGTTTTATATGAATTTAAGTGAATATTTATAAAAATATTCACTTCAGTCTTTTTTTCGTTTTCTTCTCGTTTCACGTGAAATATCACCTACATGATGAAATTTCGGTGATTTCCTTTTTACCATTCACGAAAACATGAATATTTTAAAATCAATTATCATTATATTCATGTTTTATGAAATTTACTTAATTTCTCGATTTTTGTACCTAAAAATCGTTTCACGTGAAATAAAATCATTTATTATGATTTTCGGTGATTTTCGGTAAATTTTAGTAATTATTCGATAATTTTTCGACAGTATAACGACTGCCAATTTGGCTAGCCTCTTGCACGAAAAATACAGTTTATATTTCTCAACTGGTATTTCACCACAATTTGAAACCGATAAATTACCACAATTTGAAAACTAATCATTGTCAATTGCATTTATAAATTAAATGCATAATTTAAAACATGTGGCCGAATATCCTTACAGGCGGCACATGTCTCCCTTACCTGTTTCGGGTTGACGACTGACTCTCGAAGGTCGTGCCCGTGTTCACCTCGCCCGATTCCATCGACTCGGTCATCGAGGAAATTTTCTGGAAATTAAATTCTAAAATTTAGAATTTTTCCATAATTATTTAAATAAATAAATTATTTAAATAATTTAATACTTTCCAGGATTTCTTACCGATTCCCGTAGTTCTCGGGTTTTCGAATTCTCGAAATTTCCCGTAATTTTCGAAATTCTCCTTTTTTCCTCTCTTTTTCTTCCTTTTTTTCTTTTTTCTTTCCTTTCTTTTTCTTTTTCTTTTCCTTTTTCTTTTTCTTTTTCTTTTTCTTTTTTCCCGTCAGCCGGTTTAGCCTTCTTCCTCATCGGTTCTTCGTCGGCGGCTGGTTCTCCAGCGGTTCGACTGCTTCTCAGTTGGCCGGCGTTGAGACGAACTTGCCGGTGGCCTCAGCTCGGCCTAGATCGGCGGCACGACGGCGGATCTACTCAGTTTTACCTCGGTTTCTTCTCCTCCTCCATCGGCCTTCCTCTGCCGTTCACCGTGCCTCGGGTGGCCTCCATCCTCTTCCTCTTCCTCTTCCTCCGGCGATTCTTCGGTGGCAGTAGCAGTGGCCAATTCCGTCGGCACCGCGAGATCCTCTTTCTTTTTCTTTTCCGGGTTCCGCCGATTTCTGCCTCTTTTTCGTTCATTTCACTTCATCTTTCTGTCACCGGCCTCCTCGCTTCACTTCACCGGCATCATCTCCTCCCTTCCTCTCTCTTCTCATCGCCTGCGGCGGTAGCTTTGCTGCCGGCGGCCTCTAGCTGGGAAGGGATCGGGCTCTGTCCCAATTCCTTCTTATCTTTTTTTTTTTTGTTTTAATTTTATTATATACATATTATACTATATATAATTATATATATAGTATAGTACTATATATATGTATTATATACAAAAATATGTATATATATTATATATTACAAATATATATATATATATCTAATATATATTATGTATACATACATACTTTAAAATAGAATAACATTTATATATATTTATATAATGAAATAATACAATATATATTGCATGTACAATATATATTTTCTTCCTCATTTTCTTATTTAATTTGGATTTCCATTTATCCAAATTAATTTCCTCCATATAATTTATCAATTCCTTAACTTCATTATTTACGGAATTTTCAACAATATTCCATCTTGTAAATAATTCCTTTATTTAATTTAATTTATCTTTTACATTTAAAATTAAATTTTCGAATAAGTAATATAAAAATTCAGAAATTTGCGGTTATCACATAGAGGCTGCACATTGAGCACCCGAGGCAGCATTTATAGATCCCGGAGGTATATTTATTTTATTTTATATGTTCAGACTTTTGATTTACGGTACTACAGTGTTATATGAAATTAGGGGATGTAAGTATTGATTTAAAATACAACTTGTAAATATTTATTTCCGTTAATTATATTAAATTACGAAAATCGTGTTTTCAGTGAATTAAATGTTGAAATTAAGATATCGCAGACAACCTAACCTGTTCATGTGTGTTGAAAATGTGAAAAAAAGGTGTAAAATACTGTGTATTTGGGATGTGACAGAAAATGAAACAAAAAGAACAGGAATAATAGTTATAGATGCTATAGGGAAGCGTTTTGAAAGTAAGTACTGAATGATTTGGAGTGATTAATGGAATTAGGTTTAGTTAGTATGATCGGAAGTGATTGATGGTTTTTGGTTTAATTGGAAATGATAACGTGATCGTAGTGGAGATAAATGATATAAGTAAGAATGAGAATCGTTAATGAATGAAACATATAGGATATTGAAGTATTATGGAAATGAGTATTGAACGATAGGAAATGATTAGTAAAATTGTGGTTGATTGGAGACGATAAAATGATCGCGATGAATATAATAGGTATAGGAATTGAAGAGAACAGAAGGAAAACAATGCAATAGTTAGTGAACGGTATAGATATTGTATAGGAAAATTGAGAGTCAAGATGAACAAATGAGATGGATATTGAACGACCAAGAATGATTGATTGAAGTGTGCATTATTTGAGGATCATAGGATGGTTGTATAAGATATAATTGATATGGATCAAATTGATAAATCTCAAAGCAATGAATGACCCAAGTACTTGTGTTGAATTTGGAGGACCAAATTCCTTAAAGGTGGGGAGGATGTGAGAACCCTAATTTTCTCATATTCAATAAAAAAATATTACTTTTTAAAATATTTAAATGAAGGGTTTGTTCGATAGGGTTCAATGAGGTACTTGGTATGGCCCCACCAAGACTTTCTCTATCTAGATCGAAGTGAGACCCAAAATGATGATATTTGAGGTGAAATAAGAATATAGAATGAATCTGCATTTCAAAATCACCTCACTTGAGTATATTTTGAAAAGCGAAAAACAAATTCAAAACTGACGATCGTGTCCATACCTCAAAAGAAATTTTTTGAATAACGGTTAACCCAAATTGACTTTGAACCCAAAAACTGTCATAGGATAATCCCCACGTAAAATAGTTTCACGTGGATCCAGCTTGTGAATTGAATTTTGCGGAGGTGCTAAAAACAAAGAGAACAAAGTGAAAAGCTTTCGTTAATGGGTAGTTTGGTAATTTCACTACTCATGATCGGTCAAACCCACTTGAGAATCAATAATTGACCATGTTTGACCAAAATGTATAGAAAATAATAAAAATAAAATATTAAATTTGAATTTAAAAATTTTAAAATAATGTTAGGACATAAATGGAAATAATAGAATTTTACAAAGGTATTATGGTCATTTAACATGAAGACGGGTCAAATGGTTAATGTTTGACAACAATTGCCTTAAATAAATTAAATTTAATTAAAATAAAATTTAAAATTCGAAATTTGAAAATAATAAGATATTTGTATTGGCATAATGGTAAATAGTGAAAGTTAAGAGGGGCAAATTGGTCATTTGATATATGAGCTGAAAATATCTTTATAAATATAAAAAAAACCCAAAATTTTTTGCTTAAACATACTATCTAGCCCATCATTCTACTGCAGCTTCCTTCTTCTCAATTTTGGCCTCACGTTGCCATCACCTTCACCATGCAAAACCTTCAATTCAAGCCTCCAAATCACCAAGCACCTTTAACAAACCTTGTCCCTCACCTCAAGACCTATCTAAAGCTGGAATTTGGTGGCATAATTTCAGCACTTGAAGGATGAAATCCCTGCTGGACAGATTCTATCCTGATGGAAGGTAAGAGATGGTGATGCTTCCCTTAATTCCAAGTATGGTTTTAGGTTGTGCTATGCAAGGGAAACATGTTTATGGTCTTTGTTTGAATCAAAATTTGGTGTAGGAATGCAAAATGGTTTATGCCATAATGGAGTTATGTGGCTGTGATGATTTTCATGTATGGATAGTATGAAATGATAGTATGTAATGTAATAAGCACAACCATGCCCATAAATTAGCCAAGTATTAAGCCGGGTACAAAATTATGCATTCAGCCAAGGTGATAGATTGATGAAGATGATGAAATCTTGATGAATTTGGCGTGTATGATAAATGTAGGAGGTGAATAAAGACTAAACATAAAAATTGAAATGAGAAAGGAATAGAATTGTGCATGAAACAAAGTGTAGAATGTAAAATGTGCTGAAAGGGCAAACCTATTGCACTATCCTGTCCGAGTCCCATCTTTAAATATTCAATTTAGGAGTTTTAAAATGAGATAAATTCTATAAAACTTATGGTAGATAGCCTTATGAGTTACAAGAAATTCAGTTTTAGAATCACCTAATTTGGATTTTTGTAGCTCAAAATATGTGCAAATGAATGCAGGGCACTATACCCAAAAAAGTGACCCAAATGGTTGACTTTGAAAAATTGTAGAAAATAGACCAGATTGAATTTGGATGCAAGCCAAACATTTCTGAAAAGATAAATAAGTTAGAAATAATATAGTTTTGAGTTTACACAATTTGGACAATGCTGCACTGAGATATAAATTTATTTGTGCATAGAGGTCAGTACACAATCTGCCAAAATGCAACTGAAAACATAGTAATATTGAGGAATTAGTAAAAATGACTTAGAAATGATAAAATTATGAAACTTACTATTCTGAATAGGGAATTGAATTAGGATTCATAAGGTTCTAGACTCATAATGTTTGGACATCCTTATAATGAGGAATGTAATTTTTAATATACAAAGGTCAAGAAACCACCTTACCAAACAGACAGAATTGGGCTAAACTTTGGAAAATTGTTATTACTGAATGAATTAGAAAATATGCCTTACGCCTTTGAATAGGGAATTAAGTTAGGTTACATATAAAATTGACGGTGTATTAATTGATGTCTAATATTTTCGGTTGTGAGCAAAAAGCCATCAATAGGTCTGAAATTCTTGCAAAAAGTAATGTTACTTATTTAGTGCATGGGATGAAGAGAAAGATTTCAAAGTGTAGAACATTCTTTATAATTGAAGAATTAAATTTTAACTGTAATTCGATATTGTTTGGCAGCATTGAGTTTGAGAAATTAAGTGGCTAAGTTGTGCGAATCAGATTTGTTATACTGCATTGTAGTTGAGGTAAGGAACATGTATAAGAGTTGCATAGGAAACGTTTTAATTACATCGTATATTCTCGGAATCAAACCGTAACCGTTTCACGCCCAATACTCCTGAATGTGAAAATAGAAATTTATTTTATGTTCATACAAGTCTAATTATGATTTTATTTGCATGAAATATATTATTATTATTATTATTATTATTATTATTCTTATTAGTTTACATGAAATGACTTATATGAATTGGATTACATGAAACAGTTTTATATGAATTGAATTATATGAAATGATTTACTTGAAATATTTAAATTGCATAAGCTGTAATTTTTATGATTTACCATTTGTGTCCAAATATGTTGTTGTATAATCAAAGCTTCGTATAGAGTTTTAAATGAAGTTTATCTTGTCTCAAATATAATAATTATTTCCTTTGTATGGTTTTAGACTGATTGCAGATAATTGCTATTTAAAATGATTTCTACTATGAATTATATGATTTATGAAAATGATTTGAACTGACTAAAGATAATTGCTATTGAAAATGATTTCTGCTGTTGAATGAAATAATTTATGAAAATGTTTTGAGACGGTTGTCCCCTAGTGATCATGCATACTGTTATCGACTTTGAGACCTTGATCAAGTTTGCAGAGTACCGTTATATTGATTGATATGACCATGGGAATATGGTTAAACCAACAAGTTTCTACAGTGAGCACGTGACCAGTGTGATCCGTGACTAATTGACGATGGCCATTCGTTATTATATCGGCCCTACAGAGATACCGAATCATCCTACAGGGATACCAAACCGGCTCTATGAGGATATCGATATTGTTTCATCCCTCCAGGGATACCGTATCGTGCGTGATTTTATTGGATGTGAATGTCTCCATTATACTGTACCGTTTTTACCCATACTGAATTGTTTATCGATACTGAACTGTTTACCAGAATTGAACTGTTTACTACACTATTTATTGAACTGTTAATGGATTTTCACACTGAACTGTTACTGGATTTTACCTTGAACTATTTTACTGGATTAATTGATGTAAATTATTTACGTATTGCATTACTACATAAAAGTGATTTTAAAGTGATTTAAAAGTAAGTTATATTGTTTATTCATTTATCATTCAACTGTTTATTCCCTATTGTCACTACTAGGGATCGAGACACAAAATGTATTTTAAAATACCTTCCATACTCCATCCGGTTACCGAGCCGAATATAGTATCTTTCCTATAGTGTACCCTCGTGAGCTGTTAGGAAATAAATATTTTATTTTAATATTCTCATTTAATATGTCTTTTTCATAAGTAGTGAAATATATTATTTTGTTTAATAGCATATAGTACATGCTTTTATATATGTTTCTTATTGAGCTTTTCCTAAAGCTCACCCCCTTGCTCACCATTCCAAATAGCTCATCAGAGTGCTTGCCAACCGCTGCCTCAGGTTAGTAAAGAAAATTACTAGAAGTTTAAAGTATTAAGTGAACAGGTATATATATATAGAGAGAGAGAGAGAGAGTTTTATATTTATATTCAGATTTATAAATGCAAAGCGATGTATTCATGATGGGATGTAAACAGTGTATGTTAAATTAAATGATGTATATAAACTAGCGGATATAATTTTATTGAACTACTATAAATAGAATTGTAAATATTATGATATAGATTTTATACTAATTTCTCAATTTATTATTTATGAATTAATTAATTAAATGGTATAAATATTTAATTGAAATGAATAATTGTAAATTGAACTTACATCGACACCAAACATAAACCAACTGATAACGAATGACTGAATAAGAAAGATAGTATCGAAATAGAAAAAGTTAGTTCAAAATTTTATAACTACAGACGTTATAGATTTATCCGTCCCAGTGTGTCTCCGTGGGCTATGCCTGTACTATTTGTCTAGAAGAAAGATGGCAGCTTACGGTTGTGTATTGACTATAAGTTGCTTAACAAGGCTATCATTAAGAATAAGTATCCCCTACCCAAGATTGACGATCTATTCGATCAGCTCAGAGGTGCCGAGGTATTTTCTAAGATAGATCTCCGGCGGGCTATCATCAGTTGAATATACGGGAGTAAGCTGTCCTTAAGACGACATTCAGGGCTCGCTACGGACGTTATGAGTTATTAGTGATGCCCTTCGGATTAACAAATGCCTCCTGCAGCATTAATGGGTTTGATGAATGAGGAGTTTAAACCATACATGGATAAGTTCGTGATAGTATTTATTAATAATATACTGGTTTATTCCAAGTCACAAGAGGAGCACGAGCAGCATCTCTACATAGTCTTGCAGACCTTCAGAGACTGGAAGCTGCATGTGAAGTTCAGTGTGAGTTCTTGCTAGATCATATCACATTCTTGGGACATGTTGTATCGAAAGGCGAGGTGTTTATAGATCCGTCAAAGATAGAGGCCATTGTGCAGTGGGATATGCCTAAGACAGTGACAAATGTATGAAGTTTCTTGGGTCTAGCCGAATACTACTGTCGGTTTGTAGTGGGATTTTCAAGACTAGCTGCTCCACTGTGTGAGACCCGATTTTATAATATTGTACACCATATTTTGTAAATCATTGATAGTGGAAATAAATTAATTAGTGAAATTAAATAAAGATTGAATGTGGATTTCCACTTTGGATTTTGGAATTATTGGATTTATAATTTATAATATGGTGTATAAGAGGTGAATAAATATTAAATAATGAAGTGGTGGCATAGATATGAACAAGGAAGTAAATTTGAAAATTTGTAAATTTAATATAATTTCAATGGCATGAAAAAAAATAAAAGAAATGATTTTTTAGAAGGAAATTAATTTATTGGACATGTGATCAAACTTGAGGTGGTTGGAATATATAAAAGAAATGAAAACAAATCCAAACCATGCAACAATTTACTGCTGTGTGCTACTCGGCTAAAGGCAAATTTTATTGCAAACTTTATGGTGTAAAATTTGATAAATAATAGCAGATAAAGAGGATGTTAATAATTGGATATATGGTTAAATTTTATTGGCTGATATATATATATATATATATATATATATATATATCAAAAGAGGAAAAATGAATCAAAGAAAGTGCAGCAAAAGGGGATAGTACATCATTCATTGCTGCCGTGAATTATCCAGCTGGAGATTTTAAAGGAATTCAACCATAAATTCCATAGAATAAAGTGCAATATAGATAATACAAAAAGGAAAAGAAATTATAACTTACCATGTGAATAATTTTCATTGGTTGAAGATTACGAAAAGGAGAGGAAAGTTAGTCAAAACCGAACAGCAAAGTAACCCCTCCTAACCGTTCCTTTTTGCTGCAAGTTTCTTCAAATTTTAATGCTCAATATGACATGAAATGATGAGGAAAATGGATAAGTAAAAAAGGTGGCAAACTCCTACTGAATGTTATGAATAAATGGATGGTTAAAGAGAACAAAACTCAGCAAAATCTTCATCTTCTCATCGATTCCCCTGCTGTCCATGAGAAGTCTATGTTGGTTGCAAATTGTGTTCTGTTTTGTACCCATTTTATTCAAGGAAAATTCAACAAATTATATCCTCTTGATACCTAACCATCTAACCCTTTCCCATCAACCTTTTCTCCATTTTTGGAATAGCTAAGAAAAAAGTAAAGTGAGGCTGACGTGAGGCAGAAAATTGTTCTGTGTTGGAGGTGTCATTCGGTCAAGGTAAGCTATTTGGATTCTTATGGTTTTCTTGATATTCAATGGTATATTTCTATGCTCTACAACATACTAAACATAGATATAGCATTGTTTTTAGTTAAATCCTTTTAGAATAGGAGAATAGAACAAAATGAGATTTTGTTATAAATGAGAAGAAGCAAGAAACTTGGTTGGAAATTGTATGAAGATGATGAGAAATGATCAAGAGAATGTAAATAAATTGAATAGAAAGCTTGGAACTATGAAATGATGAAGAATCAAAATTTGGCTATGGAAGGGAGTTTCGGTTTGGCATGAAAGCATAGGAAAATTTTATGAATCATGCAGGAAAATAAGAGGGAAAAGTTCACGTGGACAAAACCTACCAATTGGAAACAATTAAATGAAGGATTGAAAGTCAAGGAAATGACCATGATGAGGGTTTCGGCCATGACCTTGTTTAAGCATGAAAATATGCTGAATTTTGGGCTTAATGGTAGAAAATGACTATAAAAATTAAAAGAGAAAGATTGGGGAAATTAGAACCGAAAAAGAAGTTAATATGAAAAAGTTGAGTTTTAGCACCAGTATAATTTATACTGGTTATGCATATATTATAACATTAATGGCTGCAATTTTGTGAAAGTTAGTGGCTTAAAAAAATATTAATAATTTGTGATAAAATTATTTTGTAGCCGGGAATTATGAGTTTCAGTAAACGTAACCAAGAAGCTCGGCTTCGTAAGACATGTAAGGGAGAAGTGTGTGAGTTGTAGGGATATAATGAATGCATGTTTTGTTGAGATGAATTTTATGAAAATGTTGGAAGCATGATTTGGTTTGAAACATGCATGAATTATGGTTGAAAAGCTGGTTTATATACTATAATTTCAGTGCAGGAGGATAGGAATCTGCAGATGTTATGCTGCCGAAAAATTTATTGAAAATATTCTAAAATATTATAAATATTTTAGATGCTTGAAATTGAGTCAAATGACATATTTGGAAACCATATATATAAATTTTCCATAAAATGGAAATTATGAGAGAAATATGAAAATTAAATATTCATGTTTTAAAATTTTGCATAAGTGAGAAATTAATTATGATTTAAATGATTTTAAATATTCAAAATGAATATTTATATATTTTCTCACTTTATACATGAATATTTACCGACTGATTTACTGTATTTGGAAAGGGGAAAATAAATACCTTTTTGGAAATAATTATTTAAATAAATGATTTAATTTATGAAATTTCCTTAAAGGTATTTTAAGAGAAAATAAATTGATTTTGAGACTTAGGCCCTAACATTCATTCTTACTACTTTTACTGTTCACGTGGCTGATAGACTCGCCAAGTCATCAGCAATCCTGGAGTCACCTGGCAAGTGTACTTAAGGACTACCCTTAGATTATGGCCATAGATCTAGACTGTTACTGTACTGTGTCCCTTAGTGAATGATACTGTGTCCCTAGTGGATGATTATAGTATGATACCATGTAGGGTGATGCTTAGTCTCAACTTACTGTTTATTGATACTGCACTGTGAATCATTGATTTATGTTTTACTGAAACTATGAACTATTGTTTATTACTACTGAACTGTGATTCACTGTTTAGTGCTTTATTGAACTGAAAAAGTTCTTATTACTGTTTACTGAAAGGAATCACGAGAACTTACTGTTTACTGAAATGAAATTATTGAATACTATTTACTGTACTGTGAATTTACTGAATTACTAAACTGAAAGTACTGTTTACTGTTTATTGAAAGAAATGAGCAGCACTGTTTGTTGGAGAAAAGAATTATGGAAATCATTTCAAAAATAGAAATAACTATTATACTGTTAAATCCATTATTTGGATATTTGGAAACTACCGTACCAGATATGATTACTACGGTTTCTACGGTTTTACATCTATTGTTACTATACTAAGGGATTTAAGTGTTTATAAATTTAAAATGTTCCAAAGTGAACATTTTATTATTCCTAAATTGAAAAAGGTTCACTAAAACCCTTTTTTATTTACTAAAATGAATTTTACTGAATACTATCCTTTTACACTGAACTACATTGTGAAATATGGTTTACTGAACTGAATCGTATTGAATACTGTTTACCGAACTGAGATGAGAATTAGTGTTTATTGGGAAAGAACATTATGAAAATTATTTCTAAAATAGAAATAATTATTAAACTGTTTATCTAGTAATTTGGATTTTTATATAAGCTACTGAATTGAAAAGATATTTACTGTTTCTACAGTTTTAAAGTGACTGTTCACTGTACTGTTGTTCACTGTACTATCACTTGTTTTGAAAAGGATTACTGAAAAGAAATGTTAAATGGTTTATACCATTTATTACTTATGAGAAATGGAAGTTAATTTGTTTTAAAATAAAACAAATTATTTAATTACTCTCTATAGTCGTTCTGGGTTTCTGAGACAAAACAGGTATTTCAAAATACCTTCCATGCTACATCTGGATTTCCCGGCCGACTATAATATCCTTCCTTACAGTGCTTAGTACACCATCAGGAAAATAAGTGTTTTGCTGCATATAGATTTCATTATATTAAGCAGATATGACTCCTTTACTGAGCACGTGGTTCGCTCACTCCGTTATTTTCCAACATTCCAGATAAATTGCAAGGATGATTTGAGAGCTTCCCAGATAAATAGAGTTATGAATTTGCACATTGGGGCAAAGTACGTCAATTTTAAAGGTACAGTCACATCTCTTTTATATTCAGACATATGTATACAGTACTACTTTATTATAAAATATAAACAGGAATTGTAAAGTGTAAGGAATATTGTAAAAATTTTATATTTCGAATTAATTAAATAAATAAAAGTTTATCATTTATTACTGTATTGTGCAAGTGTTAAAAGCATCACAGACAGCCCAACTCTAAAATCGTGTGTAAAATATGTTATTTACTGTACTGTGGATTGTTACAGATTTAATGGTATCAGAGCAAGGTTGGCCTGACGTCTGTCGATGCTTTTAGAACAAAAAAGTTTTGAAAAAGGTTAACATCTCCTATAGTACTGTATATTCTGAATGTATAAAGAAAATAAGTGAATGTAAATTGGGTTAAATGTTTTAACTAGTGTGGAAGTTTATGAATTAAGGATGCTAAAGAGGGATAATAATCCTAGAATTTTTACCTGAAATAGATGATCTTATAATCTTAAACGAAGGTCTATTAGGTAAGGAATAAAAATGAACTCGATGAGGGCCCCACTGAGACTTTTATATCCGGATCGAATTAAGATCTTACAATGATGATATAGGAGTGGAATGAGATATCATCAGTTAATAAATCTTAAGGTCACCTGTTGAATGTATCTTACAGGGAGAGAAAGTAATGGAGAAATGACAAATATGCCTCTATATTGAAATAAATTCTTTTGAATCTTAGTAAACCAAATTGATTTAGAATTGACTTATTTTGATAGAGTAATTAATGGTGTAAAGGATGTATTACACACAAAATAGTCCTACTATTAACCCCATCTATACTCCAATGAGTAATACGACTCGGAGTGTATACTGTGGAAAGTCTTGAGGTAGTTGGCCCTATTATGGATTCTTCAGGGCTTGAATTAATCATGGAAAGATGGGGTATATTGAATTGGGGATTATTGGATATTATGAAAAGTGATACGCTTATTGAGGGTGACTGAAAAGGTGAATGGTGCATTAATGATTAAATATCAGTGTTATCAAGTCTGGTTCTATATAATTCTTCTGTTTCTTATGAGTATAAATCAGATATTTATAGAACCAAAATATTTTGAAATATATTTTACAGAATGGTATATTATGAAGTGAAAACATACATGAGTGAATCGATATGAAATATATGTTAAATGATTTGAAAGTTACAAGCATGTATTTTGAGGATACATAATGGAATTACAGGATGTCGATAATGAAACATCCAAATGGTATGAGATCATGATTTAGAAGTTTATCGGATGAATTTCTAAATAGATTTTTGGAGTGATGTGGATTCGAGAGATTATTGACTCGATTCACGACAGGGAGTTTATTCAAAAACTCTCACTGAAAAACATAAAAGGGTCTGAAGAGCTTAAAAAAAATTTCTTCAGATATTAATGAATGAAGAACCAATTTGTAGTGATGTAAATGATGAAAAACACATATGATTTTGGTTTGAAAGAATAAGAATCGAGCATGATTGTGAACTAAATTATGAATGTTCAATAGTGTTATCACTAGAAATGGACATCCATTTATTTAGGATTGATGTTTTATCTAATCCACTTAATGATGTATGTGGAGCCTTAAGATCAATTTATGAAATGAGACTATGAGTTGATGTGAAGAACTTGATATAGTTCTATGAGTTACCTGTGGTACTTAAAGGATAAATGAAATATTTTGTGACATATGTGAATTTAATGAATGAAATATTTCAAGAACATACAAATAAATTATAAGGGTATACAATCATGATATGTGAATATATTTCAATTCAATTGAAGGAAATAAGCAATACCCTTTAATAATTCCATGAACTTCTAGAAAACGGAAAAATCATTGTCAAGTTCAGTAAATATGAATTTCAACTGAACTATATACATTCAGAGACGTATGGTCTCGAGAAATAAAGAGAACCTCAAATTGTCTGAAAAGAGCTTATTGCTAATGAAGTAAGATTTATAGATAGTGACTGGGATATGAAATCTAAGGGGTTACCCGAAAAATAAATGATATGTAAGGAGTTTGTGGAATTGACTGATTCATTGATATGATACATACCTATATGTGAGAAAATCAAATTGAAGAGGATGAATATGTGTGAGTATAGTATTCAAAAATGTTAAAAGGTTTTAACAGAAGAGTACTATACCATATGGAAAAGTAACTGAAGTGATAACTTTGAAAGAATGGTAATGTAATGAGAAGATAAGTCATATGATGATTTGGGAACACGAATTTTGAGGTAGTTCTCAAATCAAAGATTTCATGTGATTATCATATGGTGATGGCTAGAATTAAGATCAAGCCAGATTTAACAGATAAAAATTAGTGATACTCAAAGGAGTAAATAAATGAATAACTGTCAGTCATGTAAATGGATGTATATTGGAATTGTGGAATTGTACAAACAAGGTGGAGATGGAATTGATATTTTGACAAATTCAATTATAGAAAATTGACTGTGAAAAAAATTACATTCCCAGGTACATTTTCCAATTAAGTGATATTACATGTACCATGAGAATTAGGGATATAATGACAACTAAATATGAAAAGTGATATCGGAGAGATTATTACTCAATACTTTGTCCACTATAAGTGAAGATTCATATTAAAACTTGCAAGTGGATTGCAGCTTTAGCACAACTAATGTGAGAATGATTATTGTGGATAGTGAAGAATATGGAAATCATGATGTCATAGAAGTGATTATAGATTGATTTGCCAATTGATTCCTTGATCTCTTGAATGCCATAGTTGATATATATATCTATGAAACTGTGAGAAGGTATGTGGGGTTCTAGTAAGCATTATATGTGATGGGAATCTCTGATTTGCCGTATGCTTATAGAAAATAGAAAATGGCTTTGGGATTCCAAATTTACAGACAGCACTGCTTAGTATTGATATAAATATTTGAGCATAATATGTGAACGCTCCATGATATGATGAGAGTGGGTGCACTGGATGTAAAAGCTATTGGGACAATTACATACGATTGATTAAAATTGTCTAAATGATAGTCACCAAATTATTATCGACTTGGCACTAAATGAGATAATATGTAATAGTGTGAAATTATCTACTGTATGAAAAGAAGTGAAAATTGTTAAATCCCAAAGATGATAAATAATTTCAGGGAGTATAAATTTTATTTTGAAAGAGAAAATGTGTGATTTAAAGGAAATTCAGATTGTAAAAGTATGCTAGCAGTCTCATCCTAAAGTTGAGATTAACTGAAAGTCAGAAATTATATATACGGAAGAAAAGTACCTATATTGGTTGTACGTCCTAAATTAAGTGAAATTTGGATGACCAAATTTCTTAAGGTAGGGAGAAAATGTGAGACCCGATTTTATAATACTGTACACCATATTTTGTAAATCCTTGATAGTGGAAATAAATTAATTAGTGAAATTAAATAAAGATTGAATGTGGATTTCCAGTTTGGATTTTAGAATTATTAGATTTATAATTTATAATATGGTGTATAAGAGGTGAATAAATAATAAATAATGAAGTGGTAGCATAGAAATGAACAAGGAAGTAAATTTGAAAATTTGTAAATTTAATATAATTTCAATGGCATGAAAAAAAATAAAAGAAATGATTTTTTTAGAAGGAAGTTAATTTATTGGACATGTGATCAAACTTGAGGTGGTTGGAATATATAAAAGAGATGAAAACAAGTCCAAACCGTGCAACAATTTACTGCTGTGTGCTACACGGCTAAAGGCAAATTTTGTTGCAAATTTTTATGGTGTAAAATTTGATAAATAATAGTAGATAAAGAGGATGTTATTAATTGGATATATGGTTGAATTTTATTGGCTGATATATATATATCAAAAGAGGAGAAATGAATCAAAGAAAGTGCAGCAAAAGGGGATATGATTACTACGATTTCTACGGTTTTACATCACTATTACTATACTGAGGGATTTAAGTGTTTATAAATTTAAAATGTTCCAAAGTGAACATTTTACTATTCCTAAACTAAAAAAGGTTCACTAAAAACCTTTTTTTCATTTACTGAAATGAATTTTACTGAATACTATCCTTCTGCACTGAACTACATTGTAAATTACAGTTTACTAAACTGAATCATACTAAATACTGTTTACCAAACTGAGATGAGAATTTGTGTTTATTGGGAAAGAACACTATTATTTCTAAAATAGAAATAATTATTGAATTGTTTATCTAGTGATTTGGATTTTTATATAAGCTATTGAATTGAAAAGATATTTACTGTTTCTACAGTTTGAAAGTGGCTGTTCATTGTACTGTTGTTCACTGTACTATCATGTATTTTGAAAAGGATTACTGAAAAGAAATGTTAAATGGTTTATAACATTTATTACTTCTAAGAAATGGAAGTTAATTTGTTTTAAAATAAAACAAATTATTTAATTACTCCCTATAGTCGTTCTGGCTTTCCAGGACAAGACAGGTATTTAAAAATACCTTCCATACTCCATCTGGATTTCCCGGCCGACTATAGTATCCTTCTTTACAGTGCTTAGTACACCATCAGGAAAATAAGTGTTTTGCTACATATAGATTTCATTATATCAAGCAGCATACGACTCTTTTACTAAGCACGTGGTTCGCTCACTCCTTTATTTTCCTATATTCCAGATAAATTGCATGGATGATTTGAGAGCTTCCCTAGATAAATAGAGTTATGAATTTGCACATTTGGGCAAAGTGAGTCAATTTTAAAAGTACAGTCACATCTCTTTTATATTCAGACATATGTATATAGTACTACTATATTGTAAAATAAAAACAGGGGATGTAAAGTGTACGGAATATTGTAAAAATTTTATATTCTAAATTAATTAAATAAATAAATGTTTGTCATTTATTACTGTATTGTGCAAGTGTTAAATGCATCACAGACAGCCCAACTGTAAAATTGTGTGTAAAATATGTTATTTACTGTACTATGGACTGTTACACACTGACACGACTCACACGTAAGGATGTTAAGTTCAAATGGACATATATGTGTGAGCATAGTTTCCAGGAGTTGAAGCCTTTCCTAATGAATCAGGTGGATTCTCGATGTATACAGATGCTTCCGTAATGGGATTAGGATGTGTTCTCATGTAGAATGGTCAGGTAATTACCTATGGTTCTAGACAGCTGAAGGAGCATGAGAAGAACTATCCAACACATGACTTGGAGGTAGCCACTGTGGTGTTTGCATTGAAGATATGGTGGCACTACCTCTATGGAGAGAGATTCCAAGTATACACAGACCATAAGAGTTTGAAATATCCGTTCTCGTAGTGAGAGTTGAATATGAGACAGTGGAGATGGATGGAGCTGTTAAAAGATTACAATTGCAAGATCTTGTACCACAGGGGAAAGCAAATGTGGTGGCTGATGCATTAAGTCAGAAGCACATCGGGATGGTGTCATATATGATGGTCAAGGAATATGATTTGTTGGAACAATTCTTGAGCCTCAGTCTGAATGTTATTTCATCTGATAGATATGGGTTTATAGCTAGTTTTAGAATTGAACCGGATTTGATGGATAGGATCAGAGATGCTCAGAGGAGTGATACCTATTGTATAGAGGTTACCAGTCAGGTGTAGATAGGTGTACAGTCAAATTTTGGGATTGGCACCGATAGTATTCTAAGGTTCAAAGGTAGGATTTGTGTTCCTGATAATTAGCAACTAAAAGAGTTGATATTGACAGAGGCCTACACCTCCAGGTACACTCTGCATCTAGGCAATACTAAGATGTATCAGAATTTGCGGAGAGTGTATTGGTGGCCCAAGATGAAACGAGACATCGCAGAGTTTGTTGCTAGATATCTCACAAGCTAGTAGGTGATGATTGAGCACCAAAAGCCTGTAGTTTTATTACAGCCTCTACCGATTTTGGTGTGGAAATGGGAGCACATTACTATAGTCTTCATTATGGGTTTACTAAGGACTCGAAGAAATATGATGCTATATAAGTGATTGTGGAAAGATTTACGAAGTCTGCCGCTTCCTTGCCATCAGATCTACAAATTCCCTTAATGCCTTAGCCAATTTATATGTGCGGGAGATAGTGAGACTACATGGTGTTCCAGTAAGCATCACTTTTGATAGGGATTCCCGATTTACATCTCATTTTTGAGTGAGATTTCAGGAGGCTATGTGGTCCCGATTGAAGTCTAGCACCGCTTTTCATCTGTAAATTGATGGGCAGTCCGAACGTACCATTCAGACGCTCAAGGATATGTTGAGAGCATGTGAGTTAGATTTTAAGGGCTCTTAGGACGATCATTTATAGTTGGCAGAATTTGCTTATAATAGCAGCTATCAGGCTAGTATCGACATGGCACCGTATGAGGCATTATATGGCAGGCGACGTAGATCCCTAATAGCATGGGAAGAAGTGGGAGATCAGAAACTATTAGCTCCAACTTGGTAGAGCAAGCTTCCCGAGATGTATAGATTATTTGTGAGAGATTGAGGACAGCTCAGAGTTGGCTAAAAGCTATGCAGACACCCGACGCCGACCATTAGAGTTCTCAGTAGGTGATTCGGTTTTCCTTAAAGTCTCACCATTAAAGGGCATAATGAGATTCGGTAAGAAAGGGAAGTTGAGTCCTCGATATATCAGACTGTTCCAGATCTTAGGCCGTGTGGGAGACATGGCATATCGGTTAGCACTACCTCCTGAGTTATCTGGAGTGCATAATGTATTCTATGTCTCGATGCTATGGGAGTACCATCCAGATCCTTCCCATGTAATACATTATGAGCCATTGGAGATTAGAGAAGACATGAGTTACGTGGAGAGAGCTATCCGAATCTTGGATCGGAAGGATAAATTGTTGCTGTCTAAGATGATTCCATTAGTAAAAGTGCTCTGACAGTACCATTTTGAAGAAGAGGCAACATGGGAATTAGAAAGCTTGATGCGAGAGAAGTACCTAGAGCTATTTCAGTGATTGGTCTGGATGAAATTTAGAGGACCAAATTTCCTAAAGGTGGGGAGGATGTGAGAGTCACTTATACTATTACTGTTACACATGTTAGACTTCTCACTGCTACTTAATTCCTGTGTATTTCGCAGGAAATAGGGGAAATAGTGTAGTGGGCCCTATTGGCTCTACAGTGCCCGGATGGAAGTGACACTAGTCAAATAGTGTACAGAGAGCCTAATAAGCCTAAGGTAAGAATTTTGAACCCAAAATCCCTTATTTTATTTTTGAGAAGCGTGCCAACAATTTAGAAAATGACGATTAAAGACATAGCCCAGTGGTATTTTTGTAAATTGTGGTCAAACTAAATTGAATTTTGACCAAGTGTTTAAAGAATGATAATCTACATGAAAATAAATTCTAGACCATGTCAATAGATAGATCGAATTGGTGGTTAAATAAGAAATATACACAATTGGCCCGATAGGGGTATTTTTGTAATTTCACATTTATGGTAGATCAAACCTCTATGGGACCACCTTTATTCATCAAAATATGTTTAATAATAATTTTTAGTGGTGGAATATGAATTTTTGGAGTTTAACTGGATAGTTATAAAAATTACAGAAGCTTAAGGGCAATTTTGTCCAAAAATCTCATAACCATGGGCATTTTGGTAATTTTGCCCTAACCTAAAAGCTTCTAAATTTCTCTACCAAGTTGGCCGGCCACCCACTTCTCTTCTTCCTTCATTCACGTTGCCACCATAGCCAATATAAAGAAAGAAAAGAGAAGCTCGTAAAGCCTTACCTAAACAACCTTATCTCACCAAAACATCTTCTACAAAGTTGTTCTTCTCTTCAAGCTCACAAGCCCATAGTGTAAAAGTGACAAAATTAAGAAGAAAGGGAACCTATACCATTCGGCCAAGAAGAGGTAATTTCATGTTTTTATTTTCTTTTAATTCTAATGGTAGGAAATGGTAAAACTAAGTGTATTAAGCTTGATTTTGATGTTGGATTGAATTGAATCTTTCTAAATCACTCCATAAGGTATTTGGCCATTGATGGAAGACCATGAAACCTTGTGTTTTGATTCATGGAAATGTTGCTAAGCGGAAGAAAGATGATGACTAAACATGAATTAAGTGGTATTTTGTTGAAAAATTGTAAGACTAGCTATGGGTACCATGTGGCCATGGTTAAGGGGAAGGGGTTTTTGTGCTGCATTTTATAAGTTTGAGAGGCCATAATAATGTAAAAATTATGAGGAGTCCACTGGGGCAATCAGAATTAAAATCGAACTTAAATCGGTGAAGTTATGTTTTAGCACCGGTCGAATTTACATTGGTTTAATATTTTCAATGTACAATGTGGCTGCAATTAGTAGTGAAAATTATCTTAAAAATTAAAGTGAGGTGAATTAATAATGTTGTTAGACAGGTAAGGGACGAGTGTGGAAGCCGTAAGGATATTATGAATGCATGATTTTATTGAAAATAATTTACGAAATTATTTTAGAACTCCATTGCTTTAGAATTTTGGAAATTAAGCTTTTCGCTGGTATATTGAACTGTGTTTGAAGTGTAGGAAGGTTAGGTAAATAGCAGTTGTTATGCTGCTGAACTTTCTTGGAAATTTATTAAAATATCACAAAATATTTTAAATGCTTAATTTAAGTGAATTTTGAAATTTTGGCATTTTATTTAATATTTTTCATAAAATGTCATTTTACCAAAAAACAATATTTAAATATTCACTTTATTGAATTTTATCGAAATGAAGATACTGATATGTTCCTATAAGTGTTTTATAATGAAATAGAGTGTTTATAAAAATTATCACTGTAGCATGAATATTTTATGAACTGTTTTTAATATATTGCTCATGTATTACTTTTATACCTTTACGGATTGACTAAAGATTTTAACAAGATTTATAAAATCTCATAAAGGTGTTTATTACAAATTGTTTTGAGACTGTTAGGCCCCATATCATGCTCATGTGTTACTGTACTGTTTCTGTTACTGTTGCTGATTGATACTGTTCATGTCATCAATGTCCTAGTTGTCACCTAATCAGTGCACACTGAGAACACCTATAGACTATGGCCATATGTATTACTGTTACTGCTCCCTTCGGAGATGACTGTTATAGCATGATATATTCTGGGTGTTGCCTGGTCTCCACTTACTTGTTTTTATTTACTGTACTGTTTTACTAAACTGTTACTGTTACTAAAGTGATTACTATTACTGAACTGTTTACTGTATTATTTACTAAACTGCTACTGCACTGTGATCAGTGATTTTAACTATTTTATGGAAATGGTTAATAATTGTTTCTTATAGAAAATGTGATTATCCTATTTTTATATCAAAAATCCAATTACTACTTCCTATAGTCGCTACTAGGTTCCAGGACACGATAGGTATTCTAAAATACCTCCCATACTCCATCCTGATTCTTAGCCGACTATAGTATCCTTCCTTTATCGTCCCTAATACACCAATAAGAAAGTAAATGATTTTATGCATATAGATTTCATAATATCAGTCTTGCATACAATTCTCTTACTGAGCATGTTTTGCTCACCCCTTTATTTTTCCCCTCCACAGATTATCTTCAGTGAGATTGATATACTGTTCCGAGGATTAGGTTGCGTTTTGTTAACCTGAGGTAGCTAATTGTGGATCTTGGAGGTATATTAGTTTACCTTTATATGTTCAGACTCGTTTGTACTGTAGTACTACTTTGTAAATTATATTCGGGGGATGTAAATGATAAAGAATGACTGCTTTTGTAATCATTACTATTTTGTAAATTAGATAAATTTACTTTGATTAACTGTTTACTGTTTTAAAGAAAGTCTGTGATAAAGGCATCACAAACAGCCCAACCGTTACCATGTGTGTGTAAATGTGTTAAATACTATTATTACGGACTGTGACAATATATATGTACAAATATAATATAAAAAATCAAATAAGAGAGTAATATAAATATAAATATAAATATAAATAAAAAACAGTAAAAAATTTCTATATATAATATATAGCAAATCTATATGTATAAATTAGATATTAAAAATATATTACATATATATATCAAAAAAAAGGGGGATAAGCTTCAAGATGAAGCTTGTCCAATTTGGTGGGATATACCTTGTCACATCCTAATTATTAGGGGTGGAAATGATACAGTGGTGCTCGCAAGTTACTCGAGCTCGACTAAAAAAGAAACTTGAATTTGACTCGATTCTTGTCAAGCTGAATTCGAGCTCAAGCTACTCGAGCTATCGAGTGAGCCGAGTTCGAGTAATAATATACCCAACTCGAGTACCTCGCGACCCTTATCAAGCTTTTAATATTTTATTATCTATTTTATTATTTTATTATTAATTACATATATACCCTTGTATAAACCCTAATATATTTTGCTTTTTGAGTTTCTAATTTAAATTTTCATCCCAGTTTGTTAGTCGCACCATTTTGTCATCCCATTCAGTACTGCTCTCAACAACCCATACTTCACATTGGTGACAACTGCGACATGTTGAAACCCTCGCCCTCAGCTCCGGTAATACCTTCACCCTTAGATCTTGCCTCCCTTCCTCACTAGACAAGCCATGATCTAAAGCCATGCTCAGATCTGAAGCTAACAAGCCCCTTGACCCTTAGAGATAGATCTGGCATCAATGAGCCCATTACCTATTAGATCCGATGCCAATGAACCCTGAGCCCTCAGATCTATCTCTCCTCTCTCAGATCTAATGACGTAATCACACACGGTTGCCTCTCCTCCATTATGCACACACGCGGCAAGTACTCCACTCCTTGGCCACTCTTTTTAGTCACGCACGCCCCCTTGTGAGCCTCGGTGCTGTTGGTAAGATTTTTTTTTATTAACACAGTGAGTTAGTGAGACATACACGCTTGTTTTTTGTTGGGATTTGTCTGCTGTAATTTTTTTATAATGATAAAAAAATCCCACGGTGATATGTTTGATGTGTTTGAGTCCATTGATTTTGTTGTTATTCATTATGGGTTGTAGGGAGTTTCGTTGGTTTTTTATTATTTGTATTCTACGGCTTTGAGTGTAAGGGGTTCCTTTGTAGCAAGCTCATTTTGGACTTTTATGTCTCCCTAAAATGGCTTTCTCTTATCAGTTTGTTTGACGACTTGTGATTTGGGCATGCTTCTTTGAATGTTGATTGATTATTGGAGGTTTTTTTACTACTGTTTCCCACCAAGTGTTCGTGAATTTTTCTTAACAGGTGGTGGTTGTATTGTGTAGGCTATTGGACTAGTTTTCTATCTTTTTGGACTTTTAGCTTGGCTAACGGACCCAAGTTTGAGTAATAAGCCTGCTGTTTCATTGAAATTTGACTAGCCCATGGATTGTGGTGTTTACAAGTCACCTTTGTAATATGCTATGTCAAGCAAGTTGGGTCATTTTGTTGTTTGTATTTCCATCCTACTGTCCTGGTGGTGATATGTCCTGGTGGTTTAATATCACCTTATGAAGTATTTAGTTTGTTTTATAGTTTTATTTATTTGTTGGACATGTAAAAACATTTTGTATTTTTATTTATATATATAAATAATTTTGAGCTCAAGCTCAAGTTCGAGCATAAAAACGAGCTCAAATAAACAAACCTAAACCAGCCTAATAGAGCGAGCTCGAGTAGCTTAATTTTAATCTCGAGCCAAGCTTGAGCTCAAAAATTAATGTTTGACTGAGCTCGAGCAGAGTACTGAGCATCAAGTTTCCAAGTCGAGCTCGACACCTCACTATATCAGATCAGCTCAGCTCGATTACACCTTTACCAAATACCAAAAATTCAAGCTAAATTTTTCATTTTCAGACTATTGGTTGGGCTGTGCGTAGTGTAATAGACATTAAGTTAAGCTAAAATTTACATTAGCTAAATCAATATCTATTAACTCAGTTGGTCCCAGTTCAGCTATTTATGCATGCAGTCTCATGTAAGACCAATTCAATTGACAAGTCTTTGTACATGCATCCAAAAGGCTATAATTATAATTTTTAATTCTCTTAGTTACATCCCCGTACTTTAGCATGAGAATTGTACAATAAGTCTAAGTAAAAAATGAGTAATTGTACATTTTATACCTTCAAGAGAGGTACCAAAAAGCCTCAAAGGAAATCAGAATTGGAAACCCCTCACCAGGTTGATTTTATTGCATGTAATCTAGAAGGGAAAGTAAGGGGGTAAGCTTATGCCCAGTAAGAAACACATATAAAGATACAGATACTGTAAACTATATGCAAGTATCTAAAAACAATTAATAAGTACCAAAAAGATAAGGAATATTTCTAAAACAGAGGATCGAAAAATTTTCTCTATAACTTGTTAGGGGTTTAGGGCTAAGTCAAGAAGGATGCTTTAAAGCACCTCACCTGTCCTTTTTTCCTAACACCTAAGCCATAGAGAAGTCTGAGAAATTCATCATAGAAAGAATTCATGTATTCCGAAATTAGAGATAAATCAAATCAGTAGACCAGAAATTCAGTTGGCAAAGTCGTGCTATATAGATGGCATAAATCAGTCAAATTCAGAAATTATATCGTAATTCAAATCAAATCATATAAATTTGTATCAAAACATTTTAAATTTCATCGTTCAGATATTAGAAGTTCAAAAGTCATATTCAAAAATCATATAGAAATAAAAAGAATAACAGAAAGTGGAGACATGGCAATCACTCGATATACATCATGCAACAAAGATATCCCATAAGAATAATAAACAGATAGACATATAGCCATAGTCCAAGTGGTCTATAGTGAACACAGATCAAGTATCATCTGTAACTGTTGCAAACTGGATTAAATCACACAGTAATATAGTGCATAAAATATATATTATATACAGATACTGTAGGGTAACTTGAAGGTCACACTACAGCCAGATACTACCGGATCCAAAATTATAAGCAGTTCAGATACCGGAAGATGATGGTTAGCTAGTGTCAGAAAACATAAAGTTTTCATAGTACAAAGTTTCAAATCAGTAAGTAAAATTATACAAATATTCATAGGAGTTCACAAAGCAGATTTTCGGATGAAATTAGAATTATATCCAAATATTCAAAACTTAGTAATTTCCAAAATATATAAAGGAAATAGATTTCAGTGCCATAATCTGTAATAAATTCATAAAACTAAAAGTAAAATAGAAAAGTCACAAATCTTTAAAATCATGAAATAAAATAAGCTTCTAACGAAAACTGAATTCCTTAAAAATTTCCTTGCTTTTGAAGAGTTTCGTAAATTCCTAACCTAAATCGTCATAACTATTGTTTTTACAAAAATTTAGTAGTATAATAGTATAAATTTTCTAAAACCTCTTGCAAAACAAATGCAGTTTATAAAACCCAATGCAATCGATTTTAAATCCGCTTCAGTATCTCTAACGTTCCTTATATATATATATATATATATATATATATATATATTCCTTACCCAACAATCACAATACAGTACCAAGCGTAATATCACCCAAATCTTGTAACAGTCCAGTAACATAGCAATACACATATTATTACACCATTATGATGGTTGGACTGTCTGCGAAACTTTACTTTTCACTTACTTTCAAACAATTTCATATGAAATTATAATATGAATTACATCCCCTATCTTAATTCACAAGAAAGTAGTACTGTAGATAAGTCTAAATACATAAAATAAATGATCGTACCTCATGTAGTAAATCAAGCTGTGGCATCGTCCCCAAATGCACAGTCGAAAACCTTAGATATTAGACTCTCAGTCCTCGAAAATCTGAAATGTTAAAATTAAGGGGTGAGCAAATCACGGCTCAATAAGAGAGTTATATGCAACACTTGATATTCAGCTATCTATATGCTGAAAAACTTTTTCACTTTCTTTAAATTTTCCTAGATGGGCTCTAGGCTCACATGTAGGAAGGATACTACAGTCGGCTAGGGATCCGGATGGAGTAAGGCAGGTATTTTGAAATACCTATCTTATCTCGGAACCTAGAAGCAACTGTAGAGAGTACTATATAATTTGTTCTCAAAACGATTTAATATTCGCTTTCCATAGCGTAAACCATTTATTTCTGTTCACTTCAGTATGGTTTAAAACACATGACAGTTCAGTAGTAAAACAGTGGTTTACTTCTGTACTCTTCAGTACAGTTAAAAACACGTGACAGTACAATGGTTTGTAAATATCTAAAACATTAGATAAACCATTCTGTAATTATTTCTATCTTAAAAATAATTTTCAATGTTTTTCTTTTTGAATAACCATTAATTTCTCTTTAGTTCAGTAACCGTATCTTACAGTTCAGTAAAACAGTATATTTGGTAAAACAGTATCTTGATACGGTTCAGTCAAAAACAGTAAACAATAGCTACCAATTCAGTAAATAGTATACGGTAGCTTTCAGTTCAGAAAACAGTAAATGGTAGCTTTCAATCCAGTAAAACAGTAATCAGTGGCTACCATTTCAATAAACAGTACAGTTCTGTAAACAGTGTTTTAGTACAATTCTGTAAACAGTAAACAGTGAACAGTACAGTAATTCAGTACAGTAAACGGTACAGTAAACAGGATTCCATAAATCCTTTTAATAAACAGTAATCAGTAAGTGAGACTAGGCTTCACCATACAATTAAATCATGCTATCTTCATCCAATAATGGACCAGTGATCATCCCCGAAGGGACACAGTAACAGTATGTAATGTGATCTATGGCCATGATGTATATGGTGTCCTCGGTCTACACTTGCCAGGTGACATCTGGGATGCTGATGATTGGCGGGTCAATCAGCTACGTGACAAATAACAGTATAGTTAAAAACACGTAACAGTACAGTGATTTGTAAATATCCAAAACATTAGATAAACCATTCTGTAATTATTTCTATCTTAGAAATAATTTTCAATGTTTTTCTTTTTGAATAACCATTAATTTCTCTTTAGTTCAGTAATCGTATCTTACAGTTCAGTAAAACAGTATATTCGGTAAAACAGTATCTTGATACGATTCAGTCAAAAATAGTAAACAATAGCTACCAATTCAGTAAATAGTATACGGTAGCTTTCAGTTCAGAAAACAGTAAATGGTAGCTTTCAATCCAGTAAAACAGTAATCGGTGGCAACCATTTCAATAAACAGTACAGTTCTGTAAACAGTGTTTTGATACAGTTTTGCTCAATAAACAATAAACAGTGAACAGTACAGTAATTTAGTACAGTAAACGGTACAGTAAACAGGATTCTGTAAATCCTTTTAATAAACAGTAATTAGTAAGTGAGACTAGGCTTCACCCTACAATTAAATCATGCTATCTTCATCCAATAATGGACCAGTGATCATCCCTGAAAGGATACAGTAACAGTATGTAATGTGATCTATGGCCAGATGTATATGGTGTCCTCGGTCTACACTTGCCAGGTGACATCTGGGATGCTGATTACTGACGGGTCAATCAGCTACGTGACAATAACAGTATAAGTGAGATGCATGAAACTCGAGGCCTAAGTCTCAAAACAGTATAAAAATCGTACCATAGCCTTAATAGATTTTAAACACAGTAGTGTAAAACATTTCACAATTATCCATAAGGCTTACATGTAATATAAATCACCTTTATGAAATAATTAAATTAAAACACATTTCTCAAAATATTTTATAAAGGTATAAATCATATTTTTCCATATGGTGAAAACAGTTTATAAATCATCACTGTAAAATATAAAAGGTCATAATTGTCTTTTTCACTGTCAAACATATACGCACATCTTTCCGTGCTTTCTATCGAAAACATGGTTTTCAAGTTATCGAAATTCAAATGACTTGTTTTTAGGATTTATGAAAATAAAATATTTATTTTCAAATTTCAAAATCCTGTTACCATGTTTTCCTCTGTAAACACATGTAGAGACCTTTTCGTCTCAAAATGTCTTTTTTCATCTTTAATTAACCTTTATGAAATTTCTATAAACAATTATCTTCACAATTAAGACCATAAAGGTTATTTCTGCAATCAAGTGAATATTTGAAGAATATTAATAAAATATTCACTTTGTGCCTTTTCATCTTCCATCTCGTATTACGTGTAATCTTACACTTCGAGAGATTTTTCGGTGATTTCATTTTCCAAATTCTCGAAAACATGAATATTTTACAATTAATCATCCTTATATTCATGTTTTATGAAAACTAATCTATTTCTCAATTTTCATGTCTGAAAATCGCTTCTCGTAAAATCAAATCACTTATTATAATTTTCGGTAATTTTCGGTAAATTTTCGGTAGTATATCGGCTGCCGATTGGCTAGCCTCTACACAAAAAATACAGTTTAAATCTCAATCGGTAAATCACCACAATTTTCCAACCAATCATTATCAATAGCATTTATAAAAATTAAATGCATAATTTAAAACATGTGTGCCAAATATCCTTACAGGCTGCACATGTCTCCCTTACCTGTCCCGGGTCAGCGATCGCCTCATTACGTCGCACTCGTGTTCATCTTGCCCGATTCCATCATCTCGATCATCGAGGGAATTTTCTAGAAATAAAATTCTAAAATTTAGAATTTTTCCAAATAATTTATTTAATTTTACTCGAATTTAATTTTCGAAATTTCTTACCGAATTTATGTAATTTTCGACTTTTCGACTTCCCGAGAATTTTCGAATTCCCAAAAATTTCCTTTTCTCTCTCTTCTTTCTCTTTTCTTCCTTTTTTTCTCTTTTTTTCTTTTCTTTTCTTTTTCTTTTTTTTTCTTTTCCTTTTCTTGGTCTGATTGGCTCAAGCCAGTCAGACCAGTTCGGCCTCCCTTACCTCCGGTTCTCCAACGGTTCGGCGGCTCCACAGCTGGCCAAGGTGGCGACGAAGCTGGATCTAGCCTTCGTTCAGCCCAGTTCGGTGGCACGGTGACGGATCGAGTCGGCCTAGGTTCGGCCTCTTCTCCCTCTTCGCCCTTGCTCCTCCGCTATTCTCCTCCTCACCGGTGGCCTCCTACCCTTTCCTCTTCCTCCGTCGGAGCTTCAGTTGCAGTGGCGGTTGTCATAACGTATTAAGTTTTGGGAAAACCTAATAGCTAGACACAAAGATATGGAGTCGCCACCAACCATTCTACCTAGGTGTGATTGATCACCTATTCAAACTAAGGATAAGGCTTGGTCTACGTTCAAAGATACTAGAGTTCGGGAGTACGGTTACGTGTAGGGAAGGATTAGCACCCCACAACGCCCATCCTAAAATAGTACCACTTAGTTTTAGGTCATTTGCTAGATTTGCTTATATTGATCTTTAATCTCGATATAATTAATATTGAAAAATATTTCTAAGTATCCTCCATTAAGTTGGTGGGACAACTTCAAAAGATCTTTCTCACCTCAAGAGTATTCAAGTAGTACTATGCGACTTGCTTGAAGAGGTTCCGGCGTCAGATTCATTTTAATATCTTATGAAAAATTCTAACTTTCACTCCTACCCAATTTCTTCTTACTATTCTATTATTTTCTATTATTAATTATTAATTTTATTTATTTATTTTTATGCAAAAATGAATATGAATTATTTTTATCAAAAATCCCTTTTAGATCTTTCATTAAGCTGGTGAGACCCAAAAGAAATTTTCTTACCTAAAGATTTCCAAAGCGTTACTTAAGCATAACTCTACTTGGAATCTCATCATAAGAACAAACAATATTCATTCTCAATAACTCCTATTTATCATTTTATTATTTCATCAAATTTCATTACTATTTATAATTGTTATTTTATTATTATAGTTAACATGATTGAAGTTTTTTTTATCTTCTTAATTAATTACTTTAATTTTAAATTTAATTTAATAATATTTTTAGATAAAAATCACCTATTTTATAATTTTAAAAGATGATTAAAAATCAATTATTATTGAAAACTATTTCTAGGCCATCCATTAAGCTGGTGAGACCTTGAAAATAATTTTCTCATCTTGAAAATTTCAAGAAAATCACTTATGCGTAATTCTCTCGATATTTCATCGTTGGAGTAATTCATATTCACCTTCATTATAATTTTCATATCTAATTTTTATTCATTCCATTCCTTATTTTGTTACTTATTATTATTTCTATTATATTATCATGGATAGTTAATAGCGTTTCTAATTTTTATAAATTATTCTTGTTCTAATTCAATAAAAAATCTACTAATTATTCATATTTTAATTTTTAAAAAAATGAATATAAATTACTTTTTATTGAAGACCCTATTTAGACCTTCCATTAAGCTGGTGAGGCCTTGAATAGAACTTTCTCATCCAGAAATCTTTAAGAAAATTACTTAAGCGTAATCCTCTTAATATTTCATCATCGAAGCAAATTATGTTCATTTTCATTACTATTTTAATATCTAATTATAGTTTCTTCATTTATTTTCCTTTCTTATTTTGTTTCGTGCCATTATTTTGTTATATTATTACGAATCATTAATGATATTTTTAATTTTATAACTAATTATTTTTATTGTTATTTTATACTAAACTTATTTGTTAAACAACAAATATAGATTACTTGTTATTGAAAACTCTATTTAAACCCTCCATTGAGCTGGTGAAGCCTTGGATAGAATTTTCTTACCTAAAAATTCTCAAGAAAATTATTTAAACATTATTCTCTTGATATTTTATCATCGGAGTAATCCCTTTTTTATTTTTTATATTATTAAATAGTTTTATGACGCTTATATTAATCATTTTCCGTATGAATATATTTTATTTTTATAAATTCATAAATATAACTAAGTTTACATCTTATTTTATAAATCCCTAAACAATAGAAGAAAACTACTAAAAGATTTATTTTATTATTATAACAAAACTTTCAACGTGTACCTAAACTACTTAGCAACTAATTAAGCTTCAATCCTGTCAAGTGTTAAATAATCAATTAATTAATGTGGAATATTCTGATCAATCAAGATGCATTCATCACACCTACACGTAACAACATCCATGCAAAATATTTGAAGGCAATTAACATAGAAATAAATGACCATCGTTTAACTCCCTTACCTTTCTAATTCCTTTGTTTCAAATCTTGTATGTTGCAGCAACAGGAATTCACCACCAAACAGAAACGTGTCTGGGCTTGAAGCAACGTGTCCAAGCTTTCTGTTCCCCTGTTTCTCTTCTTGAATATTGCAGCAACAAGAAATCGCAACAGCAGCGCAAAGCGACGATGAGACTTGTGCACAAAGGAGAAGCCGATTGTAGGACTGTTTAGGCGATGAAGCTTGTGCAACAGAGCAGGTGGGGAAATGATGATGCAGCAATCTTGGAGATGGAAATGACGTCGTCATTTCTTAAAATGCTAAAATAGTGTCATTTATGGCTTGTTTTCCTCTTCCTTTTTATCTATTTTCTTTGCTTTACCCAAGACAGAGTATGCTTTCCTTATATTTGGTAGCCACGTGCAAAATAAAAACAACAAAAGTAGTTTACAGCATGATGCAGAACGGAAGTGTGGAGCACGGGATGATGGCAGCAACACATTGCGGCGGTGGTGTGGTTGGATGATTCGATGCAGGGGCTGGGGCGACAATGAGGAAAGCACCACGCGGCAGAAACCTTCTGCAATGTGCAGCCAATGCCGACGGTGGAGCAGTGGTACGCAATAGGATCTTGGTGCTGGTACATGAGGATTGATGATTTCTTGGAAACTAGGTGCGGCAACGCAGGGGTGGCACAAGCGGCAGGGAAGGACAGCAGCGTGTGGCACGATGCAGAGCAATGCTCAGCCATGATGATGGTGCAGCAAGGATGAGTTCAAGACGGTGATGAATAGGGAAGGAGGTTTATTGCCCTTTTTTTTGGTTCCCCCCTTTTATGTGTAAAAAATCGTGCAAACATCTCTTTTCCCTTGGTCTCTCTCTCTCTTTTCTCTTGTCAAAACCGTGTAAATTCCTCCCCCCTTTCTCTTTTCACTTCGTCTGCTTTATATCTTTTCCTCTAAAGTTTTCTAGGGTTTTCTTTCTTTCCCGTGTGTTGTACCCTTTTATTTAATATTTTTCCTTTTCTTGATACGGGTATTAAACCAATTTTTTTCCTTTCCATCCATGAACAAATTTGAGTTTGACTTGTATCTTCATTGATTCCCACTTGATTTACTCATTGATTTTGATTTTCTTTCTAAAATTTTCAAATTTTTGACTTTGCATTTGTTTTAAGATTTTGATTTTTTTTTTCAAGTTTCCCTTCTTTGATCACTTTATTTTTGTTATTTTATTTTTTTATTTTTCTATTTTCTTTTCATTTTTTTATAAATAAAATAGTAATACAAAAATTGGATTCATCTTCTAATTATCAAACCCAATAGGCCCAATAACATTAAAAGACCCCGGACAAAATGAGGTGTCTACAGTTGCCCCTCTTTGTACATTTGCTATGAAATAGTAATTGTGCAAAGACATAGACATCCATTTTGTCTGCATCCATTTTATTATTTTTTCCTTTCTTTTCAAAATTTTTATTTCTATTTTTTTGTTTTGTTCCCCTTTTTTTTCTTTTTTTGTGGATATTTACTCATTCTAAAAGAAATTGGTTTTCATCATGAAAATGCTCCTTCGACCAGGAAGGCCTTGAAATTTTAAATTTTCTTATCTCCTAAATGCTCCTTCGACTAGAAAGGCCCTGAAACTTTAAATTTTCTAATCTCTAAAATGCTCCTTCAACTAGGAAGGCCTTGAAACTCTAAATTTCTCATCTCTTAAATGTTCCTTCGACTATGAAGGCCCTGAAACTTTAAAACTTTCTCATCTCTAAAATGCTCATTCGACTAGGAAGGCCTTGAAACTTTAAATTTTCTCATCTCTTAAATGCTCCTTTGACTAGGAAGGCCCTGAAACTTTAAAAATTTCTTATTTCTAAAATGCTCCTTTGACTAGGAAGGCCCTAAAACTTTAAATTTTCTCATCTCTTAAATGCTCCTTCGACTAGGAAGGCCCTGAAACTTTAAAATTTCTCATCTATAAAATGCTCCTTCGACTAGGAAGGCCGTAAAACTTTAAAATTTTCTCCTCTTAAATGCTCTTTCGACTAGGAAGGCTCTAAAACTTTTAAATTTTTCATCTCTTAAATGCTCCTTTGACTAGGAAGGCCCTAAAACTTTAAATTTTCTCATCTCTTAAATGCTCCTTCGACTAGGAAGGCCCTGAAACTTTAAAATTTCTCATCTCTAAAATGCTCCTTCGACTAGGAAGGCCGTAAAACTTTAAAATTTTCTCCTCTTAAATGCTCTTTCGACTAGGAAGGCTCTAAAACTTTTAAATTTTTCATCTCTTAAATGCTCCTTCAACTAGGAAGGTCCTGAAACTTTAAATTTTCTCATCTCTAAAATGCTCCTTCGACTAGGAAGGCCCTGAAACTTTAAAATTTCTCATCTTAAAAACGCTCAATTATGCCCGGAGGTCTTATAAATTATACCCTGAGGTTTTGAGGAAACATGCTCGGAAGTCTTACAGGTCATACCTCGGAGGTTTTAGTGAATCATGCCCGGAGGTCTTATAGGTTGTACCCGGAGGTTTTATTGAATCATGCCCGGAGGTCTTACAGATTGTACCCATAGGCTTTGATCTTATCTCATCATTTCAATTCTATCTTCTAGATCATCTTATCATTCCAGTTTCTTCTTTTTGTTATTTTCTATCACATTTTTTCATCTCATCATATCTTTCAATCCCTTTTTCATTATCCCATCATATCCATACCTTTTTAGTTTCCTCTTCCTTTCCAAATTTTTAACATTTTTGTTTCAAAACTTCATACCTTTTTCTTCACATCTTATTCCTAATCCTTCTTACATTTTCTGATTTTCTTTTTCTCTTTTTTTTAATTTTTCAAAATTTTAGTCATCTAATCTTTCAAAACTTTTTATCCTATTGTCTTAACAAACAGTTCAAAAAAAAATTTTTTGTGTAAAAATGCATATAATGAAATGTCATGCATGTCATGAATGCAATGCAAAAGATAAATAATGCCTTACCAAGTCAAATCATCAACCTACCATATTCCTTTCTTCAAAAATTTGTCATCCTTTAATCTTCTCTCTGCCTTATCATTCAATCTTTCAATGCCTCATCATTCTTCTTTCTTCAAATTTAGCAAATCCTAAAATCATTTGCCCCATCATCATCGTTCATTCAGTCTTCTTCTTGCCCCACAATTCTTCTTTCTTTAAATTTAGCAATCATCACTCATTCAGTCTTCGCATTGCCCCATCATCATCATTCATTTAGTTTTCTTCTTACCCCACAATTCTTATCAACTTAAAATTCGTCAATCCAAATCATAACAACAAAATCATCCCAAACTATTCACAAGAATACTTCACCACTTCTCATATCTTCAAGAAAATTCATGCTCTCAAATCAACCAAAGATTGCCCCAAGAATAGTCTTAAAAACACCATCACCACACTTGATTTCTTTAAAACAAGAACTTGCCCCCATAAAATCACAAAACTCTCATTTTTCACTTCTTCAAGTTTCTTTTTGAAAATAAAAAATTGCCCCACATAATAATTTTCCAAGACAAAAACATTTGACATTTAGATCTCTTAAAAATTGGTGATTACTATTAAGAACAAATATAATGAGTTATAACTTGGTCTAGCTGAATAAATGAACAGATTAAGTGCATCAAGGATGCTTGGTTATCAAGAAAGGTTTTATTTATCAATGTCTCTTCATCTAGGCTCACAAATGAAACAAATTCCTTGGAAATCAAAATTCCTTTTGTAAAAATAACTTTCACAGAACACAATCCATTTTAGCACTCTCTTAATTTCTTGATACGTGGACTTTAACAAATGTCAAGACTAGCTGTGATGGCTCAAATTTCGAGGAAAGGAAACCAAAGATACAAATCTCAAGTCAAAATTTCAAGGTGATAGTTTTTGAATTTTTCAAAAGGTCTTGACCGAAAGCATCACTCCTTTGGTTTTTCTTCTTTCTTATTATTGCCTTAGCATAGTCACAAACAATGGCCTTGAGTTGTTTCAAATTTGCTCTAGACTGCCCTTTCATGGGTTTTCACCCTAGAGCTTCATTCTCTTTTTTTTCTTCTTTTTTTATTGATTATTCTACCATGCATTTAAGAATTTAAATTTCATTCCAAACTAAATAATGATGATGGTTTCTCAAAGAAAAGCTTTTCAATACAAGCATCTTTATTTGATCAAAATGGACTTTTAAGCACGTATTGTAGGCCAAGGTTTAGGGTTTTCAAAGAATGGATAAATAGGCCCAAAATAAGTGTTTTCAAAGTTTATCAAACCAAGGATCATTTCTTCGATTGTGAACATCTATCCTTCCCACTCTTCGAAGCATTTTTCTTTTCTTTTCTAACCTTTTATTCTCATTCATTTCTTTTTTTCTTTTTTCTTTTCACATCTACCTCTTTCATTTTTTTCAATTTCTTGTTTTTTCATATTGATTATCATCTTCACATATCCTTCTTCTCACATTTGCCCCTTAACAAGGGCATCATTTTCTTGCATTTGACATAAGACCAATCACTACTGCTTCTAAAACTCCTCTGATGCCTTTGCCTCTCCAATGTGGAGGGTGATCCTTGGTCAAGGTTCATTTAGAAAGAAATCAATAAGCTCAAAAGGGGTAACAAAGGAATGATTTCATTTTAGTAATAGGAATATGAAAGATAGCCATTTGTCATATCAAATATTGACACTTCTATTGAAAACCAATCCTTAAGATGAAAATTTGGCTTTTGAAATCATTTGAATATCCCTCGTGCATGCTTTCACAATCAATTTTTTTCTTCTTTTCTTTTTTTTTTACTTCCTTTTTCTTCACTTTTTTTTTTCACAACTCATGTCCAGAATGTATCAACTTAACTTTATGAATGCCATATGTAACAATTTTCATTATCATGGTTTAAAATAGGAAAAAGGATATCAATCAAATTAAGAATGACCACTAAAAGATGTTGAGATTATCGAAAGCTTGGCTCTTTCAATCATTAAGAATGACCATTAAAAGATGTTGAGGTTATCAAAAGCTTGGCTCTTTCAATCATTTTGCCCAAGGTGTAGCGAAGGATGATTCAAGTTATGAGAAAGAATTTTGAGTTAATGTATTTGGGACTCTTAGCTTGGCCTTAACATCTATCAAATTACCAAATACAAAGTCCTTAAGAGAATGCTTTGTGAATTGGTCCTTCAAAACAATTCAAAAAGTTTTGCAAATTCATCAATCATTTCATTGCTGATCGCCTTAACGAGGATCATTGACTTCAAAAGTTCATCATGGTAAGCAAAAATGAATGAATTTCGAGCTTGTTTGTCTCTATGGATTCCAAGTTTTCACTGAATCGGAAAGCATACTGGAAATGTAATGTAATGACTAGGTCTATTCATTCTCAATAAAAATCACCAATGTTTTCAAAATTATTTTTATTTCATCTACTTGGAAAGAAAATTATGGAAAGCTTTCAAAACAACTTGATTTCATCCTGAGAACATCTCACATCCACAAATTACAATAGAAAACTTGGCCTATGGAGAAACAGACTTCCATTGTTCAATAAGCTCTTAATTCAAGGCACCACTACTGAAGAGTTCTTCAACCTTTTCCTTCAATTGCCTACACTTTTCTGTTGAATGCCCAATTGCCCCCATGTGATATTCACATTTGCTATTTGGTTCATAACTTTTTGCTGCTGGGTTTGGAGTTGTTTTCAAAGGCATAGGCACCAGATACTGGTTCTTTATTAGCAAAGGCAATAGTTTAGAAATTAGAATTGGTAATCTCTCTACACTATTTCTTAGCCTTCTTGGATTGTTTGGTAGGGCAGAGAGTGATTGAGGACAAAAGTTAGGCTGAAAACTATTTTGAGGAATTGACTGATAAGGATATGGATAAAGGTGGTGGGATTGTTGTATAGGGTATGGGTAATATGGGGTATAACTTTCATACTGCTTTTCATTAGCCACAGCCTGAACATCTTGACTCTCGTTATTGAATGTTGCACCTCTCCTTGTATTTACCCATTCGATCTTCCCACTTTTTATAGCATATTCGATTATCTCACCAGAGAGTACCATATCTGCAAAGTTTTTGGTGACATTACCAATCATTCTCTCATAGTATGTAGCCCTAAGTGTATTGACAAACAAAATTTTCGTCTCTTTCTCCGTAAGGGGAGGCTGAACCTGAGCGGCAATGTCTCGCCATCTCTGAGCATATTCTCTCTAAAGCTCTCAGTAGCCTTCTTTTCCATATTCTGTAACAATAATCGATCTGGTGCCATATCCTTTGCATGTTGATATTGAACCATGAAGGCCCTTGCAAGATCCTTCCATGAATGGATGCGTCTTCTATCTAATTGGACATACCACCTTGCTACAGACCCAATAAGGCTATCTTGAAAATAGTGGATTAGCAACTTTTCATTGTGAGTATGCCCTGCCATTTTTCAACAAAACATTGTAATATGAGCTAATGGGCATTTAGTTCCATCATATTTGTCATAGTTGGGGACTTTGAATTTTGCGGGTAGCACCAAATCAGGAACCAAACTCAATTTCTCAACATCAATGTTTCCATAAATAGTGCTCCTTTCGATAGCCCTTAGTCTCTCCTCTAACATATCACACATACGATGCATCCCCTCATGAGAGCCTAGTTCAATCGCTTCCCTCCTAATCTTTTCTTGCTTGATGGGGTCCTCTATTTGGGGTTCCACTATAACGTGTCTTCATCAACTCCCTTCCCTTTTGCCAAGCTCATCATCATCTCTGTCATCTTGGCCATTTGTTCCTTAGACTCTTCTTGGGCCCTGACAATCTCTTGTTGCACCTTTTCAATTCCATCAATTCGTGCCAATTGCTCATTCTCCATTGTTCTTGTTTGCAAACAAGTATCGTATGGGTGGCTGACAATTTTGACGACCAAGCTATCTTCTCACCTTTATTACCATAGTCTAAGTCAAGATGCCATGATACGCACATACAAACCTATGCATGAGATGCATGCTCAATTTATGTATGGCCAAAAATGTCTAAATGTATAAGTGCAATGTTCAAATGGACATGTTATGCATGACAAATTCAAAGGAAAGCCTCATGTGATGAACAGACACATTTCATCTCTTTATTTTCTTTATTTTGATTTTTTAATATTATATTTTTTGAAAAGAAAATTTTTTCCTTCATGTGTCCTAATCCTTGGTTATCTCTACATGGTGAGTTGACATGGCCCTAACTTAAGTTGGTCTCTTAGGTTTCTTTATATGCTTGGTTTGGATAAGTAAGAATTCTAAAGGTTCTCAAATTGTTCCTCACTATCATCCACATAAGACTAGTAAGGCACCCAATCCTCACCCATCACAGGTTACAAATGGAAAGGTTCTATTTCAGTCGGAGTATTTCGCTAGCCATTGCGGAGGTATTACCTCACGAGAGCGTAGGTACTTTACTCCCTCCTAAAAAGGATCGAGCCCGGGTTGAGGGCTTATGTATGCTAATGCAAAGTGATGTGTGTGTATTAAGGAATAATGTTTTATTTAATGTTCGTTTTCTATTAAGATCTCTTAAGCAAATTCTAAGATAACCTAAAACTAAGTATTCGCCTGACTCTCTTAAGTCCCCAGTGGAGTCACCAAACTGTCATAACGTATTAAGTTTTGGGAAAACCTAATAGCTAGACACAAAGATATGGAGTCGCCACCAACCATTCTACCTAGGTGTGATTGGTCACCTATTCAAACTAAGGATAAGCTTGGTCTACATTCAAAGATACTAGGGTTCGGGAGTACGGTTACATGTAGGGAAGGATTAGCACCCCACAACACCCATCCTAAAATGGTACCACTTAGTTTTAGGTCATTTGCTAGATTTGCTTATGTTGATCTTTAATCTCGATATACTTAATATTGAAAGATATTTCTAAGTATCCTCCATTAAGCTGGTGGGATAACTTCAAAAGATCTTTCTCACCTTAAGAGTATTCAAGTAGTACTATGCGACTTGCTTGAAGAGGCTCCGTCGTCAGATTCATTTTAATATCTTATGAAAAATTCTAACTTTCACTCCTACCCAATTTGTTCTTACTATTCTATTATTTTCTATTATTAATTATTAATTTTATTTATTTATTTTTATGCAAAAATGAATATGAATTATTTTTATCAAAAATCCCTTTTAGATCTTCCATTAAGCTGGTGAGACCTAAAAGAAATTTTCTTACCTAAAGATTTCCAAAGCGTTACTTAAGCATAACTCTACTTGGAATCTCATCATAGGAACAATCAATATTCATTCTCAATAACTCCTATTTATCATTTTATTATTTCATCAAATTTCATTACTTTTTATTATTGTTATCTTATTATTATAGTTAACATGAATTATTGAAGTTTTTTATCTTCTTAATTAATTACTTTAATTTTAATTTTAATTTAATAATATTTTTAGATAAAAATCACCTATTTTATAATTTTAAAAGATGAATAAAAATCACTTATTATTGAAAACTATCTCTAGGCCATCCATTAAGCTGGTGAGACCTTGAAAATAATTTTCCCACATAGAAAATTTCAAGAAAATCACTTATGCGTAATTCTCTCTATATTTCATCATTGGAGTAATTCATATTCACTTTCATTATAATTTTCATATCTAATTTTTATTCATTCCATTCCTTATTTTGTTACTTATTATTATTTCTATTATATTATCATGGATAGTTAATATCGTTTCTAATTTTTATAAATTATTCTTGTTCTAAGTCAATAACAAATCTACTAATTATTCATATTTTAATTTTTAAAAAAATGATTCTAAATTACTTTTTATTGAAGACCTTATTTAGACCTTCCATTAAGCTGGTGTGGCCTTGAATAGAACTTTCTCATCTAGAAATCTTTAAGAAAATTACTTTAGCGTAATCCTCTTAATATTTCATCATCGAAGCAAATTATGTTCATTTTCATTATTATTTTAATATCTAATTATAGTTTCTTCATTTATTTTCCTTCCTTGTTTTGTTTCGTGCCATTATTTTGTTATATTATTATGAATCATTAATGATATTTTTAATTTTATAACTAATTATTTTTATTGTTATTTTATACTAAACTTATTTGTTAAACAACAAATATAGATTACTTGTTATTGAAAACTCTATTTAAACCCTCCATTAAGCTGGTAAGGCATTGGATAGAATTTTCCTACCTAAAAATTCTCAAGAAAATTATTTAAGCATAATTCTCTTGATATTTCATCATCGGAGTAATCCCTTTTTTATTTTTTATATTGTTAAATAGTTTTATTATGCTTATAATAATCCTTTTCTGTATGAATATATTTTATTTTTATAAATTCATAAATATAACTAAGTTTACATCCTATTTTATAAATCCCTAAACAATAGAAGAAAACTACTTAAAGATTTATTTTATTATTATAACAAAACTTTCAACGTGTACCTAAACTACTTACCAACTAATTAAGCTTCAATCTTGTCAAGTGTTAAATAATCAATTAATTAATGTGGAATAGTATGATCAATCAAGATGCATTCATCACACCTACACGTAACAACATCCATGCAAAATATTTGAAGGCAATTAACATAGAAATAAATGAGCATCATTTAACTCCCTTACCTTTCTAATTCCTTTGTTTCTTTTCTTGTATGTTGCAGCAACAAGAATTCACCAACAAACAGAAACGTGTCCGGGCTTGAAGCAACGTGTCCAAGCTTTCTGTTCCCTTGTTTCTCTTCTTGAATATTGCAGCAACAAGAAATCGCAACAGCAGAGCAAAGCGACGATGAGACTTGTGCAAAAAGGAGAAGCCGATTGTAGGACTGTTTAGGCGACGAAGCTTGTGCAACAGAGCAGATGGGGAATTGATGATGCAGTAATCTTGGAGATGGAAATGACGTCGTCGCTTCTTAAAATGCTAAAACAGTCTCGTTTATGGCTTGTTTTCCTCTTCCTTTTTATCTATTTTCTTTGCTTTACCCAAGACAGAGTATGCTTTCCTTATATTTGGTAGCCACGTGCAAAATAAAAACAACAAAAGTAGTTTACAGCATGATGCAAAACGGAAGCGTGGAGCACGGGATGATCGTAGCAACACATTGCGGCGGTGGTGTGGTTGGATGATTCGATGTAGGGGCTGAGGCGACAATGAGGAAAGCACCACGCGGTAGAAACCTTCTGCAATGTGCAGCCAATGCCGACGATGGAGCAGAGGTGTGCAACAGGATCTTGGTGCTGGTACAGGAGGATCGATGATTTCTTGGAAACTGGGTGCGACAACGCAGAGGTGGCACAAGCGGCAGGGAAGGACAGCAGCATGTGGCACGATGCAGAGCAGTGCTTAGCCATGATGATAGTGCAGCAAGGATGATTTCAAGATGGTGATGAATAGTGAAGGAGGTTTATTGCCCTTTTTTTTGGTTCCCCCTTTTTCTGTGTAAAAAATCGTGTAAACATCTCTTTTCCCTTGGTCTCTCTTTCTCTATTTTCTCTTGTCAAACCGTGTAAATTCCTCCCCCCTTTCTCTTTTCACTTCGTCTGCTTTATATCTTTTCCTCTAAGGTTTTCTAGGGTTTTCTTTCTTTCCCGTGTGTTGTGCCCTTTTATTTAATATTTTTCCTTTTCTTGATACGAGTATTAAACCAATTTTTTTTCCTTTCCATCCATGCACAAATTTGAGTTGACTTGTATCTTCATTGATTCCCACTTGATTCACTCATTGATTTTGATTTTCTTTCTAAAATTTTCAAATTTTTGACTTTGCATTTGTTTTAAGATTTTGATTTTTTTTTCAAGTTTCCTTTTTTGATCACTTTATTTTTGTTATTTTATTTTTTTATTTTCCTATTTTCTTTTCATTTTTTAATAAATTAAATAGTAATACAAAAATTAGATTCATCTTCTAATTATCAAACCCAATAGGCCCAATAACATTAAAAGACCCCGGACAAAATGGGGTGTCTACAGCGGTGGCTGAATTGGCTGGCACTGCCACTTTCCCCTTTCTTTTTCCTTCTCGGCTTCCGCCGATCTTGCCTCTGTTTCCTTCCGTTTCTGTTTCGGCCTTTCCTCTTTCAGTCACCGGCTTCCTCTCCTCTCTCTGCCGGCGCCGTCTTCCTCCCCTTTTCTCCCTCACTTGGCCTGCTGAGGGTGGTTGGCTGGCAAAATTGGGATGCTTCCCGATTCCTTTCCTTCTTTTCTTTTTATTTTTATTATTTATTTATTTTATTTACATATAAATATATGTATACTATATATTATACATATAATATATTATATATAAAATTGTACTATATATATTATATATAAAATATAAATATTTTGTGTATTAACAAAAAGATATATATCTCATATATTTATATGTATTAAAGTTACATATTTTTAGTATACGTATATTTATATACTTTAAAGTTACATAACATTTATATATAATTATATAAATGATATAATAATACGATATATATTGTATTTACAATATATATGTATAACTTCAATGTGAATTTATATTTACCTTTTTCAAATATGTATATACTTATATATACATACGATATTATATTTATATACATATGTATTATTTAAATTTGTAAAATAGTATATACATATATATATATATATATATATATATATATATATATATATATATATACCACGGCATAATAATATATACTATGCATCACATTTAAATATATATGTATTTGTATAAAAATACATTTATATAATATATAATTATATAAATATATTTCATACTCTTTCCTCCTTTTCTTATTTAATTTGGATTTTAACCTAACCAAATTAAATTTTCTTCTCTTCATTGTTTTCCATACTTCATTCTTATTTCCAAATCTAAGTGTCTTTCACTCAATTTCCATCTTCGTCACTTCCTCAATTCTCGAAATTTTCACTAGTATTCCGATATCATAATTACATTTATTTACTTCCACAATATTTTCATATACGTTATTTAATTTATTTATTTCACTAAATTTCAAATATTAATGATTTTCCAATTAAATGGAAAATTTACGGTTATCACATTCTCCTCACCTTAAGAAATTCGGTCCTCCGAATTTAACTTAAGTCCAAAAGGTGGCGCATTCCTTCTACTTATCGTCTCTGACCTCTGTCCTCTAAGTCATCTTTTAAGTAATACTGTCAGTACACTTTCAACTTCAAGCTTACTTTTAGACCACTACATGCTATCTTTCATCATATATTTATACTCCCTAAGTTCATTTATCAATTCGGGAGTTATTCATTTCATTCCTCTTTTCACATCAAAGTCCAATTACACCATTTTTCATATCACAATGGATCTATGTTGTTCATCATCCATTTTTCTCAATTAGTGCTAAGGCGATATAGTTTAAAACTATTAGTTACACATGTCATCAATTGTATGTAATTGTCCCAGTATATTTCACATCTTGTGCACACGCTCTCTCAATATATCTTCAAGCGTCTCAATACCACGCAAAGATATTTACATCAATACGGAGACTCCCATCACATGTAATGCTCACTGGAACTGTACATATACATTTTCAGCGTTTTACACTCTTATACTTCGAGTATGGCACTAGAGAATCTGTGAGTTTGATAATGGAAAGTGATTCTATTCAGATCCTCAGTGTTTAATCACTTCCACATCATCATATCTCTTTTGGACTCTTTATTGTCCACAATATTCATTTTCACATTCTTTCTCTCAAGGCTGCATCTCATTGCAGAGTTTACTGTTATTCATGTAGTATGGTCATTCGATGATTGAATACTCCAATTATCCATTTAATTCCACCATTTTCGAGGTGGTGGTATATATATATATATAACACTTTTCTATTGCACTACTGGCAGTAAAACAATATGTCATTCATCTTACTCCTTTGAGTATCGTTAATTTCACTTATCAAATGTGATAACCAATTGAAACCACTTTTAGATCTAATTTCGAGAACTACTCTATGTTCCCTACTCATCATGTAGTTTACTCTCTTATTCCATTTTCATATTTTCATTTTCATCAATTTAGTCGATTTTCTAAATTGGTATGGTACTCTACTGTTAAAATCATTTAACATTTTTGCACACCATCTTTCTTCATACTTATCCATTTACCGACTTTAACTTTTGTCATTATCTCACATCTATAAAGCAGCTAACCTTGTATACTCTTCGATAGATTGGCAATAGTATCTGGCTAGACCCAGTAATTTCGTATCTCAATTATTATCTTTCTGAAGAGACACCGTCTAGCCAACTATCCCTTTTGCCAACCTTAACTTATAGATTACAGTCTTTGAGACTTTAAAGGATTATATACCATAATGATGCTCATGTTTTATGTGTATCTTTAACTATTTCAATACCTCATCACTTTATTTTTTTATATTAATGCCTCATTCCTTAGGCTTATATACCTTACAAGGCAATTCATTAACCTTGTAACCTCAATAGGAACTCGTAAGATTCACTTCGAGTCCTAATCATCATCTTATTAGCATTAGTCTCCGGCTTTTGTACAATGACGCTTCTATAGAGATTTGTCTTATAAACTCCTAATATATTTCTGATTAGATCAATAAAGCGTTCATTTTTCATGTAGATGAATACTTGTCCTTCATAAGAACTTTATTAGATAGTAAACATTTACTATTTCATTTCAATTCATCTACGTTTCAATATCATCTGTGCTTCTCTCATTTACACTAATACAGATACTTCATTAACCTCGAATGACATTATTTGTATTTCCATCAATCACTTCGTTACAAGTGAATTGCATTATTCACACATTTTCCAGAGTCGTTGTAAAGCTTTCGGATTCTTTTTATGTTTTCCGATATAAGCTTGGATTTAAATTTCATATCATCAACCGAGTCAATGTTAGCTCGATTTCTCCAATCTATACAACTGTGAAAAATTTATCTGGAATCACCTCCGATACTTTCTTTAATTACACAACTCTTATCATCTTGGACATTTTATCCTCATGTCCTGTCATTTTCATTGTGTATTCTTAAGGCAGAGACATTTACTATTCGAGTCATTTTGATACATACTCTACCTTGATTTCATTGTTTACTCAGACTTTGCAGCATTACGAATCTCATTCTAGTAAGTTGTATCGAGTACAACAGTTATCAACACATGTTACAGCTATCCAATTTATTATCACTGTAATTTACTTTAAAATCAATTTCATTTAATAAGTTCAGGTTTAATTCCCTTGAGCATGTTATCCACGAGGTTCGAACCCTGGCACCTTTACGTACCTAATTCCTTACACTCGTGTTACCATTGAGATAATTGTAAGAGCCCCGCCCATTCGTGTCGGCCATCAATGAGCATCCCCTAGACGGTCCTTTCGCCACAGGTTTACCCTTACAAGTGAGTCGGCAACCACATAGTTCACCCACACCTCACATCATATTGTCCACTGTGGGTCACTCATCATTGGGTCGCCCATCCCGATTTTGTCTCAAGGGTCTTGAAGAACTCAGGTTAGCTGTTATCTTCTTCTTTTTATCACTTTACTATTCTTATGTATATTTATCAATTTACAGTACTCCATATAGTACCTCAATTTGCAAAGCATATCTCAAAATGCTCTAGTTCTATAATTAATTATCCGTTTAACACCTCAGAAATTGTATAAGTATATAGAACCATAATTAACTGTACTGTTATGGATTTCATTATTAGTACTATTCACCTTCTCAGTCATTTTTGTAGTCATTTCACTTTTCATATTATCTAACGATCCCGTAATAAACATCCAAGTTGATACACTTGTAAGTCAAGCCCTTACAGTCAATAACTGGGCCAATTATCTAGTGACATTCCACTACACTCTTATTGGATAGCATCATATAAGGCCTCAGCCCGTCCGCCATCCGCCTGTACACCTTTGTACTGTCCTCTTTGAGAATGCCCAACCCTTTCACTAGGTCACCCCTCAAGGTTCTATCGTGAGGCCCAGCCTGTTCACTAGGTCACTCAAAATCCGCGTCCGTAATCTAAGTGTCAGTGGAATCAGTAATAGGGATCACTATATTCATATTACATCCTCTATGCCATTAATAACTCCATTTTTATCAATGGATTCAAGATCACTTGGTTACATCACTATTCAAAACATTGCCCAACATAGGGGCATTTTTATCATTTTGACATTTATTTCCTTCTCCTCAGTATACATTTAAACCAAGTATCTTATCATCTATGTGCTGATAGTATGCTTTCTCAAACTAATATCAGCAGTTTAATATCTTGTTTGAAGTTCGATAGAGAAGTCTAATAGGATCTATAAACGGATCATTTTGCATGAAATGCATTCTTACACGATCAATTTCTCTGTTAAATCAGTCAATTCCAACTTCTGTTGGTCTATTATGGCTCTAGGTAAAATTTTGAGAGTAGGGTATTTTGGTCATTTTTTGTCAAAAATTTTCTCTCTCCTCAAAATAACTTCAACCAGTGATCTTAAGGTCTATTTAATGATGATATTTCATTCCCCTCCTTTATATCATCACTTTCAAGTCTCAGTTCGATCTGAACAGAGAGTACTGGTGGGGCCCTCACCGAGTCCTTTCGGTTCCTTACCGAATAGGTCTTCATTTAGATAATAAGATTACCATTTTCTGGTAAATTCTGAGCCTATTTTTTTCTCTTTAACATTCTCAATTTATAATTTCTCACCCCCTTCAAAACATTTAACTCAATTTACAATCATTTTTTCTATGTATTCAGACTACACAGTACTACAGGGATGTTTAACATTTTTCAACACATTTCTTTCCAAAAGTATCCACAGACATTAGGCCAACCTTGCTCTGATACCATTAAATTGTAACAGTCAAGTAACATAGTAATACAAATATTATTACATTATTATGACGGTTGGACTATCTGCAATACTTTACTTTTCACTTACTTTTAAACAATTTCATATGAAATTATAATATGAATTACATCCCCTATCTTAATTCACAATAAAGTAGTACTATAGATAAGTCTAAATGCGAAAAATAAATGATCGTACCTCATGTAGTAAATCAAGCTGTCGAATCGTCCACAAATGCACAGTCGAAAACCTTAGATATCAGACTCTCAGTCCTCGAAAATCTGAAATGTTAAATTAAGGGGTAAGCAAACCACGACTCAGTAAGAGAGTTATATGCAACACTTGATATTCAGCTATTTATATGCTAAAAAACTTTTTCACTTTCTTTAAATTTTCCTAGATGGGCTCTAGGCTCACATGTAGGAAGGATACTACAGTCGGCTAAGGATCCGGATGGAGTAAGGCAGGTATTTTGAAATACCTGTCTTGTCCCGGAACCTAGAAGCAACTGTAGAGAGTACTATATAATTTGTTCTCAAAATGATTTAATATTCGTTTTCCATAGCGTAAACCATTTATTTCTCTTCACTTCAGTATGGTTTAAAACACATGACAGTTCAGTAGTAAAACAGTAGTTTACTTATGTTCTCTTCAGTACAGTTAAAAACACGTGACAGTACAGTGGTTTGTAAATATCCAAATCATTAGATAAACCATTTTTGTAATTATTTCTATCTTAGAAATAATTTTCAGTGTTATTCTTTTTGAATAACCATTAATTTCTCTTTAGTTCAGTAACCATATCTTACAGTTCAGTAAAATAGTATATTCGGTAAAACAGTATCTTAATACGGTTCAGTCAAAAACAATAAACAATAGCTACCAATTCAGTAAACAGTATACGGTGGCTTTCAATTCAGTAAACAGTAAATAATAGCTTTCAATCTAGTAAAACAGTAATCAGTGGCTACCATTTCAATAAACAGTACAGTTCTGTAAATAGTGTTTTGGTACAGTTTTGATCAGTAAACAGTGAATAGTACAATAATTTAATACAGTAAACAGTACAGTAAACAGGATTCCGTAAATCCTTTTAATAAACAGTAATCAGTAAGTGAGACTAGGCTTCACCCAATAATTAAATCATGCTATCTTCATCCAATAATGGACCAGTGATCATCCCCGAACGGACATAGTATCAGTATGTAATGTGATCTATGGCCATGATCTATATGGTGTCCTCGGTGTACACTTGCCAGGTGACATCCGGGACGCTGATGACTAACGGGTCAATTAGCAACGTGACAGTAACAGTATAAGTGAGATGCATGAAACTCGGGGCCTAAGTCTCAAAACAGTATAAAAATCGTACCATAGCCTTTATGGATTTTAAACACAGTAGTGTAAAGCATTTCACAATTATCCATAAGGCTCGCATGTAATATAATCACCTTTATGAAATAATTAAATTAAATCACATTTCTCAAAATATTTCATAAAGGTATAAATCATGTTTTCCATATGGTGAAAACAGTTTATAAATCATCACTGTAAAATATAAAAGGTCATAACTGTCTTTTTCACCGTAAAACATATACGCACGCCTTTCCATGCTTTCTATCGAAAACATGGTTTTCAAGTTATCGAAATTCAAATCACTTGTTTTTAGGATTTATAAAAATAAAATATTTATTTTCAAATTTCAAAATCCCGTTACCATGGTTTCCTCTGTAAACACGTGTTGAGACCTTTTCGTCTCAAAATGTCATTTTTCGTCTTTAATTAACCTTTATGGAATTTCTATAAACAATTATCTTCACAATTAAGACCATAAAGGTTATTTCCGCAATCAAGTGAATATTTGAAAAATATTAATAAAATATTCACTTTGTGTTTTTTCGTCTTCCATCTCGTATTACGTGTAATCTTACACTTCGAGAGATTTTTCAGTGATTTCATTTTCCAAATTCTCGAAAACATGAATATTTTACAATTAATCATCCTTATCTTCATGTTTTATGAAAACTAATCAATTTCTCGATTTTCGTGTCTGAAAATCATTTCTACTGAAATCAGATCACTTATTATAATTTTCGATAATTTTCGGTAAATTTTCAGCAGTATATTGACTGCCGATTGGCTAGCCTCCTGCACGAAAAGTACAGTTTAAATCTCAACCGGTAAATCATCACAATTTCCAACCAATCATTATAAATCACATTTATAAAAATTAAATGCATAAATTAAAACATGTGTGCCAAATATCCTTACAAGCTGCACATGTCTCCCTTACCTGTCCCTGGTCGGCGACCGCCTCATTACGTCGCACCCGTGTTCAACTTGCCCGATTCCATCGTCCCAGTCATCGAGGGTGTGAGATCTCATTTTCTTATACTATAGTTGTACATGTATATGAACCAATTATCAATAAAGAAATTATTGATAATATTTTGAGGAATTAAATATATAAGAATAATGTTTCTCACATGGAAGATTTTAATTCTAGAAAAAAATGTATATATATAAGTATGGAAAAATATTACATAAAGGATGAAATAAATAATTAAATGAATGGTGGAAAATTTTGATTTGGATAAATCAGAAAAATGATGCGGCATGAAGAAACAAAGAAGATTAAATAGCTTGACTTGAAGAATCAAATGTAGAGAGGGTATGAAGTAATAAAAGAAGAGTTTATTGGCTATCTAGGTGGAGTTCGGTTGGAAGATAAGCAATATCAAAACAAGAGAAAAATATATGAAGTAACCAATAAAGGAAGACACAAGAAAGTCTACCTCACGTTTTTGTCCTAGGTTGGCAGAAGCTATAACAATGACTTTGGTTCACTTCCTTGCTCCACCGAAGACCAAACTATAACATGACAATAAACATAAAAGCAAGGAAAAGATAGAAAATTATTAGCTGCAAAATGTTGGCATGGAAAGTCAAGGTGGGGACGACACAAAGAAATGAAAGAGTAGAAGAAATAAAATGAAATTTCGGTTGAGCAAATGACTAGTAGAAAAATAAGAGAACAAGAAAGAATAAAATAAATAATAAAAGAGGACAAAAGGAAGTCTTTCCCACGTTTTTATTTGGTTGACAAAACCATTGATTTGTGTTGATTTATTTGTTTCACCGAAGTCCAATACAAATAGACCATAAGGGAACAAAAGCAAGGAAAAAGGATAGAAAAATTTATTACCTGCAAGACATTGGCATAGAAGTCAAAGAACGTGGGACTGCAAACATGAAGAAAAATTTGTAACAGAAAATGAAAGTGTAGTTTCGGTTTAGAGGACAAGAAGTATAAAACAAAAGAAATGAAATAGGAAATAAAGAAGGATTTTAATGAAGCTGGCAAAAAGTCCAACAAATATATATTTTTGGGCTATATAATTCTCTTCCATCGTGACCTTTATCTCCAGCCAACATCATCACCGAAAATATTCTCTTCTGCTTAAGCATGTCGGACAGCTTTTCCTCTCCCTAACAGAGCCTTCTTTTCTTCAACAATTAACCCAAGTTTCTTGAGGCAAAATAAACCTTGCCTTAAGAGCCTCAAAGAACCACTAAAGAAGCTAACCGAAAACTCCAAACAGAAGCTAACTTAAGTGGATAGATCTGCTTGTTATACACAGGTAACGTCCAGCTCAGTTTTTAAGCTTCTTATTCTTTAGTTTTGCTTATCATGATTAAGTATATATTAGTTATAACTTTGGTTTGAATTGAAAAATAGGTATAAGCTAAACCTAAGTTCGGTTGTATGAATTTAGAAGGGAGAAAAAAATATGATGCTTTGCTAATATGATCCACGTGAAACTATAGAACAGAAAAGAAGAAGCTGTCGGTTTGGACAGCCATGAAACAGAAAATAAATAACTTCTGTTTGAAGAAGTTTTGAAAGAGGTTACGTGAGTTGAAGAAGAAGAAAATGAAGGAAAATAAACCAATAAAATAGTGTTCTATAAAGTCAAAGAAAATGGCTGGAAGAAATGAAGTAAGTGGCTGGTAGTGTAGCCAAAAAAAAAGAAGTGAGAATAAGTGACTAAAAGTCCAGCCGAAAATGTGGAAAAATCAGTGTGGCATAGCTGACTTTTGTAGGTATGAACACTGAATATAGGTGACTTAGAAGTGTACTACATCTGACTAAATATATATAGAAAAAAAGAAAAGAAGCTAACGTGAAACTACAGAAAACAGAAAAGAAATAAGGCTCATGCATGCAGCCAACGTGAGCTGGAATAAAAGAGCAGAAAATTCACGTTTTGGGAGTCAGCAAACAATAGAAAAATAAATAAAAGTGAAAGAGAATATTAGGTTAAATTGACTAAATGGCTAGGTATAGTACTAATGAAGTTAATATATATATATATATATATATATATATATAGACATCTTAAAGAATAAACTACCTAACCAAGATGAAATTAACGTGAAGTGCAGAAACAGAAAATGGAAACTGACATGAATGGTAGAGGAAAGGGGAATAATTGACAAGCTTAATAGGTTGAAAATATACAAGGACAAAATAAAAGTAATACTATGGAAAATGGAGATTTTAAGCCAAATAGGCTTAGTAAATGAAGAGGAATATTCGGCTATGACATTGGAGCAAGGGAAAGGAGCAGAAAATTGGTCAATTGAAGTGGCATAAAAAATATATATATTTTATGGAGGAATAAATCACCTAAGTTATTCAAGACCATTCGGCCACAATGTGAAATTTTAAGAAATTATAATATTCTAAGTAATAAGAATTTAATTAAGAATTAGACAAGGAGGAAATTTAATACCAAAAATTAATTATATCAAATTTTGATTTGGCGGTTTATAATTTGGAGAGATAAGAAGCATAAGGGTGCAATATAAGGCGTTGCTCTACAATGTATTGAGGTAAGGGATGTAATTTAAAGTTGTGATGGTGTCCCTTACTTTCATCGCAAATTTTAAAGAAATGCCTGAAGTATGAATTTTATTCCGAAGTTAATTTTTATGATCTTTTAATTTGTTAAATGAATTTTATAACTTCTATGTATAATTTCCATAATGTTTTAAGTATGACATGAAATAAATATGTTTTCCGAAAAGGTATCGGAGTGGCAAACCCCAGGCTAACTTAGATCATGGCACGTCCGATCCTTATTATTTTGTACTAAATGCATGATTAAGAAGTTACAAAAGTAAGTAAGATTTGAGACTAAGGCCTTCCTATAGTTTATGTTATTGCCTGTCATGCTTGCCACATTGTGCATGTTTCCGTCCCTTGTGGTATTTGTTTAGCCCACGTCGTGCATGTTCTCGCCCACATTGTGTATGTTTTATCCTTTGTGGGTATATTGGTCCTTCGTGGTGCATGTTCGCTGTACGACCCTGATCAGGTCTACAGCCCATACCATGGCCATAGGTATTTCGTTCCCTCTTCGGAGGAAGAAGTAAGTGTCATGACCGCATACTGGCTATATGATTCTGCCTAGTCTCCATGAACTGTATGATAAGTTTTATTAATTATGATGTAAAGTTTCTAAAGTATGATGTATGTTTGAAACAAGTATGAATTTTAGATATATGCATTAAAGAATTAATACAATGATTTAAAGTATGAAATGCATTATTATGGTATTTGTTTTCTACATATATAGATGCTATGACTATTTTAAATGCATTTCTTACGGGGCTTTCCAAAAAGCTCACCCCCTACTCTACCAGATTATTTGCAGTGATCATCTCCTTGCCTGTTGCGCATATGACGTAGGCTGAGGGATACGTCTCTCCTTCGGCTATTTTTGTACTCACGTAAGGTATACTCATATTTTGATACCAGACATCCTGTGTGGCACAGATATTTGTATATGATAATACTTTTGGGATGTAATCAGTATTGTAGGAATGTAACATTACTTTGAGGAGTAAGTCAATATAATGTCAATAAAATATTTCATGAAAATATTATGATGCTTCTGTGGTTGAAGAAGTGTGATGAGACACTGGCAGGAATGCAACCCAAGTAAGGAATTAATATTATGTGTAAAAAAATTAGCCCAAAACTTCCATGTTTCCGGGGTGTGACAGTTTTTCTTGGTATCAGAGCAAGGGTTGTCTAGTACTGTCAGTGCCGATAGTTAGGATAAGATTAAATCCCAAGTATCTGTGCTTGTTTGGTTATAAAATAGAGTATATTTGCTAAAGTTTTGATTAAAACATAGGGTTTATGGGCATGTATTTGATCACGTATTATGAGTGGGAGACGAGGTCGCTCCCGGAGGCAGGCTCAGCCACCTTTATCATCTACTCCCCAACCAGAGAGCCCAAATGCTAGAATAAACAGGCTCGAACATAGTATGAAAGAGGGGTTTGACAGCATTGCTGCTATGTTTACTCAACATTTCGGAGTGAACACCTCAGCTATAGGTGCCACAGTGCCGACACCTACTTCACCACCTCCTCTTCCACAGGTTCCTCCGGCACCCTCTGCTCCTCAACCTTCAGTCCCACCGCCTAGAGATGATAGAGATACAGGCAGATTAAGGGACTTTCTTAAGATGAATCCCCCAGAATTTAAGGGGATTAAGGATCCAGTTAAGGCCGAGGAGTGGTTATTAGAATTGGAACTAGCTTTCGATTACTTGGGGTGCACAGATGCTGAGAAAGTTAGTATGGGTTCTTATATGTTGAAAGGTCAGGCAGGACATTGGTGGAGAGCCACTAAGAGACAATTGACTACCCAAGATATAGTGATTAGTTGGGATACTTTTCTATCAGTCTTCAAGACCCAATATGTCCCTCGTACTGCCCAGAAGAAAATGCAGACAGATTTTCTGAATTTAATACAAGGCAGTATGTCGGTTGATGAGTATGAGAACTAATTTACGATGCTGATGAGATATGACCCCAAGACAGTTAGAGATCAGGAGCGTCGTACCGAGAGATTTTTGTCTGGACTGAGACCAGCCATCCGAGACAGATTATTGGGGCTTTGTATTGCTGAGTTTGAGGATGCTCTCGGACGGGCTCAGGATATTGAGAGGGGTCTTGATGTTACACAAGCACAGTATGGGTTTAGAAGTAAGAGTAAGGGTAAAGATAAGAAGACAGATAGTTTCCGAACAGAACAAAGGTGGAGTTCATTTAAGAGACCGAGGACAGATGAGTTTCGAGCAAGGACTGGCAAGCTTAAGATTCCTACTAACATAGTAGAGATCAACAGAGGCTTCTAGAAGGTAACTAGACAGTGCAAAGATTATGGTAAGGCACATGGTGGGCCATGTCACTGGGTCACTGGAAATTGTTTTAAGTGTGGGGAAAAGGGTCATTTGATCAGGGATTGCCCACAAATGCAAGATAAGACCCCAGAGTCTCAGGAGCCATTACGACAGCAACCAGAGACATGGGCTCCACAGAGATAGGTCCCACAGAAACGAGCTACAGGAACTGAGAAGGGTAAGAAGCCCGTTACTCAGGGGCGTGTATTTGCTTTAGACAGGGAGACTGCCGATAATTCCTCCGCGACTATTAGAGGTAATCTTCTTGTCTGTAAGTAGGAGGCACATGTTTTGTTTGACCCAGGGTCCACACATTCATTTATATCACCACGGTTTGCACACCATTTTTTTTAAACTGAGCCTTTAAGTCATATATTACATATTTGCACACCCATGAATGATTCTCAAATGACAGATTTGGTGTGTAGAAATTGTAAAATTAAGGTTGGAAATAGGGTAATGTTAGCAGATCTAGTTTTGTTAAACATGCATAGTTTTGATGTAATCTTAGGCATGGATTTGTTAGAAATCAATCGTGCAAGTCTAGATTGCTACACTAAGACCATAACCTTCTCTTTACTTGACAAATTTGATGTATGTTTTGCTGTTAAGAAATAAAGTATATGATGTTATGTTCGATGAAGTTTATAATGATTATGTGTTTGAAATTTCAACTAAATTTATTCGTGTGAAGGTTATATTGCCTTTATCTCCGATGCAAGTCGGGAATCTCCACATATATCAGATATACCAGTGGTAAGTGAGTTTTCAGATGTGTTTCCGAATGAGTTACCAGGATTACCATTAGAGAGAGCTGTAGTTCACTATTGATTTAGTGCCGGATACCCAGCCTATCTCTAAACCTCCCTACCGGATGGCACTAGTTGAATTAGAAGAATTAAAGAAGCAGTTGCAAGAATTGCTTGACAAGGGTTTTATTAGACCAAGTGTGTCTCTCTGGGGTGCTCCGGTATTGTTTGTGAGAAAGAAAGATGGTAGTCTCCGGTTATGCATCGACTATAGGTCACTAAATAAGGCTACAATTAAGAATAAGTACCCCCTGCCAAGAATAGATGATTTGTTTGATCAACTGAAAGGGGCTTCGGTGTTTTCTAAGATTGATTTGAGATCAGGCTATCATCAGTTGAGAATTAGGAAGGAAGATGTACCGAAGACGGCCTTTAGAACCCGATATGGCCATTTTGAGTTTTTGGTGATGCCTTTCGATTTAACTACTGCCCCTGCCGCATTTATGAATTTGATGAATGATGTGTTTTGGGAGTATCTGGATAAATTTGTGATTGTTTTTATAGATGACATTCTAGTATATTCTATGTCTTGGGAGGAGCACGAGCAGCATCTGAGGGTTGTGCTCTAGACTTTTCGAGATAAGCAGCTTTATGGAAAGCTTAGTAAGTGCGAATTTTGGTTAGATCAGATAGCTTTTCTTGGCCACATAGTATCTAAGGACAGAGTGTTAGTTGATCCGTCCAAGGTTGAGGCAGTACTCCAATGGGAGAGACCGAAGACAGTGATTGAGATTTGGAGTTTTCTGGGATTGGCAGGGTACTATCGGAGGTTTGTGGAGAGTTTTTCTCGGATTACAGCTCCATTGACTAAGCTTATATGCAAAGGAGTTCCGTTTGAATGGTCAAGTCAATGTGAACAGTGTTTCCAGGAGCTTAAGCAAAGATTAACTACAGCACCAATCCTAACCATTCCGAATGGATCTGGAGGCTTTGTTGTATATAGTGATGCTTCCAGTCAAGGGTTTAGGTTGTGTGCTAATGCAACATGGTAGAGTAGTCGCGTATGGTTCACGACAGCTTAGGGACCATGAGTGCAACTACCCTACGCACGATTTAGAGTTGGCCGCAGTCGTTTTTGCTTTAAAGATATGGCGACATTATCTGTATGGTGAGAAGTTTCAAATCTTCACTGACCATAAGAGTTTGAAGTATCTATTCGATCAAAAGGAACTTAATATGAGGCAGAGACGTTGGATAGAGCTTCTTAAGGATTATGACTGTGAGATTCTGTACCATCCGGGCAAGGTGAACGTAGTTGCAGATGCTCTAAGCAGGAAGAGTATGGTTTCTGTTATGATGGTTAGAGAATGGGAATTGCTAGAGCAGTTCACCGAGCTAAATGTTAGTGTTGAAACAGTAGATGTCGGGTTTATGGCTAGCTTCAGATCGAGCCAAGTATCTTAGATCTGATTCGGTCAGGGCAAAGAAATGATCCTCTATTGGACATGGTTAGCCAAGCAGAGCAAGAATTGCAGTCAGATTTTTCGGTCAGTGATGATGGGTTATTGAGATTTAAGGGTCGTATATGTGTTCCGAACGATGATACCCTAGGACAAAGAATTTTGAAAGAGTCCCATTGTTCTCGTTACACTATGCACCCAGGCAGTACTAAAATGTACCATGACTTGCGTAAGGTGTATTGGTGGATTGGAATGAAACGAGATGTAGCAGAGTTTGTAGCCAAATGTTTGATCTGTCAGCAGATAAAGGCTGAGCACCAGAAGCCAGCAGGACTACTTAAGTCTTTACTGGTGCCTACATGGAAATAGGAGCACATTACGATGGATTTTATTATGGGCTTACCGAGAACTCGGAGAGGTCATGATGCGATCTGGGTTATTGTTGATAGATTGACTAAGAGTGCCCATTTTCTTGCCATTAAGAGCACAGATTCATTGAGTACATTGGCATACTTGTATGTTAGCGAGATTGCTCGATTACATGGGACTCCCGTGAGCATCACTTCTGATAGAGATTCCAGGTTTACCTCTCGATTTTGGACTCATTTTCAGGAAGCCATGGGATCTCAATTACATTTGAGCACCGCCTACCATCAGACAGACGGTCAGTCCGAGCAGACTATTCAGACCTTAGAGGACATGTTGAGGGCGTGTGCACTAGATTTTAAGGGTTCATGGGATGACCACTTGCCTCTCGCAGAGTTTGCCTATAATAATAGTTATCATGCCAGCATCGGAATGGCACCATACGAAGCTCTATATGGCAGGAAATGTAGATCCCCAGCAGCTTGGGAAGAAGTGGGTGACCGTAAGATTTTAGCTCCCGATCTTGTTGAAGAAGCAGCTAAGGGTGTTTGAATTATTTGTGGTAAACTCAAGGTTGCCCAAAGTAGATAGAAGAGTTATGCTGATGTACGTAGATGGCCACTTGAATTTCAGGTTTGGGACTCTGTATTTGTAAAAGAATCTCCGAGCAAGGGTGTCATGCGCTTCGAAAAGAAAGGAAAATTAAGTCCTCGTTTCATTGGTCCATTTGAGATATTGGAAAGAATTGGGGATGTTGCTTACCGGTTAGCTTTACCACCACAGCTTTCTGGTATACATAACGTCTTCCATATCTCTATGTTGAGGAAGTATCATCCGGATTCCTCCCATGTTATTGAATACCAACCATTAGATATTCAGGGAGATATGAGCTATGTTGAACAGCCAATCCGGATCCTTGACAGAAAGGAAAGGGTAATTCGATCTAAAACTATTCCATTGGTTAAGATTCTCTGGCAGCACCATACAACAGAGGAAGCTACGTGGGAGCCAGAGAGCCTCATGAGAGAAAAGTACCCGGATTTGTTTAATAGACCAGCTTGAATTTGGAGGACCAAATTCTTATAAGGTGAGGAGAATGTGAGATCTCATTTTCTTATACTATAGTTGCACATGTATATGAACCAATTATCAATAAAGAAATTATTGATAATATTTTGAGGAATTAAATATATAAGAATAGTGTTTCTCACATAGAAGATTTTAATTCTAGAAATATATATATAAGTATGGAAAAATATTACATAAAGGATGAAATAAATAATTAAATGAATGGTGGAAAATTCTGATTTGGATAAATCAGAAAAATGATGCGGCATGAAGAAACAAAGAAGATTAAATAGCTTGACTTGAAGAATCAAATGTAGAGAGGGTATGAAGTAATAAAAGAAGAGTTTATTGGCTATCTAGGTAGAGTTCGGTTGGAAGATAAGCAATATCAAAACAAGAGAAAAATATATGAAGTAACCAATAAAGGAAGACACAAGAAAGTCTACCTCACGTTTTTGTCCTAGGTTGGCAGAAGCTATAACAATGACTTTGGTTCACTTCCTTGCTCCACCGAAGACCAAACTATAACATGACAATAAACATAAAAGCAAGGAAAAGATAGAAAATTATTAGCTGCAAAATGTTGGCATGGAAAGTCAAGGTGGGGACGGCATGAAGAAATGAAAGAGTAGAAGAAATAAAATGAAATTTCGATTGAGCAAATGACTAGTAGAAAAATAAGAGAACAAGAAAGAATAAAATAAATAATAAAAGAGGACAAAAGGAAGTCTTTCCCACGTTTTTATTTGGTTGACAAAAGCACTGATTTGTGTTGATTTATTTGTTTCACCGAAGACCAATACAAATAGACCATAAGGGAACAAAAGCAAGGAAAAAGGATAGAAAAATTTATTAGCTGCAAGACATTAGCATAGAAGTCAAAGAACGTGGGACTGCAAACATGAAGAAAAATTTGTAACAGAAAATAAAAGTGTAGTTTTGGTTTGGAGGACAAGAAGTATAAAACAAAAGAAATGAAATAGGAAATAAAGAAGGATTTTAATGAAGCTGGCAAAAAGTCCAACAAATATATATTTTTGGGCTATATAATTCTCTTCCATCATGACCTTCACCTCCAGCCAACATCATCACCGAAAATATTCTCTTCTGTTTAAGCATGTCGGACAGCTTTTCCTCTCCCTAACAGAGCCTTCTTTTCTTCAACAATTAACCCAAGTTTCTTGAGGTAAAATAAACCTTGCCTTAAGAGCCTCAAAGAACCACTAAAGAAGCTAAACTAAAACTCCAAACAGAAGCTAACTTAAGTGGACAAATTTGCTTGTTATACACAGGTAACGTCCAGCTCAGTTTTTAAGCTTCTCATTCTTTAGTTTTGCTTATCATGATTAAATATATATTAGTTATAACTTTGGTTTGAATTGAAAAATAGGTATAAGCTAAACCTAAGTTCGGTTGTAAGAGTTTAGAAGGGAGAAAAAAAATATGATGCTTTGCTAATATGATCCACGTGAAACTATAGAACAGAAAAGAAGAAGCTGTCGGTTTGGACAGCCATCAAATAGAAAATAAATAACTTCTGTTTGAAGATGTTTTGAAAGAGGTTACGTGAGTTGAAGAAGAAGAAGAAGAAGGAAAATAAACCAATAAAATAGTGTTCTATAAAGTCAAAGAAAATTGCTGGAAGAAATGAAGTAAGTGGCTGGTAGTGTAGCCAAAAAAAAAAGAAGTGAGAATAAGTGACTAAAAGTCCAGCCGAAAATGTGGAAAAATCAGTGTGGCATAGCTGACTTTTGTAGGTATGAACACTGAATATAGGTGACTTAGAAGTGTACTACATCTGACTAAATATATATAGAAAAAAAGAAAAGAAGCTAACGTGAAACTACAGAAAACAGAAAAGAAATAAGGCTCATGCATGCAGCCAACATGAGCTGGAATAAAAGAGCAGAAAATTCACGTTTTGGGAGTCAACAAACAACAGAAAAATAAATAAAAGTGAAAGAGAATATTAGGTTAAATTGACTAAATGGCTAGGTATAGTACTAATGAAGTTAATATATATATATATAGACATCTTAAAGAAGTAAACTACCTAACCAAGATGAAATTAACGTGAAGTGCATAAATAGAAAATGGAAACTGACGTGAATGGTAGAGGAAAGGGGAATAATTGACAAGCTTAATAGGTTGAAAATATACAAGGACAAAATAAAAGTAATACTATGGAAAATGGAGATTTTAAGCCAAATAGGCTTAGTAAATGAAGAGGAATATTCGGCTATGACATTGGACCAAGGGAAAGGAGGAGAAAATTGGTCAATTGAAGTGGCATCAAAAAAATATATATTTTATGGAGGAATAATTCACCTAAGTTATTCAAGACCATTCGGCCACAATGTGAAATTTTAAGAAATTATAATATTCTAAGTAATAAGAATTTAATTAAGAATTAGACAAGGAGGAAATTTAATACCGAAAATTAATTATATCAAATTTTGATTTGGCAGTTTATAATTCGGAGAGATAAGAAGCATAAGGGTGCAACATAAGGCGTTGCTCTACAGTGTATTAAGGTAAGGGATGTAATTTAGATTTATGATGGTGTCCCTTACTTTCATCGCAAATTTTAAAGAAATGCCTGAAGTATGAATTTTATTCCGAAGTTAATTTTTATGATCTTTTAATTTGTTAAATGAATTTTATAACTTCTATGTATATTTTCCATAATGTTTTAAGTATGACATGAAATAAATATGTTTTCCGAAAAGGTATCGGTGTGGCAAACCCCAGGCTAACTTAGATCTTGGCACGTCCGATCCTTATTATTTTGTACTAAATGCATGATTAAGAAGTTACAAAAGTAAGTAAGATTTGAGACTAAGGCCTTCCTATAGTTTATGTTATTGCCTGTCATGCTTGCCACATTGTGCATGTTTTCGTCCATTGTGGCATATGTTTAGCCCACGTCGTGCATGTTCTCGCCCACATTGTGTATGTTTTCATCCTTTATGGGTATGTTGGTCCTTCGTGGTGCATGTTCGCTGTACGACCCTGATCAGTTCTATAGCCCATACCATGGCCATAGGTATTCCATTCCCTCTTCGAAGGAAGAAGTAAGTGTCATGACCGCATACTAGCTATATGATTCTGCCTAGTCTCCATGAACTGTATGATAAGTTTTATTAATTATGATGTAAAGTTTCTAAAGTATGATGTATGTTTGAAACAAGTATGAATTTTAGATATATGCATTAAAGAATTAATACAATGATTTAAATTATGAAATACATTATTATGGTATTTGTTTTCTACATATATAGATGCTATGACTATTTTAAATGCATTTCTTACGGGGCTTTCCAGAAAGCTCACCCCCTACTCTACCAGATTATTTGCAGTGATCATCTCCTTACCTGTTGCGCATATGACGTAGGCTGAGGGATATGTCTCTCCTCCGACCATTTTTGTACTCACGTAAGGTATACTCATATTTTGATACCAGACATCCTGTGTGGCACAGATATTTGTATATGATAATACTTTTGGGATGTAATCAATATTGTAGGAATGTAACGTTACTTTGAGGAGTAAGTCAATATAATGTCAATAAAATATTTCATGAAAATATTATGATGTTTCTGTGGTTGAAGAAGTGTGATGAGACACTGGCAAGAATGCAACCCAAGTAAGGAATTAATATTATGTGTAAAAAAAAAAATTTAGCCCAAAACTTCCACGTTTCCGGGGTGTGACAGAGGGAATTTTCTAGAAATAAAATTCTAAAATTTAGATTTTTTTCAAATAATTTATTTAATTTTACTCGAATTTAATTTTTGGAATTTCTTACCAAATTTTTGTAATTTTTGAGTTTCCGAATTCTCGAGAATTTTTGAATTCCCTAAAATTTCTTTTTCTCTCTCTTTCTTCTCTTTTCTTTCTTCCTTTTTTTCTCTTTTTTTCTTTTCTTTTTTTTCTTTTCCTTTTCTTGGTTTGATCGGTTCAGGCCAGTCAGACCGGTTCGGCCTCCCTTACCGTCGGTTCTCCTCTGGCTGCCGGTTCTCCAGCGGTTCGACGGCTCGACAATTGGCCGAGGTGGCTGCGAAGCTGGATCTGGCCTCCGTTCAACCCAGTTCGACGGCACGATGACGGATCGAGTCGGCCTAGGTTCGGCCTCTTCTCCCTCTTCGCCCTTCCTCCTCCACCGTTCTCCACCTCACCAGTGGCCTCCTACCCTTTCTTCTTCCTACCTCGGAGCTTTGGTTGTAGTCGCGGTGGCTGAATCGGCCGGCACCCCCACTTTCCCCTTTCTTTTTCCTTCTCGGCTTTCGCCGATCTCGCTGCTATTTCCTTTTGTTTCTGTTTCGGCCTTTCCTCTTCTGGTCACTGGCTTCCTCTCCTCTCTCCACCGACGCCGTCTTCCTCCCTTTTTCTCCCTCACTTGGCCGACCGACGGTGGTCGGCTGGCAGAATCGGGATGCTTTCCGATTCCTTTCCTTCTTTTCTTTTTGTTTTTATTCTTTATTTAGTTTATTTACATATAAATATATGTATACTATATATTATACATATAATATATATTATATATATAATTGTGCTATATATATTATATATAATATATATATATTGTGTATTAACAAAAAGATATATATATCTCATATATTTATATGTATTAAAGTTGCATATTTTTAGCATAAGTATATTTATATACTGTAAAGTTACATAACATTTATATATAATTATATAAATGATATAATAATACGATATATATTGTATTTACAATATATATGTATAACTTCAATGTGAATTTATATTTACCTTTTTCAAATATGTATATACTTATATATACATACGATATTATATTTATATGCATATGTATTATTTAAATTGGTAAAAATAGTATATATATTTATATATATATACCACGGCATAATAATATATACTATGCATCACATTTAAATACATATGTATTTGTATAAAAATACATTTATATAATATATAAATATATTTCATACTCTTTACTCCTTTTCTTATTTAATTTGGATTTTAACTTAAACCAAATTAAATTTTCTTCTCTTCATTATTTTCCATACTTCATTCTTATTTCCAAATTTAAGTGTCCTTCACTCAATTTCCAATTTCGTCACTTCCTCAATTCTTGAAATTTTCACCAGTATTCCGATCTCATAATTACATTTATTTACTTCCACAATATTTTCATATACGTTATTTAATTTATTTATCTCACTAAATTTCAAATTTTAATGATTTCCAATTAAATGAAAAATTTACGGTTATCACAAATCTCGAACTCACTCTCGAACTGCAAAAAATATTAAAACAATTTAATTTCCCAAATTACCTTCACGTAATATTTTTAAGTCTTAGAGATCTCTCAAAATTCTCAATACAATAGCAATTCAGTCTATTTCCTATTATGTGCTAAAAACTACAACTACTACCAAATCATCTTCGTTTTTTAATCTAACTTCACCAGCAGTCTTATATTATTTTATACATTAATTTAGAACCCATTTTGTATCAAATTGGACATGATCTCCCTTTGCTGTTCCTTTAGTCGAATACACTCTCAATCGCATCACTAAGTTTCATGCCATTCTAACACCATATTCACACTTCTCATGATTTCTACATTATTCCTACACCTATTTAGCATGAAAAACCACACTTTCCTATTGTAAACCCTTCAGGCCAAAACCCTACAAGCACAATCCTAAGTGATTTTCATCATTCTAAGGCTATACTTAGTCTTTATTAACTTAAAACAAAAACATATGTTCAAAGAAATAATAAGTAAAATTTGAATCTTGTTCTTACCCATTTGGCCGAAACTTTGGAAGTGCTTTTCACCCTCCAAATGGCCTATCCAAAGGTTGATCTTAAGCTATGTTGTAGAGGAAGATGTGATGAACAATTTTGCTTTAGATCACTAGTGGATTTGAGGTGTGTAGTCTAGGGTTTCTCGAGGTGTCTTCCACTTAAGCTTAAGAAAGGAATGTGAAAATGGAGAAATGGTGGAAGAAACGTAGAGATGGTGAGAAAGGAAAGAGTGGCCAGCCAAATGTGAGGAAGATTAGTGAAATATCTCAAATTTTTAATTATTAAAGTGATAATGTAGTGGTAACTATGCCCACATAGTTACTTCCATTTACTCATATTTATATTTGTTTAATCTTTATAATTTCCATTCATTTCTCTGATAAAAATGTGGGCATGGTAAGAAAGGAAAGAGTGTGGCCAGCAAGCATGAGGATGAGATGAAAAATATCTACATATTGTAGACACCACATTTTGTCAGGACCATTAAATGGGTCTATCAATTTAATCTAAATTAATTAAATTACATTATAATTGGTTCTAATTTATAATTAGAATCTTGTTATAGTTATGTTTAATTAAAATTTAGATATTTTGATTTAACTTTAATGGACTGTTGATTTGAGGCCTTATTAAATGTATTTGAACTAAGATATAGAATTGGGCTAGTTTCAAATGATTTGGTCTATCCATGATGCTTAACCCATTTTTATATATTTTTATATTTTTATATTTTTCTTATTTTTATTTTTATTTTTTAATAAAAACATTTTAAGCTATCTTTTTTAAATAAATAATAATTCAAAAATTCAAAAAAAAGAAAAGATAATAAATAGGATAATTATGAAATTTAAATAAAAAAGAGATGAGATCAAGATCCGTTCAAATTAAACCAATCTTGATCTTTATCTTAATTTGACTATAAATTGAGCACAAGGATCAGTTCTGGGACAACAATTCTGAGAGAAATTCATAGAAAGTAGCAAGTATCAAGAAGACTGAAGAGCATCAGAAATAGAATCCACAACAGAATCAAATCAGTGGCAGAGTCTTGGATCGAACTAGCAGTGGTGGCTGTCAACATGATTCACAAAAGAGCAGGTCGAGCATCTTTCTGTTAAGCGAGGAGAATATATTTCTGGAAGACAGAGGAGAAATTGCAGATTCAAGTGAAGCTAGGCGCACCTTGAGTGGTTCCAATTAGTTGAACAACCTGTGTCTTTACAGTAGTATTCAAGGCACAAACAGACCAGTGGCGGTTGCCCAGCGGTGGCCGACAATTGAGGCATAAGTGAAAGCGACGGCAACATTGGGATTTCGACATCCTTTCAAAGAAAGCATTTAAGATTGACAAGTGGAGACATTCCCGGAAGAGACAGCTCCAATGCAAATTAGCTTCGATGACAAGCAAATTCACGAGTTGGTAGCAGCACCCCATAACAGTAGCTCCTGTTGATTCCTGAAGATCCATTGTCCAAGCCCATTCCAACCCCTTGCAAATTAGAACACGCTTTATCACCAACTTCAATAAAAGCTTCTACAACCGTACGAGAGTTGGTACCATGCATCCAATTTAATCAATTTCTTTTGTTTCCTTATTATTTGTTCTGTCATTATTTGTTTTGTCATAAATGCTTTAATGCTTTTTAGAAAGTGGAACCATTAGAAATGATAAACAATGAAACTATAATAATAGTAAAGAATAGACGTACAATAGAATAACAAGAATAAAGATACAGTAATAAAGTTAGATTATAAAAGATATTAGAAGTAAAAAGTTATAAAATAGGAATAAATGATAAAAAAATTTAGGATAACAAGAGATCATGTAATAATGAAAATATTTAATAAAATATTTAGATTAGGATAAAAAATTAATAAGAAACTTTAAAACAATAAATATTTAGAATAAATTTTAAGGATAAGTAATTCCTTTCCAATGATGGAATCTTTAGGGCGATTGCAACTAAGTAATACTCGAGGAATTTCTAGGTGAGAGTATCCTTTTAAGTTTATCCAGAATGATAGAAGATTTAAAAGGTATTTTCAAAAATGAAGGTTGACACTTTATTTTCTGAAAAATACGAAGAGAATAAAAAATAAAAAGTATTTTTTATGCTCTAAGACGATAATAAATAATAAAATAATTGTTAGCTTTAAATTGACATATATATTTTGAAATGACAAAAACTTAAGTAATATTAAGTATTTGACTTTATAATGTAAATTTGCTTTACTAATCATATGATTTTCTCAAACCACTTTAAGTCTACATATCAAAGTTTAAGACCATGATTTAATTGCATATTCTTATTGGTCTTAACATTTTACAAAATGATTTTGAATATCTTCATTAAGTAATTTTCTCAAGAACATATTGAACACATATTTAGAAAATTACTTAACAAGTTTCTGCACTAAGTCTTTAGTTGAGAAAGTCAAGAAAAACTCCCACAAAATTCTAAAATGTTCTGGGATAAATTAAAATCAAAGTCCACATCATTTCTAACCCAAATTAGCCTAGAAACGTGCAAGAAAAGCATGAGGGTTCGATCCCCCATGTTGAAGGATCAATCCACGAATGGCAGAATGCTCCCAAGAAGTAAAAAGGAAGCATGGGATCAATTCCCTAAGGGAAAGGATCGATCCCTTCATGGCATAATGCCTTTGAAGCTTACAAAGAAGCATAGGATCAATCCCTTAGGTCAAAGGATCGATCCCCTACCTTGAAAATGCACTCTAACGGCTAGTTTTTGTGAGATACAATGGTTACATTCAGTTTTGGCTCCTACCAATGTTTAGAAACCATCCAAGGGACTATAAATAAAGGCTTGGAAGCTCAAGGAAGGAAGAGGAACAACTGAGCAACATCTTTCTTCATCTTCTCCATCTTCCTGAAGCCTATCAAAATCACAAGTGCTATAAAGTCTTCATATTCTATCATACTTATCATCTTTGTATAGTATAGCACAAATATTGTATAGGATTTCTCATGTATTTAACCATTGTAATCACTTGCCTACCTAAAGGCCTTTCCTTGATTACATTCCTTTTAAACACAAACACACCTTGTAAATGGGAGGTTTCACTTTAACCTTAGAAAAAGAGGGAGGTTTCTCTTAAGCTTGCAAAAATAGGGATTGTAATACAAATTCAAGTTAGTGGATTTGGGAAAATCCTTGGGAGCATCTCGAGGTAGAGAAGTAGGCAAGGTTGCCGAACCTCTATAAATCGACTGTGTACATCTCTTTTTCCCCACTCTCTTTAATTATTTGCATTTATATTGTGATTGTTGAATTGAATTTATATTGCATACTTGAGTAACCTAGAACACTTAGAAAACTTCAACATAGGCTAAAGAATTTAGAAGAATCGAAAAATGAACCAAGAGTACCACAAAACCGATTCACCCCCCTTTCGGTTTAGCCTATGAAGCCAACAATTGGTATCAAAGCTTGGGCTCGAGATTGATTTAGATTAATATCCAACGAGTAAAACGATTATAAATGGCTCATTTGAACGTAGGTACACCCCTAGGAGAATAGGGACACTCATTAGTTAGACCTCCACTCTTCAATGGAGAGAATTACTCATATTGGGAAATTAAGATGATGTTGTTTGTGTAATCAAATGACTATGAAGTGTGGAGAGTGATAGTTAATGGTCCTAAAATTCCAATGAAGAAAGGAGATGGAAAGGATGTCCCTAAGGGTGAGGATGAGTTGGACACAAATGATATGAGATTAGTACAATTGAATGCCAAGGCTATACACACTCTCTTTTGTGCATTAGGTCCCAATGAATATAATAGTCTCCTTGTGTGAGAATGCCAAACAAATATGGGACAGATTAGCCATTACACATGAAGGGACCAATCAAGTTAAAGAAACCAAAGTAGGTATGCTCACACATGATTATGAACTTTTTAGGATGAAAGAAGATGAGTCCATGAGTGATATGTTTACTAGGTTTAATGACATAATCAATGGACTTAAGGCTTTAGGCAAGACCTATTCCAATATAGAAATGGTTAAGAAAATCTTGAATAGCTTTCCAAAATCTTGGGAGGCAAAGGTAACCGCAATAGAAGAATCTAAGGATCCTGACACCTTGTCTTTAGATGAGCTTATGGGCTCCCTACTCACATATGAAATGAAATTAAAAGAAATGAAGTGCCTTCAAAGAAAGTAGGGTAGCTCTTAAATCATCCACTTATGAAATCATTGGAGATGATAGTGATGAGAGTGGAAAGGAGGAAGAAAAGGAAATGGCAATTTTTGCCAAAAGATTTAATAGATTTATGAGAATGAAGGAGAGAGAGAATGAATGGAGACATCAAAGAATAGAAGTAATAAGAGGAGAGTCAAGTAGGAAAGAAAAAGACCTCTTAGTGTGCTATGAATGTAATGAACCAGGTCACACTAAGCTAGATTGCCCCTTACTTAGGAAGGAAAAGGATAGGAAACCTAAGAAGAAAGCATTTGTGGCTGCATGGAGCGATAGTGATAGCTCCGATGAGGAAAACGTAGATGATGAGGTAGCTTACTCATGCTTTATGGCTATTAGTGATGATAAGGCTAGTTCTAGTTCTAGTGAAGATAATGATTATACCTTTGGTGAACAACAAAATGCCTTTAATGAACTAGCAAATGAATTTCAATGCATGAACTCCAAATATAAAAAGATTATTGCTAAATTGAAAATAGAAAATGAAATGTCATTAAATGCCAAATTGAATTTGAGAAGAAATTAGAAGAAGCAAACTTAGAAATAAATAAGTTGAATAAAAAGAATACAAATTTGCAAAACTCATTTTCTAGGTTTTACATGTGTCAACAAAAATCAGATCACATGCTTGAGACCCAAAGAGCTTTCTTTGATAAAGATGGGTTAGGTTATAATGCAAATAAAAAGGAAATTCATCTTAAAAATTTTCTTGTGAATAAAAACTCTATGCATGATACATCTCTCACATGTTCACTTTGCAATGGGATTGGTCACTCTTTACAAGCATGCACATATAGAAAAACTACAGGAAGAGTAGTTAGAAAAATGTGGGTACCAAAGCATGCTGTAAATAATGATGAACTGTGTTTAAAATGGATCCCTAAAGGATCAAAATTATTTACACTAACTTTGATGGACCCAAAAAAATATAGGTACCAAAACATGCTTGAAATTGTTTATTGTAGGAGTGTTAGAGCATGGAGCTACAATGGAACAATGGAGTTTGAATGCTCTACACACCTCCATGGAGTTTGCTTATGCCAATGAGAAAAAAGGAAGAGCTTAAAAAATCAATCCTTAGCAAAGTCACAACTATTCCTTAAAGAATAGCTAAAGGTAGATTCAACAAATCATGGCAAAGCATTCTCAAGCAAAAGAGTTTTGTTAGCTTAAATTCTATCTTTTCAAAACTCATATTTGTTAAAATTATTTGTATGATTTAATGAGGCATTTTGTTGATGATCCTTTAAGCATGAATGAATGAAAGGCATGTAACATGATTTTTGATTATTTTGTGGACAATTCTTGATTATTGGTTGAAAAGCATGTAACATGATTTTGAAATGATTTTTGGATTTCTGTAATTTAAGCAAGTTTGCAATGTGTTGATAATATATTCTCTTGCTCTAAAATGTCAAATATGTCATGTATGCAAAATGCCATGTCATGAGCACTAATGAGGAATTTGTACATTAGAAATCATGGCATGTTGTTCACAAGTGTGGTGATTTGATGATATGTGCTTAAAAATCTATGTGAACAAGTTTGTTTTGGCATATTTGTGTTTTCCAATGCTTTGGTTTTGCCAAAATATGCATAACTCTTAAAATGACCTCCTTTGAGACCAAAAATGCATTTTATGGTGCAAATTCTTCCAAAATTGTGAAATCTATTGTTAAATGATTTTTTATCTATATTTTTCATTCATACAAGTCCAAAATCATGTTACACAAATGTTTAAACTTTTACTTGAACTTAAAATACTCAAAAACTAAGTTTTGGTACCTCAGAAGTTGAATTTTCTGTCAAAATTCTGTAGAAATTGAATGAGGGATCGATCCCTTCACATGCAAGATCGATCCCCTTTGGCAAAAGCAGAAAATTGCATTCTGGAAATAAGGGATTGATCCCCCCTAAGGCCAAAAGCCTTCCCTGCACTTTTCAAATCGAAATTTGGGAGGATCTTTTGTTATTTTCACACTTTCTTTCGTCTAAGCTTAAAATTCATTGTTTTCAACTTCTTTTTGATGACCTTTACAATATGAAAAATCATTTTTCATTGGTATCATGCCTCAACTTCAACAATTGGTATTATTTTCAACAATCAATATCATTCTTATTAAGCTCACAAGTGCAAAATCATTTTTCCTGTTAAAAACACTAATGATTTGCATAAATCTTGAAATAATCTTGAAATATATTTTCAATAAATGCTTAAACATAATTTTCAAGAATTATTTCAATGATTTGTGTATATATTTGAGAATTTGATGAACTTATGCATGATAGATATTGTTCACTTCTTTTGTTCATCTTAGTCAGGCATGCTTAGAGGATTTTATCTTATAGCTTGACTCACATTTTCCCATTAGGCATCGTGATATATTTTTGGTGGAATATAAATAATTAAAGGTTAATATATATGCTTGAATGATAAAATGATCATAACTTGACCTTAATGATAAAATTCAAACATGACTTAGGTGAATGAAATGCATGAAATACAAAAAGTTTTACCTAAAGTCATAATTATCCTTGGCCTACAATTTGTGCTGATAAAATGGATCTTAATTGTTCAAATGCATAAAAATTTATCATCCATGAACTTAAATTTTTCTTATGGCAAAAAGTTTTAAAGAACTTAGATTTAATGACAACATCAACATTCAAGAATAAATGCAAACTTGAACAAATACACTTTGATTGATATCCATGCATTGAATCTTGATTATTTTGATGTTGAACTTGTATGTTTGCTTAAGTTGAATCAATGATCATGTCTATGGGATGAAAATATTAGTTTTTCATGAAATTATACTTGACTTCACTCATAGATTGAAAATCTTAATGATAAAACACATTTTAGCTTGATAATATCGATTCAGTTAGGTAAAGCCATTTTAGTTAAAATAGCATATACCCTCTCGAACCTTAAATGATGATAACAATTAGGGATATGGCTATTAAAATGATTAAGATAAAAATCTTGAACTCTTCCTTGCTCATAATTGGTTAAGATCTTGAATGGATAATTGAGCATAGGATTCTTTAGTCTTATGGAAGAAAATGTGTGCAATTGAATGACATGAACCTTTAAATCTTCCATATAATTAGAGTTGTGCTTATGAATATGGATTAATTAATCCATATCCATGTTTAATGGTGTGTGTGATTGTATTCTTACATGTTTGACTTGATTATTCACTAAGCACACCACACATAACAATTAGCATCATGCAAAATGGCTAAGTCAACCATTAGTAACAATTGGTATGAGCTTTAAATTGACAATTCTTTTGCATGAGACATTTGTGTGCTAGAATTTGTGATTAATTGGTGTATAATTTAATTCTATGCACACTCCTTCTTGAAAATGATTTATGAGCTCGTGCATATGATATGTAATCTAATTTCAGCTCATAATCATGATGTATTGTCATGCACCTTAGTTGGACCTTAGAGAACAATTGATCTATTTAGGTGCTTGATAAGATTGAAATGGCAAGTTATAGACTTTAGTAGAAAATTTATAAATAACTTGCTTAATTGCTTACCAATTGGGAACTTCTAGCACAATTATTTATAAACAATTGGTATAGAATCTTCACAATGTCCTTTGCATGCACAAACATTTCATACTCTTTATGGACATTGACTTATTTATTTGTGCTATGAGTCCCATGTACTAACATATTTCTTGGTGGATGGAGCATATTTATCTGTTCTCACAGCCATAATTTTAGGGGGAGCATAATTTTTATTTTTCTTTCTTTTTGCTATGACAAAAAGGGGGAGAAATAATGGGATTTGAAAACTTCTTTTGAAAACCATGCTTTGAAAACTATGCTTATATTAAGAGGGAGCTTTATGAAATCATGCTTTATTTAAGGGGGAGTATTTCTTTAAAGAATTTTCAAAGCAAATTTACCTTAAGTTTTGTCATATCAAAATGGGGGAGATTGTTAGCTTTAAATTGACATGTATTTTGAAATGACAAAAACTTAAGTAATATTAAGTGTTTGACTCTATAATGTAAATTTGCTTTACCAATCATATGATTTTCTCAAACCACTTTAAGTCTACATATCAAAGTTTAAGACCATGATTTAATTGCATATTCTTATTGGTCATAACATTTTACAAAATGATTTTGAATATCTTCATTAAGTAATTTTCTCAAAAATATATTGAACACATCTTTAGAAAATTACTTAACAAGTTTTTACACTAAGTCTTTAGTTGAGAAAGTCAAGAAAAACTCTCACAAAATTCTAAAATGTTTTGAGATGAATTAAAACTAAAGTCCACATCATTTCTAACCAAAATTAGCCCAGAAAAGTGTAGGAAAAGCATGAGGGTTTGATCCCTCATGTTGAGGGATCAATCCATGAATGGCAGAATGCTCCCAAGAAGCATGGGATCGATCCCCTAAGGGAAAGGATTGATCCCTTCATGGCAGAATGCCTTGGAAGCTTGCAAAGAAGCATAGGATCGATCCCCTAGGTCAAAAGATCGATCCCCTACCTCGAAAATGCACTCCAACGGCTAGTTTTTGTGAGATACAATGATTACATTCAGTTTTGGCTTCTACGAACATTTAGAAACCATCCAAGGGACTATAAATAAAGGCTTGGAAGCTCAAGGAAGGAACAGGAATAGTTGAGCAACATCTTTCTTCATCTTCTCCATCTTCCTCAAGCCTATCAAAATCACAAGCGCTACAAAGTCTTCATATTCTATCATACATATCATCTTTGTATAGCATAGCACAAATATTGTATAGGATTTCTCTTGTGCTTAACCATTGTAATCACTTGCCTACCTAGAGGCCTTTACTTGGTTATATTCCTTTTAAACACAAACACACCTTGTAAAGGGGATGTTTCTCTTTAGCCTTAAAAAAAGAGGGAGGTTTCTCTTAAGCCTACAAAAAGAGGGATTGTAATATAAATTCAAGTTAGTGGATTTGAGAAAATCCTTGGAAGCATCTCAAGGTAGAGGATGTAGGCAAGTTGCTGAACCTCTATAAATTGATTGTGTACATCTCTCTTTCCCTACTCTCTTTACTTATTTGCATTTATATTGTGATTGTTGAATTGAATTTATATTGCATACTTGAGTAACCTAGAACGCTTAGAAAACTTCAACATAGGCTAGAGAATTTAGAATAATCTAAAAACGAACCTAAGAGTACCACAAAACCGATTCACCCCCTCTCTCGGTTTAGCCTATGGAGCCAACAATAATAAATTATGAATTAATTTCGATGATGGAATCTTCAAGGTGATTGCGAATGAGTAACACTTGAAGAATTCCTAGGTGAGAAGGTTCTTTTGAGTTTACCCAGAATGATGAAAAATTTAGGAGATATTCCTAATATTAAATATTTAAATCCTAAAAAAATATAATAATAAATAATATATAAGAAATAATATAAAAAGTAAATATAAGTGATAAAACAATTAGGAGATAATAAAAGTTTAAAATACTTCCGACGACGGAGCCTCTTTAGGAGAGTCGAATGGTACCCTTTGAATACTCTTGAGATGAGAAGAGTCTTTTAAGAGTCCACCAAAATGATAGAGGATTCTTAAAATATTTTTCAATATTTAAACAATAAAAATATAAATTTTAAAGGCCACATAACTAAGATTAAGATAACACAAGATTAAAATTGTGCCAATTTTGAGCGTTGTAGGAGTACTATAACCTTTCCTGAACATAAATAAACTCTTGAACCCAAAAATTAAAATGTAGAGCAGTTCTTAGAGTCAATTAGGTGGCTAATCATACCTAGATTAAAAAAAATTGGTGGTGACTCCGTTTCTTAATGTCTAGTGACCTAACCCTAGGAAATGTTATGATACATATTTTAATATTAAAGTGATAAAGGTAGTATGATGACTATATATAAATAGTTATACCACTAACTTATGAAAACATATATTTATTCACAATATTTTTGTACTTTTAAATTACCTTATTATTCTCATTGTTATTTTAATTATTTATTATATATATAATGGTCAAATTTTGATTTCTAAAGTGGGGTTGCTGACCATGTATGTAAATTTACTATAATGCCCTTTAATTACATTAATACCAATTTTGTCCTAATTGTTACAAAATTATTTAAACTATTTAATTTAATTACCAAATATTTTTATTTACTTACAGAATATACTTACTTAATATAATATAATGGGATTTGACCCGTCAAAACATGAAATTACTAAAATACCCCTAGTTAGCGTTTTCAAGCATTTTCATGTGATTCAATCTACAATTTGAAATTGAGTGAGACATCTTCATATAAGGGTTCATCTAAAGTATTCCATGCACTTATAATCAAATATTAGCCTATATGTGAAAGTACTTTTTCGACCTATGGGTAAAATCATCATTTTTACATTTTTGGCATGTTTCCCAAGACATGTATAATACGAAAGGATTTGAGATGCGGATTCTTACCCTCACTGCATTTTACCCCAATTATCATTATTATGAAGTCTGATGTCCCTCCAGATAATAAAATTCTCAGTAGGGCTCACTATCCACTTTCCTTCTATATATAGCAAAACATAAGAAACCACCCACTTCTCATTAAATCTCATTATTCTAATTTTGAAATTAAATAGATGGTTGAAAGAAATTAGGAATTTTACATTCTCCCCACCTTAGGAAATTCGATCCTTCAAATTTGCATTAGGCTAACTCTGATCAAATAGTTTTGGGTACTTCTCCCGCATAAGACTCTCTAGCTCCCATGTTGCTTTCTCAAGAGTATGGTACTACCAGAGAACCTTTACTAATGGAATAATTTTAGATCATAGAACTTTCTCCTTCCTATCTAAGCTCTGTACTGGCTTCTCCACATAGCTCATATTCTCTGTGATCTCCAGAGGCTCATACTGAATCACATGTGATGGATCCGGATGGTACTTACGTAGCATAAATACATGAAAAACATTTTGTACTCCAGCTAACTCTAGAGACAAAGCCAACCGGTATGCTACATCTCCAACACGGTCCAAAATCTCAAAAGGCCCGATGAACCAAGGACTTCCTCATAACATGTCAAGTCCTAAAACCTAACTCGTTAGACTTAAATTCATAGAGTCACCACCAACCATTCTAACCTAGGTGTGATTGGTCTCCTATTCCTGTCTAAAGATAAGGCTTAGTATACGTTTAAAGAATCTTTGGTTCGGGAGTATGATTACGTGTAGGGAAGCATTAGCACCCCCACAACGCCCATCCTAAAATGGTACCACCTAGTCTTAAGTTTATTCCAAAATTGCTTTTATGTTTGCATCAGTTTCGATAATTAAATATTGTAAAGTTTCTAAGACTTTTCCATCAATTTGGCTCCAATCTTAGAAACTCCCATCACCTCAAGATGTTCAAGGAGTACCAATCGACTTTCTTGAACTCCATCATCAAATTGATTAAGCATATTATGAAATTCCTATCTTTAAATAATTTTTGATCTTATTTTTAAAATTCCTATCTTTTTATTTCCTATCTTATTTTATTTTCTTTTTCCTAATTCTCTTATTTTATATCATGAAAATAAACATGACATATGGTTTATTGAAAATTCTTCTCAGGTATCCCATCAATCTGGCTCAACTCAAAAAAAATTCTCTCACCTAGAAATTTTAAGGAGTACCAATTAACTTTCTTAGAATTTCATCATCAACATATGTCACATTTAATTATTTTATTTAAAACATATTATTATCCAATTACCTTATTATCGTATTATTTTATATTCTTTATTATTTTTTATTATCATTATATGTGAGACCCGATTTTATTTCACTATACACCATATTTGTAAATGATTGATAGTGAAAATAAATTCTTTTAGTGGAATTAAATAAATATTGAATATGAATTTCCACTTGAATTATGGAATTATTGGAACTATGAGTTATAATATGGTGTATATGAATTAAAATGAAAATTTAAAGATGAAACAAATATGGAATGATGAATTAAAAGGATTGAGGGAAAGAAATTATTTATTGTGCATGTGATTTATTTTATTGGATGAATTATATAGCAAAAGAGGAAAATTAGAGCAAGAAACGTGCAGCCAAGAAAAGATGGACTGCACGTTAGTTTCTTTCCATCTTGATGCACGAGAGGAAATAGTTTTGGTAAGACAAATTTTGGTGTAAAATGGGATGAATAATAATAGAAAAAAAAAGGATTTATTAAGTGAATATTTAGCTGACTTTATTGGTGGAAAATATCTATCAAAAGAGGCAGAAATTGAATTAAGAAAACGTGCAAGCACAAGAAAGATTTCAAGTCACTTTTTGCTTCATTTATTGTTGCACGGTTAGAAGTGACTAAAGAAATTGAAAGGTAACTTTTTGTAGTATAAAATATAGTAAAAATAATACTTAAAAGAAAGAAGCATTCAAAGCTTATTATGTGAGTAAAATTCATTGACTGAAGTATACAAAAAAAATGGAAAACAAATGAAAACCGATCAGCCAAAAATTTCCACACCACTTTTGGCTGGTGGTGTGCTGTTCGGTCATGCATCAAAAGGCAGTAATTAAGATCAGATTTTATGACATCAAATATAATATAAACAATATATAAAAGAAGAGAAAATTCAATGTATTACATGGAATGAATTCTTATTGGCTGGAGACTTCAAATGATAATGGAAAATAAGTCAAGGAACGACAGTAAAAGAAAGCATTACTACCGTTCCTTTATGCTGCCAAATTCTTCAACAATTAAATGCATTTAAGACTTGAAATGATGAGAAGAATTAGATAAGAAGCTAAGTGGTTGAGTATTATTGGATGTCTTGTATATATGGAAAAATAAAATAGCAAAAACCTTGGCAAGACACCTCCTTCATCACCGAACTTGCGATCTTACGAGAACCAGAAAATTGTCTCGGTTGCGTGCTCTGTTTTAGCTATCGTGCAACCAAGAAAAATTCAATAAAAATCCTACTAGGATATCTAACCATCTAAGCCTTCACCATAATCCTTCATCCATCAATTAAACCATTAAAGGAACAAGAAACTAAGGGCTGGAAGTGAAACAGAAATCTGTTCTGTTTTGAAAGCTACAGTCGGTCAAGGTAATCTCAATGACTTCCATAGTTTCTTGATATTACATCGTATATTTTTATGTTTCTAAGTATGAGGAGCATGGTTTAAGTATTAATTTTAGTTAAGTTCAATTAAATCATGAAGTTAGCATAAATCTAGATCTTGAAATAGATTTAGAAAAAAACAAGGAATTAAGCAAAAGAAAATGATATAATGATGATGATGAAAGGAAATTATGGAATATAAAAGAATAGAAGAAGAAGCTTGGAAAGGCTGAAAAGAGAATCTTGGCTAGTAAATGAACCCTCGGTTGGACATGGAATAAATGAAGACTTAAAGACTCCATGCAAGAAAATACCAAGAGTGGTTCACGTAGACAAGGAGAATTAAATGAGGACCAAGAAAACGGAAAGAAAAAAATTAGAAAGTCAATAAAAATGGCCAAGGATGGTATTCGGCCATGACAATTGGAGGCACAATGATATGTTGAAAATTGAGGATTTTGGTAGAGAATAATTCTAGCAATTAAAAGAAATCGGTTGGTGAAATTAAAACCGATAAACAAGCTAGAATGAGCAAGTTGAGTTTTAGCACCAGTATAATTTATACTGGTTATACTTGTGTCAAAATATTAGTGGCTGCATTTTATGAATACCAGTAGTTTAAAAATAGGAGGGAAAATATTAATAATTTTTTATAAAATTATTTTGCAGTTGAAGTTGACGGAATTCGATAAACGTAACCGAGAAGCTTGGCTTCATAAAACTGGTAAGGGGGGAGTGTGTGAGTTGTAGTGATATAATGAATTACATGTTTTCTTGAGTTAAATGTTATGAGTATATTGAATGCAAGAATTGGGTTGAAAACATGCAAAATCTGTGGTTGAAAAGCTGGTTTATATACTGAGCTGTGTGCAGGAGGTTAAGAATCCGCAGTCGTTATGCTGTCGGAAATTTTTCAAAAATATTCTAAAATATTCCAAAATATTTTAGAAGCATGAAATGATTTAAATGGAAAATTTTGAATATAATTTCCACCAATTTTCCATAAATTGGAAATTTTGAGAAAGCTATGAGAAATTAAATATTCATGTTTTATATTTTTATTAAAGTGAGAAATTGATTTGTTTTGTATGATATTAAATATTCAAATTGAATATTTATTTATTTTCTCACTTGATACATGAATATTTACCGATGGATTTACTGTATGTGAAAATGGGGAATAAATTGGAAAATAATTCTTTAAATAAATGATTTGATTCATGGATTTGCTTAAAGGTATTTTTATGGAAAAAATGATTTTATACCTTTATGGAACCAAATACTGATCTTATTTATTTTATAAATTCCATAAAGGTGATGATATATGAAAATGTGAGTCTTATGGATAAATATAAAATATTTCAAATTATTTTGAATAAGATCCATAAAGCTGTGGTACGATTTTTATACTGTTTTGAGACTTAGGCCCCGAGTTTCGTGCATCATACTATTATTGTTACTGTCATGTGGCTGATTGACCCGCCAGTCATCAGCGTCCCAGATGTCACCTGGCAAGTGTACACCGAGGACACCTTATAGATCATGGCCATAGATCTCACTGTATACTGTTATTGTGTCCCTTCGGGGATGATTACTGTGTACCTTAGTGCACGATGATAGCATGATTTAATTGTAGGGTGATGCCTAGTCTCAACTTACTGACTACTGTTTACTGAAGGGATTTACTGAATCCTGTTTTACTGTACTGTACTGTGAATTAATGTTTACTGAATTGAACCGTACTGAAATACTGTTCTACTGAACTCTACTGCATTGGGAAATGCTGTTTACTGAATTGGTAGCTACTGATTTCTATTTACTGAATTGGTAGCTACTGATTTCTATTTACTGAACTAGTAGCTACTGATTATTGTTTACTGAACTAATAGCTACTGATTTTGGTTTATTGAACTGAAATCTACTGATTTCTGTTTACTGAATTGAATTATACGGAATACTATTTACTGAACTGAAAGGAAATTTACTGTTATCGAGAAAGAATATTTTGAAAATTATTTCTAAAATAGAAATAATTTTGAACTGTTATCCAGTGATTTGGATATTTATAAGCTACTGTACTGAAAAAAAAACTGTTTACCGTAACTACTGTTTTACCACTGTACTGTCACGTGTTTTGAACTGTTACTAAAGTGATGGAAATTAAATGATTTATTCCATTTAGATTTATGGAAAAATAATTATTTTCCTGCATATAGATTCATTATATCAAGCAGCATACGACTCCTTTACTGAGCATGTGATTCGCTCACCCCTTACTTTCAAACTTTACATATTAATTCCGAGGATTATTTGATGGCTTCCTCACTTAAATATAGCTACGAGTAGCCTATTGGGACAATAGCATGGAAATTTAAAGGTACAATCACTTCTCTTATATATTCAGACACTTGTATACAGTACTACATTATTGAAAAATAGAAATAGGGGATGTAATATATAAGGAATATTGTAAATATGCATATTCTGAATTTACTAAATAAATTAATGTTTGCCATTTATTACTGTTACTGATCACGTATTAAAGGCATCATAGACAGCCCAACCGATAAAAATGTGTTAAATATGAGTAAATACAGTGTAATACTGTACACTCAGACTGTTAAAGATTTAATGGTATCAGAGCAAGGTTGGCTTGATATCTGTCGATGCCTTAGAGTAGAAAGTGTTAAATAAGGCTAACATCCCTTGTAGTACTGTATAGTCTGAATGGATAGAGAAATCGAGTGACTGTAAATTATGTTAAATGTTTAAAATGGTGTGAAAGTTTACGAATCAAGGGTTACAAAAAGGAATTGTAATTCGAAAATTTTACCTCAAATAGGTGATCTTATAATCTTAATGTCAGGTCTGTTCGGTATGGTACAAAGAGGGACTCGGTGAGGGCCCCACCAGGATTTCTTTGTCCAAATCGAACTAAGACCCTAAGATGATGATATTGGAGTGGAATGGGATATCATCAGTGCATAGATCTTAAGATCGCCTGTTTAAAAGTATCTTGAAGAGAGATAAATAAACTGAGAAATGATGAATATGCCCCTATATTGAAATAATTCTACCGAATCGAAGATGATTAAATTGATTCGGAAGTGATTGATGGTGATAGAGTAACTGATGGTGTAAAGAACATATTACATGTTTAATGGTTCCTATTATTAGCCCCACTTATACTTTGATGAGTAATGTGACCCGGAGTATATACTGTGAGAGGTCGCAAGATAGTCAGCCCTTGCTATGGATTTTGGGGTCTGAATTAAACATGATAATATAGGGTATATTGGTTAGGGATTATTAGACATTATGAAAACTGATACACTTATTGAGGGTGATCCACATAAAGGTGAATTGTGCATTAATGATTCAATATCAATGTTACTAATTTTGGTTCTATATATTCCTTCTATTTCTGATGGAAATAAATCAGATAATTATAGAACCAGAATATTTTGGGGATACATAGTGGATTTGCAGAATGTAAATAATGAAACATCCAAGATGATATGAGGTTATGATTTAAAAGTTGCTGAAGGTAATTTCAAATAAATTTCTGGAGTAGAATAGAATTGAGAGATCATTACATGATTCACAGTATGAATTCCATTTCTAAGCTCTTACTGGAGAACACAAAAGAGTTTGAAGAGCTTAAGAAATTACTCTAGAGATTAATGAATAAAGAACCCATCTATATTAGAGTAACTAGTAAAAACACAGATGATCTTATTCGAAAGAATAAGAAAAGTTATGATTGTGAATTAAATCCTGAATGTTCAATAGTGTTATTACTGGAAATGAACCTTCAATTGCTCAGGATTAATGTTTCATTTCAATCTATTCAATGATATATATATATATGGAGTTTTAAGACCAATCTCTGAACAAGATGTTGTCGAGTAAAAAGCTTATAGACAGATGTTTATAAGATGATGTTCAGAACTCAGTATAACTCCTACTAGTCCTTTATGGTACTTAAAAGATTTATGAATATATTTCAACTTAATTGAAGAATACAAGCAGCCTTCTTGAATAATTCCACAAACTTTTAGAGACTGAGAATTTGATTGTTAAGCCCAGTAGATATGAGTTCTAACTGAATCATAACACTATTAGAGATGTGTGGTCTCAAATGATAAAGTGAACAATAATTGGTCGAGGAGTTTGTGGAATCAGCTGCTTTATTGATATGGTACATGATGTGAGAAAATTAAATGGGAGTGGATGAATATGTATAAGTATAGTATTCAAAAATGCTAAAAGGTTTTAATGGAAGAGTACTATAGCACTTGGAAAATCAATTAGAGTGATAAGTGTGAAAAGATGAAAATGCATTAAGAAAATAAATCATATGACAATAAGGGAACACGAGTTATGAGATAGTTCCCAAATCAAGATTGAATGTGATTCTTCTGACTATCATAGTGTCACGGCTAAATTTATAAATCGAGCCAGATTGACAGATGAAATGAGTTATACTTAGAGGAGTAAATAAACGAATTACTGACAATCATGTAAATGGATGTATATATTGGAAATGTGGAATGGCATAAATAATGTGGAGACGGAATTTGTAATTTGATAAATTTCCATTACAAAAGTTAATTGTGAAAAGATTACATCCTCAGGTACATTACACCATTAAGTGATATTATATGTACCATGAGAATAAGAGAAGCAATGATAACTAAATATGAAAAGAGATGTCAGGGAAAATTATTACCTAATGTCTCAATTTCTGTAATTGATGGTTAATATTAAAGTCTACAAGTGAAGTGCAGTCTTAGCTAAACTGTGAAATGATTATTGTGGGATAGTAAAGAATCCGAAAGAACCATGATGTTATGGAAGTGACTATAGATTGATTGACCAAATTGATTCACTCCTACATCATCTAGTTTCTTGATCTCTCGCGTGCCCTAGTCGATATATATCTGTGAAACGGTGAAAATGTATGTGAAGTTCCAGTGAGCGAATACATGTGATAGGGATCCCTGAATTGCCACATGCTTTTGGGAAATAGCAAAAGGCTTTGGGATTCCAAATTTAGTGTCAGCACCGCTTCTTATAGATGTAAATATCTGAGCGCTTGGTGTATACGCTCAATGATATGTGGAAAGCGAGTGCACTGAATTTAAAAAGCTATTGGGACAATTACATACGATGGATTAAAATTGTTTAAATGATAGTTACAAAATTATTATCGACTTGGCACCAAATGACATAATATGCGATAAATAGTGTGAATTATCTACTGTATGAAGAGAAAATGAAAATTGTTAACTCCCAAAGATGATAAATAATTACAGGGAGTATAAATTGATTATAAAAGAGGAAATGTGGGGTTTAAAGGAAATTCAAATTGTAAAAGTATACTGGCAGTCTCATCTTAAAGACAGGATTAACTGAAAGTTAGAAATTATATAAGGAAGAAAAATACATGTATTAGTGGTACTTTCTAAATTAAGTGAAATTCAGAGAACTCGTAAAGGATCTGATGCTATCTGGATAATTGTGGATAAATTAACTAAGTCTGCCCAAATTCTTGGTTATGAAATCTACTGATTGAATTATTGCCTTAGCCGAATTATATGTCAGGGAGATAGTAAGAGTACATGGTGTTCCAGCGAGCATCATATCTGATAAGGAGTCCCGCTTCGCATCTCATTATAGGGAGAGAGAGACTTCATGAAGCTATGGGATCCCAACTGAATGTTTGCACCGCGTTTTATCCGCAGACTGATGGACAGTCCGAGCGTATGATACAGACGCTCGAGGATATGTTGTGAACGTGTGCAGTTGATTTTAGAGGCTCTTGGGACGATCATTTACCCTGACAGAGTTTACTTATAATAATAACTAACAGGTGACTATTGGCATGGCACTTTACGAAACTATATATGGCAGATTATATTGATCCAAGATAGCATGGGAAAAAGTGGGAAACCGTATATGATTGAACAGGTTCCCGAAATGTATAGGTGATAATATATTCTGAAGGTCTCACCCCTTAAAGACATAGTGAGATTCGGTAAGAAAGGAAAGCGGAGCCTCGATACATTGGGCCTGTCGAGATCTTAGATCGCATAAGAGATGTGGTATACCGGTTAGCACCACCTTCGGAGTTGTTAGGAGTGCATAATGTATCCCACGTCTCGATATTGAGAAAGTACCATCCAGATCCCTCTCACGTAATTCGACATGAGCCACTGTAGATCAGAGAAGATATGAGTTATGTCGAGAGACCAGTACGGATCTTGGATAGAAAAGATAAGGTATTGTGATCTAAGATGATTCCTTTGGTTAAGGTGCTCTGGTAGTATCACACTGAGGAGGATGCTACTTAGGAGTTAGAGAGCCTTATGCGTGAGAGATATCCAGAGCTCATTCAATAATGGGTCCAGATGAAATTTGGAGGACCAAATTTCTTAAGGTGGGGAGAAAATGTGAGACCCGATTTTATTTCACTGTACACCATATTTGTAAATGATTGATAGTGAAAATAAATTCTTTTAGTGGAATTAAATAAATATTGAATATGAATTTCCACTTGAATTATGGAATTATTGGAACTATGAGTTATAATATGGTGTATATGAATTAAAATGAAAATTTAAAGATGAAACAAATATGGAATGATGAATTAAAAGGATTGAGGGAAAGAAATTATTTATTGTGCATGTGATTTATTTTATTGGATGAATTATATAGCAAAAGAGGAAAATTAGAGCAAGAAACATGCAGCCAAGAAAAGATGGACTGCACGTTAGTTTCTTTCCATCTTGATGCATGGTAGGAAATAGTTTTGGTAAGACAAATTTTGGTGTAAAATGGGATGAATAATAATAGAAAAAAAAGGATTTAGTAAGTGAATATTTAGCTGACTTTATTGGTGGAAAATATCTATCAAAAGAGGCAGAAATTGAATTAAGAAAACGTGCAAGCACAAGAAAGATTTCAAGTCACTTTTTGCTCCATTTAGTGTTGCACGGCTGGAAGTGACTAAAGAAATTGAAAGGCAACTTTTTGTAGTATAAAATATAGTAGAAATAATACTTAAAAGAAAGAAGCATTCAAAGCTTATTATGTGAGTAAAATTCATTGACTGAAGTATACAAAAAAATGGAAAACAAATGAAAACCGATCAGCCAAAAATTTCCACGCCACTTTTGGCTGGTGGTGTGCTGTTCGGTCATGCATCAAAAGGCAATAATTAAAATCAGATTTTATGACATCAAATATAATATAAACAATATATAAAAGAAGAGAAAATTCAATGTATTACATGGAATGAATTCTTATTGGCTGGAGACTTCAAATGATAATGGAAAATAAGTCAAGGAACGACAGCAAAAGAAAGCATTACTACCATTCCTTTATGCTGCCAAATTCTTCAACAATTAAATGCATTTAAGACTTGAAATGATGAGAAGAATTAGATAAGAAGCTAAGTGGTTGAGTATTATTGGATGTCTTGTATATATGGAAAAATAAAATAGCAAAAACCTCGGCAAGACACCTCTTTCATCACCGAACTTGCGATCTTACGAGAACCAGAAAATTGTCTCGGTTGTGTGCTCTGTTTTAGCTATCGTGCAACCAAGAAAAATTCAATAAAAATCCTACTAGGATATCTAACCATCTAAGCCTTCACCATAATCCTTCATCCATCAATTAAACCATTAAAGGAACAAGAAATTAAGGGCTGGAAGTGAAACAGAAATCTGTTCTGTTTTGAAAGCTACAGTCGGTCAAGGTAATCTCAATGACCTCCATAGTTTCTTGATATTACATGGTATATTTTTATGTTTCTAAGTATGAGGAGCATGGTTTAAGTATTAATTTTAGTTAAGTTCAATTAAATCATGGAGTTAGCATAAATCTAGATCTTGAAATAGATTTAGAAAAAAACAAGGAATTAAGCAAAAGAAAATGATATAATGATGATGATGAAAGGAAATTATGGAATATAAAAGAATAGAAGAAGAAGCTTGGAAAGGTTGAAAAGAGAATCTTGGCTAGTAAATGAACCCTCGGTTGGACATGGAATAAATGAAGACTTAAAGACTCCATGCAAGAAAATACCAAGAGTGGTTCACATAGACAAGTAGAATTAAATGAGGACCAAGAAAACGGAAAGAAAAAAATTAGAAAGTCAATAAAAATGGCCAAGGATGGTATTCGGCCATGACAATTGGAGGCACAATGATATGTTGAAAATTGAGGATTTTGGTAGAGAATAATTCTAGCAATTAAAAGAAATCGGTTGGTGAAATTAAAACCGATAAACAAGCTAGAATGAGCAAGTTGAGTTTTAGCATCAGTATAATTTATACTGGTTATACTTGTGTCAGAATATTAGTGGCTGCATTTTATGAATACTAGTAGTTTAAAAATAGGAGGGAAAATATTAATAATTTTTGATAAAATTATTTTGCAGCTGGAGTTGACGGAATTCGATAAACGTAACCGAGAAGCTTGGCTTCATAAAACTGGTAAGGGGGGAGTGTGTGAGTTGTAGTGATATAATGAATTACATGTTTTCTTGAGTTAAATGTTATGAGTATATTGAATGCAAGAATTGGGTTGAAAACATGCAAAATCTGTGGTTGAAAAGCTGGTTTATATACTGAGTTGTGTGCAGGAAGTTAAGAATCTGCAGCCGTTATGCTGTCGGAAATTTTTCAAAAATATTCTAAAATATTCCAAAATATTTTAGAAGCATGAAATGATTTAAATGGAAAATTTTGAATATAATTTCCACCAATTTTCCATAGATTGGAAATTTTGAGAAAGCTATGAGAAATTAAATGTTCATGTTTTATATTTTTATTAAAGTGAGAAATTGATTTGTTTTGTATGATATTAAATATTCAAATTGAATATTTATTTATTTTCTCACTTGATACATGAATATTTACCGATGGATTTACTGTATGTGAAAATGGGGAATAAAATACCTTTTTGGAAAATAATTCTTTAAATAAATGATTTGATTCATGGATTTCCTTAAAGGTATTTTTATGGAAAAAAAATGATTTTATACCTTTATGGAACCAAATACTGATCTTATTTATTTTATAAATTCCATAAAGGTGATGATATATGAAAATGTGAGAGTCTTATAGATAAATATAAAATATTTCAAATTATTTTGAATAAGATCCATAAAGCTGTGGTACGGTTTTTATACTGTTTTGAGACTTAGGCCCCGAGTTTCGTGCATCATACTATTACTATTACTGTCATGTGGCTGATTGACCCGCCAATCATCAGCGTCCCGGATGTCACCTGGCAAGTGTACACCGAGGACACCTTATAGATCATGGCCATAGATCTCACTGTATACTGTTATTGTGTCCCTTCGGGGATGATTACTGTGTACCTTAGTGCACGATGATAGCATGATTTAATTGTAGGGTGATGCCTAGTCTCAACTTACTGACTACTGTTTACTGAAGGGATTTACTGAATCCTGTTTTACTGTACTGTGAATTAATGTTTACTGAATTGAACCGTACCGAAATACTGTTCTACTGAACTGTACTGCATTGGGAAATACTGTTTACTGAACTGGTAGCTACTGATTTCTATTTACTGAATTGGTAGCTATGATTTCTATTTACTGAACTAGTAGCTACTGATTATTGTTTACTGAACTAATAGCTACTGATTTTGGTTTATTGAACTGAAATCTACTGATTTCTGTTTACTGAATTGAATTATACGGAATACTATTTACTGAATTGAAAGGAAATTTACTGTTATCGAGAAAGAATATTTTGAAAATTATTTCTAAAATAGGAATAATTTTGAACTGTTATCCAGTGATTTGGATATTTATAAGCTACTGTACTGAAAAAAAAAACTGTTTATCGTAACTACTGTTTTACCACTGTACTGTCACGTGTTTTGAACTGTTACTAAAGTGGTAGAAATTAAATGATTTATTCCATTTAGATTTATGGAAAAATAAATATTTTCCTGCATATAGATTTCATTATATCAAGCAGCATACGACTCCTTTACTGAGCATGTGGTTCGCTCACCCCTTACTTTCAAACTTTACATATTAATCCCGAGGATTATTTGATGGCTTCCTCACTTAAATATAGCTACGAGTAGCCTACTGGGACAATAGCATGGAAATTTAAAGGTACAGTCACTTCTCTTATATATTCAGACACTTGTATACAGTACTACATTATTGAAAAATAGAAATAGGGGATGTAATATATAAGAAATATTGTAAATATGCATATTCTGAATTTACTAAATAAATTAATGTTTGCCATTTATTACTGTTACTGATCACGTGTTAAAGGCATCATAGACAGCCCAACCGATAAAAATGTGTTAAATATGAGTAAATACAGTGTAATACTGTACACTCAGACTGTTACATTATATCCTTAAAATGAACATGAATTATGTTTTCTTAAAAATTCCTCTTTAAGTATTTCATCAATCTGACTCAACTTAATAGGAATCCTCTCACCTAAAAATTCCAACGAGTACTAATTGACTTTCTTGGAGTTTCATTCTTGGCATAATATTTATCATTTGATAATTAATTAGTATTTTATTTAACTTTATTCTATCTTACATATCGATTCTTAATTATCCTACAAATTTACAATTATTAAATCAATTTAAATTGTTATTAAATTATCCAACTATTAAATTATCAACTTATTATTATCATACATTTAATTATCAAAATACAAAGTCATTAACAAATACCAATTAATTATTCATTAACTAATTAATCACATAAATCCTACTTAAAAACTAATGAATTAATTAATTGATTAATATATTAAAACAACACTCACCTAGACAATAGCTTTACCGCTTTGTTGGCTTTCTTTCTCTTCTTTACTAACTGCACCTCACGTTCTTTTCTTTCCTTGGTTTCATGTGGCTTGTGAAGATGGCGTGAGTAGTAAGCGATGATGATGATGGGGCTGGACAGAAACGCAATAGCAGGGAGTGCAACGCAGCAACGGCAGAGCTTAATCCAATGAAGGAGCGGATGATGGTGATGCAGTAATTGGTGATGACGGTGTAGCACTGCAATCCGAATAATGGAGCCATGATGAACTCAGCTGTTGCAAGGTGTGCAATGGAGGCAGTAACCAGATAGAGCAGGAAAGAAGAAAGAACAACAATGGTGTGCGTGGCAAAAAACGATGGCAGAGGGGCTGGCGCGGTAATGCAATGAGGTGTCAACCTGTTGGAACGATGAAGATGATGAGCAGTGTGGTGCAGCAAAAGGACGGTGAGCAACAAGAGCAGCCGAACTGGTTGGTACAGAAGGTGAGCAGAAAAGCAGCTGAGGGTGGAGTGGTGAGTGTGAACAAGGTGGATGCAAAAACAGGACCTCTGTGAGCAACGTTTGATGGACTAGAGGTGAAGGATTAAGGTAGCGATTGATGATGATGATCGTCTGCGTGAGGAAAATGACAGTGAGTAGCAAACTTTGGGAGACTGATGATGAAGACGTTGATAAGGGTGGCTTGGGCTATGGAGAAGGCTGACTATGTGGTGATGATGAACGATGATAGTGATTAGCTATGTTTGTAGGTCTTCAAGAGGCTTGATTATTCCCCCTTCAAATCATGGGTTAACCCCTTCTTATAGTTAAATTCTTGTTAGAGTCTTAATATAACTAAATCTATTCTATTAATTATCTCTTCATTTTCATATTTTATCTACTTAGTTTCTCGACTAATTTTAATCTAACTCTAATTCTAAAAAGGTCTAATTTTATTTTAAGAATAACTCTAACCTAAAACTTATTTTAATTAAATTAATCCCATGCTAATCCTATTTTTTAATTTTATTTATTAATTATTCCTAAAATCCTATTTCTATCCTAATTTTAAATTTATTCTAATTAATGTTAATTTTAAATAAAAAATCCTAATTTAATTCTAACCTAATCCTAAACAATTCTAATATTAAATAATTATCCTATTCTAAGTTGTTAAATTAAGTTAAACCCAATTAATTATTTTTACAAGTTAAGATTCCAAACAAATTAGGGTGTCTACAGCTGCCTCTTTTTGTATATTTGTTGTGAAACAGTAATTATATAAAGACATAGACACCTATTTTGCCTGACTCCCTCTTTTTTTGATTTTTTTTTATATTTTTTGAAAGGATCTCTCTAAACAAAAATGCAGTTAAACTTTAAATTTTGTCCAAGAATGTAGTTAAACTTTAAATTTTGTCTTAAAAAGCTCCCTTTAAACAAAAAGACAGTCAAACTTTAAATCTTATCTTAAAAAACTCCAATTTTTTTTGAAAATTTTAGGAAACTCCTCAAAAATTTTTGGAATCTCAAGAAACCTCTCTAAAATTCCTTTTCTTATCCAATTTTGAAATTTTGGGAAACTCCTCCAAAATTATTTTTTCTTATCAGATTTTGAATTTTAGGAAACCCCTCTAAAATTCTTTTTCTTGTCAAATTTTGATTTCTTGGGAAACCCCTCCAAGACGTATTTTCTTATCTAATTTTAAAATTTTAGGAAACCCTTTTAAATTTTCTTTTCTTATCAAACTTTGGAATTTTAGGAAATCCCTCTAAAACTCCTTTTCTTCTCAAATTTTTGAATTTTTGGGAAACCCCTCTAAAACTTCTTTTCATGTCTAATTTTGAAATTTTAGGAAACTCTCTAAAATTTCTTTTCTTGTCAAATTTTAAATTTTAGGAAACCCTTCTAAAATCCTTTTTCTTGTCAAAATTTTAAATTTTGAAAAACCCCTCCAAAACTTCTTTTCTTGTCTAATTTTTGAAATTTTAGGAAACCCCTCTAAAATTTCTTTTCTTGTCAAATTTTCTAAAATCCCTCTAAAATTCATTTTCTTGACCAAAATTTGAAATCTTGGGAAACCCCTCCCAGACTTCTGTTCTTGTCTAATTTTTGAAATTTTACGAAACGTCTCTAAAATTTCTTGTCTTTTAAAATTTTGAAATTTTGGAAAATTTATCTTATCCATGCAACTGCAACCTGTTCTATCCATGCAATGCTATCCATCTTATTCATGCAATGTCTTTTATGCAAGTTATCCTATTCATGTAATATCATTCATGCAATCTAGTTTATCCATGCAATGTTATTCATGCAATCTATTCTATCCATGCAATGCAGTCGATTTTATCCATGTAACATCATTTAAGCAATTTGTTTTATCGCTGTGATGCAATCTACTCTATCCATGCAATGTTTTCTTCGAAAAACATTTCAACCTCAGTTGTGGCAACAACAAGGTTATTCTTTATCAATCCATCTCATGCATTCTTATCTTTTCATCTGTCGTCCTATCCTTATATTTCCTATTTCTTTTCTAATTTTCCTTCTTCCATTTTTCTTTCCCAATGAAGCTCTTGTCTTCGTGCCCTCAATATCTTATCTTATCCCTTGTTTCTTCTTCACCTTCATTCACTCTTTCTTTTTCATTGGTTTTTCCTAATTTCCATTTTCTATTCATTCATAAGTTTCCTTTTCTTCCATTTTCCTAAATAATATATGAGTCTTTCACATATTTTGCCAAGCAAACTTCACTATCATTCCAATTTCAAGATCAATGCAACACAATTTCTCAATCCCTCAAGTTAAGGATATAGCAAAGAAATGATAGGTGAAAAGAAAAGTAGTATTCTCTATTTGGAATACAAAATTCCCTTCCTAATATCTACTTTACCTGATCATGTTGAGTTTATCAAAACATCCCCTTGCCCTAATATTGTTGACATCTAATTTTTCTTGTATCTAAGCCACCTTTTCAGGTTTTCAACTTAGATGCACTCTATTAATGCAAACCACCCTTTTTGGGTCTTCAATTTGAATCCTCCTTTTATTTTTTTCTTTTCTTCTTTCTTTTTTTCTTTTTCTTTTTTTTTCAATTTTTTATCTTTTGTTTGTTCTTGATTCCAAGTCATGCCCCAACAGTAGATATTTCTTCACCCAATTTTATGGATTTAAGAGAATTTTTGAAATCCCATTACTTCCATATAGACTAAATCCTTTTGCTTATCTTGATCTGCTTCTTCTAATTCCATTTAAAGGATCATATTCTCATTATCTAAGTATGCTTTTATTCAACACCTGATTCTTTAATGCGAGTACTCATATTTGATCAAAATGGACTTTTAAGGCACATAATGCAAGCTTAGGTGAGGGTTTATGAAAACAATGATAAAATAGCCCTAAAATGTGTTTTAGGGTTCTTCATACCAAGGATCATTTCCCATCATTCAAATCATTTAGGCATATTGAATTTTGCCCCATTTCTTTTCTTCTTCTTTTTCTTTCTTTCTTTTTTTCCAAACATGACTAGGGTTTCGACTTCTTGATTTCAAACCCTCTTTCCTTTTTTTCTTTTTATTCTTTTTCCATACAAAAGGGGTTTTTCTTTTTTTTTTACTTTGGTCCTCAAATATTTTTAATTTGCCCCACTAATCCTTTATTTTCCCATTTCATTGCACCCTAATGTGGAGGGTGATCCTTGATGGGTTATATTAGAAAGAATAAAATAGGCTCAAAAAGGATAATTAGTGGATAATTTTACTCACACTTGAAGGGTAATGAAAGAAGGCTATTTCTCATGTCAAATACAAATACACTCATTGAAGATCACTCATTGAATAAAGACTAATTTTATGTAAGAGATTCACCTTTCCTTGTAACATCTAATAGGTGAAGACTTCAAACAAATTTTCTTTCATTCTTTTCTTGCTTGGACAATCTTGGCAAACTAGAAATCCATTCCATCAAACAAAGTAGTTTTTTCAGAACTTTATATTCATTGCCATGATTATTATCATATTCATCATTTGGATACTTTCAAGCTTTGTAATAATGTAAAGAATATGGGTATTGGTTTTTTGTCATAGAATAACAAGATTGGAATGAGGAATTGAGAAAAGTGAATTGTACTAATCCTTTATTGAAAATGAAAATAAATGAAAGCTAGCCCAATACATAAAAGAATTCTCAATACCTTTTGGGCTAGGCACTCCTATATTACCTAAGAAACTAAAATGTCCTAAGATGAATGAAATTAAAATCAAGAAACAAAGAAACAACCATTAACTTCAAATTAGGTGAATAAATCAATATTATCCACTTTCTTCCACAATATTAACCGCTACCCTTTCTGTGATCTGGTAAAGGATTATCATTCACATTTGGGTCATTCTTTGCCCAAAAGCTCAAAATTCTAGCCTTGACAAGTGATTGGACTCTTATCTTCAAACCCATACAATTTTCAATAGAGTGACCAACGTTGTCATTATGATAAGCACACTTTGCATTAGGATCATACCACTTTGGGTAGGGAAGCTTTAAGGGCTCTACATAAATAGGGGCAATAAGGTGACTTCCTACCAACTGTGGGAACAACTCGCATATGTCATCGGTATAGGGTCTATAGTTACATTTTGGTTAGCTCGAGTATTTCTTTGGTCATTTGAGGTTGTAGGAGCTTGTGAATGGAAAATGGGTTGGTAGGTGTTTTGAAGATGAGTTTGTGGGTGGGGTTGAGAATAGCATAATTCACTGAAGGTGAATAAGGGGTATAGGAATGTCGTGAGTTATTAGAGATAGCTTGTGCATCTTCTTCCTTCTTCTTTGAAAAACCATTCTTCTTGCTATCATTCATAGATGCTTCAATCTTACCACTCTTGAGGGTATTTTCAATAGCTTCGCCAGTTAACACCATGTCTGCAAAATTTTTAGTCACTCTGCTAAGCATACGCTCATAGTAAGGTGCCTTGAGAGTATTAAAAAAGAACATGGTGACTTCCTTTTCAGTTAAAGGAGGTTGAACTTGCGATGCCACATCACTCCATCGTTGGGCATATTCTTTGAAGCTCTCATCTTTCTTCTTTTCCATACCTTGAAGAGATAAGCGGTCAGGAGCTACATCGGACACACATCTGTATTGAGCTATAAAAGCTCTTGCCAACTTAGACCAAAAAGTAACTTTACTCCTTTCCAATTGGTTATACCATTTAGCGGCCGACCCAATCAAGCTAACTTGAAAAATATGAATTAGTAGCTTGTCATCCAATGCATATGTCGCCATCTTTCTACATTACAAGGTAAGATGGTCTTTTGGGTATGATGTTCCATTAAACTTTTCAAATTCGGGTACCTCAAATGTTGGCGAAAGCACTACACCAGGTTCCAAACACAACCTTTCAACATTAACTGGCACAAAATAGTCAACTCCTTCTACGACACTTAGCCTTTCCTCTATCAAGCTCAATTGAGCTTTAGTATCACTATCTTTCTCCCTATGTCTTAGCTTTTCCAACTCTTTAGAGTCATCTAAATTTGGTACTTCAACTGGTTTGTGAGCTAGTGTTGACGAATTTCCATAAAGATTTCCTCCTTACACCTATAGAGGTATTGGGGCTTTGACAATACTTCCTTCGGGGACGAAGACAGGTTGTCTTGCATGCTTTGTTGAGTCTCTTGGATAGACTCATCTTGATTAACCATCTCCCCTTTTCCTTTAATCATGGTTTTTAGCAACTGAGTAATTCCACTCCATTGCCCCTTCATCTTTACATTATCCCTTTCCAACTTCTCTATCCTACTATTTTGATCCTCTTCCATTATGCGTGTTTGATAATTCGTATGATATCTGTGGAGGGTGGACCGTCTACTGGATACAATTTTGATACTTTGAGTGCCACAATTAAGTTGAAATTATGTTTCATGTGGTGATATGTTTATGCACAAAAATGAATGCCCATGAAATGCACTTGGGTCTAGCAATCTCTCCTAACAATTAAAGGTATGTTCATTCTCATGATAAGAAAGGTGCAAACTTATGTGAATGACATGTTATGCGATGCAAAATCAAACACAATTATGCATGACTTGATGATATAGACAAATTCCTTTTTTTTTTGAAAAATGGAAAGAAAAAAAACAAAAATTTTTTTAATATTTTTTCAAAGAAATTTATCAAAGAGGAAAATAAAACCTATTCCTTTATATGTCCTATCTTGGGTTTGAGTCTACACTTCAATCTAGTATGATTCCACCCTAAGGCTAAGTCTTATGTTTCATGAAATGCTGGGTTTGGATAATTCAAGCTTCTAAAGGTTCCGAAATTGTTCCTCACTGTCATCCACATTGGACTAGTAAGGCACCCAATCCTCACTCACGACAGACTACAAACGGAAAGGTTTAATTTGAGTGGGAGTATTTCACTAGCCTATATGGAGGTTATCACCTACGAAAACGTAGTTACTTTACTTCCTCCCAAAAAGGGAAGGCTTAGATTGAGGGCTTATGCATGCAAATGCAAGTGATGTTTGTGTTGAAGGAATGAATTAATGTTTATTATACATCTTCAAATTATGAAACGAACACTTCCAGGCAAACTTAAACTAATCTTAAAACTAATATTTGGCTTGACTCTCTAAGGTCCCCAACAGAGTCGTCAACCTATCGTAACATAGAACCTAACTCATTAGACTTAAATTCATAGAGTCGCCACTAACCATTCTAACCTAGGTGTGATTGGTCACCTATTCTTGTCTAAAGATAAGGCTCAGTCTACGTTTAAAGAATCTTGGGTTCAAGAGAACGGTTACGTGTAGGGAAGGATTAACACGCCCACAACACCCATCCTAAAATGGTGCTACTTAGTCTTAAGTTTATTCTAAATTTGCCTTTATGTTTGCATCAGTTTCAATAATTAAATATTGGAAAGTTTCTAAGATTTTTTCATCAATTTGGCTCCAATCTTAGAAATTCCCGTCACCTCAAGATGTTCAAGGAGCACCAATCGACTTTCTTGAACTCCATCGTCGAATTGATTAAGCATATTATGAAATTCCTATCTTTAAATAATTTTTGATCTTATTTTTAAAATTCCCATCTTCTTATTTCTTAACTTATTTTATTTTCTCTTTCCTAATTCTATTATTTTATATCTTGAAAATAAACATGACATATGAGTTATTGAAAATTCTTCTTAGGTATCCCATCAATCTGGTTCAACCCAAAACGAATCCTCTCACCTAGAAATTCTAAGGGGGTACCAATTGACTTTCTTAGAATTTCATCATCAGCATATGTCACATTTACTTCTTTTATTTAAAACATATTATTATCCAATTACCTTTTATCGTATTATTTTATATTCTTTATTATTTTTATTATCATTATATCCTTAAAATGAACATGAATTATGTTTTCTTGGAAATTCTTCTTTAAGTATTCCATCAATCTGGCTCAATTCAAGAGGAATCCTCTCACCTAGAAATTCCAACGAGTACCAATTGACTTTCTTAGAGTTTCATTCTCGACATAATATTTATCTTTTGATAATTATTAGTATTTTATTTAACTTTATTCTACCTAACATATCGATTCTTAATTATCCTACAAACTTACAATTAGTAAATCAATTTAAATTATTATTAAACTATCCAACTATTAAATTATCAACTTATTATTATCATACATTTAATTATCAAAATACAAAGTCATTAACAAATACCCATTAATTATTCATTAACTAATTAATCACATAAATCCTACTCAATAAACTAATGAATTAATTAATTGATTAATACATTAAAACAACACTCACCTGGACAGTAGCTTTATCTCTTTGTTGGCTTTCTTTCTTTTCTTTACTAACTGCACCCAACTTTCTTTTCTTTCCTTGGTTTCACGTGGCTTGTGAAGATGACATGTGCAGCAAGCGATGATGATGACGGGGGTTGGACAAAAAAGCAGCTACAGGATATTATAATAAAGATACAGTAGAATAACAAGAATAAAGATACAATAATAACAAGAATAAAAGATATAGTATCAAAGTTAGATTATAAAAGATATTAGAAGTAAAAAGTTATAAAATAGGAATAAATGATAAAAAAATTTAGGATAACAAGAGATCATGTAGTAATAAAAATATTTAATAAAATATTTAGATTAGGATAAAAAAATTAATAAGAAACTTTAAAATAATAAATATTTAGAATAAATTTTAAGGATAAGTAATTCCTTTCTAATGATGGAATCTTCGGGGCGATTGCGAATGAGTAATACTCGAGGAATTTCTAGGTGAGAGTATCCTTTTAAGTTTATCCAAAATGATGGAAGATTTAAAAGGTATTTTCAAAAATGAAGGTTGACACTTTATTCTCTGAATAATAAAAATAGAATAAAAATAAAAAGTATTTTTTATGCTCTAAGACAATAATAAATAATAATAAATAAATTATTAATTAATTCCAATGATGAGATCTTCAAGGTGATTGAGAGTGAGTAATACTTGAGAAATTCCTAGGTGAGAGGGTTTTTCTAAGTTTATCTAGGATAATGAAAAATTTAGGAGATATTCTCAATATTAAATATTTAAATCCTAAAAAAATATAATAATAAATAATATATAAGAAATAATATAAAAAAGTAAATAAAAGTGATAAAACAATTAGGAAATAATAAAAATTTAAAATACTTTCGATGACGGAGCCTTTTAAGGGGGGTCGAATGGTACCCCTTGAATACTCTTGAGATAAGAAGAGTCTTTTAAGAGTTCATCCAGAATGATGTAGGATTCTTAAAAGATTTTTCAATATTTAAACAATAAAAATATAAATTTTAAAGGCCACTTAACTTAGACTAAGTTAACACAAGATTAAAATAGTACCAATTTTGGCAATTTTATGGGTACTATAACCTTCCTTACACATAAATAAACTCTTGAACCCAAAAATTAAAATTTAGACTAGTTCTTAGAGTCAATTAGGTGGCTAATCACACCTAGGTTAAAGAAAAGATTGGTGGTGACTCTGTTTCTTAATGTCTAGTGACCTAACCCTAGGAAACGTTATGACACATATTTTAATATTAAAGTGATAAAAGTAGTGGGATAACTACATATAAATAGTTATATCACTAACTTATGAAAATATATATTTTTTCATAATATTTTTGTACTTTTAAATTACCTTATTATTTTCATTGTTTTTTTAATTATTATATATATATATATAATGGTCAAATTCTGATTTCTAAAGTGAGGTGGCTGGCCATGCATGTAAATTTACTATAATGCCTTTTTAATTACATTAATACCAATTTTGTCCTAATCATTACAAAATTATTTAAACTATTTAATTTAATTACCAAATATTTTTATTTACGTACAGAATATACTTACTTAATATAATATAGTGTAAATTTTGACTTTTAATGGGATTTGACCCATCAAAACATGAATTTACCAAAATACCCCTAATTAGCGTTTTCAGGCATTTTCATGTGATTCAATTTACAATTTGAAACTGAGTGAGACATCTTCATATGAGGGTTCATTTACAGTATTCCATGGACTTATAGTCAAATATTAGCTTATATTTGAAAGTACTTTTTTGACCTAGGGGTAAAATTATCATTTCTCACATTTTTGACACGTTTCCCAAGACATGTATAATACGAAAGGGTTTGAGATGCGGATTCTTACCCTCACTGTATTTCACCCCAAATATCATTATTATGAAGTCCGGTGTCCCTCCAGACAATAAAATTCTCAGTAGGGCTCATTATCCACTTTCCTCCTATATATAGCAAAATATAAGAAACCACCCACTTTTCGTTAAATCTTATTATTCTAATTTTGAAATTAAATAGATGAAAGAAAGAAATTAGGAATTTCACATTATCCCCACATTAGGAAATTCGGTCCTTCAAATTTGCATTGAGCTAATGTGAATTATGTTTTCTTGAAAATTCCTCTTTAAGTACTCCATTAGTCTGGCTCAACTCAAGAGGAATCCTCTCACTTAGAAATTCCAACGAGTATCAATTGACTTTCTTGGAGTTTCATCCTTGGTATAATACTCATCTTTTGATAATTAATTAGTATTTTATTTAACTTTATTCTATCTTACATATCGATTCTTAATTATCCGACAAATTTACAATTATTAAATCAATTTAAATTATTATTAAATTATCCAACTATTAAATTATCAACTTATTAGCATCATACATTTAATTATCAAAATACAAAGTCATTAACAAATACCAATTAATTATTCATTAGCTAATTAATCACATAAATCCTACTTAATAAACCAATGAATTAATTAATTAATTAATATATTAAAACAACACTCACTTGGACAGTAGCTTTACCTCTTTGTTTGGCTTTCTTTCTTTTCTTTACTAACTACACCTCATGTTCTTTTCTTTCCTTAGTTTCATGTGGCTTGTGAAGATGACACGAGCAGTAAGCAATGATGATGACGAGGCTGGGCAAAAACGCAATAGGAGGGAGTGCAATTCAGCAGTGACAGATCTTAGTCCGATGAAAGAGCGGATGACGATGATGCAGTAATTGGTGATGACGGTGTAGCAAGGCAATCCGAATAGTGGATCCATGATGAACTCGGTTGTTGCAAGGTGTTCAATGGAGGTAGTAACCAGATGGAGCAGGAAAGAAGAAACAACAGCAGTGGTATAAGAGGTAGAAAACGATGGTAGAGGCGCTGGTGCGGCGATGCAGTGAGATGTCAACCTGGTGGAACAATGAAGATGATGAGCAGTGTGGTGCAGCAAAGGGATGGTGAGCAACAGGTGCAGCCGAACTGGACTGGTGCAGAAGGTGAGCAAAAAAAGCAGCTGAGGGTGGCGCAGTGAGTGTGGAACAAGGTGAATGCAAAACAAGGGCTGTGAGAACAAGGTTTCATGGACAAGATGTGAAGGATGAAGGTAGCAGTTGACGATGATGACCGTATGTGTGAGAAGATGACAGCTAGCAGCAAACTTTAGGAGATTGATGATGAAGACGTTGATGAGGGTGGCTTGGGCTATAAAGAAGGTTAACTGTGTGGTGATGATGAATGATGATAGTGATTAGCTATGTTGGTAGGTCTTGAAGAGGCTTGATTGTTCCATCCTTCAAATTATGGGTTTAACCCCTTTTTATAGTCAAAAACTTGTTAGAATCTTGATACAAGTAAATCTATTCTATTAATTATCTCTTCATTTTCATATTTTATCTACTTATTTCCTAGACTAATTTAATCTAACTTTAATTCTAAAAAGGTCTAATTTTATTCTAAGAATAACTCTAACCTAAAACTTATTTTAATTAAATTAACCCAAGCTAATCCTATTTTTTATTTTTATCTTATTTATTAATTATTCTTAAAATCCTATTTCTATCCTAATTTTAAATTTATTCTAATTAATGTTAATTTTAAATAAAAAATCCTAATTTAATTCTAACGTAATCCTAAACAATTCTAATTTTAAATAATTATTCTATTCTAGACTTAATTTTCCCTTCTTCCCAAATCTTATTATACCTTTAGAAGGGGAAACTTTCAAGAAAATTGAATCTCCCACAGAAAACTCAAGATGTCTACGTCGACAGTCAACATAACTATTCTGTCGACTTTGAGCTATCTTAAGTTTCTCACATATCAAATGGACATCCTCAGGACATCCTCGGCAGCAAATATCTTACAGTTACCCACTTCTTCCCAACCAATCAGAGAGCGGCTCCTTTTACCATACAAAGTTTCATATGACGCCATCCCAATGCTCGAATGATAGCTATATTATAAGTGAACTCAGGTAGAGGAAGATGATCATCCTAAGAGCCCTTAAAGTCTAAGGCACACGCCCTCATCATATCCTCAAGAGTCTAAACAGTTCTCTTATACTGTTCATTTGTCTATGGATAGAAAGCGGTGCTAAAATTCAATCAAGACCCTATAGTATCCTAAAAATGTTCCCAAAAATGGGATGTGAATTAGGAATCTCTATCAAAGGTGATGCTCATTAGAACTCCATGAAGCTATACAATCTCCCTAACATACAAATTTGCTAAAACACCAAGAGTATCAATATATTTAATAGCCAAGAAGTGGGCAGACTTAATTAGTTTGTCAACAATCACCCAAATTGCATCATGGTTCCTTCTAGTTCTCAATAGACCCATGATGAAGTCCATACTAATATGCTCTCGTTTCCATATAGGTATAGATAAAGCCTGTAACAATCCTACTGGTCTTTGATGCTCTACCTTAACCTGCTGATAGATGAGACACTTGGCAACAAATTTAGCAATGTCTCTCTTCATTCCTGACCACTAGTACACTTTGCACAAATTATGATACATCTTTGTGGTGCCAAGATGCAAAGTGTACCTAGTAGAGTGAGCTTCTGACAAAATCAGATCCTTAAGATCTCTGTTATTTGGGATACAAATTCGTCCTCTAAAACTCAGAATACTATTAGATCCAACTCCAAAATCAATATGCTCACCAGTTTGAACCTAACTAGCCATTTCCACACAATATGAATCCTCTCTCTAAGCACATCTAATACGTTCCATCAGATTTGGCTTAATTCGCATACTAGCCATCATACCATATTTATTAAAATAAGTAATATTCAAACTCAAACTCGCAAACTACTCTAGCAAATCAAACTCCCAGACCATCATATATGAAACCAATCCCACATGCTTTCTACTAGGAGCATCAGCAACCACATTACTTTACCTAAGTGATAGAGTATCTCACGGTCATAATCCTTTAGAAGCTCAATCCATCTCCGTTGCCTCATATTCAGTTCGTTATGTGAAAACAAATACTTCAAACTCTTATGGTCCGTGAACACCTAAAATCTTTTCCCGTAAAGATAATGCTGCCAGATCTTCAAGGCAAACACCACTGCGGCTAACTCTAAATCATGAGTAGGGTAGTTCTTCTCATGGTCTTTAAGCTGTCGAAAACCATAAGCAACTACCTTATCATTATGCATGAGCACACAACCCAAACCCTGAGCAATTGCATCATTGTACATTGAGAAACCTCTTGAGCCGCTAGGCAAAGTAAGGATTGGTGTTGTAGTTACTCTAGCTTCAATTCTTGGAAGCTACGCTCAAAAGCATCATTTCATTCATACTTTGCATTCTTGCATGTGAGGCACGTCAGAGGAGCAGCTAATCTGGAAAATCCCTCAACAAATCTCTGATAATATTCAGCCAAACCAAGGAAACTTCGGATTTCAGTAACTGATTTTGGCCTTTCCCACTTACAATGGCTTCTATCTTGGACGGATCAACAGACACACCGTCCTTTGACACCACATGACCAAGAAAGGAAATTTGATCCAACTAGAAGTCACACTTACTCAATTTAGCATATAACTTATGATCCCTAAGGATTTGGAGGACAATCCTCAAATGCTGCTCATGTTCTTCTCGAGATATAGAGTAAACAAGAATATAACCTATGAAGACAATGACGAACTTGTCCAAATAAGGCTTAAATATTTCATTCATTAAACTCATAAAAGCTACGAGTGCATTAGTAAGCCCAAATGGTATCACCAAGAATTCATAATGTCCATACAAGTTCCTGAAGGCTGTCTTAGGGATATCCTCACTCCTAATCTTCAACTGATGATATGCTGATCTAAGATCAATCTTTGGAAAGATCTGAGCACCTTTGAGATGATCAAACAAGTCGTCAATCTTGGGAAGCGAGTAATTATTCTTAATAGTAGCCTTATTCAACCACCTGTAATCAATACACAATCGAAAGCTACCATCCTTTTTCTGAACAAGCAACACAGGCACACCCCAAGGAGAAACACTAGACTAGATAAATCCTTTATCGTGTAACTCTGGGCTGCTTTTTTCTATATCCTCAACATAGGCAAGAAATCCTTCAAAATTAAACATGCACTACAAGTCATCATTCTAATATCTTTTAAATAGAACAATATATTTTCATTTACTTGGAAGCAAAATTTACAACATATTGTTCAAGGTAGGAGAAGGCTATAGTCTTAGAATAGCAGTTTAAACTAACTAGATTAGCAGATAGCTAATCCATACCCAAAATCACATCAAAATCATACATATTCAGCAAAACTAGGTCTGTTACTGTTTCCTTCTTTCCTACCCTTAGCTTATAGTTTCTATATACAACATCAGTCATTTGGGACTCTCTGAAAGTAATATTAATTTATAGCAAATGTCTTAGAATTCAAGTTCTACAAACAATTTCATAACGAAAGAAGGAGATATAAATGAATAAGTAGAACCTGGATCAAATAATGCAAGTGTCATAGTATCAAAGACTAATATCTTACCCTTCATAACATCAGATGAAGTGTCAACAGCATCTTGATCCAATGCATATACCTTGCCCTGAACCACTGCCTTCTTGCCTTTCTCTATAGTGGTGGCTCATTTTTTAGGTTAGGCTGGACACTTAGGCTCTTTTATACTATCGAATTCTACGGACAATCCTTCACCATGTGTCCTTTTCGTCCACAACAAAAGCAAGTGCATGTAGCCATAAAGCAAGGCTTACCCAAATGCATATTCCCACAAGTACTACATGGAATTGTTGTTGTACCCTTCTGAGTCTCAGTACTCTTTGTGGTGGTAGCTAGTCTGACTAATTGATCCCCAGCAAAATTATCTCTTATTGGCCTCTTACTAGAAAACTCATCTGTCTTAGGCCTCTTATTAAACCGTCCAGATGTAGGAGATCTATCATCAGAAGTCTTTGTACCCTTGCCCTTGCCCTTGACCTTAAAGCGGGGACCCATACTCAGCCTAATATTTCTCATAGTCCTACTTACATAATTGGGCTCTTTGAATAGTCTCATCATATGTAGTGATGTTGAATGGGGTGAATCTCGGCCTAATCGATGGCCTCAATCCATCTATGAATCTCTATAGCACGTGCTCCTCATTAAGCAGCATCTCCAGATCAAATTGGCTAAGGGCAGTAAATTGAGACTCATACTGATCCACAGACTGACTCCTTCAAGTCAAATTTAGAAATTTAGCTTTCAATTTTTTCTGAGTCGTACGCGGAATGTATTGCTTATGAAAAGCCTTTATAAAAATACCCCAAGTGATAGTTGGATGTTTCGCCCTCAAAACAATCTTGGTAAACTTCCACCAGTGTTCGGCCTCATCAATCAATAGAAATGTAGCCAAGCTACTTTCTCCACTTCTGAACAAGTCATTACTCAAATAATTTCCTGATGGTGTTTTACCCAGTTCTCAGTCACCATCGGGTCCTTTTCTCCCTTAAACTTGGGAGGATCAATCTTCTTGAAATTCCTATGCAAATTGATGTCACAGTTGATTGTTGGACGTGCTTGAGGCTGATCTGGAGCCTGTTGTTCAGACTGAGCCTAAAGCTGTTGTTCAGGCACGGGAAGAGGTACAATGGGTGGAGGAGGTGGTGCTACTGACAGAGCCAAAGGTGGGACTCCTAGACCATGTTTTATTATTATTATTATTATTATTATTAAGACAAGCCATGAATTGAGTAAACATCATAGACATGGCATCAATATTCCTAGACATGGTATCAAGATTCCTCTCAAGCCATGCGACGCAAAGCGCTATCGATCTCTGGTTGAGGAGGTGGTGGTGGCTCTAGGATAGGCTTTGCTTGCAGCCTACCAACATTCCTTCTACGTCCTCCTATTTTTAAAGAATACCTATACAAAGCAAACATATTCAATACCATTCTAAACAAATATGTACAGTATATATTTAGACAAGTACAATACTTTGGGGATGTAAACAGTTCTTAACCTACAAACACTAACGTACATTGGACCACCCTTGTTTTGATACCAACTTTTTGTTGCATCTCGATTACCAAAAATTCAAGCTAAATTTCTTCTTTTCAGACAATTGGCTGGGCTGTGCATAGTGTAACAGATTTTAAGTTAAGCTAAAATTTACATTAGCTAAATCAATAACTATTAACTTAGTTGGTCCCAGTTCAGATATTTATGAATACAGTCTCATGTGAAACCAATTTAATTAACAAGTCTGTGCACATATATCCAAAAGGCTATAATTATAATTTCCAATTCTCTTAGTTACATCCCAGTATTTTAGCATGAGTACTATACAATAAGTCTGAGAACAAAATGAGTAACTGGACATTCTATACCTTCAAGAGAGGTACCAAAAAGCCTCGAAGGAAATCAAAACCGAAAACCCCTCACCAAATTGATTCTACTATAAGTAATCTGGAAGGGAAAGTAATGGATAAGCTTACACCTAATAAGAAACACGTATAAAGATACAAATACTGTAAACTATATTCAAGTATCTGAAAACAATTAATAAGTACCAAAAACGTAAGGGATATTTTTAAAATAGAGGATCAAATAATTTTCTCTACAACTTGTTAGGGGTTTAGGGCTGAGTCAGGAAGGATGCTTTAAAGCACCTCACTTGTTCCTTTTTCCTAACACTTAAGCCATAAAAAAGTCTGAGAAATTCATCAAAGAAGGAATTCATGTATTCCGAAATCAAAGATAAATCAAATCAGTATAACAGAAATTCAGATAGCAAAGTCTTGCTATGTAGATGGTGTAAATCAGTCAAATTCAAAAATTATATCGTAATTCAAATCAAATCATATAAATCCGTCTCAAAAAATTTCAAATTTCAAAGTTTGAATATCAGAAGTTCAAAATTCATACAGAAACCAACAAAATAATAGAAAGTGAAGACATGGCAACAACTTCGTATACATTATGCAATAAAGATATCACATAAGGATAATAAAAAGAAAGACATATGACCATAGTTTAAGTGGTCTACAATGAACATTAATCGGGGTTATCTATGACCACTGCGAACTAGATCAAATCACACAGCAATATAGTGCGCAAAATATATATTAGATACAGATACTGTAGGGTAAACCAAAAGTCACACTACAGCCAGATACTGCCGGATCCAAAATTATATAACATTTCAGATACCAGAGGATGACGGTTAGCTAGTGTCTCAAAACATAAAGTTTTCATAGTGCAGAGTTTCAAATCAGTAAGTAAAATTATATAAATATTCATAAGAGTTCACAAAGTAGAGTTTTTGATCAAATCAGAATTATATCCAAATATTCAAAACTTTGTAATTTCCAAAATATATAAAGAAAATAGATTTCAGTGCCATAATCTGTAATAAGTTCATAAAACTAAAAGTAAAATAGACAAGTCACAAATCCTTAAAATCATGAAATCAAATAAGCTTCTAGCGAAAACTAAATTCCTTAAAAATTTCCTTGCTCTTGAAGAGTTTTGTAAATTTCTACCTAAATCATTATAACTATTGTTTTTACGAAAATTCGACAATATAACGGTATAATTTTTCTAAAACCTCTTGTAAAACAAACGCAATTTATAAAACCCAATGCTGTTGATTTTAAATCCACTTTAGTATCTCCTACATTCCTTATATATATTCTTTACCTAACAATTGCAACACCGCTTATTCGAATCAGTCTAGAAATCTAGATACAGTAGCGAGCATAATACCACCTAAATCTCCAACTCACTCTTGAACTGTAGAAAATTATTACAACAATTTAATTTTCAAAATTACCTTCACATAATATTTATAAGTCTAATAGATCTCAAAATTCTCAATAAAGTAGGAATTTTGGTCTATTTCCTATCACGCATTAAAAACTGCAACTACTACCAAATCATCTCCGTTTTTTAATCTGGCTTCACTGGCAATCTTATATTATTTTATACATTATTTAGAACCCATTTTTTATCAAATTGGACATGATCTCCCTTTGCTCTTTCTTTGGCCAAATACATTCGCACACACATCACTAAATTTCATGCCATTCTAACACCAAATTCACACTTGTTATAATTTGTACGTTATTCTTACACCCATTTAACGTGAAAAACCACACTTTCCTATGGTAAACCCTTGAGGCCAAAACCCTACAAGCACAATCCTAAGGGATTTTCATATTCCAAGGCTATACATAGTCTTTACTAACTTAAAACAACAACATATGTTCAAAAAAACAATAACTAAAATTTGAATCTTGTTCTTACCCATTTGCCAAAACTTTGGAAGCACTTTTCACCCTCCAAATGGCCTCTCCTAAGGTTAATCTCAAGCTATGTTACAGAGAAAGATGAGATGAACAATTTTGGTTTAGATCACTAGTGGATTTGAGGTGTGTAGCATAAGGCTTCTCAAGGTGTTTTCCACTTGAGCTTAAGAAAGGAATGTGAAAATGGTGAAATGGTGGAAGAAAGGTGGAGATGGTGTGCAAGGAAAGAGTGGCAGACCAAATGTGAGGAAAATGAGTGAAATATCTTAAATTTTAATTATTAAAGTGATAATGTGGTGGGGTAACTATGCATGTATACTTACTTCCAATTACTCATATTTATATTTGTTTAATCTTTATAGTTTCCATTCTTTTCTCTCAAAAAAAAATGTAGGGATGGCAAGAAAGGAAAGAGTGTGGCTGGCAAGCATAAAGATGAGTTGAAAAATATCTACATATTTTAATATTAAAGTGATAAAGGTAGTGGGATAACTATATATAAATAGTTATACCACTAACTTATGAAAAATATATATTTATTCATAATATTTTTGTACTTTTACATAACCTTTTTATTTTCATAGTTATTTTAATTATTATTATATATATGATGGTCAAATTATTATTTCTAAAGTGTGGTGGGCGGCCATGCATGTAAATTTACTAAAATGCCCTTTTTAATTACATTAATACCAATTTTGTCTTAACCGTTACAAAATTATTTAAACTATTTAATTTAATTACAAAATATTTTATTTACTTACAAAATATACCTACCTAATATAATATAGTTCAAACTTTGACTTTTAATGGGATTTAACCCGTTAAAATGAAAAATTACTAAAATACCCTTAATTAGCGTTTTAAAGCATTTTAGTGTGATTCAGTCTACAATTTGAAGAAGAGTGAGACATCTTCACACGAGGCTTCATCTACAGTATTTCATGGACTTACAGTCAAATATAAACCTATATTTGAAAGTAAATTTCTGATGTAGGGGTAAAATAATCATTTTTCATATTTTGGCACGTTTCCCAAAACATTACAATACAAAAGGATTTGAGATGTGGATTCTTACCCTCACTGTATTTTACCCAAAATATTGTTATTATGAAGTCTGGTATCCCTCCAGGTAATAAAATTTTAGTGAGGCCCACGATCCACTTTCCTTTTATATATAGCAAAACATAAGAAATCACCCACTTCTCATTAAATCTCATTATTCTAATTTCAAAATTAAATATACGGAAGAAACCAGCCTGCCTTTGGCAGGCACACCATTTAATTAAAAAAAGAGCAAAAAAAAGAAATTGAAGAAAAGAGAAAGGAAAAATGGGGAGAAGAATTGGGTGGTTGAGCGAGAGAGATAGGCTACAGCCAACTAAGAAAGAGCAAACGGGAAGAGATGAAGAAGCAGGGAGGAGCTCTACGGCTGGTTAGTACCAATGTAACTGCTGGAGACTGCAATTTTTTCTGAAAAGGAAAGAGATAGGCGAGGGAGAGATAGAGCCATGTGAAGGAAAGAAAAGCAATGAGAGGAAGAAAGGACATTTGCCGCTAATTGGGGATAAAATCAAAGCTGGTTGTCAAGGATTTAATCCAAGAAATAACGCTAGTTGAAGGAATGGGAGTGATCGAACAAGGCAATCAAGGGTTACTGATCCAAAACAATAGGCCATTTAAAAGGGATAGGTGTTGGTTGTGAAACAAAGATCTCGACAAAGGTTGTTAGAGGCTGATCGAGGGTTGTTTTGGGCACTGAAACCAAGGTTGGAGTAGGTTGACTTTTAGGCTATATTGGAGGATTTTGGGCTTTGAAAGAGGCTGATACAGAAGGAGGAAGAGTGCGGCTAGAAGGCAGCTAATGTTGCTACTAGGAAAAAAAGTTGAAAGGCAAAACGAGCAAGGGAAAGGTGCTGATTAAGGTTGAGACGCAAGGAAATGGAAGGAAAGAAAACAAGGTCTTTGAAGGGATGGAACCAGCCAAAACAAGGGCTAGAAACAAGGCCACAAAAGGTGATCTTTTAGAGACCATTCGGTATTACTTTAGGTTATAGTCGAAGGGTGAAGTAGGGGACGTGAGTTGCTAAATTAGGAGTTCCTTGGATGCTAAACCAAGTGTACAAAACAGGGCTAAAAAGAGTTTGAAATGCAGTATTTTGGGTGTTAGATTACAGGGCTTGAACAGGGTACTTTTGGGTGCTAGAATCAGGGTAAGAAAACATCATAGCGTGCCATTACATTCTTATAAAAATACTTTGAATGTCATTTGGTACTAATGAGTAAATGTGGTAACTATTAGAAAGTGTAATGCGAAGCTAAGGCAATGAACACAAAGTTAAGGCTAAGTTCAGCATACACACGCTTAGCTTTAAAGTTAGTAAGACATCTATATAACATAAAAATAGAATTGTATTATATAACTGATTGTGATTGTATGATGATAATAATGAGTTAAGGTTATGACTTAGTGGATATATATGGACTAATATAAGTATGAGGGGATGATGAATTGAAGAAAAAGATTGAGTAACGATAGAGTTGTGATCATGTGAGTATAGATAGGTCTTTCGAATAGGTCTTGAATAATTGCATTGATATTTGGATTATTAGACTTTATGGTGAAAGTTGTTAAAGAAATGGTTAAATACTATTGAGATATTAAGAAGACTCATATTGGTACTGCATCATAGTATCAATAATTGGATTTGAATGTGATTGAGATAATATGAATATCTTGTGAAATGTAATTATATAGATGTGTTAGAGGATGGTGCAGGTTTAAAGGCCACATGATTATGGCATTAGGGATAGTTAGATTTTTACCGTTATAATGTCGAATTTTGTTTGGTAATATTAAATGTAAAAGTGATTAAAAATAGTTTGACAATATTGTAAAAGGACATTGAATTGTGGATGTATACTTAGAAATCTTGAGGTGGATGTGACAATGTGATACAAGAGTTATGTCTTGAATCGAATTGGGGTAGCTATGAGGCAGTTGCATTTGGAATAACATTTGACACTCATGATATTTTGATTTTTACCCATGTTTTAGTGTAATTATTGAAAAGTACGCTTAGCATAAATGTGGGCTTTTGAGAACAACTTATTGGGTTAAGAAACCATAGATAAATAAATAAATATATCAAAGTCTTTAAAATAGGCATGTGATCTTCATTTTTTAAGGAAATTATTGGAGTATGAATATGTGTATATATATGTAACTTGTGAATTGGTGGATTTCGATAATGATGTTAAAACCTGGGTGTTAAATGATAATTGATTTTTGTGATGGTTATTGGAAAGTATTTATGTGGATGATATAGGGAAATATATGTGGTGTATGTAGTGACTTGATGTGAGAGCCCAAATTTCTCTATTCTCCCTATATCTATTGAAGGAGACGAATCGGAATAATGAGTAAAATTTTGAAAATTAACTTTCCTACATTTCAAATTAACGAGAAAATCGTCAAGTGGGCCCTATAGGGCAATCCATGATCTGGATGCTCTTCGAAGTGCCAAAGTATTAAAATTGGGCCCGACATACCTAAAAGTTAAGAAAACCACTTTCCTGAATTCCTTACGATAAGTATACCTCAGTTGAAGTACAACAAATCCAAAAATAACAATCGTATGTGTTGTTGCTCAAAACAACAATAAATGCTTGCTGACGTCGATATTTGTCTTCTTCCTCCACGTGTCTCCAGAAGTCAGAGGGCGCAGGGGCTTTCCCCTACGCGCATACTCCGATGCTTAAGTCAGAGAGGATCCAAGCAGGGTTTTCATAAGCAAATAGAGATTGGAGTTAAAAATAATACCTGTGACCTATTTATAGGAGTTATTTTACGCGTAATTACTTTTAAGACCCACAGCTTAAATGATAACCCAGTTGATCATTTATGGGCCTTCTGAGGCCTCTTTTCTCTTAGGCTGAAACTATCATTATGCCCAATGTTCCTTAGCCTTATTAATATAAAAGCCTAGTAATCTTTAGCTTGACCTACATCAATTGCTCCCCACTCTTTCGCAAGGTTTACCCTTTCAAAGAGTACATAAAGAATAGGCCTTTCAAATTCTTTTGCTACCCTCTTTCTGGGATTATTACAAGAGTCTTTTCGTCTTCACTTAAGGGTCAACTAGTGGACTTCATCATTATTTGTAACAGGAATGACATTGTGTCGTTATTTCTTTTGTTAAGTGCTTTTTCAAAACACTACTGGGATACGTTTTCCTCCTCTAAGCAAAATGCTTCTCAACTGGAATATGCCACCCTTCTTTTCGAATTGAAGGTCTTAGCTGACCGAAACCAAGAGCTATAAGGAGAAATTACAAGATTGCAGAGCCAACAAAGCCTTCTATCAGCCAAGAGGAAGAAAACCAAATCTGGGTTAAGGCCATGAGGGTATATCATCAAGAAGTGCCACAAGAGGATGCATATGTTCTTAACTGGTCTCATCAGAGGCGATTTGTACTTGGCATGCTCCTGATTGGTTGAAGCTGGATCCAGATGCTGAGGATTTGGAACCTTTTCTGAGGATAGGCACTTATAAAGATCTATCTGATCTTACCAGCCCTTAGGAGCCTTTTCGTCGACCCGAGATGGTCGAGGTTCTCACAGGCTTGGATGAAGATGATTTAGATAATCCAAAGACTAACTTTCTTAAGGATCAAGCTCTTGACATTATAACACCTCATGACATACATGCCTGGGTGCCTGTTAGATTCGATGCTTCTTTTGATGCAGAAGTTAATCTAGAGTGCTCCCTAGTTTTTTGTGAAAGAGCTTAGTCTTTTACAAACTGATCAACACATTTTTAAACTCATCTACAGAGGTAACTACACATTTACCTTGTATTAATCTTACGTAATAATCAGACTTTCCTCGTGCACTTTTTGCTTCAAGTCCTTTTATTTCATTCATGGCTTACCTCGCTCATTTTTCGCTTCAAGCCCATGTGTTGCCCATCTCGCGAATTTTTCACTTAGGGACTTATATTTCTTTCTATGCTTGTGACAGAATATATGTTATGTTATTACAATATTAAAACCATTCCAAGAGTCACAACGTAACATACCTTTTGTCTTTCATATGGTATTGTTACTCTTCTTGTCCAAAGAAGAACTTTTTGTTCGAGCGTTGTACCTATCTCTCACTTTTTCCACTTAAGGACTTGTATGTTTGAGTTGCCCGCCTCGGGCATTTTTCGCTTAAGGACTTATGTTTGCCCGTCTCGCACCCTTTTGTGCTTAGGGACTTTAGATTTGCCCGTCTCGCACCTTTTTGTGCTTATATACTTTTGGATGTGCCCGTCGTGCACCCTTTTGTGCTTAAGGACTTTGGATTTGCCCATCTCGCACCCTTTTGTGCTTAGGGACTTTATAGAATTGATAAGAATATAATATCGTTTATATCCGAAATGCCAACATAAAATGTATTTTGTCAACCAATTGTAGCACATATCCGATGATAAAATTGTAACATACCTCACAGCCTGCATACTGTGTGCTCTCCAAGTTTTCTTTGCAACTTTTCATGTCCAAAGAAGAACTTTTACTTGAGCGTTGAGCCTATCTCCTGTATTCTCCGCCTAAGGACTTGTGTATTTGGTCTGCTCGTCTTGCGCATGTTTCACTTAGGGACATTTGAATTTGCTTGTCTCGCACCCTTTTGTGCTTAGGGACTTTAGATTTGCCCATCTCGCACCCTTTTGTGCTTAGGGACTTTAGATTTGCCCATCTCACACCCTTTTGTGCTTAGGAACTTATGTTTGCCCGTCTAGCACCCTTTTGTGCTTAGGGACTTTAGATTTGCTCGTCTTAGATCCCTTTGTGCTTAGGGACTTTGGATTTGCCTGTCTTGCACCCATTTGTGCTTAGGGACTTATGTTTTCCCGTCTCGCACCCTTTTGTGCTTAGGGACTTCGGATTTGCCATAGGCGGGTAGTTCGCGCATTTTTCACTTCAAGCCCCCTTCTTTGGCCAGCTTCCGTTTTTTCTTCTTCTATTCCTGCAACATGTCTATCAAACATGAAGGATTATCATAGTATAGATAAAAGTAACTAGCCTTCCATTCATAATGTAGTATTTTCAATCAAATGAAACAAGTAACAACATAATTGCAGCAAATGTTAAAACAATAATAGCAAGTGTTTTACCACCTAGTACAGTTCCAAGTCTTTATCTTTGTAAAGTCTGTAAAGTGCAAATGCTTGGACGTTCTGTTGTCAACCACAGATCGTTCACTAAGTCGCGCCTCAGTTCTTCACTCATAGGAACCACCAATTTACCTGTACAAGTTTACCATAAGCTGCTTCCAATCTGACTATATTGAACCAAGCTCTCCTTGTCTTGCTGTCTTACAAGACAATGGCTAGTGCCTTCTTTAAACACCTACCTAATTTGATCACAACTATTAGAGTGGACAAGAAAATCAAAAGCATAATATGATGGTACCTCAAATCTGCTACCACTCGCATGTCCTTGCTTAGTCGGTGAAAATTATAATAATGTGCAAGGGACTTCGCTGACCTTGCATCTAAGCAATTGGCTACGTGCTTTTTTCTAGCTCATCAGCAACTAGGTCTCATTTCTTGCTGTCGACACTAATGGGGCATCCTACCTGGACCATCACCCCTTCACTGTCTCTGCTTGATGCACCTACGTGCACTTCCGTGACATCACAAGGGTCATTAACTTGGACAAGGGCCGCCAACCTGACTATCTTACCCTTTTTCCCTTTTTATTTCGATGGCATCGAGGATTTTTCTACCTTTGGTCTCCCACTCTCTGTTGGGACAAAGCACGGGCACCTTTCGTCACCAATCCATAGGCCACCCGAATGAGGTATAGGTACTGCTTTTGCATCAACAAAAAATTTCAACCTGAGGATTACCTCGAAATCATAAAGCGACGATGCTGTAAGTATGCACTTATGTTCCCATCTTTCCACCTTTATCGGAACAGCGGTCATGCTTAGGACAGATTGTGCTTTGGCACTTATAGCCTTGATCTAACTTTGGCAACTTGGAGATGGTCAATCCAAGTCGCTGCGTAACGTGCTGGGAGATGAAATTGTTGGTATCTATCTTCCTCGGTCATATTATTGATTTCAAGCATCCAGGAGCTAAATACTTTCACATACTCCCGCATAGATCATGTGTGCCTACTCTTGACTCGGGCACTGTAGTAACTTGCTACCTAACCTGCTTGAGAGACAACTTCTTCTGGGTCTAAAAGTAGCTAGTGGCTACATTATCTGTCAACACTATGAATTCAGACTCCAACAAGTACTGTCGCCATGACTTGAGACAGTGTACCACATTCGTTATCTCTTTTTCCTGGATTGTGTACCTCCTCTTTGTCTCCTTAGTCTTCTTGCTCTCATAGGCGATCAGGTGGCCCTCCTACATTAGCACATCGCCTATGGTAAAGTCAAAGGCATCTGTATGCACCTCAGATAGCTCGCTATGGTCGGGCAGGGCTAAGACTGACTCCTCAATTATTACGACCCTTAGCTGTTTGAGTGCTCACATACCAGCACTAATGCTCTTACTAGGTGAGCCTCGTGTGTTCCCCCAAGTGTAGCAATGTGCTAGCCATGCCTCAAGGAAAATGTACCTACCATGATTCTGTTGTGATAACCGCAAATTTTTCATTTATTGGAAATTATTAATATTAGAAATTAATATTAAAGAAAACAAATAAGTGGAAATAAGTATAAGATGAGAAATCATGAAAAATAATGAAGAGAGGAAATTTAATTTGGATAATGGAAATCTAAATTAAATAGGAAATAAAAAGGAGAAATAAATGGATATTAAGAAAATCCAAATTAAATGAAATAAAATGCATATGTTATATATTTATATGATTAGATTATATAAATATATTTTGATATGTTTTTATATAAATACATATGTATATATGAAATATAGTAAATATTATAAAATGATATATATACTATTTTATGTTAAATAAATACATATGTATGTTATTATAATACATTTTTGTATATAAATATATAATATATAAATATATATAGTATTTGATTTTAAATGTATAGATATATATATATATATATGGTATTATATGAAATATATATCATAAAATAATTATATATAATTATATAAATATAATTATATATATTATTTATAAAAAAAAAAAGAGAAAAAGGGAATCGGGATATACCCGATTCCCATGTTATTTTCTCCTCTGTTAAAACAGAGGAGAAAACGTAAACAAAACAGAGGAAGCCGGCCATCGTAGGTCGGCCGATCGAGGGAGAAAGGAGAGGAGCGCGACGTCGCCGGCGAGAGGAGAAGCGAACGACAATGACCCGAGGCGGAAGAAGAAAGAAAACAGAAACGGAAACGAAGGAAAAATTGGCGGAAAATCGGAAGAGAAAAGAAAATGGAAACCGGCGGTGCCGGCAGAATTGGCCGCCGCCACTACAACCGAAGCATCGGTGGAAGGAGAGGAATGGGATGGAGGCCACCGGTGAGGCCAACGACGGCGGAGGAAGGCCGACGGAGGAGGAGAAGTGACCGAACGTAAACCGAGTAGATCCGCCGCCGTGCCGCCGATCTAGGCTGAGCTGAGGCCACCGACAGCTTCGTCTCAACGCCGGCCAGCTGCTGAGCCACCGAACCGCCGGAGAATCAGCCGCCGGAGGAGAACCGGCAGTGGAGGAAGGTTGACCGGTCTGACTGGTCTGAACCGGTCAGACCAAGGAAAAAAGAAAAAGAAAAAAAAGAAAAAGAAAAAAAAAAGAAAAGAAAAAGAAAAAGGAAAAAGAAAAGAAAAGAGAAAAAGAAGAAAAGGAAGAAAGAGGAGAGAGAAAAAGGGAATTCCGGGAATTTAGAAAATTCTCGAGAATTCGGAGATTACGGGAAATCTCGAGAAATACGGGAATCGGTAAGAAATCCCGAAAAGTACTAAATTATTTAAATAATTTATTTATTTAAATAATTGTAGAAAAATTCTAAATTTTAGAATTTAAATTCCAGAAAAATTCTCTCGATGACCGAGCCAATGGAATCGGGCGAGGTGAACACAGGCGCGACCTTCGAGAGGCAGTCGCCGACCCGAAACAGGTAAGGGAGACATGTGCCGCCTGTAAGGATATTCGGCCATGTTTTTAAATTGCATTTAATTTTATAAATGCTATTGATAACTATCAGTTTTATAGTGTGATGGTTTATCGGATGAAATTGTGATGAAACACCGGTTGAAAATATAAACTGTATTTTCGTGCAGGAGGCTAACCAAATCGGTAGCCGTTATAATGCCGAAATATTATCGAAAAAAATTACTGAAATTTACCAAAAATCACCGAAAACCAAAATAAAAGATTTGATTTCACGTGAAACGATTTCTAACATGAAAATCGAGAAATCGATTAGTTTTCATAAAACATGAATATATTGATAATTAATTTTAAAATATTCATGTTTTGAAAATGGTGAAAAAGGAAATCACCTAAATTTATTCTGATAGGTGATATTTCACGTGAAACGAAATGAAAATGAAAAAGAGACTAAAGTGAATATTTTTACAAATATTCTTAAATATTCACTTGATTTTACAGAAAACCTTTGTGGTTTAATTATGGAAATAATTAATTATGAATAGTCCATAAAGGTTAAGAAAGGATGAATAATTATGATTTCGAGACTAAAGGTCCCTACACTAGTTTTTAAAAGAAAACATTGAGATGAGAATTTAAAGTTAGAAAATAAATATTTTATTTTCATAAAGTATAAAAATAATTTATTTGAATTCCGATAATTATAAAATCATGTTTTCAATTTAATGCATGGAAAAACGTGCATATATGTTTTATGGTGAAAAAAGACAATTTTACCCTTTTACATGTTCAGTGATGATTTTTCAAACTGTCTTCATCGCAATTTATAAAGAAATGTTTGAAGCATGAATTTCGTTCTGAAATTAAATTCCATAGTCTTTTGATAATTAGCTAAACGAATTTATGATTTCTATGTATATTTTTCAATAATGCTATAAGTATGTTTTCCGAAAAAGGTATCGGAGTGGCACCCCCCAGGCTAACTTAGACCCTGGCACGCCCGATCCTTACTATTTTATATCAGTTGTATGATTTAAGTATACGTTTTCCGAAAAAGGTATCGGAGTGGCACCCCCCAGGTTAACTTAGACCCTGGCACGCCCGATCCTTACTATTTTATATCAATTGTATGTAAGTAAGTTTTGAGACTAAGGCCTTCCTATAGTTTATGTTATTGCCTGTCATGTCTGCCACATTGTGGCATAAGTTTAACCACGTCGTGCATGTTCTCGCCCACATTGTGTATGATTACATCCTTTGTGGGTATGTTGGTCCTTCGTGGTGTATGTATATGTTTGCTGTACGACTCTGATCAGGTCTACAGCCCATACCATGGCCATAGGTATTATGTTCCCTCTTCGGAGGAAGAAGTAAGTGTCATGACCGCATACTGGCTATATGATTTTGCCTAGTCTCCATGAATTGTATGAAAAGTTTTATTAATTATGATGTTAAGTTTCTAAAGTATGATGCATGTTTGAAATAAGTATGAATTTTAGATATATGCATTAAAGAATTCATACAATGATTTAAAGTATGAAATGCATTATTATGGCATTTGTTTTCTGCATATATCGATACTATGACTATTTTAAATGCATTTCTTATGAGGCTTTAGTACGATACGGTTATTGATTTGAAAAGAGAAATAAATGTTTATTCTAAAAGAGTAACATAAGAATTATTTCTAAGATAAAGAAAATCGAAGAAGTAATTATCCAATGATTTGATATTTGCAAATCACTGTACTGTACTGTTTTTACTGTACTGAAGAGAAGAGAAGAGAAGTAAACCACTGTTTTTATTACTGAACTGTCAAGTGTTTTAAAGTATACTGAAGTGGAAAGGAACAAGTGGTTTACTCTGTGGAAAAACGAAAATTATATCGTTTTGAAACAACAAAATTAATATTCTCTACAGTTGCTTCTAGGTTCCGGGACAAGTATGGTATTCTAAAATACCTACCTTATTCTATCTGGATCCCTAGCCGACTGTAGTATCCTTCCTACATGTGTGCCTAGAGCCAGCTAGGAAGATTTTAAAGAAAGTGAAGAAAAAAAAAATATTTTCAGCATATAGATAGCTGAATATCAAGTGTGACATATAACTCTCTTACTGAGCCGTGGTTTGCTCACCCCTTAATTTTAAACATTTCAGGTTTTAATGATTGTGAGATCAACTGATTGTCGATCACGGCTGTACACAAAGGACAATGTGACAGACCGACTGATTTATATGAGGTATGATCATTTATTTTCTGTATTTAGACATATCTGCAGTACTACTTATCTGATTAATTAAGATAGGGGATGTGTATAATATAAACAATGTACTGTACATTTGTTTAACAGTTAGTAAAAGTGAAGTATCACAGACAGCCCAACCGAAGGAATCGTGTAAAATAAGGTGAAAAATACGGTAACGGGATGTGACAGGTTTAATGGTATCAGAGCATGGTTGGCCTGATGTCTGTGAATACTTTTGGAAGGAAAAGTGTTAAACATCCCCGGTAGTACTGTGTTGTCTGAATATATAGAGAAAATAAATGATTGTAAATAGAGTAAAATAATTTAAAGGGAGTGAGAAAGTATAAATTGAAAATGTTAAAGAAGAAAATAGGCTCAGAAATTACCAGAAAATTTGTGATCTTAAAATTTATTTGAAGGCCTATTCGGTAAGGAATCGAAAGGACTCGGTGAGGGCCCCACCAGTACTTTACGGTCCGAACCGAACTGAGACCTGAAAGTGATGATATAAGGAGGGGAATGACATATCATCATTAAATAGACTTTAAGATCACCGATTGAGGGTAATTTGAAGAGAGAGAAAATTTTTAGCCAAAAATGACCAAAATACCCCTACCTCTGAAATTTTACAGGGAGTTAAAATAAACCAACAGAAGTTTGATTTGAGTGATTTGACAGAGAAATTGATGATGTAAAGCTACATTACATACAAAATAATTCAATTATAGATTTTAGTGGAATTCTCTGTCGAAATCGAATAAGATCTCAAATTGCTGATATTAGTACGAGAAGAGGTACTATCAACATATAGATGATCAGATCATTGATCTAAATGTGTACTGAGGAGAAAGAAATAAATGTCGAAATGACAAAAATGCCCCTATGTTGGGCAAAGCTCTGAATAGTGAGGAAATCAAGTTAATCTTGAATTCATTGATAGTAATGGAATTATTAATGGCATGAGGATGAAATGTCCGAATTAATAAGAAAGGTGTGATTGAAGAAAGCATCGGATTTGAATTTCGATGGAACTTCTAGAATTATATAAATTGGAGGAATCGGGATAACTTTGACTCGATTTTGAATATGAAACCTGATTCTAAGCTTATATCGGAAAACTTAGGAGAATCCAAAAGCTTAAGAAATCCACTCTAGAAAATGAAAGAATAATGAAGTGCATGTGTATAAGGTGTGATTGATGGCAATACCGATAACATAAATTGTGGATAAGAAAGTTATCTGTATAAGTGTAAGTGAGAGAAGCACAGATGATATTGAAAATTAGATGAATAAAAAGGATGTATTAAATTCCTATCATTAATAAAGTTCTTTTGAAGAACAAATATTTATCTACATTATGGAATAGATGTCTTATGGATCTGATTCGATATCCATGAGGAGTTTATAAGACCTGTCTTGGTATAAAGCGTCCTTAGATAAAAGATTGGAGATTGATGTCTGTAAGATTATGATTAGAAACTTGGAGTGAATTTTACGAGTTCCTATTGAGGTTACAAGGTTAATGATTTACCTTGTGAGGTATATAAACCTAAAGAATGAGGCATCCATACATGAGTAAATTGATGAAATGCTGATAGAGCCTAAAGTACAAATGAAACATGAGCAGCATTGTGGTATAACCCTTAGACTCTTAAAGATTGTGAAATTGTGTTAAGATTGGCAAATAAGAGATTTGGCTATACAGTATCTCCTCTTGAGATATATGATCTCGGGATGACCGGATGACAGTGAATTTGTCTACGATATAGAGATAATGATTGAGATACGAGATTAATGAGTCTTGCTAGATATTACTGCCAATCTATAAAAGAGTAATGAGATTAGCTGCTCTACTAATGTGATGTAATTAAAGAAAGAAGTTAAAGTCGGTAAATGGATATGTGTAAAGAAAAGATGGTATGCAAGATTTTACGAGATCTTAGCAGTATAGTACCATACTAATTGAGAAAACCGACAAAAAGGATAAGAGTAAAAATATGGAAAGATAAAAGTGGAAATATGAAAACGAAAATGAAAGTGGAATAAGGAAATAAATTGCATGATGAGAAGGGAACATCAATATGAAACCATTCCCGAAGGTAAGACTGAAAGTGATTTGTATTGGTTATCACATAACTGCGGCGAGATGTAAAATTAAGTCAGATTTGATAAATGAAATTAATGATACTCCAAGGAGTAAGATAATTGATATGTTTACTGCCAATATGTAAATGAAAAATGATTATACATATAACCATCGTAACATGATAGAAACGGTAGAAGTATATAGATGATGTGGTGATTAAATGTATAAATTGAGGATTCAGTTTTGGAATCTAGATTATGAAAAGAGATTTAAAGACTATACTACATGAAGAGAATATGATTGTCTCATGATTGGTAATTGTAAGAGATAATCCAGAATAAAGTTTGCAAGTGAAATGTCGTTTTGATAAAATGAATATTGAGGACAATAAAGAGTCCAAAAGAGAGATGATGATATGGAAGTGATTAAAGACTGATGATCTAAATAGAATCACTTTTCATTATCAGACTCTTAGATTCTCTAGTGCTGTAGTCGAAGTATTAGTGTTAAATGGTGTGAATGTGTATGTACAGTTCCAGTGAGCCTTACATGTGATGGGAGTCTCTGAGTTGCCATATGCTTAATGAGAAATAGCAAAAGGCTTAAGATCCCAAGTGTACTGATAGCACCGCTCCATACTGATATATATACATATATGAGCGTGAGATGTAAACGCTCCATGATATTGAGAGAGCGTGTACATGAGATGTATAAGCTACTGGGACAATTACATATAACTGACTGACATATGTAATTGATAGTTTTAAACTATATCGACTTGGCACTAAGTGAGAAAAATGGAGGATGAACAGCATGGATCAGCTACGATATGAAAAACATTGTGCATGGACTCTTATGTGAAAAGAGTAAAAGTGAATAACTCCCAATTTGAGAAATGAACTTACGGGAGTATAGACACATATATGATGAAAGACAGCATGTAGTGGTCTAAAGTATTCTTGATGTTGAAAGTGTACTGACAGTATGACTTGGAGGATGAACTAGAGATCAGAAGTCGTAAGTATACGGCATATACCACCTTCTGAATTAAGCCAAATTCGGAGGACCGAATTTCTTAAGGTGGGGAGAATGTGATAACCGCAAATTTTCCATTTATTGGAAATTATTAATATTAGAAATTAATATTAAAGAAAACAAATAAGTGGAAATAAGTATAAGATGAGAAATCATGAAAAATAATGAAGAGAGGAAATTTAATTTGGATAATGGAAATCCAAATTAAATAGGAAATAAAAAGGAGAAATAAATGGATATTAAGAAAATCCAAATTAAATGAAATAAAATGCATATGTTATATATTTATATGATTAGATTATATAAATATATTTTGATATGTTTTTATATAAATACATATGTATATATGAAATATAGTATATATTATAAAATGATATATATACTATTTTATGTTAAATAAATACATATGTATGTTATTATAATACATTTTTGTATATAAATATATAATATATAAATATATATAGTATTTGATTTTAAATGTATAGATATATATATATATATATGGTATTATATGAAATATATATCATAAAATAATTATATATAATTATATAAATATAATTATATATATTATTTATAAAAAAAAAAAAAGAGAAAAAGGGAATCGGGATATACCCGATTCCCATGTTATTTTCTCCTCTGTTAAAACAGAGGAGAAAACGTAAACAAAACAGAGGAAGCCGACCACCGTCGGTCGGCCGATCGAGGGAGAAAGGAGAGGAGCGCGACGTCGCCGGCGAGAGGAGAAGCGAACGACAGTGACCCGAGGCGGAAGAAGAAAGAAAACAGAAACGGAAACGAAGGAAAAATCGGCGGAAAATCGGAAGAGAAAAGAAAATGGAAACCGGCGGTGCCGGCGGAATTGGCCGCCGCCACTACAACCGAAGCATCGGTGGAAGGAGAGGAATGGGATGGAGGCCACCGGTGAGGCCAACGACGGCGGAGGAAGGCCGACGGAGGAGGAGAAGTGACCGAAGGTAAACCGAGTAGATCCGCCGCCGTGCCGCCGATCCAGGCTGAGCTGAGGCCACCGACAGCTTCGTCTCAACGCCGGCCAGCTGCTGAGCCACCGAACCGCCGGAGAATCAGCCGCCGGAGGAGAACCGGCAGTGGAGGAAGGTTGACCGGTCTGACTGGTCTGAACCGGTCAGACCAAGGAAAAAAGAAAAAGAAAAAAAAGAAAAAGAAAAAAAAAGAAAAGAAAAAGAAAAAGGAAAAAGAAAAGAAAAGAGAAAAAGAAGAAAAGGAAGAAAGAGGAGAGAGAAAAAGGGAATTCCGGGAATTTAGAAAATTCTCGAGAATTCGGAGATTACGGGAAATCTCGAGAAATACGGGAATCGGTAAGAAATCCCGAAAAGTACTAAATTATTTAAATAATTTATTTATTTAAATAATTGTAGAAAAATTCTAAATTTTAGAATTTAAATTCCAGAAAAATTCTCTCGATGACCGAGCCAATGGAATCGGGCGAGGTGAACACAGGCGCGACCTTCGAGAGGCAGTCGCCGACCCGAAACAGGTAAGGGAGACATGTGCCGCCTGTAAGGATATTCGGCCATGTTTTTAAATTGCATTTAATTTTATAAATGCTATTGATAACTATCGGTTTTATAGTGTGATGGTTTATCGGATGAAATTGTGATGAAACACCGGTTGAAAATATAAACTGTATTTTCGTGCAGGAGGCTAACCAAATCGGTAGCCGTTATAATGCCGAAATATTATCGAAAAAAATTACTGAAATTTACCGAAAATCACCGAAAACCAAAATAAAAGATTTGATTTCACGTGAAACGATTTCTAACATGAAAATCGAGAAATCGATTAGTTTTCATAAAACATGAATATATTGATAATTAATTTTAAAATATTCATGTTTTGAAAATGGTGAAAAAGGAAATCACCTAAATTTATTCTGATAGGTGATATTTCACGTGAAACGAAATGAAAATGAAAAAGAGACTAAAGTGAATATTTTTACAAATATTCTTAAATATTCACTTGATTTTACAGAAAACCTTTGTGGTTTAATTATGGAAATAATTAATTATGAATAGTCCATAAAGGTTAAGAAAGGATGAATAATTATGATTTCGAGACTAAAGGTCCCTACACTTGTTTTTAAAAGAAAACATTGAGATGAGAATTTAAAGTTAGAAAATAAATATTTTATTTTCATAAAGTATAAAAATAATTTATTTGAATTCCGATAATTATAAAATCATGTTTTCAATTTAATGCATGGAAAAACGTGCATATATGTTTTATGGTGAAAAAAGACAATTTTACCCTTTTACATGTTCAGTGATGATTTTTCAAACTGTCTTCATCGCAATTTATAAAGAAATGTTTGAAGCATGAATTTCGTTCTGAAATTAAATTCCATAGTCTTTTGATAATTAGCTAAACGAATTTATGATTTCTATGTATATTTTTCAATAATGCTATAAGTATGTTTTCCGAAAAAGGTATCGGAGTGGCACCCCCCAGGCTAACTTAGACCCTGGCATGCCCGATCCTTACTATTTTATATCAGTTGTATGATTTAAGTATACGTTTTCCGAAAAAGGTATCGGAGTGGCACCCCCCAGATTAACTTAGACCCTGGCACGCCCGATCCTTACTATTTTATATCAATTGTATGTAAGTAAGTTTTGAGACTAAGGCCTTCCTATAGTTTATGTTATTGCCTGTCATGTCTGCCACATTGTGGCATAAGTTTAACCACGTCGTGCATGTTCTCGCCCACATTGTGTATGATTACATCCTTTGTGGGTATGTTGGTCCTTCGTGGTGTATGTATATGTTTGCTGTACGACTCTGATCAGGTCTACAGCCCATACCATGGCCATAGGTATTATGTTCCCTCTTCGGAGGAAGAAGTAAGTGTCATGACCGCATACTGGCTATATGATTTTGCCTAGTCTCCATGAATTGTATGAAAAGTTTTATTAATTATGATGTTAAGTTTCTAAAGCATGATGCATGTTTGAAACAAGTATGAATTTTAGATATATGCATTAAAGAATTCATACAATGATTTAAAGTATGAAATGCATTATTATGGCATTTGTTTTCTGCATATATCGATACTATGACTATTTTAAATGCATTTCTTATGAGGCTTTAGTACGATACGGTTATTGATTTGAAAAGAGAAATAAATGTTTATTCTAAAAGAGTAACATAAGAATTATTTCTAAGATAAAGAAAATCGAAGAAGTAATTATCCAATGATTTGATATTTGCAAATCACTGTACTGTACTGTTTTTACTGTACTGAAGAGAAGAGAAGAGAAGTAAACCACTGTTTTTATTACTGAACTGTCAAGTGTTTTAAAGTATACTGAAGTGGAAAGGAACAAGTGGTTCACTCTGTGGAAAAACGAAAATTATATCGTTTTGAAACAACAAAATTAATATTCTCTACAGTTGCTTCTGGGTTCCGGGACAAGTATGGTATTCTAAAATACCTACCTTATTCTATCTGGATCCCTAGCCGACTGTAGTATCCTTCCTACATGTGTGCCTAGAGCCAGCTAGGAAGATTTTAAAGAAAGTGAAGAAAAAAAAAATATTTTCAGCATATAGATAGCTGAATATCAAGTGTGACATATAACTCTCTTACTGAGCCGTGGTTTGCTCACCCCTTAATTTTAAACATTTCAGGTTTTAATGATTGTGAGATCAACTGATTGTCGATCACGGCTGTACACAAAGGACAATGTGACAGACCGACTGATTTATATGAGGTATGATCATTTATTTTCTGTATTTAGACATATCTGCAGTACTACTTATCTGATTAATTAAGATAGGGGATGTGTATAATATAAACAATGTACTGTACATTTGTTTAACAGTTAGTAAAAGTGAAGTATCACAGACAGCCCAACCGAAGGAATCGTGTAAAATAAGGTGAAAAATACGGTAACGAGATGTGACATCTGTGCACACCCTCATTGTTTCGGTTAGGAGTCTTATTTGTGGCAATCTAACCGACCATTAGATCCATGCTCGTCAACTTTGTTCTATAGTGCCAGCTCGTTTTGGTAGATTGGACGAGCCATTTATCAGCCAAAAAATAGATTGTCACGTGCCATTCTTGGCTGTTGTATGAGGCGAGCAAGGTAGCCTACAACAGTATTCTACTCGACCCATTGATCTACTAGGTAAGCCTTGAGTGGTGTAGGCTAGTTTGTCGTGTGGGCGAGTAGGCAAGCTAATCTATCGTCGTAACCATGTGTGCGGCAGACTGGGAGCCACCCTATCGAGGAAGATTCCTGCCGCATGGACCTTTTCGCTCACCCATACTTCTATGCTCACCCTATTATAGACATAGTCATCGCCCACTTGGTATACTTTATCAGGAAAGGTGTGCCACAAGGGCACTGTGCTCTGTCGCATTCCTCGCCCAATCACACTCGCCATCCTTGTTCTTGTGCATCTACTTTCAGGTTCGTGTTTGCCATTAAGATGCTTTCCTCTGGCAAGCCATGAGTGCAGTAGGCTGGACTGTCGTATTCGACGGGCTAACCTATCACCAAGTTTCGTGCTGCTTAACTTGTGATCTCCAAAGATGCTCTATCACCAAAAACATGATTTGTGTTTGCCCAAGTTGCGAACATGGCTATCGCCTAATATAGGCACTCTATCACAAACGTGGCTTGCCTCCTAGCCTGTGCTCAACCGCAGCCTATTGCCAAGTCGCCTGTGCTTGCCAGCATTGCGGACGGGTGTCACCTTGCTCGTCATTATTGATCTACCGGGCTGGTTTACTTGCTGCAGGCTATACTTTCTTATGGGCGTGCTACTCTATAGCCTAGAACCTTGAGCGTGGCAAGCTGGGCAGTCAGATGGGTGAGTTAATCTATAGCCGAGATAGCCTTGCATGCGGTAGGCTAGCTGTGGCATGTCTGAGGCGCTTAATCAGCAAAGGAGACCTGTCGCTGAGGACCAGTGCCCGCATAAATGTTTTGTACTCCCTACATTGTTTGTCCGAGCAAGCTTGTTTGTGGTAGATGGTAGGGCCATTTTAATCCCTAAATAGTCTTTCTTGAGTCATGTGCTCGCTTTACCGCTTTAGAATCGTGCTCGCCCATATTGTTTAGCTATCGTATGGGCGACCTAGTTCGTATCTACTGAACTCGTCCACATCCTATCACCAAGTTGTGTGGCAGGTAGGGCTGTCGCCTGATCAATGCATTCTATTGCCAAAGTTGCTTGTCGCGTGGCACATGCTCGCCACGTCCTATCGCCAAGGTTGCCTTTTCGCCCAAGGCTGTGGTGTGAGGGATCCCTCTCTCACCCAAGCCTATGGCAAGCGTGGTCCTTTCTCTTGTCCAAGGGCTGTCTTGTGCGGGAGCCCCTCTCTCAACAAGGTTGTTTGCTCTCGCACAAGTCTAAGCACGCAAGAGCCCACTCTCACCCAATTATCTGGTAAGCATGGTTACTCTCTTGCCTAAGTTTATGCGCGTGGGAGTCCCCTCTTGCCAATTCTTTGGCACTCTCTCGCCCAAGGTCTGGCGTGCGAGGTCCCTTTCTAGCCTGAGGCTAGTAGCCTGCGGGAGCCCCTCTCTTGCCCAAAGCTCTGGCGTGCGGGGTCCCTTTCTAGCCTGAGGCTAGTCTCGTGCGGGAGCCCCTCTCTCGCCCAAGGTCTATTGCGTGGGGGAGCCCCTATCTCGTCCAAGGCCTGTCGCACACAGGAGCTCCTCTCTCGCCCAAGCTTGTTGTGTGCGGGAGCCCCTATCTCGCCAAGGTATGTCGTGCGCGGGAGCTGCCCTCTCGCCCAAGGCTTGTTGCTTGTAGGAGCCCCTATCTCGCCAAGGCATGTCGCGTGCGGGAGTCCCTCAGGCTGTCTCTCGCCAAAAGGGCCTGCCGCGTGGACTTTTGCTTGCCCGCATCGCTCTACCCGGTAAGCTTGTCGCTGCCATGTACCCTGCCGAAGCCTACGTACCTGCCTCCTGCAGATCGTGTTCCCACCATCTTCTGTACTTGGCTTTTTTGTTTGTTTCCTACAGACGCGTCAATTGTTATTGCTCAAAACAACAATAAATGCTTGCTGACATTGATATTTGTATTCTTCCTCCACGTGTCTCCAAAAAGGTTCTGCAAAATAGGAAAAGTCAGAGGGTGTAGGGACTTTCCCCTGCGCGTATACTCTGATGCTTAAGTCAGACAGGATCCAAGCAGAATTTTTATAAACAAATAGAGATTAGAGTTAAAAATAATACATGTGACCTATTTATAGGTGTTATTTTGCGCGTAATTACTTTTAAGACCCACAGCTTATATGATAACCCAATGGATCATTTATGGGCCTTCTGAGACCTCTTTTCTCTTAGGCTGAAACTATCATTAGGCCCAATGTTCTTTAGCCTTATTAATATAAAAGACCAGTAATCTTTAGCTTGACCTACATCAGTATCCATACCCCAAACAAACTTTTCTGAATAAAAGTCCAACCAAATTGACTTTGGACCCACAAACTAAAATAAGATAATCCTCGAATAAAGGAGTTTCTCGTGGATCATGCTCGTGAACTGAATTATGCGAAAGTATTAAAATGTCGAATCATCTTCGGAGTCAACAATTTATCATGTTTAACCCAAATAAATGGAAGATAATAAAAAAATAATAAAAGATTAAATTTGAATTTTAAATTATTAAATTAATTATAAGACATAAATGAAAATAGTGAAAGTATACAAAGGTATAATGGTCAATTAACATGAGGCTGATTAAATTGTCAATATTTGATTAAATTTGTCTTAAATAAATTAAATTTAATTAAAATAAAATAAAATTTAAAATCTGAAAATAAAAATTTAATAGATATTTATGATGGCACAAATATAAATATAAAAGGGATTTTGATTTTTTTAAGAGGTGTCAAATTTTCATTGGATGAGCTAATAATAAAGAAGACTAACACAGCCATTTTCTGCCCAACACCGACTCTTCTTGCTGCTGAAACAGAATGCTCCCCTGCTGCTCAGTTTTTTTCTTCGATTCTCCATGGGTTCCTCGCGTATGCCTTGCCAGCTCTATTCTTTCTTCATCATGTCCACCTTACTTCCTTTACAAGACTTATTCTCCATCTTTAGAACATTTTAAACTCAGAATTTCAGTGGCTGGAGTGAAGGATCGGGACTGGTTTGGGAAGGGTACTGTTCGGCAATGACGAAGGTAAGGGGATGGGTGATGTTTCCCTTAAGTTTAGCCATAGTAAATGATTAATACAAGTATGAGGAATGTGTTTGGAACAATTGGATTGAAGTAAAAGAAGAAAAATAAGTATGTTTAAATTGCCTGTAGTAGCCGGCCATGAGAATAAAACATTGCTTTTATGTTGAATTTAATTGTATGATGGGTTGAAAAATAGAAGTAATTTATGAGATGAATTTGGCCATAGTGATGATTTACAAAACATGGGAAATTGTATGACGTGGAATAAACGATGGTGGTAATTTGCAAACAGTGAGGTGGCGTGAAACATGATGCTGTCCGGCCATGAATGGGATGATGTTTTATTTGCATTGAAGATGTTTGATGAAATTTCTAATTGATTTTAAGATAGTCATAAGCTAAGATTGAATAAAGGATGAAAGAAGACCATGAAGATGAACCATAATGGAGTTTCGGCCATGGCAAATTAGGAGACCGTCGACCATGGCTGAAAACATGATAAAGATGATGCAAAAAAAAATGTGTAACAGATACAATATGGAGGTAGAAAATAAATAGGAAATATTTATAAAGATTAAAAAGATTCAATAAGATTAATGAAAAGTAAAATTAAACTTAGAAGAAATTTGTAATTTAAGAATATCCATATTTTAGCATTTGATAGAAAATAAATTAAATAAAATGTTGGAATTAAATTTGGAAAGTATACAATTAATTATGGTTATATATTGGCATTTAAAATGGGAGATAAGGAATTAATTGGGAAAATAAATAACATGCAAATAATTTTGAGGTATGTAAATGATAGTAAACAAGATTATTTATAAAAATTGAATTAGAAACTAATAAGTATGGTATAATAATAATAATAATAATAATAATAATAATAATAATAATAATAATAATAAATAAATAAATATTAACCATAAAACAGGAACGTAAACATGATTAATAGTAGACAAGAGAAACAATCTGGTCAAAAGCATTTTCATGAGATCTAAATGCATATTTTTATGATATAATGATTAAAAGAAAATAAATTTAGAATAATGGATTTAACTGGTGCAATTAATAATTTGAAAAGAATGAGAATAAATTATTATTGTATCATGGTAATTGATAGAAAACAAGTTAAGTTAAATTAATTATTGAAATTAATAAAATGGAAATAAATTTGGATATATGTAATTGATGGGATTAAAATACATAGTAAACAAAGGTTACTTGTAAAATTTAAATTGGAAAATAATAAGTATAATGTAAGAACGGATATTTGATTATAATAGGAATTGATGTAGGGAAAGAATTCAGTTTAAATGAAATTTTAAGTTTAGTGTTTAACATGACATATATATATATATATATATATATATATATATATTGAAGTAAATTGGATATAAATAAATAGTGGAATCAATATTAATAATAAAAAAAGATTTTTTGTAAAATCTAAATTAGGAAATAATAAGGATAAGGTAAGAATGAAACGTTTGACTATAATAAATAATCAAAGATAATAAAATTTTTATGAAATTAAAATTAGGAAATAAGTCAATTTAATTATAACTAAATTTTGATATTTAATAAGAAACAAAATAATTTACTATAAAAAGAGTAATAAATTAGAAAATAAGGATCAATAGAGTAATTGATTTATAGAATAATTACTGAATTAAAATATAAACTATTGGTGAATTGAGAAAGGTTTCCAATTTAATCTATAGAATATTTATTATAGGGATACATGAGAAGTTAAAATACAAATTGAAATTATAGATGACATGGAAATTAAAGAAAGATTGGGATTTAATTTATAATATAATATATTTTGGTATTTAATAGAAAATAAAATAAATTAATTGTTGAGAGTGATAAATAGAAAATAGCAAATAATGGAATATTAATTAGAATTAGAATTTGTAATATAGAATTTTGAATATAATTTAGAGTTATTGTGTACTGTTAGGAAACGGAAAGGCAAAGTGGCGTATATGAGATTATGGGATTTATACAGCACGAGAGTGTAGGTAAGAGACATATATGGAAGTTGCATAGGATTGAATTACATGAATGATTTTACACGAATTGCATTTCATGAAAGGATTTACATAAATTGCTCTACATGAAATGTTTTATACGGTTTGGAATTACATGAAATGTTTTACATGAATTAAATTTCATGAAACAATTCACATGAATTGATTTATATGAAATAAATATGCGAGTATATGAAGTGATTTTATGAGATTAATGGCTCCCTGATGATCGTGCATACGAGACAGTGATAATTAGGCTGGGAAACGTCCTAGACATTCCCTTTACATGATATGACTGTGACAGTTACAGTCAAACCCCACAAGTTTACGTTGTGAGCACCTGACCAGTGCAAACTGTGAGTGATTGACAGTAGCCATTGTTACGAGGTCCCTACGGGGATACAAGGTCCCTTTGGGGATACGAGATTGTGCATGAATCTCGGGGAGATTATTTTTCTATCGGTATGTGATATTTGACAGATGATTGAATTATTGATTAATTTGATTTACGAGGATAGTACATGATTTAATTGAAAAGTGATGAAAGAAGTGATACAAGTTTTACAGTATATGTTTTCTCAATATACATGCATTTATCTTAATTAATTATTTTAAATGAATCACTTTACTGCATTGTATACTGAATTGATTTATATAAATTGTTTACATAAAGCATTACTGCATAAAATGATTTTTTATATTTTAATATTCATATTTGAATTATTTTTATATATGTTTCTTACTGAGCTTTCCCCAAAGCTCACTCCCCCTTCTCACTATCCCAGATAGCTCATTCGTATACAAGAAATCCACTGCTCTTAGTTAGTCGAAGGAAATCGCTAGAAGTTAAAAGTACCAAGCGATCAGGTATTTGTTAAATGTTTATTTATATTCAGACATTTATTTGCACAACAGTTACATGTATAGTATGTATGAGAATTGTGGGATGTAAATTACTCTAAATTGTTATAAACAGAAATTGTAAATGTTATATTATATATTTTATCGTGATTTTCTTAGTTTTTATTTATAAAATAAGTAATTTATTGGAATAAAAGTTTAATTGTAATGGGAAATGTAAAATGAACTTATACTGACACCGAACGCAAACCGACTGATACCGAATGATTGAAATAGGGAGACAAAAGTAAAAAGGAAAAAGTTAGTTTAGAATTTTATAATTCCGGACGTTACACTTGATATGATGCGTTATGCAATTTACTGGATTTAAATAGCCATGAGATAGTGATATTGGTGTCACGTTAACACCAAATGTCTTAAATTGAGATAGAGAAATTATATGCATATTGACATTTGATCGGTGCTATAATTGTGACTTGATATAGATGTCTAACAACAAATGCATTGACACTTGCATAACCACCATATCATTATGTCTTGAACTCAGGTTTTAATTGCATAGGCTTAAAGCATGCGTAGCAGGAGACTTGAGTGTTTGAAAACGATGCATCAGTTAAATGCATAGATGGAAACTCGAAACTCATTGAAATAGATTGAAAGGAAAAGGCCTATGGCATAATACATGCGAACAAATGATTTTAAACAAACAAGTTTGATATGATCTTCATGTTTCATGTGTATGTGAATTTTGAACATATAGGTACATGTTTTTTGGAGATAGTAGGCACCCATCTTATATACTTTACCCATGAGGCATAGAGTAGTTATATGTGCATGTCTATATATGATTATGGAAACTTGTCTGACAATAGTCGTGGACATAATCCTATCCTCAATTGTTTAGTGGGAATCAGGGAAGAAAGCTGTATCCATAGATAGAGCCTTATGGGAGACCTAGCACTTATTTAAGCCCCGTAGGAGACCCAGTGTAAAACTCTAAGTCGTACAGGAGACTTAGTTTGTTATTAAGCCCTGTAGGAGACCTAGTCCGTTAACAAATAGAGTGCACCTTGTATTGATATGTATTAAGCTCTGTAGGAGACCTAGTATATTGTTGAGCCTTGCAGGAGACCTAGCCTATTAATAAACGGAATGCACCTTGTATTGATATGTATTGAGCCCTACAGGAGACTAGTAAATTGTTAAGCCCTGTAGGAGAACTAACCCATTAATAAATAGAGTGCACCTTGTATTGATATGTATTAAGCCTGCAAGAGACCTAGTATATTGTTGAGCCTTGCAAGAGTCCTAATCCGTTGGCAAACGAAATATATCTAATATACTGATGACTGTGGGAACCTTGACCTAGTCTCTTGTCAAATGTTAGTATTGTCTAAAGTATGGTTCTATTGAGTATTGAACTTTAGACAAGATACGATTTTATATGCTACGAGAATTTACATGTGTCACGACCCGAAAGCCGTAACTTGCACATGATACTCATACTTTTTCCTTCTTACAAATTTACAAACCAAATTTTTTCTTTTCATTTTACAGTTTGCATTCAGCGTCAGTGTAGTCACTAAACCATTTTTATTCATTCTTTAATTCAATTAAGATTTAAATTACTCTCTAAGGTAGGAAAGGATCATTTATAATCCACAACTACTATTTTTTTTGAAACAGATTGAAAATATCCCCCCTTATATTTTGAAATTTCCCCAGTTAACTACCTGTAAATCATCACAATTCAATAGAACAATATTTGCCACAGTCCATATTATATTCACCAAACATGTATCATCTCAACAGTCCTAGTAACTAATCACCACATACACATCATATAATATCAGAATATTACATCAATTAGTCATTATCCTAGTTTACATCCCATCCTACAGTACTGTCCAAATATTGCCTGAAAATAAAAGCATATGGAGAAGAAATATTACTATACCAGGATATTCAACAACAAGGACTTCAAGAGTTGAGACACTATCAAGTCACCAGAATTGTCCAATGTGTCCCTTGAATCAATCTGAAAAATAGTCTCGTTTGATGAGTGAGGGCTCAGTAAGTCATTTATATAAGTGTAGAATTAGACTTATATTGTTCTAATACAAATGCATGAAACCTTTAAGTAAAATTTTCATATCATGTTCCATTTGTAATTGTTTATCAAAACATCTCAGATCATGCCCTAAAGTCTATATAAGTGGGCAAGAGTCTTAATGTATCGATGTAAGGATACTTGAAGATACCTTCTCATCTTCCGTTTTGGCACCTGTCCATCACATAGACCTTTGATCGTATCAATTCAATTATTTTTCAGCCCTTTTATCCTTATACCACGGTATATCATGCATAATGCATCATATATAATTCCAACATCGTATGGTATTAAGGCAGGCTCATATCATTCTCATAGCATATCACATCTCATATGAAAACCATAATCAAACACAATATCAAATCAAGTCATTTATCATCTAAAATTTATGCTCTTGTGCTCTATTAAATCATCTCACTTTTCATTTGGAAAGACATGATCACATGTAGTATATAATCATGGCACTCTTCATATTAATTCAATGTTCATGTGCAGTATAAAGTTATGACATCTTTCAAGCAAAAAGCATATTGTTGTATCTTGATCCAGTATGCAAACTCATGCAAGCTTTACCATTTAATACGACTATCTTTTCAAATCATATTGCGTTTGACATATAGTCATATATAAAGTCTATACAGTCTCGAAATCATATTACATACACTTCTAAAACATGTTCAAAACATGTAAATTTTCAAATCATTTCATGTTTACTTTTAAGACATGACAAAAGCATTTATAACTCGCAAATTGTATCACGTGTACTTTTAAAGCGTGTTTTAAAATATGTACAGTTTTAAAACATATCTCATGTTAATCTTTTATAACATGTCTAAAACATGTACAATCTCAAAACATATCTTATGTACTATAAAAATCATGTCAAGTTCGAAGTTCATATCAAATAAAATCATACTCTGGACTGCATATCATATCGATTTGAGACTAGGCTACATCCCTAATACTCATTCAATAAAGACCTAAATCATTGTAGCTAGCAGTGAAAATCATGTCATCGTCCCTTGGAAACCAACTAGGGCACTATCATGGCCATGGACCTCATGTCTCTCAGCCCCACTGATCAGGTGTGACTAAGCTCTATCCACGACTATTGTCGGATAAGCATCTCTACCTAATGAGAAATCTCCAATTAGGCGGTTTCCACCATGCTTTATTGAATTTAACTCTTTTAGGGTGCCTATAGTCTCATAAAACATTTAAACATTTCACATTTCTTATGAAAATAGTATAAAGTATGTAACACATTTCTTTAAGATCATTTACATATATGAATACATACACTTACACTATATATTCAATCTTTTCAAAACCATTCAATTATTTAAAGTATTCATATAAGTATCGTATGAATAAATCCTTTCAAAATCTCAAGTTATAAACAAAGCATGCTTTAAAGCGATGTAATTTAAAACATGAGTTTATGAAAGTATAATGTAGTACCCATGTAATTGGTCAATTCAATATCATTTGGTATATGACTAACCATAATGCCAAGTCCTACTAGTGTCTTCTCTCTCAAAACACCTTAATGTAACACCTATATCCACTTTAAGATCGTTACATATTTCACTTTAAATTCCTCAATTCCTTCATTTCAATTTTAGTAAGATTGTATTTAATAAAAATCAATTTAAATAAAAATAAACTCATCATAAACCTATTCCGTAGCTCATTCGATCACAGTGTTAATAACATTTAACCATTTTGTCAACTATCATCATACCATAACCATATCATTCCTTATATATCACTGAGTCTTAGTCTTTAATCATCACCATAATCACACAATCCTAACTACACTTATTCAATATAATTCTAACTCCTAATTATATAAATGTCTTACCGACTCGTATGCTCGGGGCTCGTGCGTCAAGCTTAGCCCAAACTCGAATTATCACCTTAGCGCCTTGCTACACCTTTAAGATGGTAGCATCGGATTAGTACCCACTTAACCAAATCATTTTCTAATTCAACTTTATAAAACGGGGCACCTAGAAGTGGTCTTACCAACTTAGAGCTTAGCGTGCACATGGTCCGAGCTTCACCGAGCTTGAACTTGTCATCTTATCGTTGAGCTACATATTCAATATTATTAAGATGGCTTAGCATCGATATAATAAAATTCTAAATATTTATAAAATAAAATGGCGTTCGCTTACCAACTTCATTAAACCAAACACTAGACGAATGCCCCAGGTTTAGGTAAATTTGCATTTGTGACTTTAACATCGTGCTACACGTTTAAACATTATCAATAAAGTTTAGTATCGCCCAACTTATTACTAAATTATTTCATTAAAAAAAAGGTAAGGATACGACATTTCTTACCAAATACGTGCACTAACTCGAAATTCCTCTTTTTTTATTTATTTTATTTTCCTTCCTTTCTTCATCTCTTGGCCAGCACAGCAACCCAAGGATCCTTCTCCACTTAAGTTTTCTAGTCCCTCTTTTACCTTGTTTCTAGCCTTTACAGAACACACTAATAGCCAAGAAAGACCAGTATTTTCAATCCCGTTTACAGTCCTTACCAACCTCTACTCTAGCCCTCCAAATAGTTCTGATCACTACTTAAAACTCCAAGAATTTCAACACCTAAAGAAGCTGGTAAACATTCTACGCGAGAGCCCCCTGTATATTGCTCCAAAATCTACCTTAAAGCCTCGGGTCTTCACACAACAGCTTCAGCAAATCCAAGGCCATAACTCGGCTCTATGGCAGCCCCAACCTCGCCTAAATCAGCACAACAATGCCCCTACCTTCAGCCTTTAAAGACCATGGTTTCAGCCATTGTCCAAGCACCAAATTGACACCTCAAATCAATTCCACTCCATGCCATTCCCAGCTAGCCTTCTAGCCTCTAACCACCACCCATACAGCCCTTACAAAATGATACTTCCAGCCCCAATAGTCAACACCAAAGTCACTGTTTTCAACCCCTTTTCTCATGCCATTTTAAGTTTGAAATTTCTACCTAAAAGCATTGCTGAGCCAGCCTTAAACGCCACCTTGCTATTTTTTTTTCACACCAACAACCACATGACAGTCCAACATTAGTTCCCCTATTCGATGCCTCCAAGTTTCAACCATCAGTTCTTGGTTCCTCTTCCCTCATGTGGCATGCTTCAATTTCTTCCTCTTTAGCGTGAAACTTCAACTCAATCCTCACTTTTCTTTGTTCCAGTTCCTTCACTCTCAATCGGCTTAAGTTTCTCAAACCAATGAAAGTAGATCTAGTTCACTCAGCCATTTCCTTCTCTTGGCTCCTTTCTCTTTCTAGCATTCCTCGAGGAAAGAAGTTCTTGATCAGTTCTGATTTTGGGTGCTTGGTTCAGCACCAAACAGCCATAAAAGCAAATACCAACGATCAGTCGAGAACCACCCTGTAATGCCTCTTTCGACACTTACAAACCCACTCATTTTAGCCACTAATAGTGCCTCAAAAACCTAGCATTCTTCGGCCCCAATCAACGCCTAACACCCTTGCTCAACAGTTTCTTCTTCCTCTATTCTTCTTCTCCAGTCGATCAACGCCTCACACTTTCTCGAGCCTCTTCTCTTATGGTCTTCGTTCACTCTTTTTCTCCTTTACTGCATCTTTGTTTCTCATTCTCTCTCTCTCGTTACTCTCTCACATTCCATTTTTTTTATTCTCTCTTTTGCAGAGGGTTTAGGTCCTCTATTTTATTTCTTTGCAATCCCTACTCCTACTAACCACTAACGTGGGAGCAGTTGAGCTAGATTGGCTTCTTCAAGAAGCCAATCAAGCTTTTATTTTTTATTTTTTTATTTTTTTAAATCATATATATCAAATATTTATACTTTTTTTTCTATTACTATTATATATACATATATCAAGTATATGTATAAAGATATATATATATATATACACACACACACATATATATAACTTTAATTTAACAAAATAAAACAATGATATTTTCAAAACTTTTATCATATATATCCTTTATAACATTTAAACTTTCATATACATGTTCTACAACATATAAATCATATGTTTTATATACTATATATAGCCTTAATATATTTATAATATATATCAATTTATCCATTTTCGTATATATTAATTCCCATGCTTATATCTCCTACGCTAATGTGTATTTATTCATACTTATATACACGAATTAAATTTTTTTGTCCTTGTAAATAAGCCTATACATATCTATATTCAATTATATATATGTATATTTCCAAATATATACCTATATGTTTACACATGTAATTTATATACTCGACTCCTATCCTCAAAGATTTCATTTCTATATATAGGAATCATGATCATACATTTGAAATCCCACATTTACATTTTTGCATTATATTCAGTTACAATTACACGTTAAGTACATGATGAATTTAAGAAAAATAGTGGCTCTCACAACATGGTTTGATAAGACATTTGAAAATGAAATGGTTTTCATTTATTTGACTCATAAATGTGATTTGAGATTTGAACATGAACATGGTTCTATAGTAAATTTGATATGTTTTGAGACTATGCAAGCTTTGAATACGTTTTTAAAGTACGTGTAAAATGATTTAGATACTGGTTAAGTTTCATAAACGTTGGTATGCCATGCATGATATGTTTTGGTATTATAAGTGCTTGTACAGTTGAATTGCAGGTGTTTTCATACAAGACCATGACATGACCTTACATTTTGCACTAATGCATCACATGCTGAAATACTAGGGTATCAAAATTGGAATATGTTTAAACTGATAAGATGGAATGTCCAGGAATAGATAGGCGCTGAGAACTTTGTATTTGCAAATTTCATACACTGCATTAGAATAGTATAAGTCTAATTTTGCACTTATATAAAAGACTTACCTAGCCCTTGCTCATTAAGCATTGTTTAATCTTTCTGTAGATTGAGTATTGAGTTGGGGAAGTATTTCAAATTCATTCGAAATTTGTCAAGGTTTGAAATATCATCCCGACTCTCTGAGGAGACTTGATTATTTTTGGTATAGCATGATTCTTTTGTACTTAATTGCTATTTCAGGCGATTTTGATTCAGTACTATAAGTCAGGATGTAAACTAAGGATGGAATCTTTTATAATATTCTGATGTTTTATGTTGTGATTTGTTTTCAATGAAATGGAATTAAGTAGAACATCAATGAAATTATAAAGTATCCATGATAATGATGTTGATATGATTATAACCAAAATGATACCTATGGAACTGAGTTAGTTGTGGATATCTAGGATTATAAAGGAAATATGTTATCTTTACAGTAAATAGGCTACGACCTTGAGCAAAGAGCTCAAACAAGGGTAGATAGTTAACGTCTTTAATTGAATTTTACTGCATTGCACTTAGACAAAATAAGTTTAGTAAAGAAAGAAATTAATTAGTCCTAATTTTCTAACGTTCGTATAAATAAGAGTGATATCATGACCTTCAGGTTGTAACAGTTAGGCATTCTCAAATTCATCTAAAACATGGTAAAAGTACTTGGGTTTTTAGAAATGAGATAGCTAGGTGAGATTTACTTAGATTTGTAGTTGTGTACAAGCTATCACAATAATTGAAAAAGATAGATTTTTTGAATATATTTGTCAATGTTTACAACTTGCTTATCAATCCATTTCTAAACATATATTAAAACAGAATTGCATAGATATGTATTTAGAATATATGGAAGCTTTAATTACTTGTGACGCCTCGGGGTGCACTCGCTGGTCCACCGACTCGAGCCACCGCCCAGGTGGGTCACTGATCCATATTGTCCGCTTCGGGGTGCACCCGCAGGCCACCGCCCCTCACGGCTTTCTCGGGGAGTAATACCCCAATTCGCATCCCCAGGGGTTCAAACTCAGGACCCTTATGTACCTAGTTCTTACACACCTGGTACCATTGAGAGTCTTAATGGTACCAGGTGTGTAAGAACTAGGTACCTAAAGGTTCGGAGTTCGAACCCCTGGGGATGCGAATTGGGGTATTACTCCCCGAGAAAGTCGTGAGGGGCGGTGGCCTGCGGGTGCACCCCGAAGTGGATCATACGGATGAGTGACCCACCTGGGGCGGTGACTCTGGTAAGTGGACCAGCGGGCTCAATGGTACCATGTGTGTAAGAATTAGGTACCTAAGGGTCCTGAGTTTGAACCCCTGGGATGTGAATTGGGGTATTACTCCCCGAGAAAGTCGTGAGGGGCGGTGGCCTGCAGGTGCATCCCGAAGCGGACAATACGGATGAGTGACCCACCTGGGGCGGTGACTCAGGTAAGTAGACCAGTGGGTGCACCGCGGGGCATCACAATAATACGCGTGTTTTTTATGTAATAGCCTCGCCTGTCTAACCAGGCCATCTGCAAGCATCCCATTAGTGCTCTCTCACGCCCCAGGTTTACTCTTACACGTGAGCAAGGCGATCGCCCACTCTCACACGTATTGTCTGCTTTGGCGGTCGCCCACCTCATGACTTTATCCCAAGGGTCTTGAAGAACTCAAGAATAAATCCCCCCAGGTGCATTTTCACTGAGGCTTGAACACTAGCACTTATCGCATAAGTACCTGAGCCTTACACTCATGTTACCATTGAGACAGTTTTTTTGTGACGCCCTCGGGTGCACCTGCTGGTCCACCGACTCGAGCCACCGCCCCAAGCGGGTCACTCATCCGTATTGTCCGCTTTGGGCTGCATCACAAAAGCCACCGCCCCTCATGGATTTCTTTCTCATCTGGAGCGACTCGAACCCTTAACATCATTAAATGTCAAGTCACTCCTAACCAATTGTCCTAGGACAATTGGTTAGGAGTGACTTGACCTTTAATGATGTTAAGGGTTCATGTCCGGAGGACAATTGGTTAGGAGTGACTTGACCTTTAATGATGTTAAGGGTTCGAGTCGCTCTGGACGCGAAGGACAATTGGTTAGGAGTGACTTGACCTTTAATGAAGTTAAGGGTTCGAGTCGCTCCGGACGCAAAAGAAATCCGTGAGGGGCGGTGGCCTGTGTGGTGCACCCCAAAGCGGACAATACGGATGAGTGACCTGCCTGGGGCGGTGGCTCGGGTCGATGAACGAGCAGGTGCACCTCGGGGCATCACAAAAAAAAGAAGTTAAGTCCTCAATTCATTGAACCATTTGTGATACTAGAAAGAGTGGGTGACATGGCATACCGACTAGCACTATTTTCAAAGCTATCGAGTATGCACAATCTCTTCCAAGTGTTTATGCTCAAAAAGCACCATCAAGATCCCTCTCACGTGATTGAGTATGGGCCTTTGAAGATTAGGGAGGACTTGAGTTGTATTAACATATCGATTTAAATATTTGATTGAAATGATAAGGGATTAAGGTTCGAGAGTTGCCTTTTGGAAAAAGTGCTTCGGCAACACCACTCCTCAGAAAGAGCTACATGGGAGTTGGAAAGTTGATGAAGGAGAAGTCCCATCACCTATCGTAGATGATTTGGAGCAATTTGGAGGACCAAATTTTCTAAGTTAAGGAGGATGCAAGAACCATAAAATTTCTTAAACCGATCGTGTACTCAAGTGTATTTTTAAGTAAATATAATGTAATATATAATTTTGGAATTTCAAATGTAAGATCATGGTTCATACTCAGAGAAATGAAGCCTTTGAGAATAGGAGTCGAGAATAATATGAAATGTACGTGTAAGCCGTTTATACAATGTACGTTAAATCGATAGGAATAAAGTACATGAATTTCAGACACACATTTACATATACGCATGTACTAATTAATACATGCAACATGAGTGCATGCATATGTATTAAGTACGTATATAAATATATATAGGTATAAATATAGATATATAATAATATCTATATACAATATATATATAAATACATACACGCAAATATAAATACATGAACCTACAAATAAAAAAATAATAATAATGATAAACATAATAAAAATACATCTCAATGGTAACATGAGTGTAAGGCCATGGTACTTATGCGATAAGTACCAGGGTTCGAGCCTCAGTGAAAACACACCCGAGAGATTAATTCTTGAGTTCTTCAAGACCCTTGGGATAAAGCCGTGAGGTGGGCGACCGCAAAAGCGGACAATACGTGTGAGTGTGGGCGACCGCCAACCTCACGTGTAAAGACAAACCTGGGGCGTGTGTGATCGCCTAAGGGATGCTCGCCGACGGCCTATTGAAACGGACGGGGTCTTTACATAAAAACACGTATTTTTTTGTCTCAATGGTACCAGGTGTGTAAGAACTAGGTACCCAAGGGTCCTAAGTTTAAACCCTTGGAGTCGCAAATTGGGGTATTATTCCCTGATAAAGCCGTGAGGGGCGATGGCCTGTGGGTGCACCTCGAAACGGATAATACGGATGAGTGACCCGCTCGGGGCAGTGGTTTGGGTCGATGACCTGCAGGTGACCCCGAGGCGTCACATTAATAAACTTACAAAAATTTCATCTACAGTTAGTTTAGCTAGTGATATTTAGACTAGTAATAATGGTTATCTTGTAATAACTTGTCTTTGGATTGATAAAAATTGGTGTATGCAAAAACGTATTTCATCTTTAGATTTATTAGAAGAGTCGCATAACACATTTACTATTACTTAATATATTACTAAAGTGTGTAAACATATGGTATTGATAACAGTTTTTTTCTATTACTTTATATAATGCCTTGAATAATAATGCAATTATTACTATGTCAATAAGAAATTTAAGCCTAATTTTAAATGGAGTATTTTTTTTCATGTTAGTATGCATGTTATATAATAATTTTATGTGTTCAAAATAATTTTAATGTTAGTGCTACAATTTTCATTAAAAAAAATCATTCTTTAGCAAAATGGATCTATAACCTGAATAATAAACGTCTATTGAAGCAGATTTGTTAAACAAACGAAGTAAATCCTATTATGTTTCCACTTCTTGTGAAAACAAGATGGAACTCACTGCATCATTTAATTTCAAGTGTTTTACCTTATGATGATTGGGGTTTTATTTAAAGTTGTACTGATTTGCTATCTTCTTTTAAAATTGTAACAGAAATATTTTCTACTCAATATTATCCAACCACATTTTTTTTTGTTCTTTAATTTTTACCATGTTTGAAAAGTTTATACAATTTAGTAATGATGAAAAATATGTTCTTTTGTGTATGACATGGAAGAAAATTTTAAAAAATATTGGTAAACGATTCCTCTTATTAATTTCATTACATCATTATTAGATCTTAGTCAATGTGATAAAAATATAGAAGGTTTTTTTTTATTATTATTATAAAGATTTTTCTCAATATTGATAATATTGACAACCAAAAGTCGTCAATTAATATTTTCTTTTGAGATTTGTTTTTTTTTTATGACAGTGAAACAAAGCATTATGGCCAAGGACAAGACTCCAATAAAGAAACCGACAATGGTGGTGGTAGCCGGGGTATTTTGGACACAATTAAGGCTGCAGCAAGGAAGAGAATAAAGTTAAATAGAAAAAATAGTAGATTTGGATCATCATCCTCTCAATAAAATCATGGTGGTAGCTCAAATGAGCTACAATTTTTCAAAAATCAAAACTTTCAAATAAACAAGAATAGTTATTTGTTTTAATGGTGGAAAGAAATATAAAGACAATTTTCGATCTTAACTTTCATAGCCAAGATATTTTCATGGTGAAAGCATCATTCGTTGCTTTAGAATTTGCTTTCTTAATATGTGAAATAATCATTGGAGATCACTAAACCAATCTTCATGCATCTTCATTATGCATGTTAACATGTCTTAAAGATAATTTGAAGGCGAATCTCGCAATAAGGAATAGGAACAAACTATGAGTTCGCCAAGCATCTTTCGGAGGAGAAAAAAGAAAATTTTAAAGTAATCTTTATCAGTTATGAGAATTAGAAAATGAATAAGCATAAGTACAAGAAGCTTAGGAAGCCTTTTAGGAGAGAGACATATAGGCTTCTCTTTTACCATAATTGGAAGTTTTATTCCATTTGTTTTTTATATTTAGAGATTTTGGATTTAAATGACATGGGATTAAACTTTTGAAATTTTTTTAACAAAGCTCGATTTGAGGATTACAATGGAATAAGAACTTTTATCTATTGACAATAAAATTTATAATCATGCTGAAATGGATTAATTCCTAAAGTTAACAATAACTTGCTTTCTTTTTTTTTGTGTAAGCACATGTATCTTCATCCATTTTACGGTCTGAGATTAATCCTATTTGAACTTGTAGTGGTAAACAATAAAACCCTCCCAACAGTGGAGACTCCAAGACTCAAACCCTGTCAAGTACCTAGGGAAGAAGTCAACTTCCACTTCTTCCAATCACTTATTGGTAACAATAACTTGCTTTTACTTCTTCTCTTCTATGACAACCACGAATTTTCGATCCCAGATAGTAAACAGATTCATCTTAACTTGTGTAGGTCAATAACAATTATTTAAAAGTTGCAAGAATATATTCAATTATGAAGTAATTAAAAATATTTGGAATTTAAGTAAATTGGAAAGTTAAGGATTTAAATTAAGGAGATAAATATATAAGATGTATTGAGCAATGTGTGTGTGTGTGTGTATGTAAATACAATAGAAGAAATATACAGATATTTGTACATTAATCAAATAAGGGAATAATTATATATATATATATATATATATAGAGAGAGAGAGAGAGAGAGAGAGAGAGAGAGAGAGAGAGAGAGAGAGAGAGAGAGAGAGAGAGAGACTCACTTGACAAGCCTAATGTGTGTATGTGTGTGTATATGTGACTAGATAAATAAAAAAAAATTCATGTAGAAATATAAATATATGTAACTGAATCATTATGTGAATGCATATTAATTAAATGGAAGATATAAGAAATTAAATATATATATATATATATATAGAATAAGACAAATAAGAAAATATATATTTATATTTAAGAATATAAAATATATATCTAAATTAAAGTATATGGATATATATATATATAATATATAGGTTTAAAATAAAATATATATAATAAGAACAATACAAATATTTAAGTATATAGATATAAAGTAAATATAAAAAAATAAAAAATATATATATAAAGAAAATTGAGATTGGCTTCACAAGGAAGCCAATCACGACTCCCACCTACTCACACTATTGGGAATATGGTTTTGAAAACTGAACAAAAGAGAAGCCTCCTCTGATAGATGGAAACATAAAAGAGTGGCAGGCAATGGAGAGAGAGGGTGACGGTGAGGTTCATGCCAGAAGAAGAAAAATAGGAAAAGAAAGGTTGGAACGAGCTTCATTTCCTAATCTTTTGAAGTTTTCTTCCTCGACTAAAATAGGGCACTTTCAAACGGGAAACACTAAGTAAAGGTAAGGAGGTCTCGACTGGAAACAAAGGATTTAAATGGGGCTAGAGCAGGCTTGAATAGGCAGCTGTTAAGGGCTATAAATGGGGCTGAACTCTCAGCATTTCAGGGCTATGATTTAGCTACTGCCAAGTATGGAAACAAGGCTGATCGTGGTAGTTAAGGGTTGGCTTGGAACGGTGGCTTTAATCAAGAAGAAGAAAAGAAAGGGAAATAATAGGGAAGAAGGCAGAAAAGCAAAACCATCCCCTTACACTCTCTCATATTCTAACTTAAATACATAATGAGGAATTACCGTTTAGAGCATTGGTTTGGTTAGAAGTAGGGAACTCTTGACCAGTAGCTAATGAAGCTTTGACATGCGTCAATCTATAAAATCAAAACTAACTTTTTCTATTGTCATGCAGTGGGTTGGGCTATACTTAATGTCATCACTCTAACATTAAGCTAGAACTTCCTTAATTAAATCAACGTTCAACTATTTTGATTGATTCTAGTTGTTAGCTTTAAATTGACATATGTATTTTGAAATGACAAAAACTTAAGTGATCTTTTATGTTTTGATTCATATTGTAAATTTGCTTTATCACACATGATTTTCTCAAACCATTTTAAGTCTAAGATCATGATTTAATGAGATATTCTTATTAGTCTTAATACTTTATAAAATGGTTTTGAATATTTTCATTAAGTAATGTTTTCAAGAATATATTTGAACAAAATCTCAGAAAACTTCTTAATGAATCTTAGGACTATGTTTTCATTTGAGAAAGTCAAGAAAAACTCCCACAAAATTCTAAAATGTTTTGGGTTGAATTAAAATCAAAGTCTATATCATTTCTAACCCAAAATGGTTTAGAAAAGTGTAAGAAAAGCTTTCTGAAAGCATGTGATCGATCCCCTAAGGGAAGGGATCGATCCCTTCATGGCAAAATGCATTGAAAGGCATACGGGAAAATTCGGATTGATCCCTTATGGCAAAGGATCGATCCCTTTTCACGAAAACAGTGCCCAACGGCTAGTTTCTGTGAGATACAACAGCTGCATTCATTTTTGGCTCCAACCAATGTCAAGAATACATCCAAGGGACTATAAATAGAGGCTTGGAAGCTTAAGGAAGTAAGAGGAATAGAACATTTTTCATCTTCTTCATCTTCCTCAAGCCTCAACAACAATTCAAGTGCTACAAAGTCTTCATCTTCCATCACTCTCATATTCCTTGTATAGCATAGCACAAACATTGTATAGGCTTTCCTTTGTACTTAATCTTTGTAATCATTTGCCTACCTAGAGGCCTTCTTTGGTTACACCCATTGTAAACACAAACACACATTGTAAAAGGGAGGTTTCTCTTTAGCCTTAGAAAAAGAGGGAGGTTTCTCTTTAGCCTTAGAAAAATATGGAGGTTTCTCTTGAGCCTAGAATATCAGAGCATGGTTGGCCTGATGTCTGTGAATACTTTTGGAAGGAAAAGTGTTAAACATCCCCGGTAGTACTGTCGTCTAAATACATAGAGAAAATAAATGATTGTAAACTGAGTATAATGATTTAAAGGGAGTGAGAAAGTATAAATTAAGAATGTTAAAGAAATAATAGGCTCAGAAATTACCAGAATGTTGGTGATCTTATAATCTAAATGAAGGCCTGTTCGGTAAGGAACCAAAAGGACTCGGTGAGGGCCCCACCAGTACTTTTTGATCCGGATCGAACTGAGACCTGAAAGTGATGATATAAAGGAGGGAAATGACATATCATCATTAAATAGACTTTAAGATCACCAATTAAGGGTAATTTGAAGAGAGAGAAAATTTTTAGCCAAAAATGACCAAAATACCCCTGCCTCCAAATTTTACAGGGATTTAAAATAAACCAACAGAGGTTGAAATTGATTGATCTGACAGAGAAATTGATGATATAAAGCTGCATTACAAGCAAATTAATCCAATTGTGGATTCTAGTGGATTATTCTATCGAAATCGAATGAGATCTCAAATTGCTGATATTAGTATAAGAAAAGGTACTATCAGCACAAAGATATTAAAATCCTTGATTTAAAGGTATATTGAGGAGAAAAAAACTAAATGTCGAAATGACGAAAATGCCCCTATGTTGGGCAATGTTCGGAATAGTGATAAAACCAAGCTGAATTGGAATCCATTGATAGTAATGGAGTTATTAATGGCATAGAGGAGATGATATGAACATAACGATCCCTATTATTGATTCCACTTACACGTAGCGTATGGACGCAAATTATGAGTGACCTAGTGAACGGACTGGGCCTCATGATAGATCCGTGAGGGGGCTAGTGTGCTCGCCAAAAGAGGACGGTATAGATATGTACAGGCAGATGGCGGACGGGCTGGGGCCTTACACGGTGCGATCCAATGAGTGTATAGTGGAATGTCATAAGATGATTGGCTCGGTTATAAACTATAAGGGTCGGAATTCAGAGTGTATTGAATTATTAGGGATCATTAGATATTATGAAAAGTGAAATGAATACAGAAAATGACTGAGAAAGTGAATAGTACAAATAATAAAATCAAGGTGGATAATATTTCAAAATGATTTGAATATTAAATGTTTTTACCTTGAGGATATATAGTGAAAATGACAGGACATGAGATGAAATGTCCGAAATAATAAGAGATGTGACTAAAGAAAGTATCGGATGTGATTCCCGATAAATTTTTCAGGGTTATATAAATTAGAGAAATCGAGCTAACATTAACTCAGTTGATGATATGAAATTTAAGTCCAAGCTTATATCAGAAAACATAAAAAGAATCCGAAAGCTTTACAACGACTCTGGAAAAATGTGTGAATAATGAAATTCATGTGTATAAGTGTAATTGATGGAAATACAGATAGTGTGATTTGAGGTTAATGAAGTATTTGTATAAGTGCAAATGAAAGAAGCACAGATGACCTTGATATGTAGATGAATTAAAGGATATAGTAAATTCCTATTATTTAATAAAGCTCTTGTGAAGAACAAGTGATCATCTACATGCAAAAGGACACTTCATTGATCTAATCAAAAATATATGAGGAGTTCATAAGACTAGCCTCGGTATAAAGCGTCATTAAATAAAAGATTGGAGATTAATGTCCATAAGATGATTATTAGAACTCGAAGTCAATTTTTACGAGTTCTTATTGAGGTTACAAGGTTAATAAATTGCCTTGTGAGGTATATAAGCCTAAGAAATGAGGCATCCATATAAAAATAAAGTGATGAGATATCGAAATAGTTAAAGATACGAATGGAACATGAGCAGCTTTGTGGTATGATCCTTCAAACTCTCAAAGACTGTGGACTTGTGTTAAGATTGGAAAATAAGAGATTTGGCTAGACAATGTCTCTTTATGGGATGTATGATCTCGAAATGACAGAATGACAGTGAATCTGTCTATGATAGAGAGATAATGATTGAGATGTTCCAAAATCTCAGATCAATGCTATCTTCTGTTAGAAATGCATAGGGTCCCCATACTTAAACAGTGCAAATTAACCTCGATGAAACTTCCTCCTATGCCTTATCGGGTCGGGCGAACCTGTGGGTTATGTTTTGGTGTCAACTTCAAAAAATGTTTATGATGGCTTGTTTTCCATCAATTTCTCTTTTTCTGGGTGTAGATGGGGATGCGAGGGCCGAGGACATGGAATCGTAAATTGACCCTTAGAGTGCTTGACCTGTAACCTGTCTTCCTACTTAGGTTATTCTAGAAGAGTGAAGTGATGATGTTTCCATAGCGATAACTCTCTCTCCGAAAATCCCTGGAAGTGAGTATGCGTAGATTTCAGATTAGATCAGACCGGCAAAGGCAAATAAAGATAGAAATTCTAGTGATTCTTCCATATCAAGGGCCCAGATGAAGAAATCAAAAAAGCGACTTTCCTCTGCTATTCGAGCTACAACCTATTGAATTGAATTACCTTCACTACTCAGCCTGCTAACTATCTATTTGTTTGCTAGCATCCCGTGTAAGGACGAATTGTTTGTTAGCGCCCCATGTCAAGCAGCCTCCAAGAAAAACCAAATGTTTCAACACATGCAAGCCGAGCAAAGCCCTTCTCCCAACCATTCCGCCCGTAACTCAGTCGAATATACCTTCACTTCCTCTCTATCAACTGAAAGAGAATCACCACTTGTTACAACATAAGGAGACCAGAAAGCAGACTACATTAGCAAGTGGCTGCTATACCGTGTCCCGAGAATGGCAGGTGGACTTGCTAATGTACCGGAGGTAGCTTCACTGGCTTACCCTTACCCGAATGCTTTCCGCTTTCGTTGAGATTGGGCTTTGAAGGCCTCTTTTCGCTGTGTAGCAGCATGATCAAGGGGTGAATCTTAGTTGAAAGCCTATTCGCTAACATCCTAATCTGGGTCAAATATCCGATTTGAGGAGAGAGTGGTACCGTACTGGCTTGAATTCCTCACTAAAAAAATAGTGGTTGGATAGGCCTTTACCTTTAAAGGATAGCCAACTGAGTAGCCTTTTAAAGATGATTTCTTCGACTGATATGCCTCTTTCCAGATATGAAGTAGCTTCAAAAAAAGAATAGAAAAGCAAGTGAACCTCGCGTCTAGCTGTCGATTGGTCTGATTTCCCAATGGTCTATCCATCACTGTCGTACCCACCTGCTTCAGTCGGTGTATCAGAAAGATCTTTCGGGGTTAATCCATGCTGGTTAGCATCGCAGAAAGACCGAACTTAAAAAGATAAGCTCATTGATTATGTATGCTATATTTGATTCTCTACCCTACCTGGATACCCAAACTCGCTAAAAGAACCGTATCGTATAAGGGCGATCGCGAAAGTGGGTCTTGTGTATCCAGTTTCAATCAGTCGAGAAAGTAAGGAGTCTAGCTAGATACTACTGCCAATCTATAGAAGAGTGATGGGACTAGCTGCTCTATAGATGGGATATAATTAAAGAAATTAAAGTCGGTAAATGGATAAGTGTGAAGAAAAGATGGTAGGCGAAATACTAAAGATTTTAACAGTAAAGTACCATCCCACTTGAGAAAACTGACTAAATTGATGAAAGTAAAAAGATGGAAATGAAATAAAGAAGTGAGAGACATGATAAGTAGGGAACATAGAGTAGTTCCCGAAATTAAAAGTAAAGGTGAATCTAGGTTGGTTATCACATGATAGTGGCGAGATGTAAGTTCAAGCCAAACTCAATAGATGGAATTTAGTGGTACTTAAAGGAGTAAGATGAATGATATATATTATTTTACTGCCAGTATATAAATGGAAAATGGTTATACATATAATCACCTCGAAATGATAAAAATGGTGGAATTGTATAGATAAAGTGCTGATGAAAATGATGATTAGTAAAGTCTGCAAGTGAGATGCAGCCTTGATGAAATAAAAGAAAAAATGACTACTGTGGACAATAAAGAGTCTAAGAGGAATATGAGGATATGGAAGTGATCAATGACTGATGGTCTAATGGGATCACTTTTCCATTTTCAGAATCCTAGATTCTCTAGTGCCATAGTCCAAGTATGAGCATGAAATGGTGTAAATGTATATGTATAGTTCCAGTGAGCATGACATATGATGGGAGTCTCTGAGTTGCCATATGCTTAATGAGAAATAGCAAAAGGCTTTGAGATCCCAAGTATACTGATAGCATCGCTCCGTAATGATGTAAATCTCTTAGCGTGGTATAGAAATGCTTGAAGATACATTGAGAGAGCAGATGCATGAGATGTGAAAGCTACTGGGACACGTACATATAATTGATTGACAGGTGTAATTGATAGTTTTAAACTATATCGACTTGGCACTAAGTGAGAAAAAATGGATGATGAACAGCATAGATCAGCTGTGATATGAAAAATACTATGCATGGACTTTTATGTGAAAAGAGGAATGAAATGAATAACTCTCAATTTGAGAAATGAACTTTCGGGAGTATAGACATATATGATGAAAGACAAAAACGTAGTGGTCTAAAAGTAATTTTGAGGTTGAAAGTGTGTAACGACCCGTTACCATATTTTCACCTTATTTTACACAGTTTATCTGGTTGGGCTGTCTGTGATACTTCACTTTATTTCTTATGTTAAACAATTTTATAAAATATTGTTTATATTACATACATCCCCTATCTTACTTAATAAGCAAGTAGTACTGCATACATGTCTAAATACAGAAAATAAATGGTCGTACCTCATATAAATCAGTCGGTCTGTCACATTGTCCTTTGTGTACAGCCGTAATCCACAAATATTGGATCTAACCATCATTAAAACCTGAAATGTTTAAAATTAAGGGGTGAGCAAACCACGGCTCAGTAAGAAAGTTATATGTCACACTTGATATTCAGCTATCTATATGCTGAAAATAATTTTTCATTTTTTTAAAATCTTCCTAGCTGGCTCTAGGCTCACATGTAGGAAGGACACTACAGTCGGCTAGGGATCCAGATAGAGTAAGGCAGGTATTTTAAAATACCTGACTTGTTCCGGAACCTGGAAGCAACTGTAGAGAATACCAACTCCATTGTTTTCAAAACGATATAATTTTCGTTTTTCCACAAAGTAAACCACTTATTTCTTTTCACTTCAGTATACTTTAAAACACGTGGTAGTTCAGTAATAAAAACAGTGGTTTACTTCTCTTCAGTACAGTAAAAATAGTACAGTACAGTGATTTGTAAATATCCAATCATTGGATAATTACTTCTTCGATTATTTCTATCTTAGAAATAATTCTTATGTTATTCTTTTAGAATAAACATTTATTTCTCTTTTCAAATCAGTAACCGTATCGTACGATTTAATAAAATAGTATATTCAATAAAATAGTAATTCGATACGATTCAATCAGTAGACAGTAAACAGTAGCTACCAATTCAGAAAATAGTATAAGGTAGCTTTCAGTTCAATAAACAGTAAATGGTAGCTTTCAGTTCAGTAAAACAGTAATCAATGGCTACCATTTCAGTAAACAGTACAGTTCAGTAACACAGTGTTTTGGTACGGTCTTTCATCAGGTTCAGTACAGTAGACAGTATAGTAAACAGTAAGTGATAAGTAATAAGTGAGACTAGGCAACAACCTACAAGTAAATCATGCTATCATTGTCTACTAAAGGACACAGTAACAGTAATGAGATCTATGGCCATGATCTAGAATATGTCCTCGGTGTATGCTTGCTAGGTGACAATCCGGGACGCTGATGACTAGCTGGTCAATCAGCCACGTGACAGTAACAGTATATGTGATGCATGAAGCTCGAGGCCTAAGTCTCAAAACAGTATAAGCCGTACTATAGCCTTTATGGATTTTAAATACAAGAAATCGAAATATTTCACAAATATCCATAAGGCTCACATGTAAGAAAATCATCACCTTTATGAAATTTATAATTTAAATCACATTTTTCAAAATATTTCATAAAGGTATAAATCATGTTTTTTCATAAAATGAAGACAGTTTGCAAAATCATCACTGAAAATATAGAAGGGCAAAACTGTCTTTTTTCACAGTAAAACACATATGCACGCTTTTCCGTGCATTCCATCGAAAACATGGCTTTATAATTATCAGAATTTCAATCAATTTATTTTTATAATTTATGAAAATAAATTATTTATTTTCTAACTTTGAATTCTCATCACCATGTTTTCTTCTAAAAACACATGTAGAGACATCTAGTCTCGAAATCATAGTTTTTCTTTATTTCTACTTTATGGAATTCTCATAATTAATTATTTCCATAATTAAAACCATAAGGTTTTATGTAAATCAAGTGAATATTTATAAAAATATTCACTTCAGTCTCTTTTTTTCATTTTCATCTCGTTTCACGTGAAATATCACCTACCGGGTGAATTTTCGGTGATTTCCCTTTCACCATTCTCGAAAACATGAATATTTTAAAATTAAATATCACTATATTCATGTTTTATGAAATTTACTTAATTTCTCGATTTTCGTACCTGAAAATCAATTCACGTGAAATCAAATCTTTTATTTTGGTTTTCAGTGATTTTCGGTAAATTTTAATAATTTTTTGATAATTTTTCGGCAGTATAACGGCTGCCGATTTGGCTAGCCTCCTGCACGGAAAATACAGTTTATATTTTCAATCGGTGTTTCATCACAATTTCAACCGATAAATCATCACACCATAAAACCGATAATTAATAATATCATTTATAACATTAAATGCAATTTAAAAACATGGTTGAATATCCTTACAGGCGGCACATGTCTCCCTTACTTGTTTCGGGTCGGCGACTGCCTCTCGAAGGTCACGCCTGTGTTCGCCTCGCCCGATCCCATTGGCTCGGTCATCGAGGATATTTCTGGAAATTAAATTCTAAAATTTAGAATTTTTTCGATAATTATTTAAATAAATAAATTATTTAAATAATTTAATACTTTTTGGGATTTCTTACCGATTCCCGTAATTCTCGAGATTTCCCGTAATTTTCGAATTCTCAAGAATTTTCCCAATTCTCGGAATTCCTTTTCTCTTTTCTTTTTTTCTTCTTTTTCTTCCTTTTTTCTTTTTCTCTTTTCTTTTCTTTTCTTTTTCTTTTTCCTTTTTCTTTTCTTTTTCTTTTTCTTTCTTGGCCGGTTCAAGCCCTTCAGACCGATTCCACCCTCCTCACCGTCAGTTCTCCTCCGGTGGCCAATTCTCCGACGGCTCGGGGGTTCAGCAACTGGCCGGCGTCCAGGCGAAGCTGCCGGTGGTCTCAGCTTGGCCTGGATCGGTGGCATGGCGGCAAATCTACTCGGTTTTTGCCTCGGTCACTTCTCCTCCTCCGTCGACCTTCCTCCGCCGTTCTCAGCCTCTTCGGTGGCCTCCATCCCTTTCCTCTTCTTCCGGCGCTGCTTCGGCTGTGGTGGCGGCGGACGATTTGGCTGGCAACGCCAGATCTGGTTTTCCTCTTTCTCTTTCGATTTCGTCGGAATTTCCTTCTGTTTCCTTTCTGATCTCCTTCGCCAATCGTCCTCTTCCCTTCCTTTCTTCGCCGGCGACATTGTCTCTCCCTTCCTCTCTCTTTTCCCTCGCCGGCGGTGGCATCTCCGCCACCGACGGTTTTGGTTGGGGGGTCGAGATTCCTCCCCCGATTCCTCCTTTCCTTTTTTGTTTTTAGTTTCTATTTTTAGCATATAATAAACTATATTATATACTATAATGTATATTTTATACATATAATATATACTATATACTATATATTATACATATATTATTTCATATATAATATAATACAATATATATTATATATAAACTATATATTGTATATTACAAAATATATGTCTAGTATATATATATATATGTATATTTATATATTTTAAAATTAAATAACATTTATATAAATATTTATATAAATGTAATAATTCCATATATATATTGTATTAACAATATATATACATTCAAACTTTAATGTAATTTAATATTTACATTTTCTATATATGTATGTGTATATATATACATATCTATATACATAAAATATATACTTGTATACATATGTACTATTTAAATTGATAAAATAGTATATATATATGTATAAATATACCACTGTATATTAATATATACTATATAGTGTTTCAGTACATATGTATTTGTACAAAAATACATTTATATAATATAAAATTATATAAATATAGTTCATTTTCTTTTCCCATTTTATTTATTTATTTTGGATTTCCATTATCCAAATTAAATTTCCTCTTCTCCTTATTTTTCATAATTTCTCATCTTATTTATCTTTCACTCAAATTTCTCAATTCCGTCACTTCCTCCATTTTCGAAATTTCCACTATATTCCGATCTCATAATTAATTCATTTATTTATTTCACTAATTTATTTTCTCCAATATTTATTTTTAATATTTATAATTTTCAATTAAATGAAAAATTTACGGTTATCACAAAGTGTACTGGCAGTATTACTTAAAAGATGACCTAGAGGTCAGATGTCGTAAGTATACGGCATGTACCACCTTTTAGACTTAAGTTAAATTCAGAGGACCAAATTTCTTAAGGTGAGGAGAATGTGATAACCATAAATTTTCCATCTATTGGAAATTATTAATATTGGAAATTTAATGGAATAAATAAATATAATATGAGATCAGAATATTGTGGTGTGATAACCGTAAATTTTTCAATTATTGGAAATAATAAATATTGAAAATAAATATTAAAGAAAATAGATAAGAGGAAATAAATAAATAAAAGTAAATAAATAAATAAAATTTATTTACGAGGTGGGAATATCGTTGAAATTCCCGAAATTAAGGAAAGTGAGGAATTTAAAATTTAATAAGAGAATAAGAAAATAAATGAAATATATTTATATAATTATATATTATTATATAAATGTATTTTTATACCAATACACATGTATTCAAAATATTATATAGTATATTTTAAAATACGTTGTTATATATATAGAAATATATATATATACTATTTCATAAATTCAAATAATACATATGTATATAAATATAATGTTTTATGTGTATATATAATTATATACATACATATATAGAAAATGTAAATATTATTTTATATTAAAGTTTATATGTATAAATATTTTATTATAGCATTTATATAATTTGTATATATAAATGTTATTTAAGTATATGAATATACATATATATATATATACTATACATGTATTTTGTAATGTACAAGATATATTTTATATATAATAAATATTGTATAACATTATGTATGAAATAATGTATGTATAACATATAATATATATTATATGTATAAAATATATGGTATAATATATAGTATATAGTATACTAAAAATAGAAAGAAGACAAAAACCAAAAGAGGAAATAAAACTAAAACAGAAAAGAAAGGAAGGATCGGGGGAAGGAATCCCGACCCTCCCAGCCAAGGGCTGACGGCGGCGGAGATGCCACAGCCGGCGAGGGGAAACGAAAGGCGGGACGCCATCGGCCAGAGAAAAGAAGAAAGCTACCGGCGGCGTGAAGAAATGGAACGAGATCGACGGAAAACGAAGGAAAACCGGGAAGGAAAAAGGAAAATGCCGACGGCGGTGCCGGCCAAATCGGTGGCCGCCACTGTCACCGAAGCACCGACGGAGGGAGAGGAACACGATGGAGGTCACCCGACGCACAATGGACGGCGAAGGAAGGCCGGCGAAGAGGAAGAAGAACCGAGGTAAAACCGCCTCGATCTGCCGTCGTGCCGCCGATCCAAGGCAAACGGAGGGCACCGGCAAGTTCGTCGTGCAGTCGGCCAGCTGAAAGATACCTGAACCGCCGGAGAACCGACCGCCGGCGAGGAACCGGCGAGGACAAGAGCTGGACCGGTCTGACCGGGAAAGGAAGAAGAAAAAAGAAAAGAAAAAGAAAAGAAAAAGGAAAAAGAAAAAGAAAAAGAAAAAGAAAAGAAAGAAAGAAAAGAAAAAGAGGAAAAAGGAAGAAAAAGAGGAAAAAAGGAGAATTTCGGGAATTCAAAAAATTCCCGGAAATTCGACAACCCGAGATTTTACAAATTCGGTAAGAAATTTTTCGAGAATTTAATTTTAGAAAAAATTAAATAAATTATGAAAATTCTAAAAATTAGAATTTTAATTCTAGAAATTATTTTCAGCAATCGGGATAAGGAATCGGGAGAAATGGAGTGCGGGCGCGATCGATAAGCGGAATTCGCCGACCCGAAAAAAGGTAAGGGATGCATGTGCAGCACTGTAAGGATACTCAGTCTGCATAATTTAATTGAAATATTTTATGCAATTATTTTATGAAAATTATTATGATGCATGATTTGCTGAAAATAATTTGGGAAGAAGTACTGGCTGAAAGATTTTAAACTGTATTTTCCGTGCAGGAGGTTAGTGAATCGGCAGCCGTTATGTTGCCGAAAATTTTAGAAAAACTTTAAAAAAAAATCCTATTCAATGATTTTATTTCCGAATTTCGATAGTAAATCACGAAAAATGAGGAAATCACTAAATTTCATAAAACATGAATATAATGAGATGAAATTTTAAAATATTCATGTATTCGAGAATGGTGACAATGAAACCACCGAAAATTCTCGGAATAGATAAATTACACGAATTACGAGACGAAAGATGAAGTGAAATATAGTGCGTATTCTTATGAATATTTTTATAAATATTCACTAAAGGATTTTAACCCTTATGGTTTTAAATCATGGAATTATATATTTATATAAATTCCATAAATGTGTATTTTATGATGAGAATTACGGTTTTGAGACTGGTTGGTATTCTTATCATGCTGATGCATGATATGTGATATGTTTAGTCCCGGTGGACATCTAATCAGTGATCCATCAAGGACAATATAGTTTATGGTCATAGATTTGACCGGTGTACTTCCTTACCCTCCGAGGTATACAGTATGATAAGATTGATATCTATCTTAGACTCCATAAATGATAGGTAATATGTTTTCAAAAGGAAGAAATGATAATTCTAATATTCTTTCTATGGTCTCAAATGAAATATTATATCATAAGTACTACATGAGATCTGATAAGACAGTGGAAAGTACATATGGCATAAAGGCCAAACCGAGCAGAGACTCGATGATTGAACCGTGGGAGCCACCTCTAGAGTCCTTTGGGAACTAAGTGCTACACGTGTTCTGATGTTTCAGTACAGGCCATACCGAGCAGAGACTCGATGATTGAACCGTGGGAGCCACCTCTAGAGTCCTTCGGGAACTAAGTGCTACACGTGTTCTGATGTTTCAGTACAGGCCATACCGAGCAAAGACTTGATGATTGAACCGTGGGAGCCACCTCTAGAGTCCTTCGGGAACTAAGTGCTACACGTGTTCCGATGTTTTAGTAAAGGCCAAACCGAGCAGAGACTCGACGACTGTACCGTGGGAGCCACCTCTAGAGTCCTTTGGGAACTAAGTGCTACACGAGTTCTGATGAGTTAGTAAGAAATTCTGTAGGATATTGTGATGATAAGTAAGTGATTGTGATTCGTGAATTCGACAAATGTCAAAGGATGAAATAGATCTAGTGCATATGACATATGATGTGTGTGATATATCGGATGAGTAAGGCACTGGGGTGGTAAATCCCTGGTTAACAGAGATCTAGGCACTCCCGGTCCTTACAATAAGTTCGTTTCTTTCACACTTAATCATACTAATAAAAAGAATGATGCCTTGTGAACTTAAGAATGAAATAGATTTTAATAGCTTAATTTGCTTTTTAAAGTACGGTACTAATTAAAAGAGTACATTAAAACATGAAATGAGTTTTAAAGAAATAAGATGATGATTTAACTAATATTCTTTCCAAGGAATATACGAATATTAATTATTTCATTTAAATGCTTTGTTTCGTAGAAGCATTATTTTGAAAAGAATATGAAAAAAAATTATGGAAGTTTTGAAAAAGGAAGAGGATTGATTAATTCAAAACGAAATGAAAATTTCTCTCTACAGTTGCTTCTAGGTTCCGTAACAAGTATGGTATTCTAAAATACCTACCTTACTCTATTCGGATCCCTAGCCGACTGTAGTATCCTTCCTACATGCGAGCCTAGAGCCCATAGGAAAAAAAAATTTTCAGCATATAGGGAGCTGAGTATCAAGTGAGGCATATAATTCTCTTACTGAGCTGTGGTTTTGCTCACCCCTTAATATTAAACATCTCAGGTTCTGATGCTTGTGAGTTCGGTGGATTGTGGATCCCAGCTGTACACGAAGAAAGATGTGACAGACCGACTGAGTTATTTGAGGTATGATCATTTATTCTCTATATTTAGACATGTCAACAGTACTACTTATCTGATAAATTACGATAGGGGATGTGTATAATATAAACAATAAATTGTAAAATTGTTTAATAGTCAGTACAAGTGAAGTATCACAGACAGCCCAACCGGTTAAGATGTGTATAAGAAGATGAAAAATGTGGTCACGGGTTGTGACATGTGGAAATTCCGAGAATGGAGGAAGTGACGGATTAGGAAATTCGAGTGAATGAAAATATAAGTGGAAATAAGAATACGTGGAAATTCGAAAAATAATGGAAAGAAGAGATTTAATTTTGATAAATGGAAATCCAAATTAAATAAGAAAAAGAGAAATATATTTATATAATATAAATTATATAAATGTATTTTTATACAAATACATATGTATGTAAATACTATATAGTATATATTAATATACATTTGTATATATGAATATATATATATATATATATATATATACTATTTCATAAAGTTAAATAATACATATGTATTTCAGTATAATCTCTTATGTATATATAAATATATATACATATAATTGAGAAATGTAAATATTGATTTACATTAAAGTTTGAAAATATATATTGTAAATACAATATATATTGTAGTATAACATATATATATATATATATGTAAAGGTTATTTAATTTTAAAGTATATAAATATACACATATATATATATATATATATCTATATATTAGATAGATATTTTGATATATAATAGATATCTTTATATATAATATATATAATACAATACTATATATATAAATTAATATTATTATATGTAGAATATATATAGTATAAGTATAAAATATATATTATTATATTATGATATTTATATTATATAAATATATTATATATATGTATATAATTAATTAATTAATTAATTAATTACAAAAAAGAGAGAAACAAAAGGAAGAATCGGGAAATCTCGATTCTTCCCGAAATAGGGAACGACGGCAGCGGAGCTGCCACCATCGGTCGAGAAAGGAAGAGAGGGGTAGAGACAACATCGCCGGCAAGGGAAGAGGCCAAGGAATCAACCGGTGGCGGAAGGAAAATAGAAACGGAGAAGGGAGAAACCGGCAGAAAACCTAGAAAAGAAGAAAAATAGGAACCGTCGGTGCCAGCCAAATTAGCCACCGCCACTGCAGCCACACCACCGCCGAAGGAAGAGGAAGACGTGGGAGGCCACCGATGAGGTGGAGAACGGCGGAGGAAGGCCGACAAAGGAGGAGAAGAAACCGAAGGTAAACCGAGTAGATCCGCCACCGTGCCACCGATCCAGACCGAACGAAGGCCAGATCCAGCTTCGCCGTGATGCCGGCCAGCTGCTGAGCCACCGAATCGCCGGAGAACCGACCACTGGAGAAGAACCGGCGGTGAGGGGAGGTGACCGGTCCGGCTGGAAGAAAAGAAAAGGAAAAAGAAAAAGAAAAAGAAAAGAAAAGAAAAGAGAAAAAGAAGAAAAGGAAGAAAAAGGAGAGAGAAAAAGGAAATTTTCGGACTTTAAAAATTTCGAGAATTTCGGGAAATCTCGAAAAATCCGAAAACTCGAGAATTACGAGAATCGGTAAGAAATCCCGAAAAATGTTAAATTATTTAAATAATTTATTTATTTAAATAATTATGAAAAAATTCTAAATTTTAGAATTTAATTTTTAGAAAATTCTCTCGATGATTGAGCCAATGAAATCGGGCGAGGTGAATACGGGTGTGACCTTCGAGAGGCAGTCGCCAACCCGAGACAGGTAAGAGAGACATGTGCAGCCTGTAAGGATATTTGGCACACATGTTTTAAATTATGCATTTAATTTTTATAAATGCTATTGATAATGATTGGTTGGAAAAATTGTGGTGATTCACCGGTTGAGATTTAAACTGTATTTTCCGTGCAGGAGGCTAGCCAATCGGTAGCCGTTATACTGCCAAAAATTATTGGAAAAATTATCGAAAATCATAATAAATGATTTTTCATCACGAGAAACGATTTCTAACACGAAAATCGAGAAATCGATTAGTTTTTATAAAACATGAATATATTGATAATTAATTTTAAAATATTCATGTTTTTGAAAATAGTGAAAAAGGAAATCACCTAAATTTATCCCGATAGGTGATATTTCACGTGAAACGAGGTGAAAAATGAAAAGGACCAAAGTGAATATTTTAATAATATTTTAATAATATTTCTCCAAATATTCACTTGATTTTATAAATAACCTTTATGGGTTTAATCGTGAAAATAAGTGTTTATAGAAAATTCCATAAAGGTAATTAAAGGTGGAAAACAGTGTTTTGAGACTAGAAGGTCTCCGCATGTGTTTATAGAGAAAACACGGGACGAGAGTATTAATTTGAAAAATGAATATTTTAATTTATCATAAATCATAACAATAATTGATTTGAATCCCAATAACTTTGAAAATCATGTTTTCGATAGAAAGCACGAAAAACGTGCGTATATGTTTTACAGTGAAAAAGGACAATTATGACCTTTTATGTTTTACAGTGATTATTTTATAAACTATTTTCACCGTATAGAAAATGTGATTTATACTGTTTTATAATATTTAGAACATTTTCGTGAATGACTACCCCAGTATGAATATTTTATAAATTGTTATTCATAAGATGAAAATATTTTCCTTATGAATATTTATGGATTGATTGAACTTATATTCAGTGAAATTGATTTCATAAATGGGGTTTATATCATGTGTTTACTGTTTTGAGACTGTTAGGCCCCATATCATGCTCACTTGTCACGTGTTAGTGCTGATAGATACTGATCCTATTATCAGCGTCCCAGTGGACACTTGATCACTGCACACTGAGGACCCCATAGACTATGGCCATAGATCTCATGTGTTTCCCCTATTATGGATGATATTATTATAGCATGATATATTTAGGATGTTGCCTGGTCTCCATGATACTGAATTGAAAGCTACCGTATATTGTTTACTGAATTGGTAGCTACTGTTTACTGACTGAACCGTATCAAGATATTGTTTTACTGATTTGCAAATACTGTTTTACCGAATGGTACTGTATTGAATATTACTGTTTCACTGAACTGTAAGATACAGTTACTGTACTGATGAAAAAGAAAGTAAACTACAAGTTTTGCTACTATACTGTCGTGTTTTAACTGTATTGAAGGAAACCACTGTTTTATTACTGAACTGTTACGTGTTTTAAATTATACGGAAGTGAAAAGAAATAAGTGGTTTACTCTGTGAAAACGAAAATTATATTGTTTTGAGAACAAGGAATATAGTACTCTCTACAGTTGCTTCTAAGTTCCGGGACAAGACAGGTATTCTAAAATACCTGCCTTACTCCATTCGAATCCCTAGCCGACTGTAGTATCCTTCCTACATGTGAGCCTAGAGCCAGCTAGGAAGATTTAAAAAAAGTAAAAAAAAAATTATTTTCAGCATATAGGTAGCTGAATATCAAGTGTTGCATATAACTCTCTTACTGAGCCATGGTTTGCTCACCCCTTAATATTAACATTTCAGATTTTTGAGGACTAAGAGATCTGACATCTGAGGATTTCGAGCTACGCATTTGGAGACACTACGACAACTTGATTTATAATATGAGGTATGATCATTTATTTTCTGTATTTAGACTTACTTTCAGTACTACTTTCTTGAGAATTAAGATAGGGGATGTAATTGATATTACGAATTTTATATTTAATAGTTAAATGAATATGAAAAGTGAAGTATCACAAATAGCTCAACCGTATAAGTTGTGTAGAAATACTTGAAAAATGTGATCACGGGATGTGACATAGAAAAAGAGAGAGGTTTCTCTTAAGCCTTGAAAAAAAGTGTTTGTAACACAAATTCAAGTGAGTGAATTTGGGGAAAATTCTTGGGTGCATCTCAAGGTAGAGGATGTAGGCAAGGTTGTCGAACCTCTATAAATCGCTTGCGTACATTTCTCTTTCCCTTCGCTCTTTATTTACTTGCAATTATATTTATGTTTATTGTATTGAATTTGGATTGCATGCTTGCATAGCCTAGAGAACTTAGAAAACATTAATATAGGCTAGCGAATTTAGACGAATCAAAAAACGACCTTAAGATTAGTTAAAAATCAATTTACCCCCCTCTCGGTATAGCCTATAGAGCCAACAATTGGTATCAGATCTTAGGTTCGAGATTAATTTAGATTAACATCTATCGAGTAAAACGATCATAAATGGCTCACTTGAATGTAGGCACACCCTTAGGAGAAGAGAGACACTCATTAGTTAGACCTCCACTCTTCAATGGAGAGAATTACTCATATTGAAAAATTAGGATGATTTTGTTTGTGTAATCAAATGATTATGAAATGTGGAGAGCAATAGTAAATGGTCCTAAAATCCCAATGAAGAAAGTTGATGAAAAAGATGTCCCTAAAGGTGAAGATGAGTAGGACACAAATGACATGAGATTGGCATAATTGAATGCCAAGGCTATGCACACTCTCTTTTGTGCATTAGGTCCCAATGAATCTAATAGAGTCTCCCTATGTGAGAATGCCAAGCAAATATGGGACAAATTAGCCATTACACATGAAGGGACCAATCAAGTTAAAGAAACCAAAGTAGGCATGCTCACATATGATTATGAACTTTTTAGGATGAAAGAAGATGAGTCCATGAGTGATATGTTTACTAGGTTTAATGACATAATCAATGGACTTAAGGCATTAGGCAAGACCTATTTCAATGTAGAAATGGTTAAGAAAATTTTGAATAGCTTGCCAAAATCTTGGGAGGCAAAGGTGACCGCAATAGAAGAATCTAAGGATCCTAACACCTTGTCTCTAGATGAACTTATGGGCTCCCTACTCACATATGAAATGAAATTAAAAAAAACGAAGTGCCTTTAAAGAAAGTAGAGGTAGCTCTTAAATCATCCACTCATGAAATCATTGGAGATGACAATGATGAGAATGGAAATGAGGAAGAAAAGAAAATGGCAATGTTTGCTAAAAAATTTAATAGATTTATGAGAATGAAGGAGAGAGAGAATGATAGGAGACATCAAAGAAGAGGGGTAATAAGAGGAGAATCAAGTAGAAGAGAAAAGGACCTCTTAGTGTGTTATGAATGTAATGAACCGGGTCACACTAAGCTAGATTGCCCCTTACTTAGGAAAGAAAAGGATAGGAAACCTAAGAAGAAAGCATTTGTGGCGGCATGGAGCGATAGTGATAGCTCCGATGAGGAAAACATAGATGATGAGGTAGCCTACTCATGCTTTATGGCTATTAGTGATAATAAGGCTAGTTGTAGTTCTAGTAAAGATAATATTTATACATTTGATGAACTACAAAATGCCTTTAATGAATTAGCAAATGAATTTCGATGCATGAACTCCAAATATAAGAAAATCATTGCTAATTTGAAAATAGAAAAGGAAGCCTTGAAAAATGCTAAGTTAGAATTTCAAAAGAAATTAGAGAAGCAAACTTAGAGATAAATGAGTTGAATGAAAAGAATACAAATTTGCATAACTCATTTTCTAGGTTTTATAAGGGTCAACAAAAATTGGATCACATGTTAGAGACCCAAAGAGCTTTCTTTGACAAAGATGGTTTAGGCTATAATGCAAAACAAAAAGAAACTCATCTTAAGAACTTCCTAGTGAGCAAAAATTCTATACATGATACATCCCTTACATGCTCACTATGCAATAGAATAGGACACTCATCACAAGCATGCACTTATAGAAAAACCACATTTAGAGGAAGAGTAGTTAGAAAATGTGGGTACCAAAGCATGCTGTAAATAATGATGAACTGTGTTTAAAATGGATCCCTAAAGGATCAAAAATTATTTGCACTAATTCTCATGGACCCAAGTAAATATGGGTACCAAAACATGCTTGAAATTGTTTATTGTAGGAGTGTTAGAGCATGGAGCTACAATGGAACAATGGTGTTTGAATGCTCTACACACCTCCATGGAGTTTGCTTATGCCAATGAGAAAGAAGAAGAGCTTAAGAAATTCATCCTTAGCAAAGTCACAACAATTCCTCAAAGAATAGCTAAAGGTGGATTCAACAAATCATGGCAAAGCACTCTCAAGCAAAGGAGTATTATAAGCTTAATTTTTTTATTCCTTAAAATTTTTATTTGATTAAATTATTTGTGCCTTGATGAGAAATTTTGTTGATGATTCTTGATGCATGAATGAATGAAAGGCATGACAAATGATTTTGATTATTTTGTGGACAATTCTTGATTATTGGATGAAAAGCATGTAACATGATTTTGAAAGATTTTTGGATTTTTGTAATGTGAGCAAGTTTGCAATGTGTTGATAATATAGTTTCATGCTCCTAAAATGTCAAGTATGTCATACATGCAAAATGCCATGCCATGAGCATCAATGAGAAATATGCATGTTAGAAATCATGGCATAATGTTCACAAGTTGGATGATTTGATGATATATGTGCTTAAAATCTATGTAAACAAGTTTGTTTTGACATATTTGTGTTATCCAATGCCTTGGTTTTGATAAAATATGCATAACTTTTAAAATGACCTCCTTTGAGACCAAAAATGCATTTATTGATGAAAATCCTTCCAAAATTGCAAAATCTATTGTTAAATGGTTTTTCATTCATATTTTTTATTCATACAAGTCCAAAATCATGTTACACAAATGTTTAAACTTTTACTTGGACTTAAAATACTTAAAAACTAAGTTTTGGCACCTCAAAAGTTAAATTTTCTGTCAAAATTCTGCAGAAACTGGATGAGGGATCGATCCCTCCACATGTAAGATCGATCCATGCAAAAAATCTGTATTCTGGAATTAAAGGATTGATCCCCTTACTCTAGGGATCAATTCCTCTTGGCAAAATATGCCTATTTCGGGGTTTTAAGCAAAAACTGAGAAGTTTTCTTCATTTTCTTGATATCTTCGTTCTTCGCAACTTAAAATTCATTGTTTTAACCTCATTTTGATGATCCTTACAATATGAAAAATCATTTTTCATTGATATCATGCCTCAACTTCAACGATTTGTATTATTTTCAACAATTAATATCACTTTCTTGAACTTAAAAGTGCAAATTCATTTTTCTTGTATAAGACATTCATGAATATCATAAATCTTGAAATAATCTTGAAATATACTTTCAATGAATTCTTAAATATTGTTTTGAGAATTATTTCAAAGATTTGTGGATATATTTGAAAATTTGATGAACTTGTGCATAATGAATATTGTTCAAACCTTAGTTCATCTTAGTCAAGCATGCTTATAGAATTATGTCTCTTAGCTTGACACAACTATTCCACACTAGGTCTCATGGTAACTAAACATCTAGTGGAATATGAACAATGAAAGGTCAATACATATACTTGAATGATAAAATCATCAAAACTTGACCTTAATGTTTGAATCCAATTATGACTCTAGATAAAGTGTTAGGCATTTCAAATATAAAGTCATAATTATCCTTGGCCTACAATTTGTGATGATAAATGGATCTTAAATGTTCAAATGCATGAAAATTTATCATCCATGAACTTAGATTGATCTATAGCCAAATTATTAAAGAACTTGGGCTTTAATGACAACATCAACATTCAAAGATAAATGCAAATTTGAACAAATGCACCTTGATTGATATCCATGCATTTATTCTTGATTATTTTGATGTTGAACTTACATGCTTGCTTGAGTTGAATAAAAAATCATGCCTATGAGATGAGAATAATTGTTTTCATGATATTATGTACTTGACCTCACTCATAGATTATGACCTTTATTGTTAAAATATACTTAAACATAATATTGATTCACCTAGGTGAAGCCATTTTAGTTACAATAGCATATACCCTCTAGAACCTTAAATGTTGAAAACAATTAAGGATATGGCTATTAAATGATTACAGCAAATCTTGAACCTTTCCTTGCTCATAATTGGTTAAGGATTGGAATTGGAAAATGAGAATAGGATTTTTTGTGTTTATAACTATGGAAGAAAATGTGTGTGTTTGAATGTTATAAATTTTTTAACATTCCATATAATTAGATTTGTGCTTATGAATATGGATTAATACTCTATGCTAGTATGCTAATGTCTAATTAATCCATATGCATTATTGATGGTGTGTGTGATTGTATTCTTACATGTTTGATTTGATTATTCACTAAGCACACCTCACATAACAATTAGCATCATGCAAAATGTCTAAGACAAACATTGGTAACAATTGGTATAAGCTTTAAATTGACAATTCTTCTCATGCTCTTTAGATTGAAATGACAAATAGGGAAGAAGTAATATAAGACACTTTTGCATGAGACAATTTGTGCTAGAATTTGTGGTTAATTGATGTATGATTTAATTTTATGCACATTGTCTCTTGAAAATGATTTATGAGCTCATGCATATGATATGTCATCCAACTTTAGCTCATAATCAAGATATATTGTTATGCACCTTAGTTGGATCTTAGAGAACAATGGATATACTTAGGTGCTTGATAGAATTGAAATAAGAAAGTTATAGGACTTAAGTAGGTAATTTATAAACAACTTGCTTCATTATTTACCAATTGGGAACTTCTTGCAAAATTATTTATAAGCAATTGGTATAGGATCATAAGTCGTGTTCTTTGCATGCACAAATATTTCATACTCTTTATGGACATTGACTTATTTATTTGTGCCATGAGTCCCATGTACAAACATGTTTCTTGTTTGATGGAGCATATCTTTTCATTCTCACATTTATTAAGCCATAATTTTAGGGGGGCATAATTTTTATTTTTCTTTCTTTTTGCTATGACAAAAAGGGGGAGAAATAATAGCGTTTGAAACCCATGCTTTGAAAACCATGCTTATATTAAGGGGGAGCTTTACAAAATCATGCTTTTTTTGAGGGAGAGTATTTTATCAAAGAATTTTCAAAGCAAATTTACCTTAAGTTTTGTCATATCAAAAAGGGGGAGATTGTTAGCTTTAAATTGACATATGATTTTGAAATGATGAAAACTTAAGTGATCTTTTATGTTTTGATTTATATTGTAAATTTGCTTTATCACACATGATTTTCTCAAACCATTTTAAGTCTAAGATCATGATTTAATGAGATATTCTTATTGGTCTTAATACTTTATAAAATGGTTTTGAATATTTTCATTAAGTAATGTTTTCAAGAATATATTTGAACAAAATCTTAGAAAACTTCTTAATGAATCTTAGGACTATGTTTTCATTTTAGAAAGCTAAGAAAAACTCCCACAAAATTCTAAAATGTTTTGGGTTGAATTAAAATCAAAGTCTACATCATTTCTAAACCAAAATGGTCTAGAAAAGTGCAGGAAAAGCTCTCTGGAAGCATGGGATCGATCCCCTAAGGGAAGGGATCGATCCCTTCATGGCAGAATGCATTAAAAGGCATTCGAGAAAATTTGGATTGATCCCCTATGGCAAAGGATCGATCCCTTTTCACGAAAAAAGTGCCCAACGGCTAGTTTTTATGAGATACAACGGCTACATTCGTTTTTTGCTCCAACCAACGTCAAGAATACATCCAAGGGACTATAAATAGAGGCTTGGAAGCTTAAGAAAGCAAGAGGAATAGTTGAGCAACATTTTTCATCATCTTCTTCATCTTCTTTAAGCCTCAACAACAATTCAAGTGCTGCAAAGTCTTCATCTTCCATCACTCTCATATTCCTTGTATAACATAGCACAAATATTGTATAGGCTTTTATTTGTGCTTAATCTTTGTAATCATTTGCCTACCTAGAGGCCTTCTGTGGTTACACCCATTGTAAACACAAACACACATTGTAAAGGGGAGGTTTCTCTTGAGCCTTAGAAAAAGAGAGAGGTTTCTCTTGAGCTTTGAAAAAGAGGGTTTGTAACACAAATTCAAGTGAGTGAATTTGGGGAAAATCCTTGAGAGCGTCTCAAGGTAGAGAACGTAGGCAAGATTGCCCAACCTCTATAAATCGCTTGCGTACATTTCTCTTTCCCTTCGCTCTTTATTTACTTGCAATTATATTTATATTTATTGTATTGAATTTGGACTGCATCCTTGCATAGCCTCGAGAACTTAGAAAACATTAATATATGCTAGCGAATTTAAAGGAACCAAAAAATGACCTTAAGGTTAGTTAAAAACTTATTCACCCCCCCTCTCGGTATAGAGCCAACACTAGTTGTAACGTCCGAAATTATAAATTTCGAACTAAATTTTTCCTTTTTACTTATATCTTTCTTATTCCATTATTCGGTATCAATCGGTTTGCATTCAGTGCCGATGTAAGTTCAATCTACAATTTCTTTTTCAATTAAATTTTTAGGTCTAAATTCCTAAATAATAAATAAGAAATCAGAACAAAATCTATAACATAATATTTATAATTCTATTTATAACAGTTTAATATAAATTTACATCCCACTGGTTCATGTACTTCCTTTAATTCACTATTACACAGTTTACATCACATCATGAATTTTTATTGCTATGCATTTACTAGTTTGAATATAAAAATAAAATTTTCATTTACCTGTCTACTCATTATTATAACTTTCAATGATCTTCTTCAACCAAACTGGAAGTGACTGGTGATATATGCTCTATCAAACTATATCTGGGATGGTAAGTAAGGGGGTGAGCTTTGGGAAAGCCTAGTAAGAAATATATATAAAAGTTAGGCTCTATGCAATTAATTAAAATTAAATAAACTTATTTGCGTATTGTAAAAATAATGCAAATATGAATATTAAAATATTGAAAACAAATATGCATTATATAAACAATTTATGTCAATCAGTTCAGTAAACGATTTAGCATAAAATCCAATAACGGTTCAGTATCAATAAATAATTCAGTATTAGTAAATAATGCAATAAACAATTCAGTATCGGTAAACAGTTCAGTATCAGTCATCAATTCAGTTCAGTAAAACAGTTCAGAACAATGGAGACAGTCACATCCAATGGAATCATGCACGATACAAATAACTCATAACGAATGGCCATTGTCAATCACTCACAGTTCACACTGGTCAAGTACACACTGCGTAAACCTGTGGCTTTGACCAATAATCCCATAGTCATAAACCTGCGACTTGATCAGATTCACAGTCATATCAATAAACTGGCGGATCGAAGTCTCACAGTCATAATCAATAAACCTACGGACCTTATCAAGGCGTCGCAGTCATATAACAGTATGCATGATCACTAAGGTACGACTGTCTCAAAACATTTCATATAAATCAAATCATGTAAATCGTTTCATGTAATTCAGTTCATGTAAATCATGTCATGTAATTCATCTCGTGTAAATAAATTTCATACGAATCATTTCAGGTACTTATCGATTCATGTAAATCATTCTATGCAATTCAATTCAGGTAAATCATTTCATATAAGTCAATTCATGTAAATTGTTTTGTGTAAATCATTTCATGTAAATCAATTCATGTAAATCATTTCCTATGCAACTATCATATATGTTCTGTACCTCCATTTACGTGCAATACGAAATCCGATAGCTCTGTTTCCGTCTCTTTATCCTTCAAATCCTTATCACATGTACTTTTAAAACATGTTTAAGACATGTACTGTTTCAAAATATATTTCATTTCAAACATGTCTCATATACTGTATAAATCATGTCAAGTCTAGAGTATGATTTTATTAATATGAACTCTAGACTTGACATGATTTATACAGTACATGAGACATGTTTGAAATGAAATATATTTTGAAACAGTACATGTCTTAAACATGTTTTAAAAGTACATGTGATATGATTTCGACACTTATACGATTTATATACGATTTTGTGTCGAACTTGATATGATATGCAGTCTAGAGTATAGATTGATTTGATATGAACTCTAGACCTAATATGATTTACAGTATATGAAAAATGTTTTAAAACCGCACATGTTTTAGACATGCTCTAAAAACGAATACATGAATTGAAATTGAACATGTTTCCATGTTTCTATCATGCCTTAAAGGTAAATTTGAAATGAATTGAAAATTCATATGTTAAGCATGTTCTAAAGTATATATGATATGATTTGAAATGATAGTGGTTTATACAGTAAAGTTACATAAATTGCATATTAAACCCTGACATGATAATATGCTTCGTACATGAGAATCCTATGAGGAATGTCATGACTCGACGTTAATGATATTTCATCTATACGATGACATGATATGATATGATACATGAACATAAGATTGATATGAAGAGAATTATGATCTTACACTATCGTGATCATAAGTTCCCACACGATAAGTGATATGAATTGATGTAATACGAGAATATGAGATGATAGAATACAGAAATATGATTATGAGACGAAAAGTGACTTGATACGATATCTCAATTGGACAGGATGTACTATGAGATTGATGAGAGTATGAACTAATAGTACATAATATTCAAATTGGACAAGACATATTGTTGTGTGATGCACTATAGTATAATGATGAGAAAACTAAAAAGTGATTATGATGACTTATTTAGAAGTCTGAATGATAGACAGATGACAAGAATTGAGATAATGAGATGTTATTGATGAAAAAGGTGAACTGTAATTGCAAACTTGCAGTTTTAAGTATTGCAGTTTAAGACAGTATAATCTTACTATTGCATTTATATTAGTATCTTACTGAGCCGTGGTTTTGCTCACCCCACTAAATTTCATCTCTTTTCAGACTACTGAAGTTAAAATCTGCTATGAGAACTTTTAAGTGGGCTTTCGGAGATGGTATACAGGTTTGGCACTGGCCATTATCCTACGAATCCACTTCGATACTTTTCTGGTATACATTTTTGTAAATCTCTTGTTTACATGTACAACTTTAATTAATACACAGTACGCATGTTGTTCAGTGAGTTGGGATGTAACTTAGAGATGTGATAAAATATTGTATAGAGGATCAGTGAAATTAAAGTAGTAACTACACTGACACCGAATACAAACCTTAAAATGAAAAAGAAAACTTTAGTCCATAAATTTGTAGACTAAGAAAAGTATAGGTATTAAGTGAAAGTCGCGGCCTTCGGGTCATGACAGATTTAATGGTATCAGAGCACGGTTTGTCTAGCACGTGTCGGTGTAGTTGAGACCATAACAGTGTTACATCCCGTGTACTGTGTAGTGTCTACATGTAAACTTGCTGATTTCGATCTATACCAAGATTGGTCAGCTATTGGTATTGGTGATACCAGTCGACGGCCTATTGAAACAGGCTAGGCTTTGAAATAAAGACGTCAATTGATGGCCTATTGAAATGGACTGGAAACTGTTAATGAATAGTATCGATACGGTATGGAAGAATTGTGTATTACCTTAAAGGAATAAGATATTGAATGATCGAGAATAATTGATTGAGACAGTTAATATTTGAAGATAATGGGATGATCGCATAGAATTCAATCGATATGTAAATTGAGAAGGATTGAAAGAGGTAAAAGAATCACAAATGGAATGACCTAACCTAGTCGGCCTAAGGTAGGTCATGTGATGATATGGAACTTGAGCTATATAATGAGCTCAATCTAAGGGTTTTGTTTTGTAAAGTCACCCAAAACTTGTGGCATTACACTAATGAAAATAATCGAATGAAAGTATATGGCTTGATTGAAAGCACAATTCCATCTTAATCATGAGGACCATTGGGAATTGAAATTTATGATTTTTGAATTATAAGAGGATGCTTATTGCAAATAGTGGAATGACAAAACACATTAGAAGTATAAAGGGACTGAATTGGATTGTGGACAGAAAGGAGAAAGTTTTGAGGTCGAGCCCCCTCCCCTAGTGAAGGTTCTTTAGTAACATCTTCCTTTTGAGGTCGAGCCCCCTCCCCTAGTGAAGGTTCTTTAGTAACATCTTCCATATAAAGAGATTACATAAAAACTTGAGAGCTTACTAAAAGAGAAAGATCCTCATATTTTCCAATTGAACAAAAGAAATATGATGATATATAAGTGATTTAAGACTGATTATTTAAATGGAATTTCTTTTCCATTATCAGACTTTTAGATTCTCTCGTGCCACCATTAAAATGTGACTATGAAATGATAAGAAGGTATGTGAAGTTCCAGTGAGCGTTACATGTGATAGGAGTCTCTGACTTCTCATAGACTTATGGAAAAAAGCAAAAGGCTTTGAGATTCCGAGGCTACTAATAACACCACTTAATACTAATAGAAATATATGAGCGTAATATGTAAACGCTCTATGATATTGAGAGAGCGTGTGCACGAGACTTGAAGGCTACTGGGACAATTACATACTACTGATTAAATCGGTAAACGATGGTTACCAAACCATATCAGCTTGGCACCAAATGAAAGAGACGGATGATAAATGGTGTGAAACAGCTATTATGTGAAAAGAGGTGAAAGTGATAACTCCCAAAGTGATAAGAAATTTTAGGGAGTATGGATATGTGGTGGAAAATGATATGTAATGGTAAAAAAAAGTGATTATGGTGTTGAAAACATGCTAGCGGTATTATTTAAAAAAACGATTGAGAGGATAGGAATCATAAGTATACGAAACCGATCACCTCTAAATATAAGTTAAATTCGGAGGATTAAATTTCCTAAGGTGGGGAGAATATGAAGACCATGAATTTTTGAAAATAAATAGTAACTATCCGAGAAAATTTAATTTGGATAAATGGAAATCCAAATTAAATAAGAAATGAAAAGGAGAAATTAATTGGATATTAAGAAATCCAAAAATTTAATTAAAAAAAAAAAGAAAATGTGTATATTATATATTTATATAATTAGATTATATAAATATATTTTGATATGTTTTTATATAAATACATATGTATTTATATGAAATATAGTATATATTATAAAATGATATATATACTATTTTATATTAAATAAATACATGTGTATATTTCTATATACAATTATGTATATAAATAAATATATATATGAAATATATATGTTAATTTTAAATTAAAGTGTATATATATATATATTTAAAATAAATATATATTACTAATAATAAAAAATAAGAAAAAATAAAATAACAGAAATGGGAATCGGGAGAACCCAATTCCCACTTCTTCTCTTCTGTTTTGTTAAACAAAAGAGAAGCAACACAGGGGCGGCCGACCGAAGGAGAAAGGAAAAGGAGGATGTCACCAGTGAAGGAGAAAGAAGAGGAAGATGAATTCGGCGACAGAAGAAGGAATCGACGAAGTGAAACAGAGGCGGAAATCGAAGGAAAAAAAGAGGAAAAGAAAAGAAGAGACACGGCGGTGCCGATCGATTCGGGCACCGTCACTCCCCCTATGAGACTGGCGGAGACCAGGGGAAGGTGAGAGGAGCCACCAACGGTGAAGAAAACGGCGGAGGAAGGAGAAAATAGGAGGAGAAAGGCTGAAAGTTCCCGTTCCAGATCTGGCGCCGTCACCGGTGATGAGGAGAAACGGAGACCAAATCCGGCATCCTCGCAACGTTGGCCAACGGTGGGAAGTGTGAACTGGCAGAATGGGTGGCCGTCGATGACCAAACCGGCCAGCAGAAGCTGAACCGGCTGAACCGGCCAACCCGAACCGACCCGATTCGACCCGGTCAACCCGACCCGACCCGGTTCAAAAAAGAAGAGAAAAAAAAGGAATAAAAAGAAGAGAAAAAAGAAAAAGAAAGAAAGGAAAAGAAGAAAGAAGAAAAAGAAGAAAAGGAAGGAAAGAAAAGAAAGAAAGAAGGAAAGGAAAGGAAAAAAAAAAGAAAAAGAAGAAAGAAGAAAGAGAAGAAAAGGAAAGAAAGAAAAGAAAGAAATGGTAAGGAATTTAAAGATTTTGCTATATTCCGTAGAAATTTATAGAATTTATTAATTTCTTTCTTAATGAATATATGTGTATTAAATTGTGGCAGCATGGAAATGAGGCTAGTGGTGGAGTTCGGCTAGGCCCAGAAACATGCTAAGCTTTGGCGAATAGGTAAGATACTTTTATAAAGTAGCGGTAGTGTTATATTGCATGTTTTAGAATTTGTGATCTTAATGATGCATGATTATTGAAATGATTATTAAATGGTAAGAGGACCTATAATTGGTGGTAGGAGTCTTAGTAAGAGATAAAGGAATTGTGAGAATCAACGGCTGTGGCATAAATTGTGTTTTCCTTGCAGGAGGTTTAGTAAAAAATTAAGCTGTTATGCTGCCAAAATTTTTAGGAAAATGTTTAAGGAAAAAGATTAAGTTTCTCACATAAATGGAATCTTAGAAATAATTATTGAAAATAAACATTTAAAGGACTTTATGGCATTACCGGAAAAGTTGTATTGAAATCGATGAGAAGATGGATCGTTGAGCACGATAACGTGATGAATTATATGGTTTAACCCTTATAGAATCGATAAATCAAGTCACCTTAATATCACAAATAGTATCAAGTTGAGATTGAGGTGGAATTATTATTAGGCAGATCATGGATAAAAGTGATTATGATTATATGATATAGCTTGGAGGAGAAAATCGAAGTTGTAATTTATATGGTCAAATGACTAAATTGCGAGATTATCAATCAAAAAATGATTTCATAATTGATAAATTCAAATAAATGGGTGTCATACATGAGACTACAAAATTCGGTTATAATCTTAGAATGGGTATCGAAAAATATTCTCTCACAATTGAGTGACTTGGAGAAAGTTAGAGGACATGATGAATGGTCTGTCTTAGTGGTATGACTGAAACGCTGATAATAAGAAAGTAGATTGTGAGATTTTTTATGTATTTGTTGCAATACACGTCTACATAAAAATGTACTTGTACATATCGATATTAATAGATGTGAATTGAAATTTTGCAATAACATGGATAGTCGCAAGATGACTTAAACGATTAAAATATTGTTGATAGTGAAAATTGGCAAATTCGTTTAAGTGAGTAAATTGCCAACCAAAAATCGAAAAGAATGATGTCTTATAGATAATCCTAGCATGCTATTACGTTCTATAGGCCATATGAAAAGTGAATTGAGGATTGTGATATGATTTTATGATAGTGAAAGAAATTGAACCTCAAGTCGAAAATTTTGAAAGTGTGCCAATAGGTAAAACCATAAATGGATTTTATAAGTGAATATTGATCTTGTGGTTCTGTGATCCTCAATGTCGATTCTGGAATAGATATCGAATGAGGATATTACTATTGCATAATTTCAGTAGCATGATGGCTATATGTAAACATAGTATTTAAATGCAAATAGATACTAAGAGGATTCACACTGATGTTGTGGTTCTAGTATCGATAATGAAATGTACAAATGATTGTTACAGTCAATAATTATCGAAAAAGGATATTGAATACCGAATGGTTTGAATACCAAGTGATCTGATTATTAAATAATTAGAGTACTGAACAATTTGAATACTGAATGAAATGAATATTGAATGATTTGAATAGTGATTTACTGATTGGACAGAAAGAAAGTCTTGAAATCGAATAATTGATGGTGATAAAGTTAAATGAATCGCTTCACTGTATTTGATAAAAATATTACCGAAGTTGCATATTGAAATGTTTTATAGCATCGCATTTAAGCATGCCTTCTTACAACTTGAAATATTATAATAATGTTTATATGAATACTGTAAAGTATTGATTTGTTTTGAAATGAAAGTATATGGTAGATATATATATTTTGATATATGAAGCCTCATACAGAATTTTACCATATGCTTTACATGATATTGAAAGGAAAGCTAAAGATTTAAATGTTTTATGAGACTATAGGCACCCTAAAAGAATTAAATTCAATAAAGCATAGTGGAAACCGCCAAATTGGAGCTTTGCTCATTAGGCAGAGATGTTTGTCAGACAATAGTCGTGGACAGGTCTCAGTCACGCTTTGTGAAGACCAAGAATTTTCTAAATAAATATAAGGTATCCGAAAAATTTAATTTGGACAAAGTGAAATCCAAATTAAATAAGAAATAAAAAAAAAGAAAATTAAATTTGGAAATAAGAAATGAAGGAGGAAATTTAATTTGGATAAATGGAAATCCAAATTAAATAAGGAAATGGAGAAAATAATTTTGGATATTTAGAAATCCAAAACTTAATAAGAAATAAAAATATTTTTATATATTTATATAATGATATTATATAAATATACCTTGGATAAATATAAATATTATTTTGTGTTAAAAGTGTAAAAAGTATATATATATATATATATAAATATATATATATTTTTAAATTTGAGTATAGATGTATAAGTGGTTATATGAAATATATATTTTTTTACATATATATGATATATATATATGAAATATATATAGTAATGTGAATTAAAGTATATATATATATATATATATATAAAGTGATTTATATAAAAATATATATATATATATATATACTTATATAAAATAAAAAAATAAAAAAAAAACGAAAAGCAACATACGTGGGAATCGGGTTCCCCGATTCCCACACTTCTCTTCTGTTTATTAAAACAGAAGAGAAGCAAATAGAGACAAGGGAGAGCCGGCCGGAGCCGGGAGGAAAAAGAGGCAGCGCCGCCGCCGGTGAGCCGAGGAGAGGAAGCTGACGCCGGCGCCAATGCCAACGGCGGGAAAGAAAAAGGAGAAGAGAAAAAAAAAACGACTGGAAAACAGAAAAGAGAAAGGAAAAAAAAAGAAAAGAAAAAGGGAAAAGGTAATGCCGGCCCATCCGGACGCCACCGTCGCTGCCTTCGACGCCGGCGAGGTCAGGCCAAGTGAAAGGGACAACCGGCAGTGAAGGAGGAAGAGAAAAGAGGGAGAAAAGAGGAGGAGAAAGAGGCCGCAAACCACCGCCAGATCCGTCACCGCCGGCGCCGCCGCTAGGGAAACCGAGACCAGATCCGGCATCCTCGCAACTTCGGCAAGCTGTGGAGTGGCTGAACCGCCAGAATGGGTGGCCGTCGGTGACCGAACCGGCCAGCAGAAGATTGAACCGGTCCGACCCGATCCGACCCGCCTGACTCGGTCCGACCCGATCCGACCCGCCTGACCCGATCCGACCCGATCCGACCCGCCTGACCCGGTCCGACCCGACCCGGTTCAGGGAAAAAAAAAAAGAAAAAAAAAAGAAGAAGAAAAAGAAAAGAAAAAGAAAAAGGAAAAGGAAAAGGAAAAGGAAGAAAAAGAAGAAAAGAAAAGAAAAAGGAAAAAGGAAAAGGAAGAAGAAGAAGGAAGAAAAGGTAAGAAAAATTGAGGAAAAATAAATTATTGATGTTATTGAATAATTTATGGTTATATTGATGTAGTGCATTAATATTGAAAATTGTAGCAAAACGGAAATGAGACGAATGGTGGAGTTCGGCAAGGCTCGAAAATCGGAAAGTGCGCTAAGCTTTGGCGAACAAGTAAGATACTTTTATAAAGCATTAGTAGCTTTATATTGTATGTGGGAATTATGATTTTTTTTGTGATGCATTTATTTAATTGACTTTAAATGGAATTATGATTTTTATATGATGCATCAATTTAAATAGATTTGCTAAAAAATGCTAAGAGGACCCACAACTGATGGTGGGGGTCTTAGTAAGAGGTAAAATTGGTGAGAATCAACGGCTGCAAGTATAAATTGTGTTTCCCTTGCAGGAGGTTAGGGAAAATTAAGCCGTTATGCTGCCGAAATTTTTAGGAAAATAATTGAGGAAAAAGATTAAGTTTCTCACATAAATGGAATCTTGGAGATAATTATTGAAAATAAATATTGAAAGGATTTTATAGTATTACCGAAAGAGTTTGATATTGAAATCGATGAGAAGATAGATCGTTGAAAACGATAATGTAGTGAATTACATGGTTTAAAACCTTATAGAATCGATAAATCAAGTAATTTTAATATCACGAATGGTATCAAGTTGAGATTGAGGTGGAATTATTAATTAGACGGATCACGGATAAAAGTGATGATAATTATATGATGTAGCTTGGAAGAGAAGATCACAGTTGAAATTTCGATGGTCGAATGATTGGATTGAAGTTATTAACGGAGTAATGATTTCCAGAATTTACCGAGTCCGGTTTCATGATTTTGAAATAATTTCGAAAGTGATAATATGGACAAATTCGAGAGATTGAAATGGAGATTTAATTACGACACAATCCGATCAATTATGGATTCAAAGAAATGAGTGATAAATATGTGAAAAGATGATTGTGCTTATAACCTTAGAATAGATCTTGAATAATAAGATCGACAATTGCATGAGTTCGGATAAAATCATAAAGGCCACATGAAAATGGATTTGAGGATTTAGATACGATTTTGTGATAGTAAATGAAATTGAACCTCAAATCGAAAATGATAAACATGTATCAATAGATCAAATCATAAATGGATTTGATAAGTGACTATCGATTTTGTGATTCTGTTATCCTCGATGTCGATTCTGGAACAGATATTGAAGGATGATATTATTATTTGCATAAATTCGGTAACTTGATGACTATTTTAGAAATTGATGTTTAAATGCTTATCAAAACTTAGAGGATTCACACTAATGATGCGATCCTAATATTGATAATGAAGTGTATAAATGATTATAATAGTCAATGACGATCAAGAAAGGGTATTGAATACCGAATGGTCTGAATACCAAGTGATTCGATTTCCAAATGAATTGAGTACTGAGCAAATTGAATACTAAATTAGATGAATAGTGAATGAATTGTATAGTGATTTATTGGTTGACAGAAAGAAAGTCTTGAAATCGAATAATTGATGGTGATAAAGTTAAATGAATCGCTTTAGCGTATTTGATGGAAACATTACCGAAGTTGCATACTGAAATGTTTTACAGCATCGCATTTAAACATGCCTTCTTGCAACTTGAAACATTTTAATAATGTTTATATGAATACTGAAAAGTATTGATTTGTTTTGAAATGAAAGTATATGGTAAATATATATATATATATATTTTGATATATGAAGTCTCATACAGAATTTTACCATATGCCTTACATGATATTGAAAAGAAAGCTATAGATTTAAATGTTTTATGAGACTGTAGGCACCCTAAAAGAATTAAATTCAATAAAGCATAGTGGAAACCGCCTAATTGGAGCTTTGCTCATTAGGCAGATAGATATGCTTGTCCGACAATAGTCGTGGACAGGTCTCAATCACGCCTGATCAGTGGGGCTGAGAGAGATGAGGTCTATGGCCATAGATAGCGCCCTAGTTGGTTTCCAGGGGACGATATGATTTTCACTGCTAGCTACAGTGATTTAAGTCTTTATTGATAGAGAAATGATAGGGATCTAGCCTAGTCTCTCACAAATATGATATGAAGTCTAGAGTATGATTTTTATTGATATGAACTCTAGACTTGACATGATTTATACTGTACATGAAACAGATCTGAAATGAAATATGTTTTGAAACAGTACATGTTTTAAACATATTTTAAAAGTCCATGAGATATGAATTCGACACTATATGATTTATATGTGATTTTGTGTCGAACATGGCATGATATGCGGTCTAGAGTATAGTTTGATTTGATATGAACTCTAGACCTGATATGATTTACAGTAAATGATTTAAAAGTATATGATAAATGATTTCGACACTTACATGATTTATATACGATTTTGTGTCGAATTTGAAACGACATGCGGTTTAGAGTATAGATTGATTTGATATGAACTCTAAACCTGATATGATTTATAGTATATGAAAAATGTTTTAAAACCGCACATGTTTTAGACATGCTCCGAAAACGAATACATGAATTGAAATTGAATATGTTTATATTATGCCTTAAAGGCAAACTTTTGAAAATGCATATGTTGAGCATGTCCTAAAGTATATATGATATGATTTGAAATGATCGCGGTTTATATAGAAAAATTACATGAATTGCATATTAAACCCTAATATGACAATATGCTTAGTATATGAGAATTCCATGAGGAATGTCATGACTCGGTGGTAACGATATTTCATCTATATGAGGTCATGATATGTTATGAAACACGAATATAGAGATACAAGAAGAGAATTATGATTGGGTACCACCGTGATTATGATCTACAATACGAGAATTGATAAGAGATGATATGAGAATTGATAAGAGATGATAGAATACAGAAATATGATTATGAAATGAAAAGTGATAATGAGATGTATCGATGAGAAAGGATTAACTGTAATTGCATCCTTGTAAGTATTAAGCATTGCAGTTTAAGACAGTTTAATCCTACTCTTGTATTTATATTAGTATCTTACTGAGCCGTGGTTTTGCTCACCCCACTAAATTTCATCTCTTTCAGATTATTGAAGTTAACGTCTGCCATGTGAGCTGCTCAGTGGGCATCGGAGACGGTGTGTGAACTTGGTACTAGTTTTCTGAGTTATATGTTCTTTATAAAATACTTGTTTACATGTAAGACTTAAATTGATGCACAGTACATATTCTGTTTAACAAGTCGGGATGTAATTAAGAACTGTTTCCGTGTTTGTTTAATATTTAAATGGAATGACTATAAGTCACCTAGGTAGTATAGTAACTGCACTGACACCGAATACAAACCTTAAAATGAAAAAGAAAAATTTAGTCCATAAATTTGTAGACTAAGAAAAGTATGAGTATAAAGGAAAGTCGCGGCCTTCGGGTCGTGACACGCTTGATCAGTGGGGCTGAGAGAGATGAGGTCTATGGCCATAGATAGCGCCCTAGTTGGTTTCCAAGGGACGATGACACGATTTTCACTGCTAGCTATAGTGATTTAAGTCTTTATTGATAGAGATAATAGGGATCTAGCCTAGTCTCTAACCGATGTGATATATATTTATTTATTTATATACATAATTGTATATAAAAATATACACATGTATTTATTTAATATAAAATAGTATATATCTCATTTTATAATATATACTATATTTCATATATATACATATGTATTTATATAAAAACATATCAAAAATATTTATATAATCTAATTATATAAATATATAATATACGCATTTTCTTTTTTTTATTAAATTTTTGGATTTCTTAATATCCAATTAATTTCTCCTTTTCATTTCTTATTTAATTTGGATTTTCATTTATCCAAATTAAATTTTCCCGAATATTTACTATTTATTTTCGAAAATTCATGGTCTTCACAAATTATGTTTAAATTCCATATTATGACTTTGGCAAATCTTCTTTTAATTCCTATCTTTTATTTCTATAAATTTTTAACAATAAATTTAACTTAATTTGTTCCCTACTAATTACCAAACATAATCTCAATTACATCTTATTCTTCCCCTAAATATCCAATATCACTAATAATTCCAAATTACATTTAAAACCCTATATTACAATTCTAACAAATATCATTCGCAATAATTATTTTATTTTATTTTCTACCAATTACCATAATATAATCATAATTAACTCTTATTCTTTTCCAAATTCAATTTCACCAACAATTTCTATTAATCTAAATTCATTATTTCTTAACTATTGAGTTATAAGATTTGGCATGAAACCTCATCTTACAAGTTTGGCCAAATATGTCCAATTGGCCTAATCTTATTCTTTCTCCAATTTCAATCTTTCTAATATTCTAATTAATCTTTATATATTATTTCTTAACTATCCAACTATAAGATTCTCATGAGAACCTCAAGCATTATGTCTTAGTCTAACATTCAATGTTGAATTTTATTTGTTACTTTTCAATTCAAATTTCACATTATCCACCATTATATTAATTTTACAATTATCATTATATTCAAATTACACTAATACCTCTTCCTTATTATTTCATAATCAAAATTCCCTAAGGTTATATCTTCATTATTTTTCATTCATTCTTTTCTTAATTCTTGTCTCTTAATTATTTTTACTCACTGAGTATATATATTTTACACCTATATTATATTTAAAATCACACAATCTCATGTGATAACCACAAATTTATGAATTTTTATATTACTTATTCGAAAATTTAATTTTAAATGCGAAAGATAAATTAAAGTAAATAAAGGAATTATTTACAAGATGGAATATTGTTGGAAATTCCGTAAATAATGAAGTTAAGGAATTGATAAATTATATGGAGGAAATTGATTTGGATAAATGGAAATCCAAATTAAATAAGAATGAGAAAGAAAATATATATATTGTACATACAATATATATTGTATTATTTCATTATATAAATATATATAAATGTTATTCTATTTTAAAGTATATATTATACATAATATATATTAGATATATATTTGTAATATAATATATATATATACATATTTTTATATATAATACATATATATAGTATTATACTATATATAAAATTATATATAGTATAATAAATATAGTATAATATGTATATAATAAAATTAAAACAAAAAAAAAAGAAATAGGAAGGAATTGGGACAGAGCTCGATCCCTTCCCAGCCAGAGGTAGCCAACAGTAGAGCTGCCGCCGCCGGCGATGAGAAGAGAGAGGAAGGGAGGAGATGATGCCGGCGAAGTGAAGCGAGGAGGCCGGTGACGGAAAGATGAAGCAAAACGAACGGAAAAGAGGTAGAAACTGGCGAAAGCCGAGAGGAAAAAAGGAAAGAGGATCTGGCGGTGTCGGTGGAATTGGCCACCGCCACTGCCACCAAAGCATCGCCAGAGGGAGAGGAAGAGGAAGAGGATGGAGGCCACCCGAGGCGCGATGAACGGTGGACGAAGGCCGGCGAAGAGGCGGAAGGAACCGAAGGTAAACCGAGTCAATCTGTCGCCGTGCCGCCAATCCAGGGCAAACGGAGGGCACCGGTAGCTTCGCCATGCCGTCGGCCAACTGTTGAGCCACCAAACAGTCGAAGAACCGACCGCCAGTGAGGAACCGACGAGGAAGGAAGCTAAACCAGTCTGACCGGGAAAGGAAAAGGAAAAAGAAAAGAAAAAGAAAAGAAAAAGGAAAAAGAAAAGAAAGAGAAAGAAAAGAAAAAGAAAGAAAGAAAAAGAAAAGAGAAAAACGAAGAAAAAGAGGAAAAAGGAGAATTCCGAGAAGTCGGAGATTATCGGGAAGTTGGCAACTCGAAAATTAATAAAATTCGGTAAGAATTCCGGAAAATGAATTCGAGTAAAAATTTAATATATTATTTATGAAAATTCTAAAATTTAGAATTTTAGTTTCCAGAAATTATTCTCGGCGATCGAGATGAGGAATCGGGAGAGATGGAGTACGAGCGCGATCGATAAGAGGAAGTCGCCTACCTGGGAAAAGATAAGGGATGCATGTGCAGCACTGTAAGGATATTCAGTCTGCATGTTTTTAATTATGAAATATTTTTTGAAAATATTGTGATGATTCTTTGGTTGGAAATTTGTGATGATGTGCTGGCTAGAATTATAAACTGTATTTTTCGTGTAGGAGGCTAGCCAATCGGCAGCCATTATACTACCGAAAAATTATCGAAAATTATCAAAAATTTCTAGAAAATTTCATAAAATCATAATAAATGATTTTATTTCACGAGAAATGATTTTCAACCACGAAAATCGAGAAAATGAATATTTTCCATAAAAACATGAATAAAATGAAAGTGATTTTAAAATATTCATGTTTTCAAGAATGGTGATAATGAAATCACCGAAAATTCTCCTGATATGTAAATTACATGTAATACGAGATGGAAAATGAAAATAAATAAAGTGAATATTTTTATATATATTTCTTAAATATTCACTAAATGATTTTATAACATTTATGGTTTTAAATTATGAAATTATATATTTTTATAAATTCCATAAAGGTTATTTTATGATTAAAAATACGGTTTTAAGACTAGATGGCATCCTATCATGCTAATATGTGTCATGTGATATGTAATATGTGATATGTGATATGTAGTTCCGGCCAACACCTGATCAGTGATCCGCCGAGGACAATTATAAACTATGGCCATAGATCTGACATGATTATTTATACCCTTCGGGGTCTATAGCATGATATGAGTAATGACCTAGTGGACGGGCTGGGCGTGCATGCCTAAGTCTCCATATATGAGAAATGTTTTATATGATATGTGATACGTGAAATGTAAACGCTTTCCATGATATGTGATAAGTTAAATGAAAGTAATTTACAGCATTTTACATAATGCTTATTTCGATACTGATTTTAGTACTACGAGATGATTTTTCATATGACATGTGATATGAACATGTAATATGTTTTCAAAAAGAAAAAGAGTTTATAAGTCTAATATTCTTACTATGATTTTAATTGAATATTAGACTATATGTGACATGAATATGTGATATGTTTTCCAAAAAGGAAAGAGGAGGAAAATAAATCTAATATTCTTATTTTAATTTTTAAATTGAATATTAGATTTAAATGATATATATGTTATACGAAAAGGATTTAATAGCTGATTTTGCTATTTAAAGTACTGTACTAATTATGGTTGTACAGTAAAATATGAAATGAGTTTTGAATGAAAATGATGATGATTTAACTATATTCTTTTCAAAGAATATATGAATACAAGTTATTTTATTTAAATGCTTTATTTCATAAAAACATTATTTTGAAAAGAATATAAAAACGAAATGGAATAAAAAGGAAAAAGGATTTAAATTCCAAACGAAAAGAAAATTACTCTCTACAGTTGCTTCTAGGTTCCGGGACAAGATAGGTATTTCAAAATACCTACCTTACTCCATCCAGATCCCTAGCCGATTGTAGTATCCTTCCTACATGCGAGCCTAGAGCACATAGGAAAAATGAAAAAGATTTTCAGCATATAGGAAGCTGAATATCAAGAATGCATATAATTCTCTTGCTAAGCCGTAGTTTACTCACCCTTTAATATTAACATTTCAGGTTTTCAAGGACTAAGTGTCTGATATCTAAAGGACTTCGGCTGTGCATTTGGGGACGATGCGACAACTTGATTATTTAATAAGTTATGATCCTTTATTTTCTGTATTTAAACTTATCTACAGTACTACTTCCTTATGAATTAAAATAGGGGATGTCATTCATATTATAATTTAATATGTAATTTGTCAATATGTAAAAGAAAAGTACAGTATCGCAGACAGCCCAACCATATAAGATGTATAGAATAAGGTGAAAAATAGGGTTACGGGCTGTGACAGATTTAATGGTATCAGAGCAAGGTTGGCCTGATGTCTGTCGATACTTTTGGAAAGAAATTGTGTTGAAAAGGTTAACATCCCCTGTAGTACTGTGTAGTCTAAATACATAGAGAAAATAAATGATTGTAAATTGAGTTAAGTGTTTAGAAGGGGGTGAGGATTATGAACTAAGGATGTTAAAAGGGAAAACGGCTCAGGAATGTTACCTGAAATGCTGATCTTATGATCTAAATGAAGGTCGGTTCGGTAAGGAACAGAAATAGACTCGGTGAGGGCCCCACCAGTACTTTTCTGTTCGGATCGAACTGAGACATGAAAGTGATGATATAAAGGAGGGGAATGAAATATCATCATTAAATAGACTTTAAGATCACCGATTGAAGGTATTTTAAATAGAGAGAATATTTTGACCAAAAATGACCAAAATACCCCTACTTTCGAAATTTTACCAAGAGTCAAAATAGACCAACAGAAGTTGAAATTGATTGATTTGATAGAGAAATTGATGATGTAAAGATGCATTTCATGCAAAATAATTCAATTATGGATCCTAGTGGACTTCTATGTCGAAATCAAATAAGATCTTAAAATGTTGCTATTGGTACGAGAAAGGGGTACTATCAGCAAATTGATAATAAGATTACTGATTTAAATGTATAATGAGGAGAAAAAAATGTGAAATGATGAAAATTCCCCTATGTGGGATAATGTTTTGAATTGTGATAAATCAAGTCGATTTTGAACTTATTGATAGTAATGGAGTTATTGAGGGTATAAAGGACATAATATGAGTATAATGATCCCGATTATAAATTTCACTACAATTGGAGTACTGATGTGACCTGAATGGTTATAAGGAAGTCGCAAAATGAGCGACTCAATTGTTGATTCTTAAGGGTCTAAATTAAAAGTGTATTAACGGGATATGATTACGGGATCATGGGATATGATGAAAAGTAATATGATTACAAATGATGAATAAGAAAGAGATCAGTACAGAGGATGTAATCCATAATAGTACGGTTAATTCCGGTTCTATACTGTTATTCTCGTTTCTGAAGTATTTAATGGATATTTATAGAATCAGAATATTTTGGAATATGTTTTATAGAATAATGTACTGTATAGAGTATATGAAATTGGAGAATATGCATAAGGACAGTAAGTGAAGATAAGAGATGAGGAAGACAACAGCTAACCTGAATTATTAAATGAAAATGATTGTAAAAGTAAATTATAGTAGCAATAAATCGGTTAGCTGTGAAAGGTGTTAATCAAATGATGACACTTGATATAGTATTTTCATTAAGATGATGAATATGCTATGAAGTATGAGGAAATAAGTGAATCAAGGCGGAGTAGATGTTAAAATGATTTAAATATTAAATGTCTCTACCTTGAGGATATACAGTGGAAATGATAGGACACAAAGATGAAATGTCCAAAATGATAAGAGATGTGTGATTAAAGGAAGTATTGGATGAGATTCCCGATAAATTTTCAGAGTTATATAGATTGGAGAAATCGAGCTAACATTGACTCGATTGTTAATATGAAATTTATTTCTAAGCTTAGATCGGAGAATAATGAAGAATCCGAAAAGCTTAAGAAATAACTCTGGAAAAAAAATTGTGAATAATGAAATTCACTTATATAAGGATAATTGATGGAATACTGATGAATATGATTTGAGGATGAATTAAATGGTGAATTTAATTCTTATTATGAAATAAAGTTCTTATAAAGAACAAATAATCATTTTTATGAAATTGATGCTTTAAATTGATTTAATCGAAGATGTATAAGGAGCTTATAAGATCAATCTCTGTACAAGGCATCACTAGATGAAAAGTTGGAAATTGATGGTCATAAGATGATAATATTAGAACTCAATATAATTTTTACAAGTTCCTATTAAGGTTTACAAGGTTAATGAAATACCTTGTGAGATATATAAGCCTAATGAATGAGGCACCCAGATATGGATAAAGTAATGATATACTAATACAATATAAGACATCAATGGAAAATGAGTAGCATAGTGGTATGACCCTACGGACTCTCAAAGATTGTAATCTATATGTTAAGATTGGCAAATAGAAGATGGGCTAGACAGTATCTCTTTCTAAGATATATGATCTCGAATGACAGAGCAATGCGGATCTGTCTATGATGAAGAGATAGTTATCGAGATACGGAAGGTACTGGGTCTAGCTAAATACTATTGCCAGTCTATAAGAGAGTTTATGGGTTAGCTGCTCTACTGACGTGACTAATAAGTAAAAGGTTAAAGTTAGTGGATGAATAAACATAAAGATGATATGTAAAAGGTTAAAGGAATTTAATAGTGGAATATTTTACCACTGATGAAAAGTGACTGAAATAATGATGAAGGAAAAAATGAATATGTCATAAGAGGAAAGTACATGATGAAAAGGGAACACGAATATGAAATAGTTTCCGAATTTAAAACTAAAAGTGATTTTGTGGTTATCACATGATTATGGTTAAATGTAAGATCGAGCCAAACTCGATAGAGGAAAAGTAATTATACTCAAAGAAGTAAAGAAGTGATTTACATTTTACTGCCAGTTATGTAAATGGAACAAAAAGGATATATGTATATACCACCTGGAAATGAAGGAAATAATGGATTTATATGGATAATGAGATAATTAAATTGATAATTATAGATTCAATGATGAAGCTAAATAATGAGAAGATTAAATTATAATTTGATGATGCCATGATGGAATCTAAATTATCAAAAGAGTATATTCTCAGGTATATTCTAAAACCTAAGTGATATAGAGTATACCATAAGAATAAGAGATGTAATGATGAGATTACATGGAAGTAGATATGGGGAGAAAATGATTGTCTCCTGATTCAATTATGGTAAAAGGTGGTAAATAGTAAAGTCTGCAAATGAACTGTAGCATTTGATGAAATAAATATGAAAAGAATATTGGAGATAATAATGAAGAATCTATAAGAGATATGATAATATGGAAGTGATTATAGACTGATAGTCTAATGAAATCACTTCTCCATTATCAAACTCTTAGATTCTATAGTGCCATAGTCGAAATATGATTATAAAAGGATGAGAATGTATGTGAGGTTCCAGTGAGCCTTATATGTGATGGGAATCTCTGAGTAGCTATATGTTTATAGGAAATAGCAAAAGGCTTTGAGATTCCAAATTTATAGACATCACCGCTCTGTACATGATATAAATATGTGAGCGTAGTATGAAACGCTCGATGATATGTTGAGTGAGCGGATGCACGAGATGTGAAAGCTACTAGACCATTACATACTATTGATTTAAATCGGTAAATGATAATTATCGAAATGTATCGACTTGGCACCAAATAAGGAAGATGGATGATGAATAATTTGAATCATATGTGATATGAAAAGGAGTGGAAATGGATAACTCCCAATTGATAAGAAATTTAAGGGAGTATAAGTATATGATGAATGACGATATATACTGGTATAAAAGGAATCTTGATGCTAAAAGTATACTGGCAGTATAATTTGAAAGATAATCAAAAGGTCAAGAATGATGAGTATACAGAACATTACCACCTTAGGAATTAAGTTAAATTCGGAGGACTGAATTTCTTAATGTGGGGGGAATGTGATAACCGCAAATTTCTGAATTTTAATATTACTTATTCGAAAATTTAATTTTAAATGCGAAAGATAAATTAAAGTAAATAAAGGAATTATTTACAAGATGGAATATTGTTGGAAATTCCGTAAATAATGAAGTTAAGGAATTGATAAATTATATGGAGGAAATTAATTTGGATAAATGGAAATCCAAATTAAATAAGCAAATGAGAAAAAAAATATATATTGTACATACAATATATATTGTATTATTTCATTATATAAATATATATAAATGTTATTCTATTTTAAAGTATATATTATACATAATATATATTAGATATATATTTGTAATATATAATATATATATACATATTTTTATATATAATACATATATATAGTATTATATTATATATAAAATTATATATAGTATAATATATATAGTATAATATGTATATAATAAAATTAAAACAAAAAAAAGAAATAGGAAGGAATCGGGACAGAGCTCGATCCCTTCCCAGCCAGTCGTAGCCGGCAGTAGAGCTGCCGCCGCCGGCGATGAGAAGAGAGAGGAAGGGAGGAGATTATGCCGGCGTAGTGAAGCGAGGAGGTCGGTGATGGAAAGATGAAGCGAAACGAACGGAAAAGAGGTAGAAACCGGCGGAAGCCGAGAGGAAAAAAGGAAAGAGGATCGACTCGGTTTACCTTCGGTTCTTTCCACCTCTTCGCTGGCCTTCCTTCGCCGTGCCGCCGATCCAGGGCAAACGGAGGGCACCGGTAGCTTCGCCGTGTCGTCGGCCAGTTGTTGAGCCACCAAACTGTCGGAGAACCGGCCGCCGGTGAAGAACCAACGAGGAAGGAAGCTAAACCGGTCTGACCGGGAAAGGAAGAGGAAAAAGAAAAGAAAAAGAAAAGAACAAGGAAAAAGAAAAAGAAAAAGAAAAGAAAGAGAAAGAAAAGAAAAAGAAATAAAGAAAAAGAAAAGAGAAAAAGGAAGAAAAAGAGGAAAAAGGAGAATTTTGGGAATTTGGAGATTCTTCGGAAGTTGGCAACTCGGAAATTACGAAAATTCGGTAAGAATTCCGAAAAATGAATTCAAGTAAAAATTTAATAAATTATTTATAAAAATTCTAAAATTTAGAATTTTAGTTTCCAAAAATTATTTTCGGCGATCGAGAAGAGGAATCGGGAGAGATGGAGTACAGGCGCAAACGATAAAAGGAAGTCGTTGACCTGGGAAAAGGTAAGGGATGCATGTGCAGCACTGTAAGGATATTCAGTCTGCATGTTTTTAATTATGAAATATTTTATGAAAATATTGTGATGATTCTTTGGTTGGAAATTTGTGATGATGTGCTGGCTGGAATTATAAACTATATTTTCCGTGCAGGAGGCTAGCCAATCGGCAGCCGTTATATTGCCGAAAAATTATCGAAAATTTCTAGAAAATTTCATAAAATCATAATAAATAATTTTATTTCACAAGAAATGATTTTCAACCACGAAAATTGAGAAAATGAATATTTTCCATAAAAACATGAATAAAATGAAAGTAATTTTAAAATATTCATGTTTTCGAGAATGGTGATAATGAAATCACCAAAAATTCTCCTGATATGTAAATTACACGTAATACAAGATGAAAAATGAAAAGAAATAAAGTGAATATTTTTTTATATATTTCTTAAATATTCACTAAATGATTTTATAACATTTATGGTTTTATACTATGAAATTATATATTTTTATAAATTCCATAAAGTTTATTTTATGATGAAAAATATGGTTTTGAGACTAGATGGCATCCTATCATGCTGATATGTGACATGTTATATGTAATATGTGATATGTGATATGTAGTCCCGGCCGACACTTGATCAGTGATCCTCCGAGGACAATTATAGACTATGGCCATAGATCTGACATGATTATTTATACCCTTCGGGATCTATAGCATGATATGAGTAACGATCCAGTGGACGGGCTGGGCGTGCGTGCCTAAGTCTCCATATATGAGAAATGTTTTATATGATATGTGATACGTGAAATGTAAATGTTTTACATGATATGTGATAAGTTAAATGAAAGTGATTTACAGCATTTTACATAATGCTGATTTCGGTACTGATTTTAGTACTACGAGATGATTTTTCATATGACATGTGATATGAACATGTAATATGTTTTCAAAAGGAAAAAGAGTTTATAAGTCTAATATTCTTACTATGATTTTAATTGAATATTAGACTATATGTGACATGAATATGTGATATGTTTTCCAAAAAGGAAAGAGGAGGAAAATAAATCTAATATTCTTATTTTAATTTTTAAATTGAATATTAGATTTAAATGATATATATGTTATACGAAAAGGATTTAATAGCTGATTTTGCTATTTAAAGTACTGTACTAGTTATGGTTGTACAGTAAAATATGAAATGAGTTTTGAATGAAAATGATGATGATTTAACTATATTCTTTTCAAAGAATATATGAATACAAGTTATTTTATTTAAATGCTTTATTTCATAAAAGCATTATTTTGAAAAGAATATAAAAACGAAATGGAATAAAAAGGAAAAAGGATTTAAATTCCAAACGAAAAGAAAATTACTCTCTACAGTTGCTTCTAGGTTCCGGGACAAGATAGGTATTTCAAAATACCTACCTTACTCCATCCGGATCTCTAGCCGACTGTAGTATCCTTCCTACATGCGAGCCTAGAGCACATAGGAAAAATGAAAAAGATTTTCAGCATATAGGAAGCTGAATATCAAGTATGCATATAATTCCCTTGCTAAGCCGTAGTTTACTCACCCTTTAATATTAACATTTCAGGTTTTCGAGGACTAAGAGTCTGACATCTAAACGACATCTAAACGACTTCGGCTGTGCATTTGGATACGATGCGATAGCTTGATTTATTTAATAAGGTATGATCATTTATTTTCTGTATTTAGACTTATCTACAGTACTACCTCCTTATGAATTAAAATAGGGGATGTAATTCATATTATAATTTAATATGTAATTTGTTAACATGTAAAAGAAAAGTAAAGTGTCGCAGACAGCTCAACCATATAAAATGTATAGAATAATGTGAAAAATAGGGTCACGGGCTGTGACATCTCATCTCTCAAATGCCATGGTCGAAAGATCCTAATGGTTCATTTTCTTGTTTTCATTTTTTTTATTCAATTAAATCCTTGTAATTATCAAATCTATTCACTTAGAAATTCTAACAAACATCTTAAATTCGTTTAGAAGTAATCACCTCTGTTCAGCCACACTATGGCCAGTGAATTCCCATCATCACGTCACACATATGACATCCAAATTTTCATCGTGTTCTGTTTTTTTATTTCTTTTATTTCTTTTCTTTCCTGTTTTCCTTTTCTTTCTTTTCTTTTCTTTTCTAATTTTCCTTCCACTGTCGACAGCCTTACATTTTCTTTCCAAACCGTGAGCTTCCTATGGCTCAATCTTGGTGTGTTCAATTCTTTAATTAACTCTAGTTTTATGAACACTCCCTACTCATTTAGGATTTCCTTCAAACAACTTCAACTCATCTAAACTTCCTCATCATCGTTCAGCCCTCCAAGAACCGATTGGTACCCATGCTCATACCAATTCACACGTTTTGCTCAATCATGGAAAATCATCACCACAACTATATTTATCTTACTACTTACTGCCATTTTCCAGCTATTAAACGTTGAAAACATCACAATTTCATCACGCATCTTCTCATAACCGAAACTGTCAGAAGAGTCCACTTAGAATTTTAATTCAATCTTAGGTTATAATCATGTTTTACTAACTCTATTCAACCATATTTGCTAAATAGAATTGAAGAAAACATTTTTTTTTCTTACCTTTACTCACTACACCGAACAGAGCAGCCCCAATTTTAGCCCCCAAATCATCGGTTCTGCTCTCCAATTTTTGGGTTTAATCAGCCCTTAAGATGAGGATTAAATTCTATTTAGGAAGCTTGGAGATTTACTGGAAGGATTGTGATGAATTTGTATGGAAAAAGAAGAAAAACTTGAGCCAAAAATGGGAAGAAAATCTGCAGTTGCTTGTCAACCTCCTCAGGCTGGAAGAAGGCAAATTTTAACTCTATTTTTATATTATTTTAGTGTATAAAATCAGCCATGTGTCAACAACTCATTTGCCCCTTAAGAATTTTTGTATTTACACCTTTACAATTAATATTATTTTATAATTTTATAAATTCAGAATTTAATTTAATTTTAATTAAATTTAATTTATTTAAGTCAATTTCTAGTCAAAATTGACGAATTTGACCAGTCCTTATGTTAAATGAATATTTTACGCTTGTACAATTTTATTAATTCCAAATCTGTCCATTCATTAATTTAATATTTTTAATTTCAGAATTAATATTTTTATTATTATTTCTCATATATTAAGGTCAAATATAATCAATTATTGATTCCCAAGATGGTTTAACCGAATATAGGTAGTAAAATTACGAAACTACCCCTTAACGAATATTTTCGGTTTCATTCACGTTGTTTTTAGCACTTTCGAGTAATTCTGTTCACGGGCACCATCCACGTGAAACTTCTTTACACGAGGATCATCTTATAACAATTTGCGAGCTCAAAGTCAATTTGGTTGGATCGTTATTCAGGAAAATTATTCTGGGGTATGGATACGACCGTCATTTTCAGATTTGTTTCTCGCTTTCCAAAATACATTCAAACGGGGTGATGTTAAGACACAGATTTTTGCTACATTCATATTTCACTTCCAATATCATCATTATAAGGTCTCACTTCGATCTTGATAGAGAAAGTCCTGGTGGGGCCCTCACCGAGTACCTTCCCGAACCTTATCGAACAGACCCTGTATTTAATTATTTTAACAATTAATATTTTCTTTTTAAATTCCTACACTATATAGCTTAGATCGAATATATGGAAATTGGGGTTATCACATCATCCCCACCTTTAAGGAATTTGGTCTTCTGAATTCAATAGCAATACTCCAACAATTCGAGGCCTAAAAACTTATCATTTCAATGTCTATCTTATTCAGTTATACTCATACTTCCATATAACTTCTATATCATTCCCTAGAAATCCTCATTTCTATTCATCTCCACTATAATCACTCTGTCATCTTCAATTACTCAGAAACCATCAATCACTTTCGATCACTCTTACTCAATTTGATTCCATTAATCATTATCAATTATCTCCGATCATTTAGTATCCATCTCTACAATATTTCCTAACTATATCCATGACTATCCTTCTTATTCTTTCCATTAACTACCAATATTCCTCTACTTATCGACATTTCGTTCCGTTTTCTAACCCTTCTTCACGATTTATATTCAGACAATGCACATCAGCATGAGATGTAAATCAATTTTAACCTACTTATACCGACACGTACTAGGCAAACCTTGCTTTTATACCAATTTTGTAACGTCCGAAATTATAAAATTTAGAACTAAATTTTTTCTTTTTACTTTTATCTTGCGTATTCCATTATTCGGTATCAATCGGTTTGCATTAAGTGCCAATGTAAGTTCAATCTACAATTTCTTTTTTAATTAAACTTTTAGGTCTAAATTCCTAAATAATAAATAAGAAATCAGAATAAAATCTATAACATAATATTTATAATTCTATTTATAACAGTTTAATATAAATTTACATCCCACTGGTTCATGTACTTCCTTTAATTCACTATTACACTATTTACATCCCATTACGAATATATCTGCTATGCATTTACTAGTCTGAATATAAAAATAAAATTTTCATGTACCTGTCTACTCATTATTATAACTTCCAACGATCTTCTTCAACCAAACTGGAAGCGACTCGCGATATATGCTCTATTGAACTATATCTGGGATCGTGTCACAGCTCGTGACCCTATTTTTCACCTTTTTCTATACATCTTATTTGGTTGGGCTGTCTACGATAATTTACTTTTCTTTTACATATAAACAATTTCATATAAAATTATAATATGAATTACATCCCCTATCTTAATTCATAAGGAAGTAGTACTGTAGATAAGTCTAAATACAGAAAATAAATAATTGTACATCATATTTCAGTCGAGCTGTCACATTGTCCCCAAATGCGCAGCTGAGATGCTCGTATGTCAAATCTCTTAGTCCTCAAAAATCTGAAATGTTAATATTAAGGGGTGAGCAAACCACGGCTCAGTAAGAGAGTTATATGCAACACTTGATATTCAGCTACCTATATACTGAAAATAATTTTTCACTTTCTTTAAATCTTCTTAGAGGCTCTAGGCTCACATATAGGAAGGATACTACAGTCGGCTAGGGATCCGGATGGAGTAAGGCAGGTATTTTGAAATACCTGTCTTGTCTCGGAACCTAGAAGCAACTGTAGAGAGTAATTTCATTTCGTTTGAAATTAAAATCCTTTTCCTTTTTATTCCATATCATTTTCATATTCTTTTTAAAATAATGCTTTTATGAAATAAAGCATTTAAATAAAGTAACTAATATTCATATATTCTTTGAAAAGAATATTAGTTAAGTCATCTTCATTCTCATTTAAACTCATTTCATATTTTACTGTACAATCATAATTAGTACAGTACTTTAAATAGCAAAATAAGCTATTTATCCCTTTTCATATAACATATACATCATTTAAATCTAATATTCAATTTAAGAAATTATAATAAGAATATTAGATTTATTTTCTCCTCTTTCCTTTTTTGGAAAACATATCACATATTCATGTCACATATAGTCTAATATTCAATTTAAAATCGTAGTAAGAATATTAGACTTATAAACTCTTTTCCCTTTTAAAAACATGATACGTGTTCATATCACATATCATATGAAAATCATCTCATAGTACCAAAATCAGTACCGTAATAAGCATTATGTAAAATGCTGTAAATCACTTTCACTTTACTTGTCACATATCATGTAAAACATTTATATTTCACGTATCACATATCATATAAAACATTTTCATATATGGAGACTGAGGCAATCATCACTCATATCATGCTATAGACCCCGAAGGGTATAAAATAATCTTGTCAGATCTATGGCCATAGTCTATAATTGTCCTCGGCGGATCACTGATCAAGTGTCGGTCGGGACTACATATCACATGTCACATATCACATATCACATATCAGCATGATAAGGTGCCAACTAGTCTCAAAACAGTATTTTTCATCATCAGAAAACCTTTATGGAATTTATAATAATAATAATTTCATAATTAAAACCATAAAGGTTATATAATAAATCAAGTGAATATTTAAGAAAATATTTATAAAATATTTGCTTTATCCCTTTTTCATCTTTCATTTCATATCACATATAATTCATATATCGAGAGAATATTTAGAAAACCTTTATAAAATATTCTCTTTATCCCTTTTTCATTTTTCATCTCGTATTACGTGTAATTTACATATCAAGAGAATTTTCGGTGATTTCATTATCACCATTCTCGAAAACATGAATATTTTAAAATCACTTTCATTTTATTCATGTTTTTATGAAAATATTCATTTTCTCGATTTTCGTAGCTGGAAATCATTTCTCATGACATAAAATCACTTATTATGGTTTTCGATAATTTTCTAATATTTTTCGGCAGCATAACGGCTGCAGATTGGCTAGCCTCTTGCACGGAAAATACATTTTATATTTTTAACCGATAAATCACCACAATTTCCAACCAATCATCATCAATAGCATTTATAAAAATTTAAATGCATATTTAAATTTATGCATAATTAAAATTTGCATATCGAATATCTTTACAGGCTGCACATGCCTCCCTTACCTTTCTCGGGTCAACGATCGACTCATTACATCGCGCCCTTGTTCACCTCTCCCGATCCATCATCTCAGTCATCGAGGATGATTTTCTGAAATTAAAATTCTAAAATTTAGAATTTTTCTAAATAATTTATTTAATTTACTCGAAATACATTTTCCAGAATTCTTATTGAATTTCTATAATTTTCGAGTTTTCAAGTTCCTTGAATTTCCTGTATTTTCCAAAATTTTCGAATTACGGAAATTTCCTTTTTCTTTCTCTTTTTCTCTTTTCTTTTCTTTCTTTCTTTTTCTTTTTTTCTTTTCTTTTCTTTTCTTTTTCTTTTTCCCTTTTTCCTTTCCCAGCCGAACCGGTCACCTCCCTTCACCGTCGATTCTTCTCCGACGGTCGATTCTCCGACGATTCGGTGGCCCTTCAGCTGGCCGGCGTCAAGGCGAACCTGGATCTGGCCTCCGTTCATCCCGAATCGACGGCACAGCGGAAGGTTCGGTTTCTTCTCCTCCTCGTTCCTCCTCCCTCGATCGCCGTTGGCCTCACCAGTGGCTCCCTCCTTCTTCCCCTCACCTCCGTCGAGGTTCGGGTGGCGGTGGCGATGGCCAAATCGACCGACACCACCGATTTCTCTTCTTCTTCCTTCGGTTTTTCCTTCCTGGTTTTCTCTCGATTTTTCCTCTTTTTCCATTTCGGGCTACCGCTGGTCACCTTCCTCTTCTTTCTCCTTCACCAGCGATGCCCTCCCTTCCCTTCTCTCTCTCTTGTCCGGTCGACCACCGTCGGCCTCCATCGGGGGAAGAATCAAGATTCTTCCCGATTCTTTCCTTTCCATTTTTTTTGTTTATATTTAATATAATTATACACATATAATTATATTTATAAACTATATATTATACATATATTATACTTATAATATAATACATATAATACTATTATTATATATATAGTATAATACTATATATATTATATAAAGATATATATTATTTTTTTAACATAATATATATGATATATCTAATATATATGTATATTTATATACTCTAAATTAAATATACCTTCTGTACATATTTTCAAACTTTAATGTAAATTAATATTTACATTTTTTTTCATATATGTATATATGTATTTATATATACATAAAATGTCATATTTATATACATATGTATTATTTAAATGTACAAAATAGTATATATATCGATATATACCAATGTATATTAATATATACTATATACTATTTCAATACATATGTATTTGTTTAAAATTATATTTATATAATTTATAATTATATAAATATATTTCTCTTTCATTTCTCATTTTCTTATTTAATTTGGATTTCCATTTATCCAAATTAAATTTCCTCTTTTCATTATTTTCCATAATTTCTCATCTTATACTTATTTCCGAATTTAATTTTCCTTCACACCTTTTTCCTATTCCGTCACTTCCTCAATTCTCGTGATTTTCACCAATATCCCGTTCTCACAATTTTATTTATTTATTTCCACTGATCTATTTTCTTTAATATTAATTTTCAATAATTGAAAAATTTACGGTTATCACAGATGGTGAGTAAGGGGGTGAGCTTTGGGAAAGCCCAGTAAGAAACATATATAAAAGTTGGGCTATATGCAATTAAGTAAAATTAAATAAACTTATTTGCGTATTGTAAAAATAATGCAAATATGAATATTAAAATATTCAAAACAAATATGCATTATATAAACAATTTATGTCAATCAGTTCAGTAAACGATTTAGCATAAAATCCAATAACGGTTCAATATCGATAAATAATTCAGTATCAGTAAATAATGCAATAAACAATTCAGTATCGGTAAACAATTCAATATCAGTCATCAATTCAATTCAGTAAAACATTTCAGAACAGTGGAGACAGTCACATCTAATATTATCATGCACGATACAAATAACTCGTAACGAATGCCCATCGTCAATAACTCACAGTTCATGTGAGACCCGATTCTACAGTACTGCACATGTGATATGTAATTACTTATTAAGTGAAATGTAATGTATTAAGTGATTTTAAGCGAAAGTGTGATGTGGGCCCCACTTATTTTTAATTTGTTTCAGTGGGCTCAACTGATGATAAAGTGTACAGTGGTGCAATAAATATAATATGATGATTTTGAAGTATAAAATCATTTAATTATATTACTTTTAATTATTTTGAAGTATTTTGTAAAGTGTGGAAAATAAATTAAAAAAAATGAAAGATACGTCTTGAGGGTATTTTCGTAAATTGGGCTCAAACTAAAATAATTTGGGACGAAGAAAAAATATCATGATATTCTATATGAAAAGGAGAATAAGATAGTGTTATAAGAATTATCAATCGATGGTTTAATCGAAAATTTTCGTTGGCAGTCAGCTAGGGATAAAATTGTAATTTCACGCAATCGGTGAACCACGCGTCGATGAAACCACCATGATTCTTCAAAATACACCCAATAAGAATTTTTTGTGATGAAATGTGAATTTTTGGAGTTCAACTACATAGTTAGAAAATTTACAGAAGCTTAAGGGCACTTTTGTCTAAGATCTTTATAACCAATGGTAAAATGATCATTTAATATAAGAGCTTGTTAAAAAAGTTAATATTTTTCCCAAAAGTTACTTAAATAAATATAATTTAATAAAAATATGAATTAAAACCTGAAATTATAAAATATTAAGATGTTGGTTGTGGTAGATTAGTAAATATTGAATTTTAAGGGGTAAATAATAATATAGACACGGATAATTATTACATACACTGACAGTGGAGTTTTTTTACTCCACAAGCAGCGTTAAGATCATGACATGTGTCCTATTTTATTTATTTTAATATTTTTATAAAATACATGTCATGATCTTAACGCTGCTTGTGGAGTAAAAAAACTCCACTGTCAGTGTATGTAATAATTATCCTATAGACACATGGCTGATTTTGAACATGAAATTTTTATTAAATTTAGTTAAAAAATCTGTATTATTTAGCTGAGAAAGTCACTTTGCAGCAGTAGTCTTCCTTCCCCTTCAGCCAACGTCTTCTTCATCCTTCTCCCAAGTATTTTTGTGTTCTACCTAGGAAAAACCCTATCTCTTCTTCATCCTTTAACTTGGGTCTCTCCATAAAAATGATTCCTCACCATATGAGCTCCCTAACCAGCCCTATCTTCCAGCCAAACAGAACGGAAGCAACCTCCCCTGCTGCTGGCAGATTCGGTCTTCTACAGGTAATAAGAAAATAAATCGTTTCAAGTGATCTTGCTTAGTGTTTATGTGAATATGAGATGAGTAGATGGTGTTTGTTACAATGATTGAAATAAAATCGTGGTAGAGAGTTTCTTTGTGTTTTTGGCCATGGTGTTGGATTAAAGAAATTGTTGTAAATTTAATGTGTTTTAGGAAGGAATTAGTTGTAGGTGATGAAATAAACATGATTGGAACTTGGTTGTATGGGTGAATTACAAAACAGCAAAGTGCAGCAAAGTGGCGTGAAGGGGATGATTCCATTCGGTCATGATTTTGCTGAATAATTGTGAGGAAATTTTATGAGTTGAAGTTATATGATAGATGTACCTAGTGAAATAGAAGATACTTATAAGTTATTGAAAAGAAAATAAATGAAATACAAGAAAGATATAGCTACAGAGAGCATGCGGCTGGAATAAGGGAAGAAAAATGTGGATTGCTGCCGGCCATAACAAAGAAAAACCAGAAAAGAAAAGAAATGTTAATGTAAATTGATAAATATGTTAAGTGAGTGGAAATATTACATAGAGTGAATAAAGATTAATTGTGGTATTAGATTGGAAAATGATTAGTATTGTGTAAGAGAGAGATATTCGGTTAAAAATAAATAAATAAATAAATAAGAAGGATGGGCTCTTGATGTGCATGAAGTAATTGAAGAAATGTCCAAGGGAGTAGAAGATCTTTATAAGGTTAGACTAAAATAAAAAAAAATTAATAAAGGGCAGTATGATTATTAGCGAGATTGGAAGTGACAAAAGAATTAAATTCTGGAGTCAATTGGAATATTTGGCTAACCATATTTTGATATATCTATATATATATATATATATATATATATATATATATATATATTTATATATATATATATTTATAGTGTTGAATTTTTGTGGTTACTAAGTAAAGCATGATATAGCAAAATTAATAAGAGTGTTGTGGGAAGAAATTTGGGATTAAAGGAAATAATAGGGAAAAATTCATTGATGACCATTCGATCAAGGCTGTTTGGAAGTGATATCATCCTGTATTTTGTAAAGGATAATGGTTCAAAAATAAGAGAATAATTAATGAAAATTATTGGTGAAATTATTTTGCAGCCTGAATAATCGAATTTCGTGTGGTGACATTGAGGAGTTCGACACCACGAGACAGATAAGAGATGAGTGTGTAGGCCATATGAATATATCGAATGCATGATTTTGATGAGTATAATTTTATGAAATTATTTGGTATTGAATTGCCTTTGAAAATCATGCAAATCTGTGGTTTACGGTTGGCAAAAATACTATGTTTATGTGCAGGGGGTTAGAGTAATCGCAGTTGTTATGCTGCTGGAAATTCCTCCAAAATTTTTAAAATATCATGAAATATTTTATGAGCATCGAATGAATGAAATTGTGGATTTCGGAACTTATTTCCAATATTTCCATAAATTGAAATTTTACCGAAAATTATTATTTAAATATTTCATGTAATTAAATTTTAATAAAATGAGATGTCAAATACGTTTCTTGAATTATTTCACAATTATTTAGAACGTTTATAAATTTTCTCACTAAGACATGAATATTTTATCGACTGTTTTTACTGTACTGTTAAATGTGAATTTAATATACCTTTTTGGAATTTTACTAAAATTTAAATGATATTTGATTTAAATTCCTTAAAGGTATTTTCACTATAAATGAAATGTTTTGAGACTGTTAGGCCTCATATCATGCTCACGTGTTTACTGTTACTGTGGCTGATAGACTTTGTTGGCTCTTATAGGCGATACCGAGAGGGGGGGTGAATCGGTTTTTAACTAACTATAAGCTCGTTTTTCGGTTTCTCTAAATTCTCTAGCCTATATTAATAATTTCTAACTTCTCTAGGCTAGGCAAGCATGCAATCCAAGTTCAATGCAATAAACACAATATAATTACAATTAATTAAAGAGAGTAGGGAAAGAGAGATTTACACAATCGATTTATAGAGGTTCGGCAACCTTGCCTACGTCCTCTACCTTAAGACGCTCCCAAGGATTTTCTCCAAATCCACTATCTTGAATTTGTGATTACAATCCCTCTTTTCAAGGCTCAAGAGTAACCTCCCTCTTTTTCTAGGCTCAAGAGAAACCTCTCTCTTTTTCTTAGGCTAAAGAGTAACCTCTCTCTTTTTCAAGGCTTAAGAGAAACCTCCCCTTTTTACAAGGAATGGTGGGTTACAAATAATGTAATCAAGAGAGGCCTCTATGTAGGCAAATGATTACAGAATTTAAGCACAATGAAAAGTCTATACAAAGTTTGTGCTAAGCAATACAAGAAATAGATGAATGATAGAAGATGAAGACTCTTTATCACTTGAATTGATGTTGAGGCTTGAGGAAGATGAATAAGATGATGAAAGATGTTGCTTGGTTGTTCCCCTTGCTTTCTTTAGCTTCTAAGCCTCTATTTATAGTCCCTTGGATGGTTTGTGAACGTTGGGTGGAGCCAAAATCAAATATGACCGTTGTATCTCACAAAACTAGCCGTTATAGGCTATTTTCGGGCAAAGGGATCGATCCCTTTCCATAGGGGATCGATCCCTTTTGTCCAGAATCTTGATTCTGGGCTTCAGGGACCTTTTCTAGCCGTTTGGGAGCTTACTGCCAAAAGGGGATCGATCCCTTCCCTTAGGGGATCGATCCCTTCTCTCCAGAAGGTGATTTCCTGCACTTTTTGAGTTAGAAATGATGTGGTCTTTGATCCTAATCCAACCCAAAACATTTTGACATTTTTGTGGGAGATTTTCTTGACTTTCTCAAATGAAAACATGGTCTAAAAATTCATCAAGTGATTTTCTAAAATATTCAAAATATTTACAAAGTATTAAGACCAATAAGAGTATGCATCATTAAATCATGGTCTTAATGTTTGATATGATCACTTGAAATGTATTGAGAAAATCATGTGTGATAAGGCAAATTTACAATATGGATTAAAGCATTAAGGCTTACTTAAGTTTTTGTCATTTCAAAATATATATTGCAATTTAAAGCTAACAATCTCCCCCTTTTTGATATGACAAAACTTAATGTAAATTTGCTTTGAAAATTCTTTGAAAAATTTGAAAAAAAAATACTCCCCCTCAAATAAAGCAGGATTTTATAAAGCTCCCCCTTAATATAAGCATGGGTTTTGATAATGAATTTTCAAACTATTTCTCCCCCTTAATATCTCTCCCTATATCTATCTCTCCCTTTATCTATCTCTCCCCCTTTTTGTCATAGCAAAAAGAAGGAAAAATACTAAAAAATATGCTCCCCCTAAAATCATGGCTATGTGAGAATAAATAAAAATGTTCCATCCAACAAGAAACATGTTAGTACATGGGACTTATAGCACAAATAAATAAGTTAATATTCTCAAAGAGTATGAAATATTTATGCACTGAATATGACTTATGATCCTATACCAATTGTTTATAAATAATTTTGATACCAATTGTTGATAAGTAATTTTGCAAGAAGGTTCCAATTGGTAAGAAGTTAAGCAAGCACCTAAGTATATCAATTGTTCTCTAAGGTCCAACTAAGGTGCATGGTAATACATCATGATTATGAGCTAAAATTAGATAACATATCATATGCATGTGCTCATAAATCATGTTCAAGCAAGAATGTGCATAGAATCAAGATATATAGCAATTAACTTCAAATTCTAGCACACACGAGTTTCATGCAAAAATATCCTAAGAGAATTCTTCTCTAATTGTCATTTCAATCTAAGGAGCATGAGAAGAATTGTCAATTTAAAGCTCAAACCAATTGGCAATTTAGTTTTGGCTTACCAATTATTGAAAATATGGTTTCCAATGATACTAATTGTTATTTCAATCTAAATACCAATTGTTACTAATGGTTGACTTAGGCATTTTGCATGATATTTGTGTGTAGTGTGATCATGTCAAGAAAATAATCATTCTAAATATGCAAGAACACAATCACACATCATCAATTATGCATATAGATTAATTAAACATTAGCATACTATCATAAAGTATTAATCCATATTCATATGCACAGAGTTATACCATATGGAAGATTCAACAATAAGGTATTCAAGCAAACACATTTTCTTCCATGGTTTCAAGCACAAAAATCCTATGCCCATTTTCCAATTCAAGTCCTTAACCAATTATGAGCAAGGAAAGATTCAAATAATAAATGCATGGATATTAATCAAAATACATATGTTCAAGTTTGCATTTATCTTTGAATGTTGGTGTTGTCATTAAGACCCTAGTTCTTTAAGTACAAGGATGATAAAGTTTCATGCATTTGAACATTTAGGATCCATTTACCATCACAAATTATAGGCCAATGACTATTACCAATTGTTGAATTTACATTTGGAATCAATCCACTAGATGTAAAATTATCATGAAACCTAGTGTGGAATTGATAAGTCAAGCCAAGAGACATAATCCTATAAGCATGCTTGACTAAGATGAACAAAAGATAGGAAAAACACTCATTATGCACAAGTTCATCAAATTCTCAAATATATCCATAAATCATTGAAATAAATCTCAAAATTATGTTTAAGCATTCATTGAAAGTATGTTTCAAGATTAATTCAAGAGTTATGCAAATCATGAATGTTTTCAACAAGAAAAATGATTTTACACTTGTGAGCTCAAGAAAAATGATATTGATTGTTGGAAGTGACACCATTTTGTTGGAAATGATTCAAATTGATGAAGTTGAGGCATGATATCAATGAAAAATGAATTGTCATACATTAAAGATCATCAAAAAGAAGTTAAAACAATGAATTTTAAGTTGAGAAGAAAAAGGATATCAAAAGAATTAAGAAAACTTCTCAACTAAGGCTTAAAAATGCAGAAAATGACATAATTTGCCTAGAGGGATCGATCCTATGAGCAAAGGGATCGATCCCTTAACTCCAGAAGCATGTTTCCTACATGTTTTCTCAAAGGGATCGATCCTATATGTAGAGGGATCGATCCCTCATCTTGGTTCTGCAGATTTTTGACAGAAAATCCAATTTGTGAGGTACCAAATCTTCGTTTTTAAGTATTTTAAGTCCAAGTAAGGGTTTAAACATTTGTGAAACATGATTTTAGACTTGTATGAATGAAAAACATGAATGAAAAACCATTTTACAAAAGATTTTGCAATTTTGGAAGAATTTTCACAATTAAATGTATTTTTGGCCTCAAAGGGGGTCATTTTGAAAGTTATGCATATTTTTGCAAAACCAATGCATTGAATTACTTAAATATATCAAAACAAACTTGTTCACATAGATTTCAAGCACCTATATCATCAAAACATACATCTTGTGAACAACATGCCATGATTTCCAATATGCATATTCTTCATTAAGGCTTATGACATGGATTTTTGCATATATGACATATTTGACAACTTTTGAGCAACTAAATATATTATCTACACATATCAAACTTGCTCAAGATGCAGAGAACCAAAAATCATTTCAAAATCATTAAACATGCTCTTCATTCATCAAGAATAGTCCATCAAGCATTCAACAATCATTCATCATGCCTTTTGTTTATTCAAAATGCATCATTAATCATCAACCAATCATTCAGCATGCCTCACAATGCACCAATAATCATCAACCAACTTTCTCATCAAAGCACAAATAATCAAATAAAGAGTTTAAAGAGCAAGGAATTAAGCTTACAAAACTCCTTTGCTTGAAAGTGCTTTGCCTTGAGGTGTTGGATCCACCATTAGCCATTCTTTGAGAAATTGTTGTCACCTTGCTAAGGATGGATTTCCAAGCTCTTCCTTTTTCTCATTGGCACAAGCAATCTCCATGAGGTGTGTAGAGCATTCAATCCCCATTGTTTCTTTGTAATTCCATGCTCTACCACTCCTACAACAAATAAATTCAAGCATGCTTTGGTACCCAAATTTTCTTGGGTCCTTGAGAGTTAGTGCTCACAATTTTTGATCCTTTTGGGATCCATTTCAAGCTCAAATCATTATTTATTGCATGCTTTGGCATCCACATCTTTCTAACCACTTTTCCTCTAAAGGTAGTTTTTCTATATGTGCATGCTTGTGAGGAGTGGCCTATCCTATTACATAGTAAGCATATGAGAGATGTATCATGCATAGTATTTTTGCTCACTAAGAAATTCCTAAGATGAGTTTCTTTATGTATTTCATTGTATCCTAGCCCATCTTTGTCAAAGAAAGCTCTTTGGGTCTCTAACATATAATCTAGCTTTTGTTGACCCATATAAAACCTAGTAAATGAGTTATGTAAGTTTAAGTTCTTTTTATTCAACTCATTTATCTCCAAGTTAGCCTCTTCTAATTTCTTTTCAAATTCTAGCTTAGCATTTGTCAAGGCTTCATTTTCTAGTTTCAATTTAGCAATGATTTTCTTATATTTAGAATTCATGCATTGAAATTCATTTGCTAAATCATTAAAAGCATCTTGTAACTCATCAAATGTAAAATCATTTTTTTCACTAGAACTAGAGCTAGCCTCATCGTCACTAATAGCCATAAAGCATGAGTAGGCTACCTCATCATCTATGTTTTCCTCATCAAAGCTATCACTATCGCTCCATGCAGCCACAAATGCTTTCTTCTTAGATTTTCTATCCTTTTCTTTCCTAAGTAAGGGGCAATCTAGCTTAGTGTGACCTAGTTCATTACACTCATAACACACTAAGTGGTCCTTTTCTCTTCTACTTGTATCTCCCCTATGGTGTCTCCTATTACTCTCTCTCTCTTTCATTCTCATAAATCTATTGAATCTTTTAGCAAACATTGCCATTTCCTTTTCTTCCTCATTTCCACTTTCATCACTATCATCCTCATGAGTGGAAGACTTAAGTGCTACCCCTACTTTCTTTGAAGGCTCTTCATTTCTTTTCAATTTCAACTCCGCCTGTGTGAGTTAATGCAGCCGGTCCCAAGCCCGGGTAAAGGAGGAGGGTGGCGGTAGGTTTGGACAACCAGCCTTAAAAACTAGTCCAATCTCATGAAATGAACTAATATCAAAACATCGTTGGGGCGTCCCCTACACAGCGACGCGCTGCATCGAAACCCGGGTGTAGTGAAAAGTGGGCAAGGGTTGCTAGGTCGTCGCCCGGAAGTGACGCGCCACATCGACGCCTGGATGTGGTGTTAAATAGGCAAAGGTTCCCACACCATAATGGACGGGGGTGGGTAAAGAAGTTAGTCCATAACCATAAGCTTAGGTTAGGATCTTGGAATATAGGTACGCTTAGTGGTAAGTTAGGTGAGATTTGTGAGGTTATGAGTAGGAGGAGGGTTAACATCTTGTGTCTCCAGGAGACCAAATGGGTTGGGGAAAAGGCTAGAGAGATAGCACCTTGGCAGTATAAGCTTTGGTACACAGGGAAAGATAGAGACCGAAATGGAGTAGGTATCATTATAGATAAAGAGTACCATAAGGATGTTGTACAGATTAAGAGACAAGGGGATAGGATTATTTTGGTTAAACTAGTTTTAGGAGAAGAGGTGTTGAATGTCATTAGCGTGTATGCACCCCAGATAGGACTTGATGAGGTTAGTAAACGACAGTTTTGGGAGGATTTAGATAAGGTAGTACAAGAAGTACCCATAGGAGAAAACCTTTTTATTGGCGGTGATCTTAATGGACATGTAGGTACAAGTAGAGAGGGTTTTGAGAGAGTACATGGGGGTTTTAGTTATGGTGTAAGAAACGAGGGAGGAGATGCTATCTTAAATTTTGCTTTATCTTATGATCCTAGCAAATACATTGTTTAAGAAGAGAGATTCTCATCTTATAACCTTTAGAAGTGGACCAAGAGCAAGTCAGATAGATTTCTTTTTAACTAGGAGTAGGGATAGACATAGATGTTTGGATTGTAAGGTTATCCCAGGTGAGAGTGTTACCACGCAACATAGACTCTTAGTTCTAGATATGAAGATAGATAGACGACATCGAAGGAACCAACAAAAAGGAATTGAACGGATTCGATGGTGGAAGCTAAAAGAAGATTGCCATACAACATGTAGAGATAGTTGGATTCAAAAAGAGGTTTGGACAACAGAAGAGAACCCAAATGTAATGTGGAATAAGATGGCAAAATGCATTCGGGAGGTAGGCAAAGAGACATTAGGAGTATCAAACGGAAGAGTGCCGACTGGAAAGGACGCAACATGGTGGACTGCAGCAGTAAAAGATGCTATAAAGACTAAGCGAGAGCGTTACAAGGCTTTGAAGAAGAACAATACAGAAGAGAGTTTTTCGGAATATAAGGTAGCAAGAAAGGAGGCAAAGAAGGCTGTGGCAGAAGCTAAGACGAAGGTTGCGAAAGAGATTTACGACAAGTTGAACACAAAGGAGGGAGAGAAAAGGATATACAGATTGGCGCGAGCAAGAGAAAGGAGGAGTCGCGACCTAGGAGTCGTGAAATGTATTAAGGATGAGCATCAAAGAACTCTCGTTAAAGATAATGACATTAAGGACAGGTGGCGAGATTATTTTAACAAATTATTTAATGACGGACAAAATAAAGTTTTGGATAATATTTCGGTGCCTCTCAAGGATTTAAATCGATGCTTTATGCGTAGAATCCAAGAGACAGAGGTAAAAGAGGTACTAAAGATGATGAAAAATGGAAAAGCTGTTGGACCTGATGACATCCCAATTGAAGTTTGGAAATGCCTTGGAGATGTAGGAGTTAGGTGGTTGACAAATCTATTTAATAAGATTTGGCACACTAACAAAATGCCAGAGGAATGGAGGAAGAGTGTCTTAGTACCTTTATATAAGAACAAGGGAGATATTCAAAGTTGCGCCAACTACCAAGGCATAAAATTGATGAGTCACACGATGAAACTATGGGAGAGAGTGATAGAACGGAGATTAAGAAAGAATGTAGAGATATCGGAGAATCAATTTGGTTTTATGCCGGGTCGATCAACTATGGAGGCAATACATTTGCTGAGACAACTTATGGAGCGCTTTCGAGTAATGGGTAAAGATCTCCATATGGTCTTTATAGATTTGGAGAAAGCATATGATAAAGTGCCTAGGGAGGTACTATGGTGGTCCTTAATGAAGAAAAGAGTTCCTTTGAAATATATTAAACTAATTAAGGACATGTATAGAGATGCAAGGACACATGTGAGGACAGGTGGAGGGCAAACAAATGAGTTTCCTATCACGGTGGGATTACACCAAGGGTCAGCGTTGAGTCCATTCTTGTTTGCGGTAGTTATGGACGAACTAACAAAATCCATCCAGGATAAGGTGCCTTGGTGTATGATGTTTGCAGATGATATTATCCTATGTGCGGAAACTAGAGCGGAGATCAATACAAAGTTGGAATTATGGAGACAAACGTTGGAATCAAAAGGATTTAAACTAAGCAGAGTGAAGACTGAATACATGGAGTGTAAATTTAGTTCTAACCGACTGGAAGAGCATGATGTAGTGAAGTTAGATGGGGTGGCGATACCTAAGCGGGATCATTTTCGATACTTGGGATCAATAGTACAGATGGATGGAGAGATTGATGGTGATGTGACCTATAGGATTCAGGCTGGATGGAGTAAGTGGAGAAGTGCTACAGGTGTGTTGTGCGATAAAGGAATTCCTACATGGTTGAAAGGCAAGTTTTATAGGACAGTTGTTAGACCAACATTGTTATATGGTAGTGAATGTTGGGCGACTAAGCGGCTACATACACAAAAAATGAGTGTAACGGAAATGAGAATGTTACGGTGGATATGTGGATATACAAGAAAGGATAGAATGAGAAATGATGATATTCGTAAGATGATTGGAGTGGTACCTATCGAAGACAAAATGTGTGAAAATCGTTTACGTTGGTTTGGACATGTAAGACGTAGACCTGTAGATGCTCCAGTTAGGAGAATAGAGGCTATGAATGTTGAGAGAAGGGTTAAGACTAGAGGAAGACCTAAAAAGACTTGGAAGGAAGTAGTTTGGAAAGACATGAAGGTTTTAGAATTAGATGAGCAAATGGCCTTGAATAGGAATTTATGGAGGCAAAGAATACATATGGACGATCTAACGTGATTTTAGATATTGGTTCATATAGCCTACCCCAATCTATTGGGATAAAGGCTCTGATGATGATGATGATGATGATGATGATGATGATGTAAGTAGGGAGCCCATAAGTTCATCTAGAGATAAGGTATTTGGATCTTTAGACTCTTCTATTGCGGTTACCTTTGCCTCCCATGATTGTGGCAAGCTATTCAAGATTTTCTTCACCATTTCTACATTGGAATAGGTCTTGCCTAATGCCTTAAGTCCATTGATTATGTCATTAAATCTAGTATACATATCACTCATGGACTCATTTTCTTTCATTCTAAAAAGCTCATAATCATGTGTGAGCATTCCTACTTTGGTCTCTCTAACTTGATTTGTCCCTTCATGTGTGATGGCTAGTTTGTCCCATATTTGCTTAGCATTTTCACATAGGGACACTCTATTATACTCATTTGGACCTAATGCACAAAAGAGGGTGTGCATAGCCTTAGCATTCAATTGTGCCAATCTCATATCATTGGTGTCCCACTCATCCTCACTCTTAGGGACATCTTTTCCATCTACTTTCTTTATTGGGATTCTAGGACCATTAACTATTACTCTCCACACTTCATAGTCATTAGATTGCACAAATAACATCATCCTAGTTTTCCAATAAGAGTAATTCTCACCATTGAATAGTGGAGGTCTAACTAATGAGTGTCCCTCTTCTCCTAGGGGTGTGCCTACATTCAAGTGAGCCATTTAAGATCGTTTTGCTCGATAGAGGTTAATCTAATTCAATCTCGAGCCCAAGCTCTAATACCAATTGTTGGCTCTTATAGACGATACCGAGAGGGGGGGTGAATCGGTTTTTAACTAACTATAAGCTCGTTTTTCGGTTTCTCTAAATTCTCTAGCCTATATTAATAATTTCTAACTTCTTTAGGCTAGGCAAGCATGCAATCCAAGTTCAATGCAATAAACACAATATAATTGCAATTAATTAAAGAGAGTAGGGAAAGAGAGATTTACACAATCGATTTATAGAGGTTCGGCAACCTTGCCTACGTCCTCTACCTTGAGACGCTCCCAAGGATTTTCTCCAAATCCACTATCTTGAATTTGTGATTACAATCCCTCTTTTCAAGGCTCAAGAGTAACCTCCCTCTTTTTCTAGGCTCAAGAGAAACCTCTCTCTTTTTCTTAGGCTAAAGAGTAACCTCCCTCTTTTTCAAGGCTTAAGAGAAACCTCCCTTTTTTACAAGGAATGGTGGGTTACAAATAATGTAATCAAGAGAGGCCTCTATGTAGGCAAATGATTACAGAATTTAAGCATAATGAAAAGTCTATACAAAGTTTGTGCTAAGCAATACAAGAAATAGATGAATGATAGAAGATGAAGACTCTTTATCACTTGAATTGATGTTGAGGCTTGAGGAAGATGAATAAGATGATGAAAGATGTTGCTTGGTTGTTCCCCTTGCTTTCTTTAGCTTCTAAGCCTCTATTTATAGTCCCTTGGATGGTTTGTGAACGTTGGGTGGAGCCAAAATCAAATATGACCGTTGTATCTCACAAAACTAGCCGTTATAGGCTATTTTCGGGCAAAGGGATCGATCCCTTTCCATAGGGGATCGATCCCTTTTGTCCAGAATCTTGATTCTGGGCTTCAGGGACCTTTTCTAGCCGTTTGGGAGCTTACTGCCAAAAGGGGATCGATCCCTTCCCTTAGGGGATCGATCCCTTCTCTCCAGAAGGTGATTTCCTGCACTTTTTGAGTTAGAAATGATGTGGTCTTTGATCCTAATCCAACCCAAAACATTTTGACATTTTTGTGGGAGATTTTCTTGACTTTCTCAAATGAAAACATGGTCTAAAAATTCATCAAGTGATTTTCTAAAATATTCAAAATATTTACAAAGTATTAAGACCAATAAGAGTATGCATCATTAAATCATGGTCTTAATGTTTGATATGATCACTTGAAATGTATTGAGAAAATCATGTGTGATAAGGCAAATTTACAATATGGATTAAAGCATTAAGGCTTACTTAAGTTTTTGTCATTTCAAAATATATATTGCAATTTAAAGCTAACAGACTTGTCAAGTCATCAGCAGTCCTAGGGACACCTGGCAAGTGTACTCTGAGGACACGTATAGACTATTGCCATATATCTTACTGTTTACTATTACTGTTCCCTACGGGGATTATAGCATGATATATCGAGGGTGATGCCTAGTCTCCACCTACTGTTTACTGTTACTGAATTGTGAATCACTGTCAACTGTTTTACTAAACTGAGAATTACTTAACTACTGTTTACTGTTACTGAACTATTGTTTACAGTTTTACTGAATTACGGATTACTGTTTACTGTTTACTGTTACTGAACTATTGTTTACAGTTTTACAGAATTACGAATTACTGTTTACTGTTTACTGAACGGTACTGAATCATCATTGTTTTACGGAACCGTAAAGTACTGTTTACTTTTTACTGAACCGTGATTTACTGAATACTATTTACTGAATTGTACTGAAATCTACGAATTTTTGAATTGAAAAGTATTTATAATATTACTTCTGATTTTGAAATAATTACTGAACTGTTACTGAAAGGTGAACCTGAAGCTACTATTTGGTTGGGGGAATTTTATATTACTGGGGGGAATTTTTTTTCCGTCAAATGATTACCATGTTTGGTTCGCGGAATTTTTTCACACCAAGAATTTTTTTTACCAATAGTTCAAAAGAGGGAGAAAATAGGGGGAAAATGATTCCCCCCTCATCTTGAGGTATTTTTTATCCGAGGGAATCTATTTTTTTTTACCTATTTTACCCTCCAATAATTATATTTTGTTTCCATTTTACCCCTAAACCTATCTAATATTACAACCATTGTTTTTTTCTTATTTTTATGAAGAGAAAAATGAATTTAAAATCAAATGGACCAATAATAAGATGGACCCTATGATTTTTGATTAATCAAAATCAATTTAATATATTAATAGTTTGTTAAATCAAAATAATTTACATAACAAAAACCTTATAAAAAGGGACTAAATAAATAAATGAGTATCTTAAATAAATAAATAAATAAGTAATTAATTTAAATATAATTTATATCAAGTGTTTTTTACTATACATCAACTAATAATACAGAGGGTATTATAGTAAAATAAGTAATTAAGTAATCTTACTTTCCTTTAACCAAATACAGAAATCTTATATTTTCACCAATACAACCAAACATAAGAATCTAATATTCCTAAAAATCCGTCAAGTAAAATAATTTTTCGTCAAATTATTCCCAAAGGTAATCCTTAAATTAAATGGTTTATTTACCATTTATTATTAAATTATTACCAATTACCTCCATGAACCTTATCGAACAGACCTTGTATTTAATTATTTTAGTAATTAATATTTTTTTAAATTCCTACACTATATAGCTTATATCAAATATATGGAAATTGGGGTTTTCACATCCTCCCCACCTTTAAGGAATTTGGTCCTCCAAATTCAATAGCAATACTCCAACAATTCGATGCTTGAAAACTTATCATTTCAATGTCTATCTTATTTAGTTATACTCATACTTCCATATAACTTCTATATCATTCCCTAGCAATCCTCATTTCTATTCATGTGAAGACCGAGAATTTTCTAAATAAATATAAGGTATCCGGAAAACTTAAATTGGACAAATTGAAATCCAAAATAAATAAGAATGAAAATGGAGAAAATAAAATTGGATATTAAAAAGTCCAAAACTTAATAAGAGAAAAAATATGTATTTTGATATATTTATATAATGATATTATATAAATATGCTTTTAATAAACATATATATTTATACATGAAATATATGTATATATCATATATTTTTATAAAAGCACATATGAATATGTTTATGTATTATATATATACATATATATATAAATATTATTTTATGTTAAAGTGTAAAAAGTATATATACATATATATATATATATTTTTATACAAAATATGTACTTCAATACATATTACAATCGTGTATTTATATATATAATTATGATTATATGTATAATAATTATATATTATAGTTATTATTAAATATATTTATAAATATTTATTTATAAATATAAATATAATTATTTAAAAAAAACTGAAAGGAGGGAATCGGGATGTTTAAACCGATTCCCCCCTTTTCTTTACTTCCTCTATTTTACACAGAGGAGTGGAAAAAGAAAAGAGACACCGGTCGACGCCAGCGGTGAGAAGGGAAGAGAGATCGGGAAAGGAACCACTGCCGGCGAGAGAGGCAAGCAACCGATGGCGAACGGGGAAGGAGAGAAGAGAAGATAAGCGGAAATAGGAAAAGAAACCGAAAGGAAGAGAACCGAAGAAAAAGGAAAGGAAAGAGTAGCGGTGCCGCCAATCTGGCCACCGCCATGCCACCTGCGCCACCAGCGAAGGAAAAGGAGAGAGGAGATGACCGCCAGTGAGGAAGAATGACGGTGGAAGAAGGAGAAACGTGGAGGAAGAGAAGGCTGAAACCCACTTCCAGATCTGCCATCGTCGGCGCCTCCGCTCGGGAAGAGGAGACCAGATCCGGCTTCATGGCGATCCCAGGGTGTTGAGGAGTGGCCGAACTACCGGAATGGGTGGCCGCCGGTGACCGAACAGGCCAGCAAAAGCTGAACCGCCCGAACCGACCTGACCCAACCAACCTGACTCAACCCGGTTTGGCCAAAAAAAATAGAACAGAAAAATAAGAAGAAAAAGAAAGAAAGAAAAAGAAAAAGAAGGAAAGGAAAAAGAAAAAGAAGGAAGAAGAAAGAGAAGAAAATGGAGGAAAGAAAAGAAAAGAATGGTAGGGAATTTAAAGATTTTAATAAATCACGACCCGAAGACTGTGACAATTCATCTCCACTATAATCACTCCATCATCTTCAATTACTCAGAAACCATCAATCACTTTCGATCACTCTTACTCAATTTGATTCAATTAATCATTATCAATTATCTCCGATCATTCAATATCTATCTCTATAATATTTCCCTACTATATCCATGACTATCCTTCTTATTCTTTCCATTAACTACGAATATTCCTCTACCAATCGACATTTCGTTCCATTTTCTAACCCTTCTTCACGATTTATATTCAGACAATGCACAACAGCATGTGATGTAATTCAATTTTAACCTACTTACACCGACACGTAATAGGAAAACTTTGCTCTAATACTAATTTTGTGACATCCGAAATTATAAAATTTCGAACTAAATTTTTCCTTTTTACTTCTATCTTCCTTATTACATTATTCAGTATCAAATCGATTTGCATTCAGTGTCGATGTAAGCTCAATCTACAATTTCTTTTTTCAATTAAATTTTTAGGTCTAAATTCCTAAATAATAAATAAGAAATCAGAATAAAATCTATAACATAATATTTATAATTCTATTTATAATAGTTTAATATAAATTTACATCCCACTGGTTCATGTACTTCCTTTAATTCACTATTACATTGTTTACATCCCATCACGAATATATCTGCTATACATTTACTAGTCTGAATATAAAAATAAAATTTTCATGTACCTGTCTACTCATTATTATAACTTCCAACGATCTTCTTCAACCAAACTGGAAGCGATTGGCGATACATGCTCTATTGAATTATATCTGGGATGGTGAGTAAGGGCAGTGAGCTTCGGAAAAGCCTAGTAAGAAACATATATAAAAGTTGGGTTATATGCAATTAAGTAAAATTAAATAAACTTATTTGCATATTGTAAAAATAATGCAAATATGAATATAAAAATATTCAAAACAAATATGCCTTATATAAACAATTTATGTGAATTAGTTCTGTAAACGATTTAGCATAAAATCAAATAACGGTTTAGTATCAATAAATAATTCAGTGTCAGTAAACAATGCAATAAACAATTCAGTATCGATAAACAGTTCAAGATCAGTCATCAATTCAGTTCAGTAAAACAGTTCAGAACAGTGGAGACAGTCACATCCAATAGAATCATGCGCAATACAAATAACTCGTAACGAATGCCAATCGTCAATCACTCATAGTTCGAACTAGTCAGTGCTCACGACGTAAACTTGTGAGTTTGACCAATAATCTCACAGTCATAAACCTGCGACTTGATCAGAGTCACAGTCATATCAATAAACCTCCAGACTGGAGTCTCGCAGTCATAATCAATAAACCTGCGAACATGATCAGGGTATCGCAGTCATATAACTGTATGCATGATCACTAAGGTACGACTGTCTCAAAAATTTCATATAAATCAAATCATGTAAATTGTTTCATGTAATTCAGTTCATGTAAATCGTGTCATGTAATTCATCTCGTGTAAATCAAGTTCATATGAATCATTTCATGTATTTATCGATACTAGTAAATCAATTCATGTAAGTCATTTCCTATACAACTCTCATATATGTTCCTTACCTCCATTTACGTGCAATACGAAATCCGTTAGCTCTGTTTCCATCTCATTATCTTTTAAATCCTTAGCACAACACGGTAAATTCAAATTATGTTTAAATTCCATATTATGACTTTGGCAAATCTTCTTTTAATTCCTATCTTTTATTTCTATAAATTTTTAACAATAAATTTAACTTAATTTGTTCCCTACTAATTACCAAACATAATCTCAAATACATCTTATTCTTCCCCTAAATATCCAATATCACTAATAATTGCAAATTACATTTAAAATCCTATATTACAATTCTAACGAATATTCCAAAATTTTCTATTTATCATTCACAATAATTAATTTATTTTATTTTCTACCAATTACGATAATATAATCATAATTAACTCTTATTCTTTTCCAAATTCAATTTCACCAACAATTTCTATTAATCTAAATTCATTATTTCTTAACTAATGAGTTGTAAGATTTGGCACGAAACCTCATCTTACAAGTTTGGCCAAATATTTCCAAGTGGCTTAATCTTATTCTTTCTCCAATTTCAATCTTACTAAAATTCTAGTTAATCTTTATATATTATTTCTTAACTATCCAACTATAAGATTCTCATGAGAACCTCAAGCATTATGTCTTAGTCTAATATTCATTGTTAAATTTTATTTGCTACTTTCCAATTCAAATTTCACATTATCCACCATTATATTAATTTTACAATTATCGTTAAATTCAAATTACACTAATACCTCTTCTGTATTATTTCATAATCAAAATTCCCTAAGGTTATATCTTCATTATTTTTCATTAATTCTTTTGTTAATTCTTGTATGTTAATTATTTTTACTCACTTAGTATATATATTTTACACCTATATTATATTTAAAATCACACAATCTCATCTCTCAAATGCCAGGATCAAAAGATCCTAATGGTTCATTTTCTTGTTTTCAATTTTTTTTCATTTTTTATTCAATTAAATCCTTATAATTATCAAATCTATTCACTTAGAAATTCTAACAAACACCTTAAATTCGTTTAGAAGTAATCACCTCTACTCAGCCACACAATGGCCAGTGAATTCCCGTCATCACGTCACCCATATTACATCCAAATTTTCATCGTGTTCTGTTTTTTTTTATTTCTTTTCTTTCCTGTTTTCCTTTTCTTTCTTTTCTTTTCTATTTTTCCTTCCACTGGCTACAGCCTTACATTTTCTTTCCAAACCGTGAGCTTCCTATGGCTCAATCTTGGTGTGTTCAATTCTTTAATTAACTCTAGTTTTATGAACACTCCCTACTCATTTAGGATTTCCTTCAAACAGCTTCAACTCATCTAAACTTCATCATCATCGTTCAGCCCTCCAAGAACCGATTGGTACCCATGCTCATGCCAATTCCCACGTTTTGCTCAATCAGGGAAAATCATCACCACAACTATATTTATCTTACTACATACTGCCATTTTTTTAGCCATTAAACGTTGAAAACGTCACAATTTCATCACGCATCTTCTCATAACCGAAACTGTCAAAAGAGTCCACTTACAATTTTAATTCAATCTTAGGTTATAATCATGTTTTACTAACTCTATTCAACCATATTTGCTAGATAGAATTGAAGAAAACATTTTTTCGTACCTTTACTCACTGCACCGAACAGAGCATCCCCAATTTCAGCCTACAAATCATCGGTTCTGCTCTCCAATTTCTGGGTTTAATCAGCCCTTAAGATGAGTATTAAATTCTATTTAGGAAGCTTGGAGATTTAGTGGAAGGATTGGATGAATTTGCATGGAAAAAGAAGAACAACGTGAGCCAAAAATGGGAAGAAAATCTGCAGTTGCTTGCCGACTTTCTCAGGTTCGGAGAAGGCAGATTTTAACTCTATTTTTATAATATTTTAGTGCATAAAATCAGCGATGTGGCAACAACTCATTTGCCCTTTAAGAATTTTTGTATTTACACCTCTACAATTAATATTATTTTATTATTTTATAAATTTCAGAATTTAATTTAATTTAATTTTAATTAAATTTAATTTATTTAAGTCAATTTCTAGTCAACATTGACTAATTTGACCAACCCTTATGTTAAATAACTATTTTACCCTTGTACAATTTTATTAATTTCAAATTGGTCCATTCATTAATTTAATATTTCTAATTTCAGAATTAATATTTTATTTTTATTTTTTCTCATATATTTAGGTCAAATACGGTCAATTATTGATTCCCAAGATGATTTGATCAAATATAGGTAGTGAAATTACGAAACTACCCCTTAACAAATATTTTCGGTTTCGTTCACGTTGTTTTTAGCTCTTCCGCGTAATTCTGTTCACAGGCTCGATCCACGTGAAACTTCTTTACGCAAGGATCATCCTATAACAATTTGCGAGTTCAAAGTCAATTTGGTTGGATCGTTATTTAGGAAAATTATTTCGGGGTATGGACACGATCGTCATTTTCGAATTTATTCCTCACTTTTCAAAATACATTCAAAAGGGGTGATTTTGAGATACACATTTTTGCTACATTCAGATTTCACTTCAAATATTATCATTCTAAGGTCTTACTTCAATCTTGACAGAGAAAGTCCTGGTGGGGTCCTCACCAAATACTTCCTTAAACCTTATTGAACAGACCCTGTATTTAATTATTTTAACAATTAATATTTCATTTTTAAATTCCTACACTATATAGCTTATATCGAATATATGAAAATTGAAGTTCTCACATCCTCCCCACCTTTAAGGAATTTGATCCTCCAAATTCAATACCAGTACTCCAACAATTCGATGCCTGAAAACTTATCATTTCAATGTCTATCTTATTCAGTTATACTCATACTTTCATATAACTTCTATATCATTCCCTAGCAATCTTCATTTCTATTCATCTCTACTATAATCACTCCATCATCTTCAATTACTCGGAAACCATCAATCACTTTCGATTACTCTTACTCAATTTGATTCCAGTAATCATTATCAATTATCTCCAATCTTTCAGTATCTATCTCTACAATATTTCCCTATTATATCTGTGATAACCGTAAATTTTCCATTTATTGGAAATAAGGAATATTGGAAATTGGTGAAATAAATAAATAGAATTGATAAAGGAACGGATGTTGGAAATAAAATAAGGAATAGAGGAAATTTAATTTGGATAAATGGAAATCCAAATTAAATAAAAAAATGAGAAATGAAAGAGAAATATATTTATATAATTATAAATTATATAAATGTAATTTTAAATGAATACATATGTATTGAAATTATTATATAGTATACATATATATACTGAGGTATATATAGATATATATACTATTGTACAAAATAAAATAATACATATGTATCTAAGTAAAGTATTTTATGTATATATATAGATATATACATAAATGAGAAATGTAAATACTAATTTACATTAAAGTTTAAATGTATATATATTGTAAATACAATATATATGGAATTATGACATTTATATAAATATTTATATAAATGTTATTTAATTTTAAGTATATAAATATACATATATATATACTAGATATATATTTTTGTAATGTACAATATATATAATTTATATAATATATATATATATATATTGTATTACATTATACATGAAATAATATTATATGTGTAATATATGATAAATATTATATGTATAATATATGATATATAGTATATAATGTAGTATATACTAAATTTAGAAAGGAAAATAAAAAAAAAGGAAACTAAACAGAAAAGAGAAACAGAATCGGGAAGACCCAGATTCTGCCTTCCCCAGGCGAGATCGCCCCCGTCAGCGGCCGCCGGAGAAGGAAAGGGAGAGAGGAGAAGAGAAAGTCGTCGCCGGCAAAGGAAGAGGAAGCTGATGGCAACGCCGGCGAAGCGAAACGGAGAAGGAATCGACGCAAAACGGCGAAAAATCGAGGAAGAAAACGAAACCAGATCTGGCGGTTGCCGGCGGAATTGGCCGCCGCCACTACAGCCGAAGCATCGGTGGAAGGAGAGGAATGGGATGGAGGCCACCGGTGAGGCCAACGACGGCGGAGGAAGGCCGACGGAGGAGGAGAAGTAACCGAAGGTAAACCGAGTAGATCCGCCGCCGTGTCGCCGATCCAGGCCAAGCTGAGGCCACCGGCAGCTTTGTCTCAACGCCGGCCAGCTGTCAAGCCACTGAACCGCCGGAGAACCGGCCGCCGGAGGAGAACCGACCGTGGAGGAAGGTTGACCGGTCTGACTGGTCTGAACCGATCAGACCAAGGAAAAAAAAAGAAAAAGAAAAAAAAAGAAAAGAAAAAGGAAAAAGAAAAAGAAAAGAAAAGAGAAAAAGAAGAAAAGGAAGAAAGAGGAGAGAGAAAAAGGGAATTCCGGGAATTTAGAAAATTCTCGAGAATTCGGAGATTACGGGAAATCTCGAGAAAGACGGAAATTGGTAAGAAACTCGAAAAGTACTAAATTATTTAAATAATTGTAGAAAAATTCTAAATTTTAGAATTTAAATTCCAGAAAAATTCTCTCGATGATCGAGATGAGGAATCGGAACAGATGGAGTACGGGCGCGACCGGTAAGAGGCAGTCGCCAACCCGAAACAGGTAAGGGAGACATGTGCCGCCTGTAAGGATATTCGGCCATGTTTTTAAATTGCATTTAATTTTATAAATGCTATTGATAACTATCGGTTTTATAGTGTGATGGTTTATCGGATGAAATTGTGATGAAACACCGGTTGAAAATATAAACTGTATTTTCGTGCAGGAGGCTAACCAAATCGGTAGCCGTTATAATGCCGAAAAATTATCGAAAAAAATTACTGAAATTTACCGAAAATCATCGAAAACCAAAATAAAAGATTTGATTTTACGTGAAACGATTTCTAACATGAAAATCGAGAAATCGATTAGTTTTCATAAAACATGAATATATTGATAATTAATTTTAAAATATTCATGTTTTGAAAATGGTGAAAAAGGAAATCACCTAAATTTATTCTGATAGGTGATATTTCACGTGAAACGAAATGAAAATGAAAAAGAGACTAAAGTGAATATTTTTACAAATATTCTTAAATATTCACTTGATTCTACAGAAAACCTTTGTGGTTTAATTATGGAAATAATTAATTATGAATATTCCATAAAGGTTAAGAAAGGATGAATAATTATGATTTCGAGACTAAAGGTCCCTACACTTGTTTTTAAAAGAAAACATTGAGATGAGAATTTAAAGTTAGAAAATAAATATTTTATTTTCATAAAGTATAAAAATAATTTATTTGAATTCCGATAATTATAAAATCATGTTTTCAATTTAATGCATGGAAAAACGTGCATATATGTTTTATGGTGAAAAAAGACAGTTTTACCCTTTTACATGTTCAGTGATGATTTTTCAAATTGTCTTCATCGCAATTTATAAAGAAATGTTTGAAGCATGAATTTCGTTCTGAAATTAAATTCCATAGTCTTTTGATAATTAGCTAAACGAATTTATGATTTCTATGTATATTTTTCAATAATGCTATAAGTATGTTTTCCGAAAAAGGTATCGGAGTGGCACCCCCCAGGCTAACTTAGACCCTGGCACGCCCGGTCCTTACTATTTTATATCAGTTGTATGATTTAAGTATATGTTTTTCGAAAAAGGTATCGGAGTGGCACACCCCAGGCTAACTTAGACCCTGGCACGCCCGGTCCTTACTATTTTATATCAATTGTATGTAAGTAAGTTTTGAGACTTCCTATAGTTTATGTTATTGCCTGTCATGTCTGCCACATTGTGGCATAAGTTTAACCACGTCGTGCATGTTCTCGCCCACATTGTGTATGATTACATCCTTTGTAGGTATGTTGGTCCTTCGTGGTGTATGTATATGTTTGTTGTACGACTCTAATCAGGTCTACAGCCCATACTATGGCCATAGGTATTATGTTCCCTCTTCGGAGGAAGAAGTAAGTGTCATGACCGCATACTGGCTATATGATTTTGCCTAGTCTCCATGAATTGTATGAAAAGTTTTATAAATTATGAAGTTAAGTTTCTAAAGTATGATGCATGTTTGAAACAAGTATGAATTTTAGATATATGCATTAAAGAATTCATACAATGATTTAAAGTATGAAATGCATTATTATGGCATTTGTTTTCTGCATATATCGATACTATGACTATTTTAAATGCATTTCTTACGAGGCTTTAGTACGATACGGATACTGATTTGAAAAGAGAAATAAATGTTTGTTCTAAAAGAATAACATAAGAATTATTTTAAGATAAAGAAAATTGAAGAAGTAATTATCCAATGATTTGATATTTACAAATCACTGTACTGTACTGTTTTTACTGTACTGAAGAGAAGAGAAGTAAACCACTGTTTTTATTACTGAACTGCCAAGTGTTTTAAAGTATACTGAAGAAAAAAAAAGGAACACGTGGTTTACTCTATGGAAAAACGAAAATTTTATCGTTTTGAAATAACAAAATTGATATTCTCTACAGTTGCTTCTAGGTTCCGGAACAAGTATGGTATTCTAAAGTACCTACCTTATTCTATTTGGATCCCTAGCCGACTGTAGTATCCTTCCTACATGTGTGCCTAGAGCCAGCTAGGAAGATTTTAAAGAAAGTGAAGAAAAAAAAAATATTTTCAGCATATAGATAGCTGAATATCAAGTGTGACATATAACTCTCTTACTGAGCCGTGGTTTGCTCACCCCTTAATTTTAAACATTTCAGGTTTTAATGATTGTGAGATCAATTGATTGTCGATCACGGCTGTACACAAAGGACAATGTGACAGACCGACTGATTTATATGAGGTATGATCATTTATTTTTTGTATTTAGACATATCTACAGTACTACTTATCTGATTAATTAAGATAGGGGATGTGTATAATATAAACAATGTACTGTACATTTGTTTAACAGTTAGTAAAAGTGAAGTATCACAGACAGCCCAACCGAAGGAATCGTGTAAAATAAGGTGAAAAATACGGTAACGGGATGTGACAGGTTTAATGGTATCAGAGCATGGTTGGCCTGATGTCTGTGAATACTTTTGGAAGGAAAAATGTTAAAACATCCCCAGTAGTACTGTGTCGTCTAAATACATAGAGAAAATAAATGATTGTAAACTAAGTAAAATGATTTAAAGGGAGTGAGAATGTATAAATTGAAAATGTTAAAGAAGAAAATAGGCTTAGAAATTACCAGAAAATTTGTGATCTTAAAATTTATTTGAAGGCCTGTTCGGTAAGGAATCGAAAGGACTCGGTGAGGGCCCCACCAGTAATTTACGGTCCGAACCGAACTGAGACCTGAAAGTGATGATATAAGGAGGGGAATGACATATCATCATTAAATAGACTTTAAGATCACCGATTGAGGGTAATTTGAAGAGAGAGAAAATTTTTGGTCAAAAATGACCAAAATACCCCTACCTCTGAAATTTTACAGGGAGTTAAAATAAACCAACAGAAGTTTGATTTGAGTGATTTGACAGAGAAATTGATGATGTAAAGCTACATTACATACAAAATAATTCAATTATAGATTTTAATGGAATTCTCTGTCGAAATCGAATAAGATCTCAAATCGCTGATATTAGTACGAGAAGAGGTACTATCAGCACATAGATATTAAGATCCTTGATTCAAATGTATACTGAAGAGAAAGAAATAAATGTCGAAATGACGAAATTGCCCCTATGTTGGGCAAAGCTCTGAATAGTGATGAAATCAAGTTAATCTTGAATCCATTGATAATAATGGAATTATTAATGGCATGAGGATGAAATGTCCGAATTAATAAGAAAGCTGGGATTAAAGAAAGCATCTGAGTTGAATTTCGATGGAACTTCTAGAATTATATAAATTGGAGGAATCGGGATAACTTTGATTCGATTTTGAATATGAAACCTGATTCTAAGCTTATATCGGAAAACTTAGGAGAATCCAAAAGCTTAAGAAATCCACTCTAGAAAATGAAAGAATAATGAAGTGCATGTGTATAAGGTGTGATTGATGGAAATACCGATAACATAAATTGTGGATAAGAAAGTTATCTGTATAAGTGTAAGTGAGAGAAGCACAGATGACATTGAAAATTAGATGAATAAAAAGGATGTATTAAATTCCTATCATTAATAAAGTTCTTTTGAAGAACAAATATTCATCTACATTATGGAATAGATGTCTTATGGATCTGATTCGATATGCATGAGGAGTTTATAAGACCTGTCTTGGTATAAAGCGTCCTTAGATAAAAGATTGGAGATTGATGTCTGTAAGATTATGATTAGAAACTCGGAGTGAATTTTACGAGTTCCTATTGAGGTTACAAGGTTAATGATTTACCTTGTGAGGTATATAAACCTAAAGAATGAGGCATCCATACATGAGTAAATTGATGAAATGCTAATAGAGCCTAAAGTACAAATGAAACATGAGCAGCATTGTGGTATAACTCTTAAACTCTTAAAGACTGTGAAATTGTGTTAAGATTGGCAAATAAGAGATGTGGCTAGATAGTATCTCCTCTTGAGATATATGATCTCGGGATGACCGGATGACAGTGAATCTGTCTACGATATAGAGATAATGATTGAGATACGAGATTAATGAGTCTTGCTAGATATTACTGCCAATCTATAAAAGAGTAATGAGATTAGCTGCTCTACTAATGTGATGTAATTAAAGAAAGAAGTTAAAAGTCGGTAAATGGATATGTGTAAAGAAAAGATGGTATGCAAGATTTTACGAGATCTTAGCAGTATAGTACCATACTAATTGAGAAAACCGACAAAAAGGATAAGAGTAAAAATATGGAAAGATAAAAGTGGAAATATGAAAACGAAAATGAAAGTGGAATAAGGAAATAAATTGCATGATGAGAAGGGAACATCAATATGAAACCGTTCCCGAAGGTAAGACTGAAAGTGATTTGTATTGGTTATCACATAACTGCGGTGAGATGTAAAATTAAGTCAGATTTGATAAATGAAATTAATGATACTCCAAGGAGTAAGATAATTGATATGTTTACTGCCAATATGTAAATGAAAAATGATTATACATATAACCATCGTAACATGATAGAAATGGTGGAAGTATATAGATGATGTGATGATCAAAAATATAAATTGAGGATTCAATAATCGAATGACCATACTACATGAAGAGAACATGAGTGTCTCATGATATATGATTGTAAGAGATGATCAATAGTAAAGTCTGCAATGAGATGCAGCCTTGGTAGAATAAATGTGTGAATATGAATACTGTGAATAATAAAGAGTCCAAAAGAGAAATAATGATATGGAAGTGATTAAAGACTGATGATCTAAATAGAATCACTTTCCATTATCAAAATTCTAGATTCTCTAGTGCCTTAGTCGAAGTATAAGTGTTAAACGGTATGAATGTGTATGTACAGTTCCAGTGAGCATTACATGTGATGGGAGTCTCTGAGTTGCCGTATGCTAATGAGAGATAGCAAAAGGCTTGAGATTCCAAGTGTACTGATAGCACCGCTCCATATTGATATATATACATATATGAGCGTAAGATGTAAACGCTCCATGATATTGAGAGAGCGTGTGCATGAGATGTGAAAGCTACTGGGACACTTACATACAACTGATTGACATGTGTAATTGATAGTTTTAAACTATATCGACTTGGCACTAAGTGAGAAAAATGGAGGATGAATAGCATGGATCAGCTACGATATGAAAAATACTGTGCATGGACTCTTATGTGAAAAGAGTGGAAATGAAAACTCCCGATTTAATTAATGAACTTACGGGAGTATAGACATATATGATGAAATACAGCATGTAGTGGTCTAAAGTATTCTTGATGTTGAAAGTGTACTGGCAGTATTACATGGAGGATGACCTAGAGGTTAAAAGTCGTAAGTATACGACATGTACCACCTTTGGACTGAAGTTAAATTCGGAGGACCGAATTTCTTAAGGTGGGGAGGATGTGATAACCGTAAATTTTCCATTTATTGGAAATAAGGAATATTGGAAATTGGTGAAATAAAAAAATAGAATTGATAAAGGAACGGATGTTGGAAATAAAATAAGGAATAGAGGAAATTTAATTTGGATAAATGGAAATCCAAATTAAATAAGAAAATGAGAAATGAAAGAGAAATATATTTATATAATTATAAATTATATAAATGTAATTTTAAATGAATACATATGTATTGAAATTATTATATAGTATACATATATATACTGAGGTATATATAGATATATATACTATTGTACAAAATAAAATAATACATATGTATCTAAGTAAAGTATTTTATGTATATATATAGATATATACATAAATGAGAAATGTAAATACTAATTTACATTAAAGTTTAAATGTATATATATTGTAAATACAATATATATGGAATTATGACATTTATATAAATATTTATATAAATGTTATTTAATTTTAAGTATATAAATATACATATATATATACTAGATATATATTTTTGTAATGTACAATATATATAATTTATATAATATATATATATTGTATTACATTATACATGAAATAATATTATATGTATAATATATGATAAATATTATATGTATAATATATGATATATAGTATATAATGTAGTATATACTAAATTTAGAAAGGAAAAAAAAAAAAAGGAAACTAAACAGAAAAGAGAAACAGAATCGGGAAGACCCCGATTCTGCCTTCCCCAGGCGAGATCGCCCCCGTCAGCGGCCGCCGGAGAAGGAAAGGGAGAGAGGAGAAGAGAAAGTCGTCGCCGGTAAAGGAAGAGGAAGCTGATGGCAACGCCGGCGAAGCGAAACGGAGAAGGAATCGACGCAAAATGGCGGAAAACCGAGGAAGAAAACGAAACCAGATCTGGCGGTTGCCGGCGGAATTGGCCGCCGCCACTACAGCCGAAGCATCGGTGGAAGGAGAGGAATGGGATGGAGGCCACCGGTGAGGCCAACGACGGCGGAGGAAGGCCGACGGAGGAGGAGAAGTAACCGAAGGTAAACCGAGTAGATCCGCCGCTGTGTCGTCGATCCAGGCCAAGCTGAGGCCACCGGCAACTTTGTCTCAACGCCGGCCAGCTGTCAAGCCACTGAACCGCCGGAGAACCGGCCGCCGGAGGAGAACCGACCGTGGAGGAAGGTTGACCGGTCTGACTGGTCTGAACCGATCAGACCAAGGAAAAAAAAAGAAAAAGAAAAAAAAAGAAAAGAAAAAGGAAAAAGAAAAAGAAAAAGAAAAGAAAAGAGAAAAAGAAGAAAAGGAAGAAAGAGGAGAGAGAAAAAGGGAATTCCGGGAATTTAGAAAATTCTCGAGAATTCGGAGATTACGGGAAATCTCGAGAAAGACGGAAATTGGTAAGAAACTCGAAAAGTACTAAATTATTTAAATAATTGTAGAAAAATTCTAAATTTTAGAATTTAAATTCCAGAAAAATTCTCTCGATGATCGAGATGAGGAATCGGAACAGATGGAGTACGGGCGCGACCGGTAAGAGGCAGTCGCCAACCCGAAACAGGTAAGGGAGACATGTGCCGCCTGTAAGGATATTCGGCCATGTTTTTAAATTGCATTTAATTTTATAAATGCTATTGATAACTATCGGTTTTATAGTGTGATGGTTTATCGGATGAAATTGTGATGAAACACCGGTTGAAAATATAAACTGTATTTTCGTGCAGGAGGCTAACCAAATCGGTAGCCGTTATAATGCCGAAAAATTATCGAAAAAAATTACTGAAATTTACCGAAAATCATCGAAAACCAAAATAAAAGATTTGATTTTACGTGAAACGATTTCTAACATGAAAATCGAGAAATCGATTAGTTTTCATAAAACATGAATATATTGATAATTAATTTTAAAATATTCATGTTTTGAAAATGGTGAAAAAGGAAATCACCTAAATTTATTCTGATAGGTGATATTTCACGTGAAACAAAATGAAAATGAAAAAGAGACTAAAGTGAATATTTTTACAAATATTCTTAAATATTCACTTGATTCTACAGAAAACCTTTGTGGTTTAATTATGGAAATAATTAATTATGAATATTCCATAAAGGTTAAGAAAGGATGAATAATTATGATTTCGAGACTAAAGGTCCCTACACTTGTTTTTAAAAGAAAACATTGAGATGAGAATTTAAAGTTAGAAAATAAATATTTTATTTTCATAAAGTATAAAAATAATTTATTTGAATTCCGATAATTATAAAATCATGTTTTCAATTTAATGCATGGAAAAATGTGCATATATGTTTTATGGTGAAAAAAGACAGTTTTACCCTTTTACATGTTCAGTGATGATTTTTCAAACTGTCTTCATCGCAATTTATAAAGAAATGTTTGAAGCGTGAATTTCGTTCTGAAATTAAATTCCATAGTCTTTTGATAATTAGCTAAACGAATTTATGATTTCTATGTATATTTTTCAATAATGCTATAAGTATGTTTTCCGAAAAAGGTATCGGAGTGGCACCCCCCAGGCTAACTTAGACCCTGGCACGCCCGGTCCTTACTATTTTATATCAGTTGTATGATTTAAGTATATGTTTTTCGAAAAAGGTATCGGAGTGGCACACCCCAGGCTAACTTAGACCCTGGCACGCCCGGTCCTTACTATTTTATATCAATTGTATGTAAGTAAGTTTTGAGACTTCCTATAGTTTATGTTATTGCCTGTCATGTCTGCCACATTGTGGCATAAGTTTAACCACGTCGTGCATGTTCTCGCCCACATTGTGTATGATTACATCCTTTGTGGGTATGTTGGTCCTTCGTGGTGTATGTATATGTTTGCTGTACAACTCTGATCAGGTCTACAGCCCATACCATGGCCATAGGTATTATGTTCCCTCTTCGGAGGAAGAAGTAAGTGTCATGACCGCATACTGGCTATATGATTTTGCCTAGTCTCCATGAATTGTATGAAAAGTTTTATAAATTATGAAGTTAAGTTTCTAAAGTATGATGCATGTTTGAAACAAGTATGAATTTTAGATATATGCATTAAAGAATTCATACAATGATTTAAAGTATGAAATGCATTATTATGGCATTTGTTTTCTGCATATATCGATACTATGACTATTTTAAATGCATTTCTTACAAGGCTTTAGTACGATACGGATACTGATTTGAAAAGAGAAATAAATGTTTGTTCTAAAAGAATAACATAAGAATTATTTTAAGATAAAGAAAATTGAAGAAGTAATTATCCAATGATTTGATATTTACAAATCACTGTATTGTACTGTTTTTACTGTACTGAAGAGAAGAGAAGTAAACCACTGTTTTTATTACTGAACTGCCAAGTGTTTTAAAGTATACTGAAGAAAAAAAAAAGGAACACGTGGTTTACTCTATGGAAAAACGAAAATTTTATCGTTTTGAAATAACAAAATTGATATTCTCTACAGTTGCTTCTAGGTTCTGGAACAAGTATGGTATTCTAAAGTACCTACCTTATTTTATTTGGATCCCTAGCCGACTGTAGTATCCTTCCTACATGTGTGCCTAGAGCCAGCTAGGAAGATTTTAAAGAAAGTGAAGAAAAAAAAATATTTTTAGCATATAGATAGCTGAATATCAAGTGTGACATATAACTCTCTTACTGAGCCGTGGTTTGCTCACCCCTTAATTTTAAACATTTCAGGTTTTAATGATTGTGAGATCAACTGATTGTCGATCACGGCTGTACACAAAGGACAATGTGACAGACCGACTGATTTATATGAGGTATGATCATTTATTTTCTGTATTTAGACATATCTACAGTACTACTTATCTGATTAATTAAGATAGGGGATGTGTATAATATAAACAATGTACTGTACATTTGTTTAACAGTTAGTAAAAGTGAAGTATCACAGACAGCCCAACCGAAGGAATCGTGTAAAATAAGGTGAAAAATACGGTAACGGGATGTGACAATATCCATGACTATCCTTCTTATTCTTTCCATTAACTACCAATATTCCTCTACCGATCGACATTTCGTTCCATCTTCTAAACCTTCTTCACGATTTATATTTAGACAATGCACAGCAGCATGGGATATAAATCAATCTTAATCTAATTATGCCGACATGTACTGGGCAAAACTTGCTCTGATACCAATTTTGTAACGTTTGGAATTATAAAATTTCAAATTAAATTTTTCTTTTCACTTTTATCTTTCTTTTTCTATTATTCGATAACAATCAGTTTGCATTCAGTGCTGATGTAAGTTCAATCTACAATTTATTTTTTAATTGAATATTTAGGTCTAAATTCCTAAATAATAAATAAGAAATCAAAATAAAATCTATAACATAATATTTATAATTCTATTTATAACAGTTTAATATAAATTTACATCCTACTGGTTCATGTGCTTCCTTTAATTCACTATTATACTGTTTACATCCCATCATGAATATAACTACTATGCATTTACTGGTCTGAATATAAAAATAAAATTTTCATGTACCTGTCTACTATTATTATAACTTCTAACGATCTTCTTCAACCAAACTGGAAGCGACTGACGATACATGCTCTATCGAACTATATCTGGGATGGTGAGTAAGGAGGGTGAGCTTTGGAAAAGCCCAGTAAGAAACATATATAAAAGCTAGGTTATATGCAATTAAGTAAAATTAAATAAACTTATTTGCGTATTGTAAAAATAATGCAAATATGAATATTAAAATATTCGAAACAAATATGCATAATATAAACAATTTATGTTAATAAGTTTTGTAAACGATTTAGCATAAAATCCAATAACGGTTCAGTATCAATAAATAATTCAGTATAAGTAAACAATGCAATAAACAATTCAGTATCGGTAAATAGTTCAGTATCAGTTATCAATTCAGTTCAGTAAAACAGTTCAGAACAGTGGAGACAGTCACATCCAATAGAATCATGCACGATACAAATAACTCGTAACGAATGGCTATCGTCAATCACTCACAGTTCTCACTGGTCAGGTGATCACTGCGTAAACTTGTGGGTTTGACCAATAATCCCACAGTCATAAACCTGCGACTTGATCAGCGTCACAATCATATCAATAAACCTGCGGACAGGAGTCTCACAGTCATGGTAAATAAACCTGCAGATCGGAGTCTCGCAGTCATAATCAATAAACCTGCGGACCAGATCAGGGTGTCGCAGTCATATAACAGTATACATGATCACTAAGGTACGACTGTCTAAAAACATTTCATATAAATCAAATCATGTAAATCATTTCATGTAATTCAGTTCATGTAAATCATGTCAAGTAATTCATCTCGTGTAAATCAAGTTCATATGAATCATTTCATGTATTTATCGATTTATGTAAATCATTCAATGCAATTCAATTGAGGTAAATCATTTCATATAAGTCAATTCATGTAAATCGTCAATTCATGTAAATCATTTCCTATGCAACTCTCATATATGTTTCTTACTTCCATTTACGTGTAATACGAAATCCAGTAGCTTTGTTTCCATCTCTTTATTTTTTAAATCCTTAGCACTGCACGGTAAATTCAAATTATGTTTAAATTCCATATTATGACTTTGGCAAATCCTCTTTTAATTCCTATCTTTTATTTCTATATATTTATAACAATAAATTTAACTTAATTTGTTCCCTACTAATTACCAAACATAATCTCAATTATATCTTATTCTTCCCCTAAATATCCAATATCACTAATAATTACAAATTACATTTAAAATCCTATATTACAATTCTAACAAATATTCAAAATATGGTCAATTATTGATTCCCAAGATGGTTTGATCGAATATGGTTAGTGAAATTACGAAACTATCCCTTAACGAATATTTTCGGTTTCGTTCACATTATATTTAGCACTTTCGCGTAATTCTGTTCACGGGCTCGATCCACATGAAACTTCTTTACATGAGGATCATCCTATAACAATTTGCAAGCTCAGAGTCAATTTTGTTGGATCGTTATTCAGATCGTTATTCAGGAAAATTATTTCGGGGTATGGACACGATCGTCATTTTCGGATTTGTTACTCGCTTTTCAAAATACATTTAAGAGGGGTGATTTTGAGATACAAATTTTTGCTACATTCATATTTCACTTCCAATATCATTATTCTAGGGTCTCACTTCGATCTTGACAGAGAAAGTCCTGGTGAGCCCTCACCGAGTACCTCCCTGAACCTTATCAAACAGTCCTTGAATTTAATTATTTTAACAAATAATATTTTCTTTTTAAATTCCTACACTATATAGCTTATATCGAATATATGAAAATTGGGGTTCTCACATCCTCCCCACCTTTAAGGAATTTGATCCTCCAAATTCAATACCGATACTCCAACAATTCGATACCTGAAAACTTATCATTTCAATGTCTATCTTATTCAGTTATACTCATTCTTCCATATAACTTCTATATCATTCTCTAGCAATCCTCATATCTATTCATCTCCACTATAATCACTCCATCATCTTCAATTACTCGGAAACCATCAATCACTTTCGATCACTCTTAGTTAATTTGATTCCATTAATCATTATCAATTATCTCCGATCATTCAGTATATGTCTCTATAATATTTCCCTACTATATCCCTGACTATCCTTCTTATTCTTTCCATTAACTACCAATATTCCTCTACCGATCGACATTTCATTGCATTTTCTAACCCTTCTTCACGAATTATATTCAGACAATGCACAACAGCATGGGATGTTAATCAATTTTAACCTACTTACACCGACAGGCACTAGGCAAATCTTGCTCTAATACCAATTTTGTAACGTTCAAAATTATAAAATTTCGAACTAAATTTTTTCATTTTTACTTCTATCTTTCTTATTCCATTTTTCGGTATCAATTGGTTTGCATTTAATGCCGATGTAAGTTCAATCTACAATTTCTTTTTCAATTAAATTTTTAGGTCTAAATTCCTAAATAATAAATAAGAAAACAGAATAAAGTCTATAACATAATATTTATAATTCTATTTATAACTGTTTAATATAAATTTACATCCCACTGGTTCATGTACTTCCTTTAATTCACTATTACACTATTTACATCCCATCACAAATATCTGCTGTGCATTTACTAGTCTGAATATAAAAATAAAATTTCCATGTACCTGTCTACTCATTATTATAACTTCCAACAATCTTCTTCAACCAAACTGGAGGCTATATATGCTCTATCGAACTATATCTGGGATGGTGAGTAAGGGGGTGAGCTTTGGGAAAGCCCAGTAAGAAACATATATAAAAGTTGGGCAATTAAGTAAAATTAAATAAACTTATTTGCGTATTGTAAAATAATGCAAATATGAATATTAAAATATTTAAAACATATATGCATTGTATAAACAATTTATGTCAATAAGTTTAGTAAACGATTTAGCATAAAATCCAATAATGATTCAGTATCAATAAATAATTCAGTATCAATAAACAATGCAATAAATAATTCAGTATCGGTAAACAGTTCAGTATCAGTCATCAATTCAGTTCAGTAAAACAGTTCAGAACAATGGAGACAATCACATCCAATAGAATCATTCACGATACAAATAACTCGTAAAAAATGGCTATCGTCAATCACTCACAGTTCGCATTGGTCAGGTGCTCACCGCGTAAACCTGTGGGTTTGGCCAATAATCACAAAGTCATAAACCTGCGACTTGATCAAAGTCACAGTCATATCAATAAACTTGTGGATCGAAGTCACGCAGTCATAGTCAATACACTTGTGGACCGGAGTCTCGCAATCATAATCAATAAACCTGCAGACCTAATCAAGGTGTCGTAGTAATATAACAGTATGCATGATCACTAAGGTACAACTGTCTCAAAGCATTTCATATAAATCAAATCATGTAAATCGTTTCATGTAATTCAATTCATGTAAATCATGTCATGTAATTCATCTTGTGTAAATAAAGTTCAGATGAATCATTTCATGTATTTATCGATTCATGTAAATCATTCCAGACAATTCAATTCAGGTAAATTATTTCATATAAGTCAATTCATGTAAATCGTTTCGTGTAAATCAATTCATGTAAATCATTTCCTATGCAACTCTCGTATATGTTTCTTACCTCCATTTACGTGCAGTACGAAATTCGGTAGCTTTGTTTACGTCTCTTTATCCTTTAAATCCTTAGCATTGCACTGTAATTCAAATTATGTTTAAATTCCATATTATGACTTTGGCAAATCTTTATTTTAATGCCTATCTTTTATTTCTATAAATTTTTAACAATAAATTTAACTTAATTTTTCCCAACTAATTACCAAACATAATCTCAATTACATCGTATTCTTCCCCTAAATATCCAATATCACTAATAATTCCAAATTACATTTAAAATCCTATATTACAATTCTAACAAATATTCCAAAATTTTCTATTGATCATTCGCAATAATTAATTTATTTTATTTTCTACCAATTACGATAATATAATCATAATTAACTCTTATTCTTTTCCAAATTCAATTTCACCAACAATTTCTATTAATCTAAATTCATTATTTCTTAACTATTGAGTTATAAGATTTGGCATGAAACCTCATCTTACAAGTTTGGCCAAATATTTCCAATTGGCTTAATCTTATTCTTTCTCCAATTTCAATCTTACTAAAATTCTAGTTAATCTTTATATATTATTTCTTAACTATCCAACTATAAGATTCTCATGAGAACCTCAAGCATTATGTCTTAGTCTAATATTCATTGTTGAATTTTATTTGGTACTTTTCAATTCAAATTTCACATTATCCACCATTATATTAATTTTACAATTATAGTTAAATTCAAATTACACTAATACCTCTTCCTTATTATTTCATAATCAAAATTCCCTAAGGTTATATCTTCATTATTTTTCATTCATTCTTTTGTTAATTCTTGTCTCTTAATTATTTTTACTCACTTAGTATATATATTTTACACCTATATTATATTTAAAATCACACAATCTCATCTCTCAAATGCCATGGTCAAAAGATCCTAATGGTTCATTTTCTTTTTTCATTTTTTATTCAATTAAATCCTTATAATTATCAAATCTATTCACTTAGAAATTCTAACAAACACCTTAAATTCGTTTAGAAGTAATCACCTCTATTCAGCCACACTATGGCCAGTGAATTCCCGTCATCACGTCACCCATATTACATCCAAATTTTCATCATGTTCTGTTTTTTTTTTCCTTCCACTGTCGGCAGCCTTACATTTTCTTTCCAAACCGTAAGCTTCTTATGGATCAATAGTGTGCTCAATTCTTTAATTAACTGTAGTTTTATGAACACTTCCTACTCACACTTCCTACTCATTTAGGATTTCCTTCAAACAGCTTCAGCTCATCTAAACTTCATCATCATCGTTCAGCCCTTCAAGAACCGATTGGCACCCATGCTCATACCAATTCCCACGTTTTGCTCAATCATGGAAAATCATCACCACAACTATATTCATCTTACTACTTACTGCCATTTTCCAGCCATTAAACGTTGAAAACATCCCAATTTCATCACGCATCTTCTCATAACCGAAATTGTCAGAAGAGTCCACTTACAATTTTAATTCAATCTTAAGTTATAATCATGTTTTACTAACTCTATTCAACCATATTTGCTAAATAGAATTGAAGAAAACATTTTTTTTTCTTACCTTTACTCACTGCACCGAACAGAGCAGCCCTAATTTCAGCCCCCAAATCATCGGTTCTGCTCTCTACTCTCTAATTTCTGGGTTTAATCAACCTTTAAGATGAGGATTAAATTCTATTTAGGAAGCTTGGATATTTAGTGGAAGGATTGTGATGAATTTGTATGGAACAAGAAGAAAAACGTGAGCCAAAAATGGGAAGAAAATCTGCAGTTGCTTGCCGACTTTCTCAAGCTGGATGAAGGCAGATTTTAACTCTATTTTTATATTATTTTAGTGTATAAAATTAGCCTTGTGTCAACAACTCATTTGCCCCTTAAGAATTTTTGTATCTACAATTAATATTATTTTATAATTTTATAAATTTCAGAATTTTATTTCATTTTAATTAAATTTAATTTATTTAAGTCAATTTTTGGTCAACATTGATGAATTTGACCAGCTTTTATGTTAAATGACTATTTTACCATTGTACAATATTATTAATTCCAAATTTGTCCATTCATTAATTTAATATTTTTAATTTCAGAATTAATATTTTATTTTTATTATTTCTCATATATTTAGGTCAAATATGGTCAATTATTGATTCCCAAGATGGTTTGATCGAATATGGGTAGTGAAATTACGGAACTACCCCTGAATGAATATTTTCGGTTTCGTTCATGTTGTTTTTAGCACTTTTCGCGTAATTCTGTTCACGGGCTTGATCCACGTGAAACTTCATTACGCGGGGATCATCCTATAACAGTTGCGAGCTCAAAGTCAATTTGGTTGGTTCATTATTTAGGAAAATTATTTCGGGGTATGAACATGATCGTCATTTTTGGATTTGTTCCTCGCTTTTCAAAATACATTCAAACAGGGTGATTTTGAGATACAGAGTTTTGCTACATTCATATTTCACTTCCAATATCATCATTCTAGGGTCTCACTTCGATTTAGACAAAGAAAGTGCTGGTCGAGCCCTCACCAAGTACCTTTCTGAATCTTATCAAACAAATCCTGCATTTAATTATTTTAACGATTAATATTTTTATTTTTAAATTCCTACACTATATAGCTTATATCGAATATATGAAAATTGGGGTTCTCAGACTAGTACAATCAGTTACACTACGTATTTATTCTTTTCTTAAATTCCCATCTCAATTACATAAAGTCAAGTTAAAGTACTTCTTAATTATACTTGAATAAACCACCTCAATTATACCAATATGCAATATCAAATACTGTAATTGACACTTAGATTTCTTGAGTTTATTGTTTACATCTCTTTACACCCTAAAGTACTGTATAATAAATGTCTAAGTACAATAAAATAACTGTACAATTATACCTGCAAGGTACAATATCAAAGTCTCGTAGGAGTTCAATTAGAATCCTTTCTTAACAATGACAGCTACCACTGCAAATAGTCTGTAAGGTGGGGGTGAGCTTACGCCCAGTAAGTATATATAAAAAATTAATACTATGCACAACAACATGCATATATCTAAAACATACTCATGCACTTACAATTATTATCAAAGACAATGTTTGGGTACTTTATAAAAAAGGATATTACAAGCGGTTAGGGGTACCAGACTGAGTACAGAAGGATGCTTTAGAGCACCTCACTTGTGTTGGTCCCTAAGTTCGACTATAAGGAGTCTATAAAAGATTTTACAGAGAAGGAATTCATGCATATGAAAGCAATGACAAAACCCTTTTTAATTCTCAGTAATAATAATGTACAATAAATAATCGTTATCAAACCTTTTACAATTTGAAATCGATCAAATCATTAGTATAAACTTCTATACATTCAGTAAGCTTTCAGTAACCAATTCAGTATATCATTCAGTAAATAGTTCAGTAAAACATTCAATAAATCATTCAATAAATCGCTCAATAAACTAGTTAGTAAACAATTCAATAAACAGTTTAACAATAAATTCAATAATCCAGCCAATAAATGATTTTGTAAAGAGTTTAGACCGTAAACAGTTTAGACAGTTAGTAAACATTTAGTAAGCAGTTCAGCAAAATAGTTCAGTAGACAATCAGTAAATGTTTCAGTAAGTAGTTCAGTAAAATAGTTCAGTAGACAATCAGCAAATGTTTAAGTAAATAATTCAGTAAAACAGTTAAGTAGACAATTAGTAAATGTTTCAGTAAACAGTTCAGTAAACAATCAGTAAATGATACAATAAGCAATTCAGGCAGTCAGTAGACAATTCAGTAAACAATCGATAACGATTCAGTAAATAGTTCAATGGTAATTTCAATAAATAGTTAGTAAACAATCTAGTAAACAATTCATTATTCAGTTTGGTAAACAGTTCAGTAAACAATTTTGTAGACAGTCAATAAACGTTCAGTAAACAATCAGTAAACGATTTAGTAAACAGTTTAGTATACGATTTGATAAACAGTTCAGTAAACAATATTGTAACAGTTTAGTAAAAAGTACTATAACGGTTCAATAAATAGTTTAATAAACAGTATTGTAACAATTCAGTAAATAGTTCGATAAATAGTTCAGTATACAGTACTGTAATGGTTTAGTAAACAGTTCAATGGAGACATAGCAACATCATGATAGAATCATGCAATTTCAGTAGTCCAACAGGGAATAAATAGTAACATGTTACCACAATAAAAAAGGTGTCCATCTAGTGTCACGGAGCCAGTGACAATGTCACATCCCGTGACTACATTATTTCACATTTTTCCACACATTTTATATGGTTGAGCTGTCTGTGATGTCTTTAAACACTATTCATCTACCATAGTAAAACAAATTAGACAATATTTATTTATTGTCAATTAATATTCACAACTTTAAGAGTTAGTTTACATCCCTGCAATTAAATTTTCAACAAGTAGTACTGTATAAACAGGTTTGAATATACAAATGTAAACATGATACCTCAATAATCTATCATACGATACTTTGCGCTACTCAAAGCGCAGCTAGTCCATGGTTTGGTACTTTATTTATTCCTTACATCAAATTTGTGATGATGAAAGTAAAGGAGTGAGCAAACCATAACTCAGTAAGAAAGTTGTATACAAATTTTGATATCTAGAAGACTATATGTAGTAAAACCTTTTAGTTTACTATCGGTATGCTGGGCACACTATAAGGAAAGGTTACTATAGTAGGCCAGGAAATCCAGATAGAGTAAGGAAGGTATTTTGAAATACCTGTCTTGTCCCGAAAACCCAAAGCGACTATAGGGAGTAGAAATTTATTTTAATAAACTCACTAAAATATTTACTGCATATAAAATATCACATGTTTAAATAAAATAATTTATTAAATCATATGAACAACACTTGAAACTTGTTTGATTTCCACCATTGAAATCAATCACTTAAAACAAGTGTAGCAGTAAAATACCCGTTCACATATTTCACCAGTCAGTGATAAAGCATCACAATAAATAGTATATTTCGATAGTTATCACCAAAACCAATAATAACACGTGGAATAATAGTGAAAACCAGGCAACACCCTGATGATATCATGCTATAAGCCCGGTAGGGAATAATAGGGTACACGTGAGATCCTTGTAAGGACAATAAAATAAACACATGAGATCTATGGCTATAGTCTATAGGTGTCCTTGGTCGTACACTGAGCGGGTGTCAACCGGGACGCTGAAGATGGCTCAATGTCAACAGCATAACACATGAACACGTGAGCATGATATGGGGCCTCTAGTCTTAAAACAGTATATAAGAAATCTCATCACCTTTATGGAATTTAGTAAGATCAATGATGTTTTTCAGAAAATCCATAAAGGTATAAATCATAATATTTCGTACGGTGAAAAACAGTTTATAAGATAATCACCCCGTAGTAATAAAATTTCGTAACTGTTCCTTTTCACTGTAGAATATATACACATGTGTTTCCATGTTTTCTTTCCAAAACTTGAAATTCAAGGTTATTGGAAATCAATTCCAATATTTTCATAATTTATGAAAAAAAAAGTATTTATTTTCCAAAATTAATAATAATTCTACCAACACTTTTCTTAGTATAAAACATGTGCAGAGACATTTTAGTCTCAAAACAATATTTACACAGTGATAAAGCCTTTATGGAAATCATTACATGTGATAACATTTATTTAATCCACAAAATAAAATCATAATAAATTAGTGAATATTATACTGAAAATGATTTATCAAATATTTACTATTCACCATTTCACTTCACCAATAACACATTTCCCTATAAAACACGTGGAATGAAATTTCAATATTTTAACTTTTACCGAAATTGGTATCATAAATATTTAATAATTACTCTTCGGTAAATTCACCATTTATGAAAAATAATTAATTTATCATTTTAAAGGCTAGGAAAAATATCAATAATACACCAAAATATTTTCTAACATTTTTAGAAATATTTTCAATAAATTTCGGCAGCATAACGACTGCCCAAGTCCTAACCTCCCTGTACTTGCAAACACAGTCTCAACAGCCCGAAAACCACAATTTCCATGCAATTCGAGGCAAATCAATATTCCATAATTCTTATAAAATTCATAGCATGTAAATCATGCATTTGGATATCCCTACAAATTTACACACGCATCTCTTACTTGTATAACGTAACCGAATTCTTCGGATGCACCACTCGACATTCGTTATTCCCGAGCCGCTTATAATTTCACCAATAATTCCCATTAACATTATATCTCATTCTTATTCCAACATTACAAACATTCTACATTCACTTCATGTATTCATTTCTTGCATTTATCCAATATCTGTCATATATCCAAAATTTCACTTTTATTCGTATATTTTCACATATTCCTTATTATAGCTAAATTTCATTTTTTTTGTGATTCTTATTATTATTAGTTTAGTATTTCTATTCCACACTTCTTTTATTTTTAAAATTTCCTTAACTTCATTCTCGGCAGCCATAGCCGTGAACTCCACCTTGCCTTATCTTAATGATTTTCCGTTCTTTCTCTTTTCATTCCTTGTTTAGTAATCATCTCTACTCTCTTGAAATTTTCATCAAACTCTTTAAATTCATCAAGATATCATCACCATCAACAACCCAACCATGACTGGTCGACAACCCACACCACGCCAAGCTTGCTGTTTTGGCAATTTATCACTACAGCCAAGTTCATCTAAGTTTCATTTATCATGATCTTCTAATTTCTATTTAACAAGCATTAAAATACACCTTAATTTCCCTTTTTCTTCCTTAGCCGAAGTCCCATGTTTTCATCTTCCTTTTTGTTTAATTCCATTTAAAATTCTAAACACATCATTCCAGCCATGAACAACTTAAGGCCATCACAAAAATCAAACAACACATCACCAAACCCCCTTACCTTTGCTCAGTCGAACCAAAATAGCTCCAAATCAGTGCTGTTCCCGTTCACGTTAGCCCCTCCTTTCCTAGTTTTAGGTGGTCTTAAGATGGAGAAGAGGTTTAGTGAAAAGGGTTAGACGATTAGATAAAAAGAAGATGAGATTTTTGCTAAGTAACCATGAAAGAAACGAGAAGAAAATAGAACAAAATTTATAGCCAAAGTAGAAAATCGGTGTGCTGTAGAGTAAGTCGACAAAGTGGGGTTAAATTGCTAAGTTTTTTGTTCTACTTATGTGAGAACTCACTATTTTATATTGTACATGTACGAAATTATAAATAAATAAATAAATAAATTAATTAATTAAATAAAATTTTTTTTCTAAATGTTGAAATAAGTCGGGATAAAATCGAAATTTCGAACCTATTCAAAGGCAGAATTTGTTTTTCTCAAGGAATGGTCAAAGTGGACCAAATAAGCCATAATTTGGCTTAAGAAATAAATAAAATAAATGAAATTTTAAATAGAAAAATGGGCTGAACTAGAAAAATTGTTGTACAATGGCAAGATGAGTAATTAAGGTGAAATTAGAGGACTTTTTAGACCTTAAATAAATCATATCAGAATTTTATAAATTAAAACGAAATTATGGCCAATCAAAATAAGCCAACAAAGCTGCCTTCATTTAATTTCCAGCTGAGATTTGCACTACCTCACGAGAATTGCATTCTGTTTCATATTTCTTCCCTATTTTGCTAGTTCTCCAAGTGCTCTCTTGTTAATTCTATGCTAGATCTCTTCTTTTCTTCATGTAATCAGTAGGCCCTTTTGATAAAAGCTAATCCCAACTTAAAATGCTTTCTAAACCTTTCCAAAACTCAGTCTAAACGTGCCTGAAGCCAGCAAACAAACATGTTCTATTTCAATGAGTAACGTCATCTGCAAAGGTAATGATCAACTTTAGTTTTCTGTCTTTGTAGCTTGTATATGGTTAAATTAAATGGGTTAAAAATATGGATGATTGTTGTTTTGAAGAAAATTGGTTAGAGTGTAATTTGGATAGCTATTTAGGCAATAGAATCTTGAGGAAACAAAGCTGAAACATTAGCTGCATGTATGGTGTGAATGAATGAAGCAGAATTTCTGCTGTGTAAATGGTTATGTGGCGTGGCTGAACCGTAAAACTAAGAAGAAATATGGAATAGAAAGATTTATATACAATAACAGGGGATCCTACTGTCAACTGGTGTTGCAAACTTAAGAGTAAGGTTAGTGTTTAAAGGATGTGGCAGCAGAAAATAAATGCTGAAACCGAACATAAAGGGTTGGCTGAACCGAAACAAAAATATAAATTAAATTTGTGTGAAATGAATTTAATGAATGGTCAGCCATGAGGATTCAAGAAAGCTTCAATGTAGGGTTGTAATAGTGTGAAAATAGAACAAAAAGGGACTGAACAGAATAGGAAATACAAGCTAGAAACCGAATGGAAAGTGTAGGTTGATAAATTATTATTGACTGATTTAATAGAGATAGCGTGAAAGTCAATAAGAGGGGCTGACTTTGGCATGGGAAGAAAGACTAAATTCATGAGAAAATAACTAGGAAGCAAATGGTTAACAATAATGGACAGGGTGACGTGAAATGAGAAGAAAGAAAATGCTGGTTGTGACGTGAAAAGAGGGAAGAATGAGAGCTAAAATTTGTGCTAAATAGTCAATAGTAAAAGTCAATATAAGGGGCTGAAATGTTGAGAAAATAAGAAAGAAAATGAACATGTGCTGCCGTGAATGGAAGAAAAGAACATGGTCTGACTTGTAATAAATAGCCAAGTAAAGAAAGTCAGAAAATAAAAGTTGAAAATGAAGAAAATATAATTAATAGACATAACTGAAAAAAAATAGATATGGTTAATGTATGTTGAGTTGCCAGTTATGAAAGACAGGAAGAAAAATAATGGTGGAAAAATGCAAATATGAAGGCAGCACATTTATATTGCACATTGACTAAAAATTAAAAAAACAAAATTTGATTATCTAAATTTTAACTAAGAGAATTTACTTACATTTACCTTTTGATGTAAATCATAGCTTAAAATAAAAAGGAAATTAAGCTAATGATTTTGGTGAATTATATTGCAGTCGGAAGTTCAACGTTCGTGTGGTACACGAGATAGCGCGATCTCGATAAACCGGTAAGAGATTCGTGTGTAGATTTGTAGGGATACCCGGATGCATTATTCAAATGCTATGAATTTTTATATGAATTATGAAATATAGTTTCACTTCGAAATAGCATGAAAGACTGTGGTTTTTGGCTGGTACACTGTGGTTGTACATGCAGGGAGGCTAGGACCTCGGCAGCCATTATTCTGTCGAAAAGTATTCAAAATATTTCTAAAAATATTAGAAATTATCTTGGTGCATTATTGATGTTTTCATAGCCTCGAAAGAGATAAAATAAATATTTTTCATGAAGGGTTACTATATCGAAAAATATTTATTAAATATTCTTGACACCAATTTTTGGAAGGTGTCATTACTCAAAATTCATCCCATATGTTTTACAGTGAAATGTATGATTGGTGAAATGAAAAGGTGAATAATGAATATTTTATAATTATTATTAGTATGATATTCACTATTTTAATTATGATTTTCTTTATTGAATAAATAAAATATTATTACATAAAACGACTTCCATAAAGGTTTAATCATTGTGAAAATATTATTTTGAGACATAATGTCTCTACATGTGTTTATAGTGGAAAATATGGTGGCAGAATTGTTGAATTTGGAGAATAAAACATTTTATTTTTTCATAAATCATGAAAATATTGGAATGGATTTCCAATAACTTTGAAATTCATGTTTTGGAAAGAAAACGTGGAAACACGTGCATATATGTTTTACGGTGAAAAAGAAACAATTATGAAATTTTATTTTTACAGTGTGATTATCTTATAAACTGTTTTCACCATACGAGAAAATGTGATTTATACCTTTATGTATCTTTTGAAAGATGCTATTGATTTTAATGAATTTCATAAAGGTAATGAGATTTTACGTATACTATTTTGAGACTAATAGGCCCCATATCATGCCAATATGTGATATGTGATATGTGACATGTGACATGTGATATGTGATAGTCCCGGTTGACACCTGATCAGTGATCCATCGAGGAAAATATAGACTATGGCCATAGATTTGACATGATTATTATTGCCCTACGGGGTACTTTCTCTCTAGCATGATTTTCTGGGTGATGCCTTAGTCTCCACTTTTATGAAATATGAAATGATATGTGATATGAAAAGGTGTGACTATATGGAAAATGAATATGAATATGTTCTATACGGAAGAAGAATGGTTTCTAAATAGTTTTCTGTACTGCACATAATACTGCATTGTTTATAATTTATACGTGATACGCGATATGAAATTTTAAATGAGAAATATGATTTACTTCAACTGATATTCTCTTTAAAGAATATATGAATATTAGTTTATTTTGCTTAAATGCATTATTTTATAAAAGCATTACTTTGAAAAGGATATGAAATAATATGGAAGATGAGTTATCTCAACAATGATATTTACTCCCTATAGTCGCTCTGGGTTTCCGGGACAAGACAGGTATTTCAAAATACCTTCCATGCTCCATTTGGATTTTTCGGTCGACTATAGTATCACTCCCTTGTAGAGTGACAGTTTATAAATAGGAAACTAAAGGTTTTACTGCATGTAGTCTTCGAGGTATCAAAATTTGCTTACAAATCTCTTACTAAGCCGTGGTTTTGCTCACTCCAATATTTTATCTCCCCATATATTTTGTAGTGACCAATTGAGGTATATTATCCGAGGATACGAGGCTGTTATATTTAGCACCCTGAGGGAGCGCGTATAGATCCCAAAGGTATAATTGATTTATTTTATATGTTCAGACTTTTGATTTATAGTACTATGATATTGTATTAAATAAGGAGATGTAAGTATTGATTATAAATACAATTTGTAAATATTTATTTCCGTTAACTATATTGAGTTATGGATATTGTGTTTTCAGTGAATAAAATGTAGAAAGTAAGATTTCGTAAACAACCCAACCTATACATATGTTGTGAAAATGTGTAAAAAGGGTAAAATGTTGTGTACTTAGGATGTGACAATTTAGTCTTCTTTTTATCATATTATCCAATAAGGATTTGCCACATAGCTCACTAACTCATTTCTTTTCTTTTTAAGTGGTTCCACATGTGCAGCAAAATGGAAGCAAGGGAGAGGCGGTGAAGAACTGAATTTTTGTTCAGTTTTTTGGCTTATTTCCTCTTCTTTATTTATATTCCAACCAATATAAATTTACCATATGTCCAAATAATAAAAACTCTCCCTTTAAAGATCATTTATTTACATATTATGCCATTAAAATATCTTTTCCATTTCCAAATTTTAGATTTAATTTTTTTTTATTGAATTGAATTGAATTTATTTATATCACTTCTGGTCAACATTGACCAGCCTCATGTTAAATGATCATTTTGCCCTAAGTTATAAAGATCTTAGAAAGAGTGCCCTTAAGCTTTTGTAAATTTTTCAATTTGTTTCTCATACTTTTCAAAATAATACAACTTAGTTATTTTAGCTTCCAAGTCACCATAATATTTTTATTCAACCTCCAAAAATTTATTTCTCAACCATATCATCGTCTGGGCACTAAAATCTAAGTGGGACCCACATGGCTTTTTATTTAACATTTGTAAAAATATACAAAAAATAATGTATTTATTAATTAAAAATTACATGTCCGTGTATGTACAGTGTAGTGGAATCGGATCTCACAGACAATCTTGAGGATCGCTGAAGACTTGTTCATGGTCAACAGCAAATAGTACATCCCATAGTACCATAGAGCAAGTGATACAGAGGTGCTTGTAGACTTGCTTAAGGTCTAATTGCAAACAGTACACTCACTCAGTATGACATGATTACCTAAAAGTAATATAGGGAGCCAATAGTCTCAAAAACATTTACTTGATTCCCATGAAAATAATAAAACAGTACTTTATGTTTTCAAAATATATGGGAAATCGTGTGTTATTTTACGAAAATAAATATTCCTAGAATTAGGTGTATATATTTGGTTGTAATTATGTATTTATTAAGATCTTATAAGTTTAGGGATTTTAGTTAGTATTAGGAGTAGTTTCCTAATTTAGTGCTAGAGCCCTTGTGTATATTAACAAACGTATTATTCAATAAACAATAATTCAAACCCTAAACACTGAATGGTATCAGAGCTATAAGATTCTTCTGAGAAATTAGGTGTTGTTTGGCCTGTCATAGTTTTCTTTTCTCCTCTGTTTTGCTATGTTTTTCTACTGCCAAAACAGAGCATTTTTACAATGCTTTACCAGCTTTCATTGCTGGAAATTTTTTTATCAACCTTTATTGTTGTTTTTTTCTTCTTCGAGTAATATATCAGTTTTGCCCATTGGAGACCAAAGACGATGTCAGAGTCCAAGGAGATTATGCCACTTCTGTAGTTCCATTGGATGAAGGAGGCAGAACTCAATCATAAGGAGAATTGCAAGCCATTCAGGTTGCCTACAGATTGGATGGAAAGAATTACCTCAGGTGGTCCCAACTTGTTCGAACAATCTCGAAAGGCAAAAGGAAGATCAGCCATCTGTTAGGTACGGGATCGAAATCAAGAAATTTAGGTTTTGGAGTATGGGATGAAGAGGATTCCATGATTATGGTGTGGCTATGGAATTCTATGATGCCCGAGATAAGTGATACCGTTATGTTCATGGCTACGGCTAAGGACATTTGGGATGCGATCCAACAAACCTCCTTGAAGGCCAGAGATGCAGCTCAAGTGTACGAGGGGAAGGTTAATACCATGGCCTCGAAGCAAGGGAGCAAGACTGTGACCGAATATGCCAACCAATTGAAATCTCTATGGCAAGAACTTGACCACTATAGGGTGATTTAAATTAAATGCCTGGATGATGCAGCCATACTAAAGGATTTTATTGAACGAGATAGAGTTTATGACTTTCTCGTTGGTTTAAACCCCGAGTTTGATCTTGTCAGGATCCAAATTCTCGGAAAGCAGGAAATTTCATGCTTTAATGAAGTGATGGCTATTATTCGGAGTGAAGAAAGTAGAAGGAGCTTGATGTTTGATCCTCAAACCGTAGATGGTTCAGCCATGGTAGCTGAAAGTGTAAAAAATGGTTCGACAAGCATGGAAAGGAAGGCTGCGTTTGTAGTTAGCAGGAGTAGTTAGCCTAAGGCTCAAGGCTGTGATGGATTATGGTGCATGCAAAAAGGGGCGCCACACTCGTGAGAAATGTTGGAAACTACATGGGAAACCTTCCAACCATGAGTGGGGTCAAAGAGATGATCCGTCGAGGAGTAATGGGCAAGCCCATGTTGCTTCCAACACACCACATGGAGAAGCAAAGCATGAACCAACAAGTCTTAACCAAGAGGAGGTGGAAAGGGTGAGATCATTCTTAAGTAGAAACCTATAGGTACTTGTGCTTTGGCATATTCAGGTAAGCGTTTATTTTCATTTGGATTAAATGCCTTAGAAATACCCTTTACTCAATCTTGGATCATGGATTCAAGAGCCACTGATCACATGACCCACTCATCCAAACATTTTTCCACATACTCATCATGTTCAAGTAATAAGAAAATAGCCACAACTGATGGATCATTAGCAACTGTAGCTGGTATAGGAGATGTTTGAATAAACTCATCCATAACCCTAAAAAATGTCCTTCATGTTCCTAAGCTATCCACCAATCTTGTCTCTATACAGAAACTCACACAACACTTACTCTGTAATGTGACTTTTAACAGTAGTTATTGTTTATTTTAGGACAAGGATTCGGAGAGGATGATTGGACGTGCCAGAGAACGGGATGGTCTTTACTACCTTGCGGAATCAAACAAGTCAAACATATTCGAAAGCAGATCACCCCACTCATTCATGTCCGAGTCTATGTTATCTAGTAAGGAGAAAGTTTTTCTTTACCATTGTCGATTAGGGCATCTATCATTTAAGGTTATTAAAATTCTGTTTCCTTCATTGTTTACAAAGTTGGATATTGAGAGTCTTCAATTTGAGGTGTGTGAACTTGCCAAACACAAGCATAAACCTTTTCCAATAAGCAATAAAAAATATTTTTCCTCTTTATCTTGGTCACACTGATATTTGGGGTCCCTCTACTATTGCTAATGTGTCAGGGGCACGATGGTTTGTGACTTTTATTGATGATTGTACCTGAGTTACTTGGGTTTTCTTGCTTAAACATAAGTCAAATGTTAGCACTGTGTTCCCTGATTTATTCTCTATGGTAAAAAACCAGTTTGGTGTAAGTATTAAAAAACTTAGGTCAAACAATGCCAAGGATTATTTCAATCAAATTCTTATCCCTTATTGTCAAAGAGAGGGAATAATTCATGAGTCTTCTTGTGTGAGAACACCACAACAAAATGCAGTCACCGAAAGAAAAAATGGGCACCTTCTAAACCAAACTCGAGCATTGTTGTATCAAAAAAATGTGCTAAAAAGTTTCTAGGGGGAAGCAGTTCTTATAGCCACTCATCTCATCAATAGATTACCCTCTAGAGTTCTAGGATTCAAAAGTCCAATGGATGTGCTTTCTTCATTTTATCTGAACCTCTCTACCACAAACAATTTTACACCTCGCATTTTTTAGTGTGTTTCCTTTGTTCATATCCACAGTCAAGATAGGGGAAAGCTAGACCCTAGAGCTCTAAAGTGTGTTTTTGTTAGTTATTCTTCGACTCAGAAAGGATATAAGTGTTACCATCTTCTGTCCAAGAAATTTTATGTGTCATGAGATGTAACATTCAATGAACCAAAGGCCTATTTCACTCAACCTTATCTCCAGGGGGAGAGTCATAGGGAAGATAAGGAAGGTTTTCTTGGGTTGCCTGATCTTTCACTTTTGTCTCAACCCAATCATATGCCCCAACTATTTGTTGAGTCTGAATCCAAGTCAAATGCCCCAATTGTTGGTGAACCTGAACCTGAGTCAAATGAGACCACTCCTAATGCACCAAATGTGTCTGACCCCGAACCATTACCTAACCCCAAATCTACTCTTGGAGATGTGAGATTTGGAAAAAACTTGGTGTACTCAAGGCAGAAATGGGCCAATCTAGGATTTGTGTAAGTTCAAGAGTCCAACTCAAGTCCTTCAAATGAGGTAACAATTACTAACTTTCCAACATTACAGAGTGAAATCGAAGCCCAAATTACTGAAGACGACCAGGACCTTCCAATTGCTATTAGAAAAGGGACCACAAAGTGTACAAAACATCCATTATATCCTCTTTCACACTACCTATCATTTAAAAATTTCCCACAACCTACAAAGCCTTCCTTGTAAGCCTGAAGAATACCACCATTCTTACTACCTTATCTGAGGTATTGTCTAATGAAAAATGGAAACAAGCAATGGAAATGGAGATGGAGGCTCTAGAGAAGAACAAAACTTAGGAGTTGGTGAAGTTACCAGCAGGGAAAAGGCCGGTGGGGTGTAAGTGGGTTTATACTATGAAATACAGGGCAGATGGGTCGATTGAGAGATACAAGGTGAGGTTGGTAGCCAAAGGGTATACACAAACTTATGGGATTGACTACATAGAGACGTTTGCTCTAGTTGCTAAGATGAATACAGTCAAAGTAATCTTATCTCTAGCTACCAATTTTGGTTGGAAACTACAGCAATTTGATGTGAAAAATGCCTTCCTACATGGGGAGCTTAAGGGGGAGATTTATATGGACATTCCACCAGGTTATGGAAGGAATGTGATTGCCAATACTATATGTAAGTTGAACAAAACTTTCTATGGCTTGAAGAAATCTCCCCGAGCTTGGTTTGGAAGATTTGCTAGAGTCATGTTAGCCATGGGATACAAACAAAGTCAGGGGGATCTGTGAGATCTCATTTTCTTATACTATAGTTGTACATGTATATGAACAAATTATCAATAAAGAAATTATTGATAATATTTTGAGGAATTAAATATATAAGAATAGTGTTTCTCACATAGAAAACTTTAATCCTAGATAAAATATATATATAAGCATGGAAATTATTACATAAAGAATGGAATAAAAGAAGATTAAATAGCTTAGCAAATTTTGACTTGGAAAGTCAAGTATTGGGACGACATGGAGAAAGAAAAGAAGAATTTATTGGCCATATAGGTGAAGTTCGGTTGGATAAGTGAGTAGTAGAAAAACAAGAGAGAAAAAGAAAGATGAAATAAATAACAAAGGAAGATAAGAGAAAATCTCCCTCACGTGTTTCCTAAGTTGACAAAAAAAATATATAACATAGATTTTGTCTATTCTTACTACACTGAAGACAAACACAATAATAAGATAGGAAGGGAACAAAAACAAGGAAAAGGATAGAAAATTATGAGATTACAAGAGCTTAACTAAGAAGTCAACAAACGTGGGCTGCATGAAGAAAAATGGGTGTTAGTTTCGGCTGGAAGATAAGTAATAAACAAAAGAGAAGAAATAGGAATTTAAGAAGGATTTTAATGAAGCTGGCAAAAAAGTCCAAATAATAAATTTTCTTGTGCTTTATATTCTTCCATCGTGACCTTCATCTCCAGCCAACATCATCACCGAAAATATTCTCTTCTATTTAAGCATGCCGGACAGCTTTCCCTCTCCCTAACATAGCCTTCTTTTCTTCAATAATTAACCTAAGTTCTTGAGGCAAAATAAACCTGGATTTATGAGATTCAAAGAACCACTAAGGAGTTTAACCGAAACCTCAAAACAGAAACTGATTTAGGTGGACAGATCTGCTCCTTGTACAGGTAATGTCCAACTTCAGTTTTAAGCTTTTTATTCCTTACTTATGGCAGTACTGATCAAGAATATATTGTTTATAGCTTTGGTTTGGACTGAAAAATATTTATAATCTAAACCTAGGGTTCGATTGTAAGGGTTTAGAATGAAAATAAGAAGATGTAGATGATGATTTACGTGAACCATGAACAGAAAAGGAAGAAGCTGTCGGTTTGGACAGCAATGAAGCAGTAAATAACTTCTGTTTGAAGAAGTTTTGAAAGAGGTTAAAGTATGAATGAGGTTACGTGAGTTGAAGAAGAAGAAGAAGCAAAATAAACCAATAAAATGATGTTCCTTAAAGTCAAAGAAAATGGCTGGAAGAAAGAAAGTAAGTGGCTGGTTGTATATCCGAAAATGCAAAGGGGTTATATGACAAATTCATGCAGCCGAAACTAAGGAAAATTGGGTAGCTTGGCTGACTTTTTGGCTGACTTTTAGGTGTGTGAATGCTAGATTATTAACAACCTAAGACATACTAGACATGACCATTATATAGAAACATAAGGAAGCTAACGTAAAATACAAACAGAAACAGAAAATGGAAGAAGGCTCACGTTGGTCAGTAAACAATAAGAAAGAAAGAAAATAAAAATGAAAGAGAGGGTTAAGTTTAGGTTGACTAAATAGCTAGGTATAGTACCAATGAAGTTAATAAATATAGACATTTTAAAGGAGTAAACTACCTAGCCAAAATAAAGCCAACTTGGGCAGGAAAATAAAAAGAAAAAGGAGCTCTCGGTTTGGATATAAGTGGCAGAAAAATAAAGGAAAAGAAAAGAACCAATAGAGGTTAAGTTGACCTACATGGAAAATAAGTGATACATATATACATTAAGTGGAGAAGATACCTACATTTATTCAAGGTCATTCGGCCACACTGTGAAATTTTAAGAAATTATAATATTCTAAGTAATAAGAATTTAATTAAGAATTAGACAAGGAGGAAATTTAATACCGAAAATTAATTATGTTAAATTTTGACTTGACAGTTTATAATTCGGAGAGATAAGAAGCATAAGGGTGCAACATAAGGCGTTGCTCTACAGTGTACTGAGGTAAGGGATGTAATTTAAAGTTGTGATGGTGTCCCCTTACTTTCATCGCAAATTTTAAAGAAATGCCTGAAGTATGAATTTTATTCCGAAGTTAATTTTTATGATCTTTTAATTTGTTAAATGAATTTTATAAATTCTATGTATATTTTCCATAATGTTTTAAGTATGACATGAGATAAATATGTTTTCCGAAAAGGTATCGGAGTGGCAAACCCCAGGCTAACTTAGACCCTGGCACGCCCGGTCCTTACTATTTTATATCAGTTGTATGATTTAAGTATATGTTTTCCGAAAAAGGTATCGGAGTGGCACACCCCAGGCTAACTTAGACCCTGGCACGCCCGGTCCTTACTATTTTATATCAATTGTATGTAAGTAAGTTTTGAGACTAAGGCCTTCCTATAGTTTATGTTACTACCTGTCATGCTTGCCACATTATGGCATAAGTTTAGCCACGTCGTGCATGTCCTCGCCCACATTGTGTATGTTTACATCCTTTGTGGGTATGTTGGTCCTTCGTGGTGCATGTTCGCTGTACGACTCTGATCAGGTCTACAGCCCATACCATGGCCATAGGTATTCTGTTCCCTCTTCGGAGGAAGAAGTAAGTGTCATGACCGCATACTAGCTATATGATTCTGCCTAGTCTCCATGAACTGTATGATATGTTTTATTAATTTTGAATTTAAATTTTAAAGTAAGATGTATGTTTGATTAAGTATGAATTTTGATATATATGTATTAAAGAATTCATACAATGTTTGAAAGTATGAAATGCATTATTATGGCATTTGTTTTCTGCATATATATAGATGCTATAACTATTTTAAATGCATTTCTTACGTGGCTTTCCAAAAAGCTCACCCCCCTACTCTACCAGATTATTTGCAGTGATCATCTCTTTGCTTGTTGCGCACATGACGTAGGCTGAGGGATACGTCTCTCCTCCGGCTATTTTTGTACTTACGTAAGGTATACTCATATTTTGATACCAGACATCCTGTGTAGCACAGATACTTGTATAATACTTTTGGGATGTAATCGATATCATATGAATGTAAGCGTTACTTGGAGAAAAAAAATCAATATAATGTGAATGAAATATTTTATAAAAATATTGTGATGTTTCTGTGGTTAAAAAGTATGATGAGATACTGGCAGGAATGCAACCCAAGTAAGAAATTAACCCAAGTAAAAAAAAAATTTAGCCCAAAACTTCTACGTTTCCGGGATGTGACAGTCTTTTTTGGTATCAGAGCAAGGGTTGTCTAGTACTGTCACTGTCGATAGTTAGGATAAGATTACATCCCAAGTATCTGTGCTTGTTTGGTTATAAATTGAGTATATCTGTTAAAGTTTTGATTAAAACATAAGGGTTTTATTAGACCAAGCGTATCTCCATGGGGTGCTCCGGTATTGTTTGTGAGAAAGAAAGATGGTAGTCTCCGGTTATGCATCGACTATAGGTTACTAAACAAGGCTACAATTAAGAATAAGTACCCCCTGCCAAGAATAGATGATTTGTTTGACCAACTGAAAGGTGCTTCAGTGTTTTCTAATATTGATCTGAGATCAGGCTATCATCAGTTGAGAATTAGGAAGGAAGATGTACCGAAAACGGTTTTTAGAACCCGATATGGCCATTTTGAGTTTCTGGTGATGCCTTTCGGTTTGAGTAATGCCCCTGCTGCATTTATGAATTTGATGAATGATGTGTTTCGGGAGTATCTGGATAAATTTGTGATTGTTTTTATAGATGATATTCTAGTATATTCTAAGTCTCGGGAGGAGCACGAGCAGCATCTAAGGATTGTGCTCCAGATTCTTCGAGATAAGCAGCTTTATGGGAAGCTTAGTAAGTTTGAATTTTGGTTGGATCGGATAGCTTTTCTTGGCCATGTGGTATCCAAGGACGGGGTGTCAGTTGATCCGTCCAAGGTTGAGGCAGTACTCCAATGGGAGAGACCGAAGACAGTGACTGAGATTAAGAGTTTCTTGGGATTGGCAGGGTACTGTCGGAGGTTTATGGAAAGTTTTTCTCGGATTGCAGCTCCGTTGACTAAGCTTACACGTAAAGGAGTTCCATTTGAATGGTCAAGTCAGTGTGAGCAGTGTTTTCAGGAGCTTAAGAAAAGATTAACTACAGCACCAATCCTAACCATTTCGAGTGGATCTGGAGGCTTCGTTGTATACAATGATGCTTCTAGTCAGGGTTTAGGTTGTGTGCTAATGCAACATGGTAGAGTAGTTGCGTATGGTTCACGCCAACTTAGAGACCATGAGCGCGACTACCCTACGCAAGATTTAGAGTTAGCCGCAGTTGTTTTTGCTTTAAAGATATGGCGGCATTATCTGTATGGTGAGAAGTTCCAAATCTTCACTGACCATAAGAGTTTGAAGTATCTATTCGATCAAAAGGAACTTAATATGAGGCAGAGACGTTGGATAGAGCTTCTTAAGGATTATGACTGCGAGATTTTGTACCATCCGGGCAAGGTGAACGTAGTTGCAGATGCTCTAAGCAGAAAGAGTATGGTTTCTGTTATGATGGTTAGAGAATGGGAATTGCTGGAGCAGTTTGCCGAGCTCAATGTTAGTGTTGAAACAGTAGATGTCGTGTTTATGGCTAGCCTTCAAATTGAGCCAAGTATCGTAGATCAGATCCGGTCAGGGCAGAAAAATGATCAGAGGTTATTGGACATGGTTAGCCAAGCAGAGCAAGATTTGCAGTCAGATTTTACGGTCAGTGATGATGGGTTATTGAGATTTAAGGGCCGTATATGTGTTCCGAACGATGATGCCTTAAGACAAAGGATTTTGAAAGAGTCTCATTGTTCTCGTTACACTATGCACCCAGGCAGTACTAAGATGTACCATGATTTGCGTAAGGTGTATTGGTGGATTGTTATGAAACGAGACGTAGCAGAGATTGTGTCCAAATGTCTGACTTGTCAGCAGATAAAGGCTGAGCACCAGAAGCCAGCAGGACTACTTAAGTCTTTGCCGGTGCCTACCTGGAAATGGGAACACATTACGATGGATTTTATTATGGGCTTACCGAGAACCCGGAGAGGTCATGATGCGATCTGGGTTATTGTGGATAGATTGACTAAGAGTGCCCATTTTCTTGCCATTAAGAGCACAGACTCACTAAGTACATTGGCAGACTTGTATGTTAGTGAGATTGCTCGATTACATGGGGCTCCCGTGAGCATCACTTCTGATAGAGATTCCAGGTTTACCTCTCGATTTTGGACTCATTTTCAGGAAGCCATGGGATCTCAATTACATTTGAGCACCGCCTACCATCCTCAAACAGACGGTCAGTCCGAGCGGACTATTCAGACCTTAGAGGATATGTTGAGGGCGTGTGCACTAGATTTTAAGGGTTCATGGGATAATAATAGTTATCATGCCAGCATCGGAATGGCACCATACGAAGCTCTATATGGCAGGAAATGTAGATCCTCAGTGGCTTGGGAAGAAGTGGGTGATCGTAAGATTTTAGCCCCTGATCTTGTTGAAGAGGCAGCTAAGGGTGTTCGGACTATTTGTGATAGACTCAAGGTTGCCCAAAGTAGACAGAAAAGTTATGCTGATGTACGTAGATGGCCACTTGAATTTCAAGTTGGGGACTCTGTATTTGTAAAAGTATCTCCGAGCAAGGGTGTCATGCGCTTCAGAAAGAAAGGAAAATTAAGTCCTCGTTTCATTGGTCCATTTGAGATATTGGAGAGAGTTGGGGATGTTGCTTACCGGTTAGCTTTACCACCACAGCTTTCTGGTATACATAACATCTTCCATGTCTCTATGTTGAGGAAGTATAATCCGGATCCCTCCCATGTTATTGAATACCAACCATTCGATATTCAGGGAGATATGAGCTATGTTGAGCAGCCAATCCGGATCCTTGACAGAAAGGAAAGGGTACTTCGATCTAAAACTATTCCACTGGTCAAGATTCTCTGGCAGCACCACACAACAGAGGAAGCTACGTGGGAGCTAGAGAGCCTCATGAAAGAAAAGTACCCGCATTTGTTTAATGAACCAGCTTGAATTTGGAGGACCAAATTCTTATAAGGTGAGGAGAATGTGAGATCTCATTTTCTTATACTATAGTTGTACATGTATATGAACAAATTATCAATAAAGAAATTATTGATAATATTTTGAGGAATTAAATATATAAGAATAGTGTTTCTCACATAGAAAACTTTAATCCTAGATAAAATATATATAAGCATGGAAATTATTACATAAAGAATGGAATAAAAGAAGATTAAATAGCTTAGCAAATTTTGACTTGGAAAGTCAAGTATTGGGACGACATGGAGAATGAAAAGAAGAATTTATTGGCCATATAGGTGAAGTTCGGTTGGATAAGTGAGTAGTAGAAAAACAAGAGAGAAAAAGAAAGATGAAATAAACAACAAAGGAAGATAAGAGAAAATCTCCCTCACGTGTTTCCTAAGTTGACAAAAAAAATATATAACATAGATTTTGTCTATTCTTACTACACTGAAGGCAAACACAATAATAAGATAGGAAGGGAACAAAAACAAGGAAAAGGATAGAAAATTATGAGATTACAAGAGCTTAACTAAGAAGTCAACAAACGTGGGCTGCATGAAGAAATATGGGTGTTAGTTTCGGCTGGAAGATAAGTAATAAACAAAAGAGAAGAAATAGGAATTTAAGAAGGATTTTAATGAAGCTGGCAAAAAAGTCCAAATAATAAATTTTCTTGTGCTTTATATTCTTTCATCGTGACCTTCATCTCCAGCCAACATCATCACCGAAAATATTCTCTTCTGTTTAAGCATGTCGGACAGCTTTCCCTCTCCCTAACATAGCCTTCTTTTCTTCAACAATTAACCTAAGTTCTTGAGGCAAAATAAACCTGGATTTATGAGATTCAAAGAACCACTAAGGAGTTTAACCGACACCTCAAAACAGAAACTTATTTAGGTGGACAGATCTGCTCCTTGTACAGGTAATGTCCAACTTCAGTTTTAAGCTTTTTATTCCTTACTTATGGCAGTACTGATCAAGAATATATTGTTTATAGCTTTGGTTTGGACTGAAAAATATTTATAATCTAAACCTAGGGTTCGATTGTAAGGGTTTAGAATGAAAATAAGAAGATGTAGATGATGATTTACGTGAACCATGAACAGAAAAGGAAGAAGCTGTCGGTTTGGACAGCAATGAAGCAGTAAATAACTTCTGTTTGAAGAAGTTTTGAAAGAGGTTAAAGTATGAATGAGGTTACGTGAGTTGAAGAAGAAGAAGAAGCAAAATAAACCAATAAAATGATGTTCCTTAAAGTCAAAGAAAATGGCTGGAAGAAAGAAAGTAAGTGGCTGGTTGTATATCCGAAAATGCAAAGGGATTATATGACAGATTCATGCAGCCGAAAATGAGGAAAATTAGGTAGCTTGGCTGACTTTTTGGCTGACTTTTAGGTGTGTGAATGCTAGATTATTAACAACCTAAGACATACTAGACATGACCATTATATAGAAACATAAGGAAGCTAACGTAAAATACAAACAGAAACAGAAAATGGAAGAAGGCTCACGTTGGTCAGTAAACAATAGGAAAGAAAGAAAATAAAAATGAAAGAGAGGGTTAAGTTTAGGTTGACTAAATAGCTAGGTATAGTACCAATGAAGTTAATGAATATAGACATTTTAAAGGAGTAAACTACCTAGCCAAAATAAAGCCAACTTGGGTAGGAAAATAAAAAGAAAAGGGAGCTCTCGGTTTGGATATAAGTGGCAGAAAAATAAAGGAAAAGAAAAGAACCAATAGAGGTTAAGTTGACCTACATGGAAAATAAGTGATACATATATACATTAAGTGGAGAAGATACCTACATTTATTCAAGGTCATTCGGCCACACTGTGAAATTTTAAGAAATTATAATATTCTAAGTAATAAGAATTTAATTAAGAATTAGACAAGGAGGAAATTTAATACCGAAAATTAATTATGTCAAATTTTGACTTGACAGTTTATAATTCGGAGAGATAAGAAGCATAAGGGTGCAACATAAGGCGTTGCTCTACAGTGTACTGAGGTAAGGGATGTAATTTAAAGTTGTGATGGTGTCCCCTTACTTTCATCGCAAATTTTAAAGAAATGCCTGAAGTATGAATTTTATTCCGAAGTTAATTTTTATGATCTTTTAATTTGTTAAATGAATTTTATAAATTCTATGTATATTTTCCATAATTTTTTAAGTATGACATGAGATAAATATGTTTTCCGAAAAGGTATCGGAGTGGCAAACCCCAGGCTAACTTAGACCCTGGCACGCCCGGTCCTTACTATTTTATATCAGTTGTATGATTTAAGTATATGTTTTCCGAAAAAGGTATCGGAGTGGCACACCCCAGGCTAACTTAGACCCTGGCACGCCCGGTCCTTACTATTTTATATCAATTGTATGTAAGTAAGTTTTGAGACTAAGGCCTTCCTATAGTTTATGTTACTGCCTGTCATGCTTGCCACATTATGGCATAAGTTTAGCCACGTTGTGCATGTCCTCGCCCACATTGTGTATGTTTACATCCTTTGTGGGTATGTTGGTCCTTCGTGGTGCATGTTCGCTGTACGACTCTGATCAGGTCTACAGCCCATACCATGGCCATAGGTATTCTGTTCCCTCTTCGGAGGAAGAAGTATGTTCCCTCTTCGAAGGAAGAAGTAAGTGTCATGACCGCATACTAGCTATATGATTATGCCTAGTCTCCATGAACTGTATGATATGTTTTATTAATTTTGAATTTAAATTTTAAAGTAAGATGTATGTTTGATTAAGTATGAATTTTGATATATATATGTATTAAAGAATTCATACAATGTTTGAAAGTATGAAATGCATTATTATGGCATTTGTTTTCTGCATATATATAGATGCTATAACTATTTTAAATGCATTTCTTACGGGGCTTTCCAAAAAGCTCACCCCCCTACTCTACCAGATTATTTGCAGTGATCATCTCTTTGCTTGTTGCGCACATGACGTAGGCTGAGGGATACGTCTCTCCTCCGGCTATTTTTGTACTTACGTAAGGTATACTCATATTTTGATACCAGACATCCTGTGTAGCACAGATACTTGTATAATACTTTTGGGATGTAATCGATATCATATGAATGTAAGCGTTACTTGGAGAAAAAAAATCAATATAATGTGAATGAAATATTTTATAAAAATATTGTGATGTTTCTGTGGTTAAAAAGTATGATGAGATACTGGCAGGAATGCAACCCAAGTAAGAAATTAACCCAAGTAAAAAAAAAATTTAGCCCAAAACTTCTACGTTTCCGGGATGTGACAGGATCACACATTATTTATCAAATATTCTGCTTCAGGGGGAGTAACAGCACTATTAGTATATGTGGATGACATTATATTAACTGGAGATGACAAAATGGAGCAGCAAATATTGAGTCAATGCTTGGCTAAGGAGTTTGAAATTAAGACTTTGGCAAGATTGAAATATTTTCTGGGAATTGAAGTTGCACACTCCAAAAAAGGGATTTTTATATCCCAACAGAAGTATGTTACAAATTTGCTCGAGGAAACGGGTAAAACTGCATGCAAACTCGCAAGTACTCCTATGGACCTAAACTTTAAGCTAGGAAAAGCAAAGGAAGATGCCACAGTGGACAAGGAAATGTATCAACGTCTCGTGGGAAGACTGATTTACTTATCACATACCAGACCGGATATAGCTTATGCAATAAGCATAATCAGTCAGTTTATGCATAGTCCAAGAGAGGTTCATTTGCAGGCTGCCCACCAAATTTTGCAGTATCTTAAGGGAACACCAGGAAGAGGAATTCTGTTCAAGAGGAATGAGAGTACAACACTTGAAGCCTATACAGATGTTGACTATGCAGGATCAATCATCGGCAGGAGATCAACCTCCGGAAACTGTACCTTTCTTGAAGGGAATCTTGTGACATGGAGAAGCAAGAAACAGAGTGTAGTAGCACGTTCTAGTGTTGAGGCAGAATTTCGTGCAATGGCACAAGGCTTGTGTGAGCTACTTTGGCTGAAAATCATCCTAGAGAACTTAAAGATTAAATGGGAAGGGCCTATGAGGCTCTACTGTGACACTAAATCAGCAATCAACATAGCTCATAATCCACTACAACATGATCGAACGAAGCATATCAAGGTGGATAGACATTTCATCAAGGAGAAGTTAGACAGTGGCTTGATATGTACTCCATATGTGTCAACACATGGGCAACTTGTTGATATCCTCACTAAAGGGTTGAGTAGCACGACATTTGAGAGAAATGTATCCAAGCTGAGAATGAAAATTCCTATTCACCAACTTGAGGGAGAGTGTGTGAAACCGTGTGTTATTTTAGGAAAATAAATATTTCCTAGAATTAGGTGTATATATTTGGTTGTAATTATGTATTTATTAAGATCCCATAAGTTTAGGGATTTCAATTATTATTAGAAGTAGTTTCCTGATTTAATGCTAGAGCCCTTGTGTATATTAACAAACGTATTATTCAATAAACAACAATTCAAACCCTAAACACTGATAAAATATAACATAGTAATTCAATTAAAATATAAACTTTTGGGAACCAAGTTTCATTTTAAAGTCATACTGTTCAGAAATTAGTATATTTCATTCAATATGTTATGTCAAATCCAAAACATTTAAATATTAACTTCAATAAGAAATTAAACATTTTCAATAAAATAGTGTCAGTTAATTCAAAACATTCAAAGCATTAACTTTTGTTAAATAAACGGAACTTTCGGTAAAACCCCTTCAGTTAGTTCAAGATATTAAAATCATTTACTTCAATCAGACACTTAAAATGTTAACTTCAATCGAACAATCAAAATTTTAACTTTAGTCAAACAATCAAAACTCTTAATAAAATAGAATAAGTCAATCTAAAACATTCAAAACATCACTTTAGTTAGACATTCAAAACTTTCGATAATATGTTTTATAAACCAGTAAAAACCTTTCATATTAAACGATGTTCAATCAAAACATATCTTTAGTCAATCCATAAGTATATGAAATCGATGACAGTTGCATTTAAAATAGTAAATGCAATAAAAGCGTTGTACAGTATAAAATATTCTCAACACAATAAATAGTGTTCAAACTATTTTATTTACGTATGAGAATGACACCAGTACTCATAAGTATCTTGAAAACTAGGAAAATCATTAAAATCAACGTCGAAAACTGAGTTACAAATTTGGGGCACTCTTAGTGACCTATATGTAACTTTTAATTTATTCACTCTTTAGCTTCATTTCAATTGCATTTACAATCTACACTTGTGATTCTAAGGTTTAAGATTCAATTTACGAATTTTCTGTAGTATAATAATACAATCAATCCTTATCCTCTTGCACTAGATCTGAAAACCGTCAATTTTTTATCCTGAACTTGTAAGTTGGTATACAATTGTAGTAAATTTAATAATGAAGATACACTTAGAATTTTTAATCATTATGAAGTGATGAGTTGTGCATGAGCATTATAAGAATTTTTCAAATTTAACTTTTATGAGAATTGTGGAGAATTGTAGTCATGAGGATGAGGAAATTAAAAAGGTGTATTCCTTAAGTATACATGAGGAATAAATAATAGGAAAATAAATGAAATTAAAATATGACACATATTAATTAAATAAAGAAATGTGTATATATATATATATATATATATATATATATAACAAGCGAATACTAGTATTATGTGGGTGTGTGTATAAATAAATAGATACATATATAAACTAAATAAAAAAAATATAAAAATATATAAAGTAAAAATAATATATATATATGTATTAAACAAACTCTATATTATATATAAAGTAATTTAATATATATAAAAAAAATGAGGGGGCAAGCTTCCTTATTTGGTTTGCCGAGCAGACCCACGTCAGCCTCAGCAGACCTTAATCTGCTGAGGTAGACCAAATTTTAAAAGAAAAATAAAAATAAAAAAAACAAAAGAGGCAAGCTTCCTTGTGCCGTAGCAGATTAATAATAAAAAAAGTCAAACAGAGGGAGAGAGGAAGAGGAAGAGAAGAGAGAGAAGCGCTGTCGGTGGGAGAGAGAGAGTCACCATTAGTCAAAAAAAAGGAAAGGAATGAAAAAGAAAGGAAAAAGAAAAGGAAGAAAAGGAAAAGGGAAAGGAGACGAGGAGGAAGCAAAAACGAGAGAATGGAAAAAGAATTGCAGTACTGGAACCGAAAGCGATAGTTAAGTGTCTCGGCTGGTTTGAAGCAGCTGGGTTCGACACTGTACAGAGGCTATTTTAGAGGTTGGTTTAGTGATGAAAAAAAGAAAGAATTGGAAATAGGGGAGGTGCCGATGAGGAAACTAGACACAGGGACGAGAAGTGCTCCTCGATCAACCTTGATTTGGACGTGGGGGAGAAAGATTTAAGAGCTTTGAAAGAGCTGAAGCATAGGTGTGAGGAATGGCTGGAAAATGAGGCTGTTGTGTGGTTGAGACGCAAGAGAGAAAAGGCATAGGTAGCTTGAAGTGAAGCATCATTTTGGGTTCTCTTAGGCTGGAAAAGGAAAGGGGCTGCTTTGATGGTTGTTGGTGCCGAAACAGGGGCTGAGTAGGACTGAGTCAAGGGCCTTAGTGGTGCTGAAAAGCATGACTGAAGGAGGCTCAATTTTAGGTGCTGAAAAGGGAGCTGAGATGGTGCTTTAAAAATTGGAGAAAATAAGGGAAACAAGGCTGAGATACAAGGGTGAAATGGAACAGAGTAAGCTGGTTGTTGGATGTTGAAATAGTGCTAAAACCAGGAGAAAGTGCAACTAAGAGTGGGGCTGTTCAAGGCTGAAACGTGATTTCTGCCATGGGGAGTTTTAAGCTCGAAAACTTTTTTTTGGGGTGAAATACATAAACCCCCTTATAGTTTCAAAATACCAATATTCCTCCTTTAAAAAAGTTTAAGATTTAAAATTTAGGAGTTTTTAGTTTGGGGTTTAGAATTTAAGGGTTATAGTTTATGATTTATGGTCTTTTGGGTTTAAAATAGAAAGTTTAGTGTTTATGATTTTTGGATTTAAGGATAGTGAAAGGGGGGAAAATTGGTATTTTGAAACTAAAGGGGGTTTGTGTCTTTTTGGTATAAACATAGGGGGTTTTATGTACTTCACCCTTTTTTTTGGGTGCTGATTGAGCACCAAAAAGGGGCTGAACCAGGTGCTAAATTGGGGCAAATATTGGCTGACTTGGTGGTTGTTTGGTGCCATAACTGAGGTGATCAAAGGTTGTTCTTAGTGACCAAAACCGTGCCCATTAAGGGTTGGAATAGGTGCTGCCAAGGCCAAAATCGAAGTAATGACGAAAAAGAGAGAAAAGAAAAAAAAAGAGAAAAAGAAAAAGTAATTTTGACTAAGCTTTTAGTGTAAATATCGATAAGAAGAATAGTATAATTAGTATTGAATTTTTATAAGTGTTATATAGTATTTTGGTAATATATTGTGTGATTTTTGTAGTATTTGAATGTGTAGCAATGTCCTAAGGCGGCGAGTCAAGAGTTTGGCTAAGATTGCGTATAAACATTAAGCTTGGAGTTAGTAAGTGATAACAATATATTTGTTATATTATTTTATTATTTATTACCATATTTATTACTATATTCTTGTCTAAAATTAATTGTTAAGTGTATTTTTTGAATTAATTTAGAGAAAGTGACTTTTGGAATTAATTTTGGAAGCTATGGTATGAAATCAAATAATAATTTATGTGATTTGAATAAATTTTGGAAGATATATATTATTTGAAGATATAATTAAATTCTGATTTGTTTTAAAGACCATTGGACCATAAGATTAAATGAGAAAGAAGAGCTGAGATTTATTTCTTGATTAAAAAGAAGCCCTAGAAATTTTTAAAGAAAGAAAACAAATTATAAAAGAAGAGAGGATCGGTCTTGGGGGTGGAGTGTGAGTTTTGGTGTCTTCTTTTTGCTGTGTTTCTTTTTTTTTTAATTTGTAGAATAAGAGAGAAACAGAGGCTGAAACAAGATCAGCTTGAAGGAGAGTAGCTACGTGGAATCAGAGTTGCTGAGCAGAATGTGTATAGAGCAATGTTTTTACATGTGCAAATCATGATTGTCAAAAATTCTAGCTGTAGAATTATGGTGCAGTAGCTGAACCCAAGCTTTGGAAGGAGTGATAGGATGATATTTTGGGAATTTTATATGTGCTAATATATTTTCTTTATTGATGTTTTATGCCTAAAAGAGCTTACTAATGTTTATTTTATGTTTTAGGTATTAAATATCAAAGTTGGAATAAAAAGAAGCTAAAAAGAGCAAAGTGCAGTATTTTCTGTCCAGCTTGAAAGATTGACATTTTTGACCAATTTAACGACCTGATCTCAAGAAGTGGCCTTCATGAAAGTTGTAGAGGACTTCTCAAGGTTTCTAGAATGTCCAAGATCACAAAAATCGGAGTTCATTTGGTGGGTCAAACGTTTGGACAAAATCAGTATGAAATTCTGGGCAAAAAAAAAACGAGATTGAGAAGAAATTCCAACAAAGCAAGTTCAAAGACCAGATTTTGTTGGGAGAAGATAATTTCTTAATTTTATTTTGTCTTAGATCTGTAATTAATTAATAAGAATAGGCCTTAGGAATTTTACTTAAAAAATAATTGTAAAAAGATGATGAGATAAAGGTAAGAGTTTGACTAGTCAAATTACTTGTTTTTCAAGTAAACTCTTATCTGAATCCCACATTGCTTAGGAAAGTCTTTTAAACTCTTCCTTAGGCCTATATAAAGAGCACAAGGCTCTCATAAACAGGATCCCTCTTATCCCTCTTCTCTTTTAGTCTTGTAGGATTTTCTTTAGGGTTTTTAATAAAATTTTATTTTTTTCTTTATTTTTAATTAGTTGCTGATTTCTTTATTATTTTTAATTCTGATTTTGTTTTCTTTATTTAAATTAAAATTAATTGTGTGTTCTTGCTTGCTAGTTTATAATCTTGATTATTAATTCTGATTTTATATTATTAAAGATTGCTTCTTTGATTGTTTCTTGCATGATATTTGTAATCTTTATAATATTAAACTTGAATTTTATGATCTTGAATATGACTAGTGAGTAGTTTTCTTATTCAGTTATGAGGTAAATTGATTATTCTTAGGAAAAGCATGTTGTGAGATTCTTGAACCTATTATATAATTGTTGATTAAGTATCCAAGATTCTCTGAGCACATTATAATGATTGTTTGTTTGATTAGATAGGGTGCACACTATTTAGTTAAATTAAATAATCTACCGCCAGATTAAAAACATAAGTCCGTAATAGCTTGTGGAGTTAATCACTAGGGATGGAGGAGAATTAAGGTTTAGATTAAATGAACCGAGCTTATGTGTTTGTTATCTAATGTCAACCCATATCTTTCTTGTTGTTAATGCTGCTACAACTTATATCTAGAGAGCTTGTTCTAGGTAGGTTAAGTAGTTAGAGATTAGTTAAAGAGCTTGTTTTAACTAACGACTCAGTAAGGAAAGATGGTGTAACAGAGCTTGTTGTTATGCTACGGTTGACTATTTAATTGACAGTGATATTTTGTAATCAATGATCAACATCAAAATCCAAGAATGATTAATTGCCTCGTAACTGAAGCTTTTTGCTATTTGTTTTTTTATATTTAATAATTCTTGTTTTCTTTATTTTGGAATAGTTTACAAAACCCCCAAACTTCTTCTTTCCCTAAACCCTAAGATTAGATTTTTAATTTAATAATTAACTTAAAAAATTCAGTCTTTGTGGGTTCGACCCTTGCTCCGCTATCTACATAGTAGAGTTAGGAAATTTTATTTTTGGTGACTGACGACACTCATCAAATTTTGGCGCCGTTGCCGGGGACTGAAATTTGTTTAGGTTAATTATTTTAATTTAAAGTCTAATTTTTTTTCTTTTCTTTTTCTTTTGTTTTTCAGGGATTGCTTGTCTGACAAGGATTCTAGTCACAAACTTCCAAAGATTAGGGACTATATACAAGCAACCCAAAGCGCAGTGGCACAAGCACTACAACATCCACCACCACTACCTCCCAAGACGAGAAGTGAGAGGACTCCATGGAGCAAGCTTATGAACCATACTATGATCATGACCCATACTATAATTATGAACCACACTACGATACCTACTATCAAGGATGGTGGGATCATTCTAATTTTAGTTATGGGAATCAATATGAGGTTTACAATATGCCATTCCAAGATACATACCAAGCTCCACCTCAAGACTCAGGTATGCCTCCACCTCAAGAATCAAGTATGTCTCTTCAAGATATTGTTAAGACTCTTGAGATTAAAACTTTACAATTGTCACAAGAGGCTGATGTTTATATTAAGAATATTGATCACCATGTGAGTCAAATATTGCATTCTTTGAGTAACATTGAAGCTATGACCTCTCAACCTGTGGAGAATCCAAGAGATAATGTTACTAACATCACCTTGAAAAGTGAAAGGGAAATTGATTCCAAGGAAAGTGCACATGAAGATGTCGATGACTTTATAGAAAGGAAGGATGAAACCGATTTCAATATTAAAGGTGGAGTTGTTGACATGCACAATGTAAAAGGGAGAGAGAATTTCGACAATTTTATAAAGCACTATGAGGATGTTGAAATCAAGGAATTCAAAGCTGAGGTAAGTGATAAACAAATTCCTTTTAATGCTTCTACTTACCCTTCTCCTTTTCCTAGTAGGTTTGCAAGAGCTACAAACGAAGAGCAAGACAAGGAGACCTTGAAGACATTTAGGAAAATGGAAGTCAGTATTCCTCTCCTTGATGAAATTAATGATCAAGTGCCTTGTGATGCCAAGTTTTTAAGGGAACTATGCACTTCCAAGAAGAAATTAAAAGGTGATGAAAAGCAGGTTCTTAAAGATGAGCTAGAAATAGCCACAAGTTAAAATCTTGAGAATGAGGAACTCGAGAGACCGATAAAAAAGTTGAGGTTTGGGATTGGATGATGGAAGGTGGAGTGGTCGAGCTAACGACATTAAACAAAAGCGCTACTTGGGAGGCAACCCAAGGATGTAAAACGAGGGAGTATTTCTTTCCTTACTTGTATTACCATTTAATTTTTGAGTTTTTTATTGTTCTTCTTTGCATGCTAGACTTACTTTGAGGACAAAGTAAGATTTAAGTGTGGGGGGAATATTGGTTTATGAGTCTATAGAGTTTTTTTTTTTTTTCAGAACTGGAATTTTTTTTTTTGAAAAAAAAGGGTCAAATTTTTTAGAGTTTTAAAGATCATGATATGTTTTCTTTCTTTTAAGGATTGATTCTAAACTAAAACAAAGTTTTATAAGAAAGTTAAGAGTATTTTGATTGTTATTATTGTTGAAGTGAATACTTTCTAAAGAATTTATGTGAGTTCATGATTAAATATAATTGCTCATATGATATTGATAATGTGATTAGTTCATTGAAGTTGGTATAAGCCAAGGATAAATAGACAAAAAAAAACATAAAAAGAGAAGAAAAATAGAGGTTGAAAGCTTTAAATTCTACTCCAATGTTTTGAGTTACTCGATCTTGTTGATTAAATTCTTGAAGTGACTTAAAGTATGAGTATGCAAAGCATTTTTTTCAGAACTGGAATTTTTTTTTTTGAAAAAAAAAGGGTCAAATTTTTTAGAGTTTTAAAGATCATGATATGTTTTCTTTCTTTTAAGGATTGATTCTAAACTAAAACAAAGTTTTATAAGAAAGTTAAGAGTATTTTGATTGTTATTATTGTTGAAGTGAATACTTTCTAAAGAATTTATGTGAGTTCATGATTAAATATAATTGCTCATATGATATTGATAATGTGATTAGTTCATTGAAGTTGGTATAAGCCAAGGATAAATAGACAAAAAAAAACATAAAAAGAGAAGAAAAATAGAGGTTGAAAGCTTTAAATTCTACTCCAATGTTTTGAGTTACTCAATCTTGTTGATTAAATTCTTGAAGTGACTTAAAGTATGAGTATGCAAAGCACTCTAAAAGAGGGCTTATTTGTTGAGTAACCGGGTGTTGGTATCACCAATATTAACATTCGCGTAAAAAGGCAAGTAAGTACTTAGGGAAACCATTATTGAAACCTCAAAAGAAAAAAAAAAGAAAAAGAAGGAAGAGAAAATAGAAAAAAAATTCTTGATCTATTGACTTTGTTTGTGGTAATGTAAAATGGATAATTGGAAAGTTAATGTTATATGTTTCAATTGTGTTGATTGTGAATTTTGCATGAATTTATTTAGAAGTATGCATGAATATGAGAAGTAACGATTAGAATATGATTAACTTGATTATTTGACTCTTGTTGAAGTTATGAGTTAAGAATTGAAAGATTTGAAAATATGTTCATGATCTTAATCTTGTTTTGAGTCTTAATTTTTAATTTTTGAGTCTTATTTTGAATTTTTAGGATTGAGTCTTGAGTAAAAGATTTTGTGGGTATATCTTCTGAAAGCCCTCACGAGACACAACTCGTCCACTAGGGGTGACCTAGGGGTTTAAAGGCTTATTGCATAAGCTAAATGCAATCGTGATTCCTACGAAAGTGAGTTAGGTTTTAGGAAAAGGATTTTAAGATTAGGACTTTAGGATTTAGTTCTTTAGGAAGTTAGTTTAGGTTTGCTAGAGGACTAGCAAAAGCTAAGTGTGGGGGAATTTGATAGGATGATATTTTGGAAATTTTATATGTGCTAATATATTTGCTTTATTGATGTTTTATGCCTAAAAGAGCTTACTAATGTTTATTTTATGTTTTAGGTATTAAATATCAAAGTTGGAATAAAAAGAAGCTAAAAAGAGTAACGTGCAGTATTTTCTGTCCAGCTTGAAAGATTGACATTTTTGACCAATTTAACGACCTGATCTCAAGAAGTGGCCTTCATGAAAGTTGTAGAGGACTTCTCAAGGTTTCCAGAATGTCCAAGATCGCAAAAATCGGAGTTCATTTGGTGGGTCAAACGTCTGGAAAAAATCAGTACGAAATTCTGGGCAAAAAAAAAACGAGATTGAGAAGAAATTCTAACAAAGCAAGTTCAAAGACCAGATTTTGTTGAGAGAAGATAATTTCTTAATTTTATTTTGTCTTAGATCTGTAATTAATTAATAAGAATAGGCCTTAGGAATTTTACTTAAAAAATAATTGTAAAAAGATGATGAGATAAAGGTAAGAGTTTGACTAGTCAAATTACTTGTTTTTCAAGTAAACTCTTATCTGAATCCCACATTGCTTAGGAAAGTATTTTAAACTCTTCCTTAGGCCTATATAAAGAGCACAAGGCTCTCATAAACAGGATCCCTCTTATCCCTCTTCTCTTTTAGTCTTGTAGGATTTTCTTTAGGGTTTTTAATAAAATTTTATTTTTTTCTTTATTTTTAATTAGTTGCTGATTTCTTTATTATTTTTAATTCTGATTTTGTTTTCTTTATTTAAATTAAAATTAATTGTGTGTTCTTGCTTGCTAGTTTATAATCTTGATTATTAATTCTGATTTTATATTATTAAAGATTGCTTCTTTGATTGTTTCTTGCATGATATTTGTAATCTTTATAATATTAAACTTGAATTTTATGATCTTGAATATGACTAGTGAGTAGTTTTCTTATTCAGTTATGAGGTAAATTGATTATTCTTGGGAAAAGCATGTTGTGAGATTCTTGAACCTATTATATAATTGTTGATTAAGTATCCAAGATTCTCTGAGCACATTATAATGATTGTTTGTTTGATTAGATAGGGTGCACACTATTTAGTTAAATTAAATAATCTACCGCCAGATTAAAAACATAAGTCCGTAATTGCTTGTGGAGTTAATCACTAGGGATGGAGGAGAATTAAGGTTTAGATTAAATGAACCGAGCTTATGTGTTTGTTATCTAATGTCAACCCATATCTTTCTTGTTGTTAATGCTGTTACAACTTATATCTAGAGAGCTTGTTCTAGGTAGGTTAAGTAGTTAGAGATTAGTTAAAGAGCTTGTTTTAACTAACGACTCAGTAAGGAAAGATGGTGTAATAGAGCTTGTTGTTATGCTACGGTTGACTATTTAATTGACAGTGATATTTTGTAATCAATGATCAACATCAAAATCCAAGAATGATTAATTGCCTCGTAACTGAAGCTTTTTGCTATTTGTTTTTTTATATTTAATAATTCTTGTTTTCTTTATTTTGAAATAGTTTACAAAACCCCCAAACTTCTTCTTTCCCTAAACCCTAAGATTAGATTTTTAATTTAATAATTAACTTAAAAAATTCAGTCTTTGTGGGTTCGACCCTTGCTCTGCTATCTACATAGTAGAGTTAGGAAATTTTATTTTTGGTGACTGACGACACTCATCAAATTTTGGCGCCGTTGCCGGGGACTGAAATTTGTTTAGGTTAATTATTTTAATTTAAAGTCTAATTTTTTTTCTTTTCTTTTTCTTTTGTTTTTCAGGGATTGCTTGTCTGACAAGGATTCTAGTCACAAACTTCCAAAGATTAGGGACTATATACAAGCAACCCAAAGCGCAGTGGCACAAGCACTACAACATCCACCACCACTACCTCCCAAGACGAGAAGTGAGAGGACTCCATGGAGCAAGCTTATGAACCATACTATGATCATGACCCATACTATAATTATGAACCACACTACGATACCTACTATCAAGGATGGTGGGATCATTCTAATTTTAGTTATGGGAATCAATATGAGGTTTACAATATGCCATTCCAAGATACATACCAAGCTCCACCTCAAGACTCAGGTATGCCTCCACCTCAAGAATCAAGTATGTCTCTTCAAGATATTGTTAAGACTCTTGAGATTAAAACTTTACAATTGTCACAAGAGGCTGATGTTTATATTAAGAATATTGATCACCATGTGAGTCAAATATTGCATTCTTTGAGTAACATTGAAGCTATGACCTCTCAACCTGTGGAGAATCCAAGAGATAATGTTACTAACATCATCTTGAAAAGTGAAAGGGAAATTGATTCCAAGGAAAGTGCACATGAAGATGTCGATGACTTTATAGAAAGGAAGGATGAAACCGATTTCAATATTAAAGGTGGAGTTGTTGACATGCACAATGTAAAAGGGAGAGAGAATTTCGACAATTTTATAAAGCACTATGAGGATGTTGAAATCAAGGAATTGAAAGCTGAGGTAAGTGATAAACAAATTCTTGAACCTATTATATAATTGTTGATTAAGTATCCAAGATTCTCTGAGCACATTATATTGATTGTTTGTTTGATTAGATAGGGTGCACACTATTTAGTTAAATTAAATAATCTACCGCCAGATTAAAAACATAAGTCCGTAATTGCTTGTGGAGTTAATCACTAGGGATGGAGGAGAATTAAGGTTTAGATTAAATGAACCGAGCTTATGTGTTTGTTATCTAATGTCAACCCATATCTTTCTTGTTGTTAATGCTGCTACAACTTATATCTAGAGAGCTTGTTCTAGGTAGGTTAAGTAGTTAGAGATTAGTTAAAGAGCTTGTTTTAACTAACGACTCAGTAAGGAAAGATGGTATAACAGAGCTTGTTGTTATGCTACGGTTGACTATTTAATTGACAGTGATATTTTGTAATCAATGATCAACATCAAAATCCAAGAATGATTAATTGCCTCGTAACTGAAGCTTTTTGCTATTTGTTTTTTTATATTTAATAATTCTTGTTTTCTTTATTTTGGAATAGTTTACAAAACCCCCAAACTTCTTCTTTCCCTAAACCCTAAGATTAGATTTTTAATTTAATAATTAACTTAAAAAATTCAGTCTTTGTGGGTTCGACCTTGCTCCGCTATCTACATAGTAGAGTTAGGAAATTTTATTTTTGGTGACTGACGACACTCATCAAGGAGTTGCTGTTGGATAGCTTGTAATAAATACAAGGGAACAAGTTCCCACATTGCTTGTAAATGTGTAAAGTGATATATTTATAAAGGAAAGTCAACTTTTAAGAGCAATTTGGAGTCAAAGAGGAAATGGACTTTGACTATGGAGCTTAGCTTGGGCTATTTTAAAAGTCAAAGATAGGCACTTAGGCACTTGGGCTCTTGGTTCTTTGATTTAATTCGAATTTTTTATTTTTGATAGAAATATTTTAAATTCTATTTTGAATTTAAAATAGTTTTAACTGTTCAAACAGACATATTTTCGATTATATCTCTGGAACAGTTATGTTTGTAAAATGAATGGTTGTTATTTAACAGACAATCACAACCATTCATTTAAGCCTCTTCACATCTTATATAAGTGTTGATATCCAAAAAATACTTACTTTGCATTCTGACTTTTCACAATATTCTGAGAGGCTTTGTTGTATCTTGGGGTAACTTGCTTCTGTATGAGGCAATATTACACTTAAGAAAGTGTAACTCTACACGCCTCAAAGCCATATACTTTGTTATATCCTAACAATTTGAGTGTAATATCCTTTTTGATATGGCAATGGTTACCAATCTTTTGTTTATCAATCAACAAGATCCTCTCAAGTTGAACCAGTTTGATGGGACATACTTCGCCAGATGGAAGGATAAGATGAAGTTTCTATTGACAACTTTGAAGGTGTTCTATGTTCTGATCCAAATTTGTAGCCACTGGCAGATCCTACACCAGATGACACAGATACAGTGAAAGAAGAAAGAAAGAAACGTGCAGAAGATGAACTGGTGTGTCGTGGTCACATCCTCAACTCTCTTACAGATAGACTTTACGATTTGTATTCCAACTATACATCACCAAGAGAGATATGGACTGCCTTGGAAACAAAATACCAGAACGAGAAAAAAGGTACAGATAAATTCCTGGCACTAAATTATTTTGATTTCAAGATGACTGATAACATGCCAGTCATGGATCAAGTCTATGAACTACAAATACTGGTTTTCAGACTTAGAGAATTGGAAGTGATTGTTTCTGACACTTTACAAATCGGAGCAATTCTGTCCAAATTGACTATATCATGGAACAATTACAGAAAAAAGGTTCTGTAGACACCAGAAAGTTTCACAATGGAACAATTCCAAACTCATCTGCAAATTGAGTGTGAAACTCGTCTCAGGGATGAAAAGCTTCAAAAAGAGAAGGCTGTGAATTCAAACGGGGATTCACAAGTAAATGCCATAGGAAGCAAGTCTGGAAACAAGTCTGGAAAGAATCAGAACAACTTCAAAGTCTAGAAAACTGGTGGATTTAAGAAGTTTAACAACAATAAGATGAACAAGGCTTGCTTTCATTGTGGAAAGAAGGGACACTACATTAAAGAATGTAGAGTCAAAATTGCAGAAGACAAGAAGAATAAAGACAATGGTTCTAAACAATCTGCTCAAGCCAATATGGTTGTTGAAGATGACATGAACTTTGTTACCATGGTTACTGAATTGAACATGGCAACAAGTGTAGGAACCATGGAGTGGTTTCTTGATTTTGGAGCCACAATTCATGTCTGCAACAACAGGGAATTCTTCAGCACTTACACTGAAGAAAACAGTGAAGTTTTTATAGGAAAACATGCTCCTGTCAAAGTGCTAGGAAAAGGGAGTGTGATGCTTAACGTCACTTCTGGACAGAAATTGACTTTTCTTAATGTGCACCATGTTCCTGATGTCAAAAGGAGCTTAGTTTCTGCAAATCTGTTATGCAAAAGAGGCTTTAAGATTGTTTTAGAATATGATAAGTTTGTAATTTCTAAGAATGGTGTGTTTGTAGGAAAGGGATATTCCCTTAATGGCATGTTCAAACTTAGTATTAATAAAATAAATGTTGCTTCTACTTATATCGTTGAATCTTCTACCCTGTGGCATGCTAGATTAGGACATTTAAATTATGCTATGATTAAATATATGTCAAATCATAATTATATTTTCTGTAAACATGATCACCACGATAAATGTCAAATCTGTGTAGAAGTTAAGATTACAAGAAAGCCTTTTCCTAAAGTAGAACATGAAACAAAATTGCTAGAATTAATTTATTTAGATATTCGTGAATTAAATGAAAAACCAACTAGAAGAGGAAATAGATATTTTATAACTTTTATAGATAATTGTTCACGTTTTACTAGTATTTATTTACTAAGAAACAAGGATGAAGCTTTTGATAAATTTAAGGAATTTAAATCTAAAGTAGAGAATCAAAAGGAAAGAAAAATTAAAATTATAAGGAGTGATAGAGGAGGTGAATATTTCTCAACTAATTTTGATAAATTCTGTGAAGATCATGGAATAATTCACCAAAGATCAGCTCCTTTTACACCTCAACATAATGGATTGGCAGAAAGAAAAAACAGGACCCTAGTTGATATGGTAAATGCAATGATTTTAAATACTGGATTACCTTTCAACTTATGGGGTGAAGCTTTGCTTACTGCTTGTTACATACATAATAGGGTTCCTTCAAAGAAGACACATATCTCACCATATGAAGTTTGGAATGGAAGGAAACCAAATTTAAGCTATTTTAAAGTGTGGGGGTGTATCGCTTATTATAAACTTCCTGATTCTTAAAGAACTAAATTAGGTTCAAGAGGAACTAAATCTGTTTTTGTTGGTTATGCACAAATTTCAAAGGCATATAGATTTCTAGATTTAGAATCTAATGTTATTGTAGAGTCTATACATGTTGAATTTTTTGAAAATACTTTTGTGAAAAATCAAGTTATGCATGAGCCAGAAAAAGATCAAAATACATCTAATGCCTATAATTCCTTAGTTAAACATAAGTAAATAAGTGAACCATCATAACTAAGAAGAAGTCAGAGGTCAAGAAAAGAAAAACATCTTGATTCTGACTTCGTTTCTCCCGATCATATTACCTTTTCAGTTGAAGGTAATAGAGACAGAATTATGAGGAAAATGAAGATATTATTAAACATTGAAGATGACCCCAAAACTTTGAGTGAAGCTTTGACTTCAAGAGATTCAGCTTTCTAGCAAGAAGCTGTAAATGATGAAATGGACTCTATCATGTTAATAATACATTGATCTTGGTGGATTTACCTCTAGGACAAAGCCTATTAAAAACAAATGGGTTTTCAGGAGAAAGTATAATTCTGATGGTACTATACAAACCTTTAAAGCAAGATTAGTTGCTAAAGGTTTTACTCAAAAGAAAGGCTTATATTATTTTGATACTTATGCTCCAGTAGCTAGAATAACGTCTATTAGAATTCTTTTTGCTCTAGCTTCTATATATAAGTTGCATGTTCACCAAATGGATGTTAAAACTGCATTTTTAAATGGTGATTTAAAAGAAGAAGTTTATATAGAACAACCCGAAGGGTTTGTTTTACCTGGAAATGAACATAAAGTTTGCAAGCTTGTTAAATCTTTATATGGTCTTAAACAAGCTCCTAAACAATGGCATGAGAAATTTGATTATGCTATTTTATCTTTTGGTTTTAGGCATAATACTGTTGATAAATGTATATATTCTAAATTTACTAGTGATTATGGGGTGATTGTTTGTTTATATGTGGATGATATGCTTATATTTGGTACTAACATGTTTGGTATAAATGAGACAAAGAATTTTTTTATCTCTAAATTTAAGATGAAAGATCTTAATCAAGTAGATACAATTTTAGGAATTAAAATTACAAAGAATGATAATGTATTTTCATCGAATCAAACTCATTACATAGAAAAGTTGTTAGATAACTATCAATATCTTAAAATAAAAGAACATAGTACGCCATATGATTCAAGTGTGAAACTTGTCAAGAATGATGCTAGACCAATAGAACAATTAAAGTATGCTAGTGTTATAGGAAGCTTGATGTATGCTATGCATTGTACTAGACCTGATATTGCTTACACTGTATGTAAGTTGTCAAGATTTACAAGTAATCCTAGTATAGCTCATTGGAGGGCAGTTGAAAAGGTACTTGGTTACCTTAAAAGAACTACCAAATTAAGATTGTGTTATACAGGATTTCCTACTGTTTTAGAGGATTATTCAGATGCAAGCTGGATAACAAAAGCTAGTGATAATATATCAACTACAGGTTGGATATTTACACTAGCTAGTGGTGCTGTAAGTTGGGCATCTAAGAAACAAACATGTCATGCATACTCAACTATGGAAGCTGAGTTTATAGCTTTGGCAGCTGCTGGTAAGTAAGCTGAATGGCTAAGAAATTTGTTGTTTGAAATTGAGTTGTGGCCACAACCAATGCCACCTCTTCCCTTACATTGTGATAGTGAAGCTGCTATGTCTAGTGCTTTTAATAACATTTATAATGGTAAGTCTAGACATATAAGCCTAAGGCATGACTATGTTAGAGAGTTAATCTCAAGTGGTACCATTACAATCATTTATGTAAAGTTTGCAGAAAATTTGGCGGATCCTCTTACTAAAGCTTTACCCAGGGATAAAGTGTGGAGGACTGCTTATAGTATAGGACTAATACATAACCCTCAAGACACCAATAATGGTAACCCAACTTTGAATTACCAAAACGGTAATTACTAAAGTTTAATGGGTAATAACAAGTTATTGATTAGTGTCTGATGTGGCACTTATAATAGGAGTCTCATACATGAATTTGAAGTGCCATTGTTATATTAAGAGGTTGAGTTTAAACTCTTAATGGAGATCGTTTTGGAAATTGTCTAGGGACAATAAAAGGATCTCCACCTATGTGATTATGAAGTGGTGCCGCTTCAACAAGAGTTTAAGGGGTTTTACTCTTAAAATATTCACAGAAATTGGATTGCTAACACATGGCCATTGAAATTGTGCTAGGAGCAAGTAAGAGTTTTGTGAAAGCGACAAATTGATATGTGTGGTACTTTCGATCCTAATAGTAAGAAGTCATGGTTTAATCTTAGGACACTATGTATTTTTATTAGCATCCTAAAGTACTTACACTAATTGAAGGTTTAAATCAATAAGATACATTCTTGTATGCATCCTATTTGTTGTATTACAAGCTAGTAGGGGATTGTTGGATAACTTGTAATAAATACAAGGGAACAAGTTCCCACATTGCTTGTAAATGTGTAAAGTGATCTATTTATAAAGGGAAGTCAACTTTTAAGAGTAATTTAGAGTCAAAGAGGAAATGGGCTTTAACTATGGAGCTTAGCTTAGGCTAGCTTGGCTTGGGCTATTTTAAAAGTCAAAGATGGGCACTTGGGGCACTTGGGCTCTTGGCTCTTTGATTTAATCCGAATTTTTTATTTTTGACAAAAATATTTTAAATTCTATTTTGAATTTAAAATAGTTTTAACTGTTCCAACAGACATATTTTCGGTTATATGTATGGAACAGTTATGTTTGTAAAATGAATGGTTGTTATTTAACAAACAATCACAACCATTCATTTAAGCCTCTTCACATCTTATATAAGTGTTGATTTCCAGAAAATACTTACTTTGCATTCTGACTTTTCACAATATTCTAAGAGGCTTTGTTGTATCCTGGGGTAACTCACTTCTGTGTGAGGCAATATTACACTCAAGAAAGTGTAACTCTACACGCCTCAAAGCCATATACTTTGTTGTATCCTAACAGTTGTTGAACTGCTGCTGTTTACTTGAGGCTGAACCGAAATTACTTAGACTGAACAAGTGTGACATGAGCTGCGTGACTTTGCTGTAGAACCTATCAGAGGAAGGGGACCGAAATCTGCTGGAGGTGTGGAAGAAGTGCTGAACCGTTGCTGTTGGACTTTGCTGCAGTTGAAGAGAACGTGAGTTTAAGGAGATGAACCAAGGCAAGCGTTGCTGTTCACGTGCCATGCTAAATCATTCCTCTGCTGTTGCTATTGATTCCATATACACATGTTTGAAGTGGTCAAAAGGGGGTTTTAACATTACTTTAATTTTAATACTTTGTTAAGTTATATAGATATATTTATATTTAATTATTGATTAAGTATGATTTTTATTAATTTGATATTTTGTTTTGTTAAAGTAAACATGAACTTTTTTCTTACTAGGAATTTGATTGAGTCTACTTGCATATTTTATGTCTTTATGATTAATTGATCAATTCTTAAATTCTAGTATCATTCATTGTGATTAATTCAATTTTTTTATTTGTGTTATTGTTTGGCCACCTTTAATATAAATTTATTGATTGTTTGAGACATGGTAAATGTACACATCATATTCTAAGCCATGTATAGCTTTCTTGAGCGATTGAATAAATATTTGAGGCATACATCAAGCTAGAATATTTATTTGGTTCTTGTGAGATGTTCTTTTGTTCTTAATGGATTTTTAATCATTGATTATGCTACACATCATAGGTAATTAAATGATTAAAATTACTTGATTATAGCTACCATCAAACAGAGTAATCATTTATTAGGAAGAATGAACCCTTGAATTGAATTGAGATTTTTAAGATTGAAGACATAAAATTGCAATGTATTGGTAAAATCAAATTCCTAGGCTTTTCTCTATTGGTTAATTTCTTGATTTTATTAGGTTAATTAATTTAATTAGTTAGTTTAGTAATTAATTAGATACATAGGTAATTTCTTTTATTTGACTTTTATAATTTTTAGGGCATAAGTAGTTAAATTTTAATTGAATAAATTTAACAAATATCTGTGGGATCGACTCTTGTATTTGCATGCTATACTATCTTGATTCGTGCACTTGTGAGAATATAACTTTTTGATCATCAGTAAGATACTTTTATAAGATTTTGTTAGTATTATCTTGTATAAGTGAGTGTTATGATTATGTGTTTATGAAATGTTGGAATATCGTTAAGGTGTTGATAAATTATTGATTATTGAGGTTGGGATATTGATATAAACTAATTGGAATGTTTCAACTATTGTGAGGATCTTTAACATAATGTTTGATGAAAATCGATGTTAAAAGTATGGACAAGAGGTTACGGGAATTTGTGGACTCTTGCTAAGATAGTGGTTAATTGTTGTACTGTGTTGGATTATAAAATTGAGTTATGATAGAGCATCCTAAGAATAGCATTAATACATGTTCAAGCATTGAAATAAGTATGAGACTAATATAAAAGGAACTGTGAGTTGGTATCGTGAGTAAACTACTAGAGTTCAATTTTGACTAAGGTTTTTAAATATTTTTATAACTTTAGGTTGATACAGAGTTGATTGGTTTTAATTAAAAGTAAAGTATTGAAATGTACTAAATTGATTGTTAGATAAATGAATCGATTGTGAAAATTGAAATATGGTTTTACTAATTTTATAATGATTTTTCTTTGGTATATAGATGTGGGAGAAAGTATTGGATTGTGTTGAATTAAAAGTACTTGAGCTATTGTATATGTTGAAATGAATTGCCTTGGAAATTGTGAGTTTTGAATGGTTTAGATTGACTGAAAATTTTGAATTTTACCTGTAGGAGGTTTCAATTTCTTAAATGTTATTCTGCCAAATTTTAGATAAAATTGTCCTATGTAAAAGTTATTGTATTCCTGCATAAAAGAGATTTAGAAAGAATGATTAAAATGATTTATTGAGAAAGACTTTAAAGTATAGGGTTGAAATCAAATTTATGCTCTAAAGTCGAATGAGGTAATTATGAGACAATGGTATTGGCATAACTTTAGGAACATGTGTATGTGAATTGAGATAATTATCACATAATGATAATTGATATTATTCTTGGAGTTATTTCAATTTTTGGTCTAATAAAATGATTATGAAATATGATTTATGATACCTTGTGGAAATGAAATGGATAATAAAGGTTTAATGCTATGGAATATTAGATGTATCTTTTATTAAATAAATTAGCAATTATGTGCGACATGGTAATTGTGACTGTAGTAAATCGTTTTATGGTAATATGTGATATTGTGGATGATATTGAAATGTAGATATCGTGTATTGATGTGACAATGTGATCTTGGTAAGAGTTATGCGATATTAATGTTCATATTACTGGGATTATATTTATATATACGTGAATATATATGGATATTCACAATGATTTATGGACTATGAGATAGATGTTGAAAAATTGAAAAGTGAATTGCGATTTAAATTATGTGGAGGATATTTGATATGAAAATGTGAATTTACTCGATATTGCAACCTCAATAAGAGAAATGTGATCTTAATAACCTATAGATGTTATTGGAATATATCTGAATGTATATTTATACAAATGTATCATGGATCTTATTGATGCCACTGGGGATTTGATAGACTTGTGTAATTGCATAATGAATGATGAATGACATTTGTGTCATGATCGCATGTGAATGAGAAATTGAAGCTATTGCAGATATACTTTAGTCTAATTGCCTAATATGCACAGTATTGGATTGAATAATTATTGAGGTATATCTTAACATACTTAAGATTCACTCATGCATAGCATATGATTTCGGATCATTGGGATCATGCATCATTTTAAAAGATAAAGTACCATTTTAAAAAGCGATGCATCAAATTCTCTTACATAAAAGTAAATGCTTGAAAGCCACAATTACTGATGTTAACTCATGTTTTGATATCACGCATGACATGCACAAATTGAACATACAGTTAATTATACATTAATTTGAAAAACAATTTCGTTTGAAATGCTTTACCGTATGGCTTGTCTTAAGGATTTGAAAAGAAATTGAAAAAGAGATTCCGATTTAGAGACAAGTACCCTATGGAAATGCCTAAGTGGCATATGCTTTCGTGGTATAAAGTATATACATCGAGTGGTTCTGCCTATGTGGCATGATATCCCGTTTATGTATACATGATATGTACATGTTGCTTGATGAGACCATTCTAGGCTGTCCGACAGTAGTCGTGGACAAATTCTTCAATTTCCAGCTAATCACTGGGACTGGAACGATCTATGATTAGAAATAGATGCCCCTCGAGGGAAACTATCCCATTGATAGCTACAATAGGTTAAAGATGATATGATACCAGCCTAAGGATCCATACCTAGTCTCTCACTGAATGTTAAATGTTGTCTAAAGTATGGTTTACTATATGTAAACTCTAGACATGATATGTTTTACAATATATTTGATATGACTGAGATTGAATATGATTTGTGCTTGGTTTTACATCACATGTGACGTGATTTGAGACTGTATTTATTTTGAATACGTTTAAAAGTACATGTAATATGATTTTGAGATTGTATATGTTTCACACATGTTTAACTATTACACGTAACATGTTTTGATATGATAATCGTTTTATATAGCAGAATTTTTATACGTTACATATTGAGACTTACCATGATAATATATTTTGCACAGATGCATAACATGCAATGATACAAGGGTACTTATTGTCATTAGGGCATGATCAAATCAATATACGAAGGATGTTGATTTCTAAATGATATTGGGGTATGTACTTATAGGATTCATGCATTTGCATGAGAGACGATATAATCCTAATTCAATTATTATATTAGTGACTTACTGAGCCATCATTCATTAAACGAGAGTTATTTTTTCAAATTGATTCGAGTTAAGGGACACGTTGGACAGTTCCAAAGATTTAATAATGTATCGACTTCCAAAGTCCTCACTATTAAATATTTGGTATTGTAATACTTCTCTCGTGTATGTTTTTATTTTCAAGCAATTTTTGTATAGTACTATAAGATGGGATGTAAACTAGGATAATGATTAGTCGATATAATATTCTGATATTATATGATTTATATGTAGTAATTAGTTGTGGATATTATGATTCTTAAGATGATACCTATTGGTAAATGTAATGTGGATTGTGGGACATATTGTGTTACATTGTGATGATTTGCAGACAATTAACTAGAGAAATCTCAAAATATAAGGAGGGGATATTTTCAATCTGTTTCAAGAAATAGTAAGTTATACGTTATAAATGATCTTTCCCTATCTTAAAGAGTAATCTAAATCATAATTGAATTAAAGAATGAATGAAAATGGTTTAGTGACTACATTGACACTGAATACAAACAGTAAAATGAAAACAAAAAAATTTGGTTCGTAAATTGCTATGTGGTAAAAGTGAAAGTGTTAAGTGTATGTCACAGCCTTTGGGTCGTGACACTAGAAATACAGTTCAATAACCACCATAACAGTTTTCCAGTCTCAATCAATTCACAAAAATCAAGCACATCAATCCAATCATTATCAATGCAACACAGTATCTCTACGCCTCTTACATATATCCCTTACCAATTCAAATCACATTACGCTATGCACAATCAACTCAGTAAGTAATGTAGATAAGCACGCATATACTTGCTTATCGTTTTCTTTATGCCACTTACTTCAGAGTTGCAAAACAATATCAAAATACAGTCAAATTTCAATATTCCTTTTACAAAGAATTTTATAGACTCTAAGGTCTTTCACATTTCCTAATACAACAGCAAATCCAGTCTACTTCTTATCGGATGCCAAAACTACAACTACAGTCAAAACGCTTCCTTTTTCAAATCTGACTTCACCAACAATCTTGTATATTAATATATGCAGTATTCTAGGACCCAATTTGCATTGAATTGAGCTTGGTTTCACCATGCCCTTCCCTTGGTCGAAACTACCTCTTATGGCCATACACTTCGTTTCAACAATTTAAGGTTGTATACATGTTCTACACACTCTTTACACTAATTCTACACCACTTTTGCATGAAGCCATGCATTATTCATCATGAAACCCTCTTGACCGAAACTCAAGAGTGAGGATTCAAGTGTTTTTGTTTCAATTTAACATCATACACATGCTTATACATCGAAGAACAGTCGTTTGAAATCGACAAAATTGAAAACAGAAATTCTCTGTCTTACCTTTAAGCTTGGCCAAAACTTTGAGAGTGTTAGCTTTAAATTGATATATATATATATATATATATTGAAATGACAAACACTTAAGCAAGATTAAATGAATGATCAATAGTCCAAATTTGCTTTATCAATTATGATTTTTACAAACCACATTAAGTGCTTTTATCAAATATAAAACCATGATTTAATTGATTATCTTTATTGGTTTCAATCAATTTAGAAAACATTTTAAAATACTAGTTTAAGTAATTTTCTTATAGAATTATTGAATATATTTCAAGAAAATTACTTGATAAATTTTTTTGGCTCAAATTCATGTTTTCAAAGTCATGTTATATTTAAAAATATTCAAAATTGTCTAAGGAAAGTTTTTAATGCCTAAAAAGCCTAGAAAATTTAAAATATATAGTATAAGGGATGGATTCCCTTGCTGGCAAGATAGTTCAAGGGATCAATCCTCTTCTTTTAAGGATCGATCCCCTGTACCTAGAACACTTCTAAAGGCATAACTAGTTCATAGGATCGATCCCCTATCTTTATGGGATCAATCCCCTGTTGGTAGAAACCTTGGGAAGTGTATCTAAAGCCACAGGATCAATTCCCTCCTTAAGGGGATCAATCCCCTCTTCGCAAAATGTGCCCAATGTCTATTTTTTTGTGAATGCCAATGGGAAAATCAGTTTTAGGCTCCACCAAGCTTCAACAACCATCCAAAGGAGTATAAATAGAGCTTAGAAGTTCAGGACACTCAAGAGACACAATTGTTCATCTTTTTCAAGCTTCAAAACCAAATCCTATGCTAAAAATTCATCTTCTATCATTCTCATCTCTCTTGTATAGCATAGCATAAATCATTGTATAGATTTCCTAGAGCTCAAATTTTTGTAATCATCTACCTACTTAAAGGTTCTTGTTGAATACAAAACTTGTAAACCGTTCACAACTTGTAAAGGGGAGTGAACGCTTGAGAGCTTCATTTAAGTGAGGTTTGGGCAGAAAAGGTTTTCTCTTTAAGCCATAAAAGGGAAAGGTTGTAAGGTTTCCTTCTTGAACCCAGAAAAGGAAGATGTAAGGTTTCCTTCTTGAGCCCAGAAAAAGTAGAGGTGTAAAAGTTTCTCTTGAGCATGCAAAAAAAGGGTGTAAAAACAAGTTCATTAGTGGATTTAGGGAAAATCCTTAGGAGTGTCTCAAGGTAAAGGACGTAAGCAAGGTTGCCAAACCTCTATAAATCACTTGTGTTGTGAGATCCCTAATCTCTTTATTCTCCTTACACCTATTGAATATGATAAGTTAGAATATTAAGTCAAATTGTCACAATTAATTCTCAGGAATTTTGTACTTGTTGGGGAAATGACAAGTGGGCCCCACAACAAAGACAGTAATCCAGATGAGTTTCGAAGTGCCAAAATGTGAAAGTTAGGATCGAAATACCTAAACGGTAAGAAGACCACTTCTCTAAATTCTTTTTCTTTTGCATGCCCAGGTTTGTGTGCAATAAATTCAAAAATGACGATCGTGTCCATAAGTCAAAATAATTTTTCTAAAAAACGGCCAACCTAAATTGACTTTGTACCCACAAACTATCATAGGAGAATCCTCGTGAAAAGAACTTTTATGTGAGTCTGACCCGAGCATCGAATTATGTGAAAATGCTAAATCAATGCGAACGAAGCCAAAAGCCTTTATTTAAAGGGCAGTTTGGTAAGTTCACTACCCATGGCCAGTCAAACCACTTCAATAGTCAACCCTTGACCATGTTTGACCTAAATATATGAAAAATAATAAATATAAAATATAAAATCTGAAAAATATAAATATTAAAATAATGTTTGGATAGAATTGGAAATAATAAAATTGTATAAGGGTATTTAGGTCATTTCACAAGGGTTTTAGTCAAACTTTATTTTGGGTCAATAATTGACTTAATTTGACCTAAATAAATATAATTTAATACAAAATGAAAATTAAATCTGGAAAATTAGAAAATAATAAAATATTAAAGTGGCAAACTTGAAAATAATTAAATTTCTAAGGGGCAGTTTGGTCATTTTACCCCATGGGCAGAATTTTTGTGAACAAAAAATATAAAAATAAGACTCTAGAATTCTCTACTATCTACAACCAGTTAGCCACCCTTGCTCTTCTTTCCTCCATTTTTGCTCTAAGTTTTCTGTAGTTTCATCTTGTAAAAGCCTATCCTACCTTCACCAAATTAAAAACCTTACTTAATAAAAGTTCTTCCTCTCTTCTTGGGCTGCTTATAGCTGGCATTTTTGAGAGCTGAAACCGAACATTTGAAGGAAAATTTTCTGCTGCGGTGTTTGGTTTTCATAGGTAGGGAGAAAGGTGTTATTTCTTTTAAGTTTAACTATGGTTTTGGGATTGTTCTAAGTGTGAATCACATGATTATAGCCTTAAATTTGCATGAAATTAAGTGTAGGAGAGCATGAGGGTTTTGGCCATGGAGAGTTCATGGTGGAACCAAAGTGATTTGGTTGCATGAAAAATAGGAAAATAAATGTTGTGAATAGATAAGCTTAGCCATAGCTTGAAATTAAGTAAAACAAAGAATTTGGCATTAAGTGTAGGTTCGGCCAAGCTTAGAGATTAGTGAATATGGTGAATTCTTGATGCATGGAAATTGTAGAATTATTAAATGATATGAATAAAGTGGAATTATGGAATTAAAATTGAAAAATGGATAGTGTAGGCATGATGAACCTCACGACTTGGATGAAGGGGACTTAGAATTTATTTGATTATATATATATATAAAGGTTGTAGAAATTATGGAAGAAATGAATGAAGCCTATAGGTGAAGTTAGAATAGAAAAATAATTATTGGGGAGTGAAAGGAAGCATTCGGTTAAGCTTTATTTAGAAGCTTCCATGTTGCTTTTCTATGGTTTAATGGTTAAAATATAATGTATTAATGCTAAGAAATTAAAAGGTAAAACTGAATTGGATAATGGACATCCATTTGGCTATAATTAGATTATATTAACTGGGGAAAATTAGATGGCAACTTAATTAAGGTAGAAGATAAAAATAAGTAGAAAAATATTTTACGATTGGAATGTTAAGTTTAAAAATAATATGATATTATTTTGCAGCTTTAAATTTGAAGGAATAAGGTTACGAGAGTGGTGCTATTGGATTGCCACACTGCACAGTAATTAAGGTAAGGAACGTATATGGAGTCATTAGGAAAATATTGTGCTTGCACGAGATTTGGTGGATTTGAGAATACACATAAATTGGGAATTTTATGTAGGGGGTTAGATAGGCCTAGCCATCATATCACTGAATTTTCATAAAATCTACTTAATTTCTATCCCACTTATATTTTAGAATTTCCTATCTTAATTTGCCAATTTAATATGTTCATACTTTTTTATAATTAAAATTTTATTTCAAATTACATATTTTTTAAATATAATTTAAAATGTTTTAGAAATATTTATTTAATTTATTGACCCTCAATTATAAAAAATATTTATTTATACAATTATGGATTGACTAAGGATAATCTATTTAACTGATTTTTTTTTCTATTCATTGATTTCACCGATATTTGAATTAAATTAGTTTTGAGATTGTTGCTCCTTGATGACCATGCAATACCGATACCAATTGATTGATATTGACTATGAAACATTAGGGTAGGTCCGCAGTCCCACAATTGTCATATACCTAATGTATACTGTAGACCATTCAGCGATGGCCATTATTACCAATAGGAATAGCTTAGGGATGGATTCCCAACCCAAATTGGGTACGTTTGATACCTATATTGATCCCTGTAGGGATATCGTTTATGCATGAGTCTCCTAGATGTTGACTTTCTCCATTGATTGTTATAGTTTATCTACCTGTTGATTTGATAGAATTGATAATAAATGTTACATATTTTGAATATACGTTATTTAATATGAAATGTGTTTATTTTATTGAAAGTTATTTTATATTTTAAATAATTACATAAAGCATAAATTATGAATTATCATAGTTTCCTATAGACAAATGTGGGACCTGAGACACGTGAGATGCTTCAAAGTATCCTTCCTTACTCAGCTTGGCAATCCCAGTTAACTATAGAATTCCCTTCTACTAAATTAAATATATTAAATGATTTTAAATTGCATATAGTAGCATAGTATCACGCTTTTATATATGCTTCCTTACTGAGCGTAAACACATCCCTTTTTTTTCCATCCAGAATATTTGTAGTGACTTTTTCGCTTGTTGTAGAGGAGCACTATTTTGGGTCCATACACTATTCCATCAGGGCGTTTCTCTAGTCTGCAGAAGGTATATTGTACTTATATATATATCTCAAACCTATTGTACAGTACTTGTTTTATTATAGATCTCGGGGATGTAAATTAGAAGAAAATAGAATTATATTGTAAATCAAAGTTTGTAATATATATATATATATATATATATATGATAGTTGTAAGTATGTTTAAAGTTTAATTTTTATACTAGATTGGAACTTTATAATAGAATAATTTATTTAATGATTTTGGAAACATTAATGTAATGAAATAACCCAACAAATAGCCAACTAACCGTAAGTTAAGAAAAAGTTAATTGGTATTTTTAATGAAAACTGGACGTTACAAAGTTGGTATCAGAACAAGGTTAGTCTGATGTTTGTCGGTGTCATTAGGTTAAAATTGTTTACATCTTCGAGTATTATACTTGTCGAATATATATTTAAAGTATAACTGTTCAAGGTTATACTAAATGCATTTGATTTTATTGTGGTGTTGGCAAAATGAGTAACTGTAGAAGGGGTACTGGTAGAGGGTGTGGATAGGGACGAGCCATACAGTCTCCAGAGCCTTCTCTTTGTCCATCTCCAACAGGTAGCCCAACCACCCAACTGTTGAGAGTTGAGCGGAGCATAGAGGCAATGGCCACGTTGTTTACGCAGTTCATGGCAAATTTTCGCAAGTGGCTGGAAACGCACCATCCATACCTCCAAGCCTGTGATAATCGCTAATTTTATAAATTTAATATTAAGTATTTGTAAATTTAATATTAAAACAAATAAATAAGCTAAAGAAAATAAATGAATTGATCTAAGAGATAGAAATATTTGGAAATTCGAAAGTTGATGAAGTAATGAATTTGAGAATTCGGAAGTTGGAAATATAATGTGGATATTAAGAAAATCCAAATTAAAGAAATAAAAAGGTGTATATTTATATAATTATAAAATTATATTATATAAATATATTTTAAATGTTAAAGAAATAAAAATACGTATGAGGATATATTTATATAATTAGATTATATAAATATGTTTTTATATATATGTTTTATATAAATACATATGTATATATATGAAATATAGTATATCTTATAAAAGGATATATATACTATTTTATATTAAATAAATATATATGTATATTATTGTAATACATTTTTGTATATAAATATATATATATGAAATATATATATATAGTTATATATATAGTATTTGAATTTAAATGTATAGATATATATAGTATTATATGAAATATATATTAAGATATATATATCTAATAAATAATTATAAATATAATTATATATATTATATAATATAATAAAAAAATAATAAAAAAAGAACTGGGATTGTTTTCATTCTGTTTTAACAAAACAAAAATGAAAGAGGGAGCCGACCCCCTTCCCAAACGAAGAAGCCAACGGCAGTCACAACTGCCGCCGTCGGCGAGACAAGAGAGAAGAGGAGAGGGGAACGACACCGGCGACGTGAGGAAAGGAGGCCAGCGACGGGAAAAGGAAACAGAAAGGCAAAGCGAAGTGGGAAAAAAACGAAGAGGAGAGGAAAATAGGAAAGTGGCGGTGCCTGTCGATTCAGCCACAGCCACTGCCACCACACCTTCGGTGGAGGAAGAGGAACAAGTAGGAGGCCACCAGTGAGGACGACGGTGGCTGAGGGAGGAAAGAGGAAGAGAAAGGCCGAACCTTCCTCCGCCAGGTCCGTCACCGTGCCGTCAATCTGGGATGAACGGAGACCACCAGCAGGTTCGCCATGATCTCCGCCAGCTGTGGGAACACCGAACCGCTGGAGAACCGGCCACCGGAGGAGAACATGCGGCGAGGGAGGTGGACTAGTCTGAACCGGTGCAGACCAGGAAAAAAAAAGAAAAGGAAAAAGAAGAAGAAAGAAAAGAAAAAGGAAAGAAAGAAAAGAAAGAAAGAAGGAAAGGAGAGGGGCTTGGTTTCCTAAAGTCTAAAGGTAAGGCCCTCTAAACATTGAGTTATGATCATTATATCTATGACATATGAATATTTTGGATGAAATGTGATAGATGGAGGTGAAAATAAATAAATAAATAAATAATATATGTATCATCCATGAAAATAAATATCATTTGTGTGATATTCGTACAAATGTACCTAAGTATATTTTTATACATTAAGAGAATAAGTGAGATTAGTTGGAGATATAATTACATATATATAATTATATAATTTGTTGAAGTACAGTTATAATTATATAATTATACAATTATATATATAACGAGGGGAATGCGCAGCATTTATTAAATCAATAATGCCTTAGCAAAATAAATACCAATAGTGAATGATGATACGCATTAGTGGCATGAGAAGGACCTAAATAATTGTGGTCATAAGATATACATTTTATCCGTGAATAAACATATGTAGACACACACACACACACAAAGAAGATGCGATGAAGATAGATGCATGTGGTCCATTAAAATATATATATGAACACACAGACGTGTATATATATATCGTTTGGATGATAAGGAGGAAATAAAAACTTGGCATAGGCCTTGGTTGCTAACATTGAAGGAAAATTAGCAAGTATAAGTTAATAAATCTTTTATTATCCTATAAGAAATATAAAGTAAAGAGTTATTAAATCGGATGAATAACGCTTTGGCGAGATACATGAAGAATTTAATTCTTTGACAAAGAAGTGAATTTGAATAATTATGGTTCTAAGATATATGTTTAGTATGTGATCAAGCGAAATTAAGGCATTGTTACTAAAATGTTTTCACTTGATTTGTAGTGAATCAGAGCAGCATTGGAGCCTAATTTGGCTTGGGACACTTGAGGAAGACATTTGCTAAAGTCTCGAGGTAAGTGGGTTAAAAAAATCATACTAGTATCATCTCGTAAGAGATGAAAGATATCTTATTTCGATAATTATCTAATTTTATATCAAGTTTGGTGAAATACGATGGAAAGGACTACGAGGGTAAGTCTTGGTAAATTACAAGTTGGATTGGATGTGTTCGTGAATAGTTTTCGGATTACTTGAGATTTATGTGTGGTATGTTATAACTTGTTATGCTCGATGAGATTGCAAACCGGTATGAAATGTAGGTGCCCATATCATGAAAATTGTATGTAATTTAATTAAGTTGCACCTAGAGAACATACCATTACATTGTTATACTTTGAAATGTATATACGAACTAGTGTACAAAATGTATACAGCCTACGATGATTAACTCATGAACCTCGAATAGCACCTAGTTGTATTTATCGAAAACTAGGATAATGGAATCATGTGATAACAGAAATACTTATGTGACTTGAGGAATTGAACTATTTTAGAGTCTTATCTCTAGAAATCATGCTCCATAGAGGCCAAACCCAAGTAAAACTCAATCTTTTGTACTGTGTGAGCCACCTCTAGAGAACTCAAAGGAACTACGTGCTACACAGATTCTTCAAAAATGTGGGAGCCACCTCTAGAGTCATTTGAAAGCTAAGTGCTACACGAGTTCCGATGAACCATTAGAAAGCATGCACCATAAAGGCCAATCTGAGTAAAACTCATTCCTTTGTACCGTGTGAGCCACCTCTAGAGAACTCAAAGGAACTACATGCTACGTAGCTTTCTTCGTGAACTGTGGGAGCCACCTCTAAAGTCCTTTGAGAGCTAAGTGCTGCACGTATATCGATGAACCATTAGGAACAAACACTATAAAGGCCAATCTGAGTAAAACCCATTCCTTTGTACTGTGTGAGCCACCTCTAGAGAACTCAAAGGAACTACGTGCTATGCAGCTTTCTTCGTGAACTATGGGAGCCACCTCTAGAGTCCTTTGAGAGCTAAGTACTGCACGTGTATCGATGAACCATTAGGGCCATAGAGGCCAATCCGAGTAAAACTCACTCCTTTGTACCGTGTGAGCCACCTCTGGAGAACTCAAAGGAACTACATGCTACGCAGCTTTCTTCGTGAACTGTGGAGCCACCTCTAGAGTCCTTTGAGAGCTAAGTGCTGCATGTGTATCGATGAACCATTAGGAAACGTACGCCATAAAGGCCAATCCGAGTAAAACTCACTCCTTTGTACTGTGTGAGCCACCTCTGGAGAACTCAAAGGAACTACATGCTACACAGATTCTTCGTGAACTGTGGGAGCCACCTCTAGAGTCCTTGGAGAGCTAAGCGCTGCACATGTACCGATGAATCATGGGAAATCATATGCCAATGAGAATGGATAAATGATCGTGGTCTTGTGATGTGGTAAATATCGTTTGATAAGATGGATATTATACATACGACAATGATTTGGAATAATTGTTGAACCTTACATATATTATGCTATAGTATCATGTACTATTCGAAATGTTTGTTTATTTCACGTTCAACCATATCGATGAAAGAAATGAAAAGAATGATATTGTGAGAGTTAAAGATGTGAAGAAAAGTATGAATGAGCCTGCATGATCTGTTGTAGATTGTGAGTTAGTAGCTAATCTTGTCATAGCGCATACATGATATTTTATGGAGTTCATGCATGTATGATCATATTTTACGATATGAGCCTAGTCTGTATTTATTTAAGCTACTTACTGACCCGTGGATTGCTCACCCCTTAATTTAACATTTCGGATCATACGAGTTGAAATCTAGCTTTAGGCTTCGTATAGGCTCTCTCGGGAACTGTACCTAGCTGTGGTACTCGTCTACGTTCTTCGAGCTATGCTTTTGTGTTTTTGAGGTATACAAATGGTATATCATTTTGATAATTATACAAACTTTATTTTCACAGTACTAGGAAGAAATATGAGATGTAACTTTGGAATGCCTTAGGGTATTATGTAGGTCAATGTGATTATCGAGTACGATCCGGGATTAGATTTATATATTGAAATACGTATAAATTGCAAAATGTGACATTATTACTGGCTTAGATCCTTGAGAAACATGTGATGTATGATGTGAATTCTGAGAATTAAAGTTGGCTGTGTTAGAAAAGATTGAAATGTATTTTAATCAGGTGATTTTACTGAGGAAAGTGATAAAATACAAGGGGGAGATTTTCAACCCGTTTCTCTTGGATAAGTGAAAATAAGGCTAAAATGATTCTAAAATGATTAAAATCAATTAGAGAAGTATGACATAGCTAGAGAAATAATATTATTAAGGCAATATTTGATTTAGTTACTACACTAACATCGAATACAAACCGTAAATAGAAAAGAAAAATTTGGTTCGTAATTTTCCAAAAGCAATAAGGTAAGTGTTAAGTGGACGTCATTGGCCTTCGGGCTGTGACAAAGCCCACCTGTTCCTTTTACACCAAAACACATTCCTGATCCTGTTCCTCCAAGGTAGGCCCCATTTGTACAGCTTAAGCTTCTACCGCCAGCCCGGCTTCTCGTTAGACAGGATCCCCCGGTTTATTACAGTGCGGCTTTATTAAAGGAGTTTCGAAAGCTTGATCCACCTATGTTTAAGGAAGAAAGGGATCCCTTAGCACGGACATTTGGGTGAAGATAGTTACTAAGCTTTTCAGATACATGACATGTACAGAGCTAGAGAAAGTGGGTTTGGTGACGTACATATTAGTAGATTATGCACAGTATTGGTGGAAGTCCACTCAGACTATTCTAAAGGCTAGACATCCGAGGTCACATGGGATTTGTTTTTGGAGGCCTTTAATAAGTAGTATATCCTGCATACTACTCAAAAGAAGCAGAAGATGGAGTTCATGAACTTGACTCAGGGTAGCATGTCTATTAATCAGTACGAGTCCAAGTTTATTACTATGAGCAGATTTGCCTAGACGTATTACGAAGCGAGGAGCACAAGATCTACAGATTCATGAAAGGTTTGAGACCATCCATTCGTACTAGACTCTATCCGATGGATATCAATACCTATGATGAGGTAGTCCGTAAGGCTCAGTTGCATGAGCAGGACTACGAGTTCCGTCAACTAGATTTTTGAGCTAAGGGTAAGGCTAAGGATAAGGGGAAGCGAAAATCAGATGATAGAGCCTCAGATGATCGATATCTGGCTAAGAAAGGAAGGAGAGAAGAATGGACTCCTAGGGCTACAGGGATCAGAATTTCAAAGGATAGGTCTCGATCCTCAGCTGGTAGTACCATGGTCTCACAGAGGAGTACTATGAAGCCGTGTGAGCCATGCCATCTAGTGATAAGAGCTTGTTTTAGTTGTGGTCAGGTGAGGCACCTAGTAAAAAATTATTTGAAAGCTAGATCGAGGCTGCCAGAGGAATCAAAGAAGATAGCTCCATCACAGCGTAAGGCAACGGCTATAGAGAAAGGGAAGAAAGCCATGACTTAAGGTCGGGTATTCACTATAGACAGGGAGTCTGTCGATACTACCTCCACTAATGTGATTAAAGGAACAAACTATCTTTTTGATATAATTGTCACTGCATTATTTGATCCGAATTCAACCTATTCTTTTTATCACCCATGATTACTATGCATACAACTATTAAATGTGAATCTCTAGGTCACTTGTTATAAATAAATACACCTTTTAGGGAATCACAAATGACGGATATTGTGTACCAAAATTGTAAGCTACGGGTAGGAGAATGGGAATCGATAGTTGATCTAATTTTGCTCAATATGTATGGATTCGATGTTATACTAGGCAAGGATTGGTTAGCTAAGAACTATGTTATCTTAGACTGCTATGCTAAAACCATAACCTTCTCTTCTTCCTTTAGCTATATTGTAAATTTTGCTAGTACTTAGTGTAAGAAAATATTTATTTACTAATTTGATTGAAGGTGAATTTAATGAAATTGTTTAACGTGTGAAGGATTTATAGCTATGTAGTGGACGTAGAACAGAAACGTCTTAAGCTTCATGAAATCCCGATAGTTAGAGAATTTCATGATGTGTTTCTAGATGGTCTTCTAGGGTTTCCACTAGATAGGGAAATTGAGTTTACGATTGATTTGGTGCCGGGAACGGAGCTTATTTCCAGACCTCCCTATCGAATGGCAATAGTTAAGCTAAAGAACTTAAGAAGCAGCTTTAGGAGTTACTAGATAAGGGGTTTATACAACCCAGCGTATCCCCATGGAATGCTCCTATGCTATTTGTCCTGAAGAAGGATGGCAATTTAAGGCTTTGTATTGACTATCATGGTTAAACAGAGTCACCATTAAGAACAATTTTCATCTTTCCAAGATTGACGATCTCTTTGATCAGCTTTGAGGAGCATATAAGCCTTTTCCAAGATAGTCTTGAGATCGGGATATCATCAACTAAAGATCCGAGTGAGGATATCCCTAAGACGGCATTTAGGACCCGATATGGCCATTACAAATTCCTAGTTATGCTGTTTGGTCTCATTAATGCCACCGCAGCATTTATGAATTTGATAAATAAGGTGTTCAAGCAGTATTGGGATCAGTTTGTAATTGTCTTCATTGATGATATTTTGGTGTATTCCAAATCCAGGGAAGAGCATGAGCAGCATATGCGAATTGTTCTACAGACCTTCGAGGACTGGAAATTGTATGCTAAGCTAAGTGTGATTTCTAGCTGGACCAAATTTCTTTCTTAAGATATATTGTCAATAAGGATGGGGTTTTGGTCGATCCAGCTAAGATTGAGGGTATTGTGAAATGGGAGAGGCCGAAGACAGTGACCGAGATCAGAAGTTTTCTGGGTCTAGTCGGTTACTATCGAAGGTTCATTGAGGGTTTTTCCAGGTTGGCTGCTCCATTGACGCGCTTGATGCGCAAATATGTAAAGTTTGAGTGGGATGATGCCTACGAATGCAGTTTTCAGGAGTTAAAATGCAGGCTAAAGACAACACCCATTCTCATCATTCTTGATGGTTATAGGGGTTTCTTCATATACAATGATGCCTCCGCACAAGGTCTGGGCTGCGTGTTAATGCAAAATGGTAAGGTAGTTGCTTATGGTTATCACCAACTAAAGGACCATGAGAAGAACTACCCAACACATGATTTGGAACTAGCCGCAGTAGTATTTGCACTGAAGATTTGGTGACACTATTTGTATGACCAGAAGTTCCAGGTGTTCACAGACCATAAGAGTCTAAAATATCTTTTCTCACAGTAGGAAATTAACATGAGACAACAAAGGTGGCTTAAGCTTCTGAAGGATTATGATTGTGAGATCCTGTACCACCCAGGAAAGAATATAGTGGCAAATGCTCTAAACAGGCAATATGTGGGAATGGTGTCTTGTATGATAGTTTGAGAGTATGAATTCTGGAGCAATTTGCATGCCTCAGTTTGAATGTCACGCCTTCTGAGCATTATGGTATGGTTGCTAGTTTATTGATTGAGCCGGAGTTGATGAATAGGATCAGGGTGGCTTAAGGGCAGGATACTCAGTGTATCAAGGCAGTAAATCAAGTTTGGACAAGTGTGTTATCAGATTTTGTTATTAGCAGTGATGGAGTCTTGAGGTTTAAAGGCCGAATATGTGTTCTCGATGATAAGGAGATGAAGAAGCTTATATTGATTGAAGCAAATTCCACCAAGTACACTTTGCATTAGGGTAATACTAAGATGTATCACAATCTATGCAAGGTGCATTGGTGGCCTGGCATGAAGCGAGACATTGCAGAGCTTGTAGCGAAATGTCTTACATGCCAAAAGGTTAAGGTAAAGCACCAACGACCAACTGATTTGTTACAGCCTTTGCCTATACCTATGTGGAAATGAGAACACATCACTATGGATTTTATTATGGGACTACCTCGGACCAGACAAAATCATAATAGCATATGGGTGATAGTTGATTAGTTGACTAAGTCTGGACAGTTTCTACCTAACAAGTCCACAAATTCACTCAGTGCTTTGGTAGATCTGTATGTTAAGGAGATTGTAAGGTTGAACAGAGTTCTAGTGAGCATCACATCGATAGAGATTCTAGGTTTACTTCTCATTTCTGGAAGCAATTCTAAGAAGCCATGGGATCTCAGTTGAATTTCAACATGGCTTTCTATCCGCAGACTGATGGTTAGTCCGAGCGCACCATCTTAACGCTTGAGGATATGTTGAGAGCCTATGCTTTGGATTTCAAAGGATCTTAGGATGATCATAAGCCATTAGCTGATTTTGCCTACAATAACAGTTATCAAGCAAGTATTGGGATGGCACCATACGAAGCCTTATATGGTAGAAGGTGCCGATTATTAATAGGCTGGAAAGAAGTGGGTGAATGCAAGCTATTGGCTCCAGACTTAGTTGAGTAGGCTTCTGAGGATGTTAAGCTAATTTGTCAGAGACTTAAGACAACTCAAAACCGACAGAAAAGTTATACAGATCAAAGGCACATAAACCATTAGAATTTGCTGTAGGTGATTCAATGCCCTTAAAGGTTTCCTCGTCTAAAGGCCTTATGAGGTTTGGTAAGAATGGCAAGCTGAGTCCTTGTTAGATCGGGCCATTTGAGATTTTGGACCGCGTGGGAGATGTGGCATACATATTAGTTTTACTACTAGAGTTAGCTAGGGTGCACAATGTCTTCCACGTGTCGATGCTCAGAAAGTATCATCCAGATCCATCTCATGTCATTGAGTATGAACCTTTGAAGATTCGAGAGGACATCAATTATATGGAGAAGCTAATCCGAATTCTCGACAGGAAAGAGAAAGTGTTACGGTCCGAGACAATTCTGTTGGTTAAAGTTCTCTGGTAGTACCATACCACGGAGGAGGCCACGTAAAAGCTAGAGAGCTTGATAAAAGAAAAGTATCCGGAGTTGTTCGAGTAGTAGCCCGATTCAAATTTGGAAGACTAAATTTTTTGAAGGTGGGAAAGATGTGAGATCCCTAATCTCTATATTCTCTTTACACATATTGAATATGATAAGTTAGAATATTAAGTGAAATTATCAAAATTAATTCTCAAGAATTTGTAGGTGTCGGGGAAATGGATAAATGGGCCCTACAGCATTGACAGTAATCCAGATAAGTTCCAAAGTGCCAAAATGTGAAAGTTGGGTTTGAATTTCCTAAACGGTAAGAAGACCACTTCTCGAAATTCTTTTTCTTTTGCATGCCTAGGTTTGTGTGCAAGAAATTCAAAAATGGTGATAGTGTTTATAGGCTGGAATAATTTTTTTGAAAAATGGTCAACCTAAATTGACTTTGGATCGACAGACTATCATAAGAGAATCCTCATGAAAAGAACTTTTATGTGAGTCTAACCTGAGAATTGAATTATGTGAAAATGCTAAAAACATTGCAAACGAAACCAAAAGCCTTTGTTTAGGGGTAGTTTGGTAATTTCACTACCCATGGCCAGTCAAACCATCTCAGTAGTCAACCCTTGACCATGTTTGACCTAAATATATGAAAAATAATAAAAATAAAATAAAAATCTGAAAAATATAAATATTAAAATAATGTTTGATATAATTGGAAATAATAGAATTGTGGAGCTGTATTTAGGTCATTTCACATGGTTGTTGGTCGAACTTTATTTTGGGTCAATAATTGACTTAATTTGACCTAAATAAATATAATTTAATACAAAATGAAAATTAAATCTAGAAATTAGAAAAAAAATAAAATATTGAGGTAGCAAACTTGAAAATAATTAAATTTTTAAGGGGCAAATTGGTCATTTTACCCCATGGGAAGAATTTTAGTGATTAAAATTATATAAAAATAAGACTCTCTAGACTTCTCTACCATCTTCAACCAGCCAACCACCCGTGCTCTTCTTTCCTCCATTTTTGCTCTAAGTTTTCTTTAGTTTCACCTTGTAAAAGTCTATCCTATCTTCACCAAATTAAAAACCTTACCTAATAAAAGTTGTTCCTCTCTTCATGGGCTGCTTATAGCTAGGATTTTTTAGGGCTGAAACTGAGCATTTGAAGGAAAATTTGCTACTGCAGTGTTCAGTTTTCATAGGTAAGGGAGAAAGGTGTTATTTCTTTTAAGTTTAACTATGGTTTTAGGATTGTTTTAAGTGTGAATCACATGATTATAGCCTTAAATTCACATGAAACTAAGTGTAGGAGAGCATGAGGGTTTCGACTATGGAGGGCTCATGGTGGAACCAAAGTGATTTGGTTGCATGAAAAAGAGGAAAATAAATGTTGTGAATAAATAAGCTTAGCCATAGCTTGAAATTAAGTAAAACAAAGAATTTGGCATTAAGTGTAGGTTCGGCCAAGCTTAGAGTTTGGTGGATATGGTGAATTCTTGATGCATGTAAATTGTAGAATTATTAAATGATATGAATAAAGTGGAATTATGGAATTAAAATTGAAAAATGGATAGTGTAGGCATGATGAACCTTATGGCTTGGATGAAGGGAACTTGGAATTTATTTGATTTTATATATATAAAGGTTGTAGAAATTATGGAAGAAATGAATGAAGCCTATAGGTGAAGTTAGAATGGAAAAATAAGTATTGGAGAGTGAAAGGAATCATTTGGTGTAACAGTCCGAGTATATAGTAATACACCTATTTTTACACATAATTGACAGTTGGGTCATCTGCGATGCCTTAATCACTTAAACATTAACAGTGATAACAGTATACTTTAATTAATTTACAAACCGAAATATGACAATTAATAATATTCCTTAACACTTTACATCTCCTGTATCTACTTTACAATTTAAGTAGTATTGTAAAATTAATCTGAATATATAAAAAAATAAAAATACCGCCAAGATCGACAATATAGAAACTCGGGTAACCGAAATCACAGTTGATAATCTTGGGTTGGTATGTCACTTATCCAAATATAGTATCCTGTGGAGTGGAAAGTAAAAGGGTGAGCGAAACGTGCTCAGTAAAAGAGTCGTATGTAAGACTGATATAACAAAAAATATATGCCAGAAAATATTTATCTTCATAACAGTTCATAGGCACTGTAAATGGAAGGATACTATAGTTGGCCGGGAAATCCAATTGGAGCATGAAAGGTATTTTGAAATACCTCTCTTGTCCGAGAAACCTAGAGCAACTACATCGAGTATTTCATAAATTGTTGATATAAAACAATTTAATAATGTTTTTCCATAGCTTGAAATTAAGTAAAACAAAGAATTTGGCATTAAGTGTAGGTTCGGCCAAGCTTAGAGTTTGGTGGATATAGTGAATTCTTGATGCATGGAAATTGTAGAATTATTAAATGATATGAATAAAGTGGAATTATGGAATTAAAATTGAAAAATGGATAGTGTAGGCATGATGAACCTCATGGCTTAGATGAAAGGAACTTGGAATTTATTTGATTATATATATATATATATATATATATAAAGGTTGTAGAAATTATGGAAGAAATGAATGAAGCCTATAGGTGAAGTTAAAATGGAAAAATAAGTATTGGAGAGTGAAAGGAAGCATTCGGTGTAACAGTCTGAGTATACAGTAATACACCTATTTTTACAAATAATTTACGATTGGGTTGTCTGCGATGCCTTAATCACTTAAATATTAACAGTGATAACAATATACTTTAATTAATTTACAAACTGGAATATGACAATTAATAATGTTCCTTAACAGTTTACATCTCTTGTATCTACTTTACAAGTTAAGTAGTATTGTACAATTAATTTGAATATATAAAAAAAATAAAAATAGCTCCAAGATCGACAATACGCAAACTCGGGTAACCGAAATCGCAGCCGATAATCTTGGGATGGTATGTCACTTATCCAAATATAGTATCCTGTGGAGTGGAAAGTAAAAGGGTGAGCGAAACGTGCTCAGTAAAAGAGTCGTATGTAAGACTGATATAACAAAAAATATATGCCAGAAAATATTTATCTTCATAACAGTTCATAGGCACTGTAAATGGAAAGATACTATAGTTGGCCGGGAAATCCAATTGGAGCATGAAAGGTATTTTGAAATACCTCTCTTGTCCGAGAAACCTAGAGCAACTACATCGAGTATTTCATAAATTGTTGATATAAAACAATTTGATAATGTTTTTCCATAGCTTGAAATTAAGTAAAACAAAGAATTTGGCATTAAGTGTAGGTTCGGCCAAGCTTAGAGTTTGGTGGATATGGTGAATTCTTTGATGCATGGAAATTGTAGAATTATTAAATGATATGAATAAAGTGGAATTATGGAATTAAAATTGAAAAATGGATAGTGTAGGCATGATGAACCTCATGGCTTAGATGAAGGGAACTTGGAATTTATTTGATTATATATATATATATATATATATATATATAAAGGTTGTAGAAATTATGGAAGAAATGAATGAAGCCTATAGGTGAAGTTAAAATGGAAAAATAAGTATTGGAGAGTGAAAGGAAGCATTCGGTGTAACAGTCTGAGTATAAAGTAATACACCTATTTTTACAAATAATTTACGATTGGGTTGTCTGCGATGCCTTAATCACTTAAACATTAACAGTGATAACAATATACTTTAATTAATTTACAAACTGGAATATGACAATTAATAATGTTCCTTAACAGTTTACATCTCTTGTATCTACTTTACAAGTTAAGTAGTATTGTACAATTAATTTGAATATATAAAAAAAATAAAAATACCTCCAAGATCGACAATACGCAAACTCGGGTAACCGAAATCGCAGCCGATAATCTTGGGATGGTATGTCACTTATCCAAATATAGTATCCTGTGGAGTGGAAAGTAAAGGAATGAGCGAAACGTGCTTAGTAAAGGAGTCGTATGTAAGACTGATATAACAAAAACTATATGCTAGAAAACATTTATTTTCATAACAGTTCATAGGCACTGTAAATGGAAGGATACTATAGTCGGTTGAGAAATCCAATTGGAGCATGGAAGGTATTTTGCAGTACCTCTCTTGTCTCGGAAACTTAGAGCGACTACAGGGAGTATTTCATAAATTGTTGATATGAAACAATTTAATAATGTTTTTCCATAAATAATAAATGTTAAATAAACCATATAATTTAATCACTTCAGTAACACTTTTAAAACACGTGAACATTAATAAAATAGTACAGTAAACACTTGAATCTGAACAGTGGTAACAGCATATAAATCAATTCAGTAATAGTACGATAAAACATTCTGTAAATAGTGAATAAACAGTTCAGTACAATAACACTTAAGTTTCACAATTCAATAACAATTCAGTAATTATTTCAAAATTAGAAATAATATTATAAATATTTTCAATTCAATAAACAGTCTATTTTAGTACAGTTCAATAAACAGTAATCACTAAACCACAGTTCAGTAATCAATAATCAGTAAATCACAATTCAGTAAACATTTAACAGTAGGTTGAGACTAGGCAATACCCTAAATAATCATGCTATAATTATTCCCGAAGGGAAATAGTAACAGTATATAGTAAGATCTATGGGTATAGTCTATAGGATGTCTGCAGAGTATACTTGCTAGGTGATCTTAGGACTGCTGATGACTTGGCAAGTCAATCAGCCACTGTAACGGTACAGTAACAGTGAGCATGATAATGGGGCCTAACAGTCTCAAAGTCATTTTATTTACAGTAGAAAATACCTTTAAGGAATTTAAAGAAATATCAATAAATTTAATAATTCCAAAAGGTATTTAAATTCATATTTAACAGTACAGTGAAAATAGTCAATAAAATATTCATGCTTCAGTGAGAAAATTTATAAACATTCAATTTTACTATAAAATATTTTAAAGAATGTATTTATGATCTCACTTTAATAAAATTTAATTACATTAATATTTAATTAATATTTTTCGGTAAATTCCAATTTATGGAAAAATATTGGAATAAATTCCAAAATACACAATTTCACTCACTTAATGCATTTAAAATATTTCATGCTATTTTAACATGACAACTATGATTTCCCTAACCCCTTGCACTTTAGATACAGTTTATAAAACAGTCGTAATACCACAATTTGCATGATTTCAAGGCAATTGAACACCCAAAATAATTTCATAAAATCATGTAATTCATTATATCCCTATGGCTTCCACATTTCTCCCTTACCTGTCTCGTAATACCGACTCTTTTGGTAGCACCACTCGAAATCCATCTATCCTGGCTGCAAAACAATTTCACCAAATTTTTTTATTAATTTTCCTCTTATTTTTAAGCTATTAACTTTCACTAAATGCAGCCACATTAGAGACTGCCTATGCCTAACCAGTGTAAATTACACTGGTAGTAAAACATAACTTTCCCGTTTTAGCTCCGATTTCATATCCGATTTCACCATTCTTCCTCTCTTGATTTCTACATTAATTTGGCATATCAAAACCATAAAATGCAGCATCCTAAGCTACCCAAAACCCCATGGCCGAAACCCCCCTTATGCACACATTTATGATTTTCCTCAATCTAAGCCTACCAAGCTTAAAATCCATGTCCGTTTTATCATTTTTCACCATTTTCATGCAAGGAATTACATGTCTTCCTTAGGTTCCCATGCACATCAAAATCCCCTTTCATGGTCTATTTTTATTTAGCCAAGATAAATCAAATCTAGTGGTAGAATCATAATCTTCACCTTTAAATTAATCAAAATACAACATTGAAATTAAATGAAACTTTAAAAGTTGTAAATTCTTACCTTTGGTCGAACCCCTTTGCCTCTCTTTTCTCCTGATTTTCTTCTTTATTTGATGAGATAATGGCACCAATGAAGAGAGGAAATTGTATAGATTGTTTTTCTAGTAACAAATTTGGTGAGAAAATAACAAATTTCTATGGTTTTCTTTTATTTTCTTTGTTTTTTTTCTTTTTCTTCTTTTTCTCTCATGAAGTCGTGCAAGCTAATGGAAGAAGAAAGTGAATAGTGACCGGCACTTATAGTCTGAAGTGTGATGATGTTTCTAGAGAGGGGCAAAATTACCATTTTGCCCTTGGTTATATAAATTATGGACAATTTTGCCATTAACTTCCATAATCGTAAAAACCGTGTAATTGGACTAAAAAATTTTGGTTTTCATCACCAAATAATCATATTTAATGTATCTTGATGATTGGAAGTGGTTTCGTTAATGCGCGGTGCACCGATAATGAGAAATTACGATTTTACCCCTAACGGACCGCCAGCGAAATTTTTCGATTAAACCACCAATTAAATCAATCTATTAACACTAACGTATACTCCTTTTTATGTAGAATATCATAGTATTTTTACTTTGTCCCAACTCATTTTAGTTTGGGCATAATTTATAAAAATGCCCTCGGGACATAACTGTCATTTTCCAATTTGTTTTCCAAAATTCACAAAATAATATCAAATAATATAAAAATTATTTTTAAACCTCAAAATCATTATATTAAATTTATTTCACTTACTGTACATTGTATTATCAGTCTTGAATTGTCACATCCCTGACCACATTTTTCACGTATTTTTATACAACTTATCTGGTTGGGCTGTCTGTGATACTTCATTTTTTATATTCATTTAACTATTAAATATAAATTCGTAATATCAATTACATCCCCTATCTTAATTCTCAAGAAAGTAGTACTGAAAGTAAGTCTAAATACAGAAAATAAATTATCATACCTCATATTATAAATCAAGCTGTCGCAGTGTCCCCAAATGCGCAGCTCGAAATCCTCAGATGTCAGATTTCACAGTCACCGAAAATTCGAAATGTTAAAATTGGAGAGTGAGCAAACCACGGCTCAATAAGAGAGTTATATGCAACACTTGATATTCGGCTACTTATATGCTGAAAATACTTTTTCACTTTCTTTTTAAATCTTCCTAGCTGGCTCTAGGCTCACTTGTAGGAAGGATACTACAGTCGGCTAAGGATCCGAATGGAGTAAGGCAGGTATTTTGAAATACCTGTCTTGTCCCGAAACCTAGAAGCAACTGTAGAAAGTACTATTTTCCTTGTTCTCAAAACGATATAATTTTCGTTTTCATAGAGAAAACCACTTATTTCTTTTCACTTCAGTATAATTTAAAACACGTGACAATTCAGTAATAAAATAGTGGTTTCCTTCAGTACAGTAACCGTATCTTGCAAATCAGTAAAATAGTATCTTGATACAGTTAAATCAGTAAACAGTAAACAGTAGCTACCAATTCAGTAAACAGTATACAGTAGCTTTCAGTTCAGTATCATGGAGACCAGGCAACACCCTATATATATATATATATAAATATCATGCTATAATATCATCCCAAATAGAGGAAACACATGAGATCTATGGCCATAGTCTATGAGGTCCATAATGTGCACTGATCAGGTGTCCACTAGGACGCTGATAATAGGATCAGTACCTATCAGCACTAACACGTGACACGTGAGCATGATATGGGGCCTAACAGTCTCAAAATAGTAAACACGTGATATAAACCCCATTTATGAAATCAATTTCACTGACTATAAGTTCAATCAATCCATAAATATTCATAAGGAAAATATTTTCATCTTATGAATAACAATTTATAAAATATTCATACTGGGGTAATCATTCCCGAAAATGTTCTAAATATTATAGAACAGTATAAATCACATTTTCCATATAGTGAAAACAATTTATAAAATAAACACTGTAAAATATATACGCACGTTTTTCCGTGCTTTCTATTGAAAACATGATTTTCAAAGTTATAGGGATTCAAATCAATTATTTTTATGATTTATGAAAAATTAAAATATTTATTTTCCAAATCAACACTTCCATCTCGTGTTTTCTCTGTAAACACATGTGGAGACCTTCTAGTCTCAAAATACTGTTTTCCACCTTTAATTACCTTTATGGAATTTTCTATAAACACTTATTTTCACAATTGAACCCATAAAGGTTATTTATAAAATCAAGTGAATATTTGGATAAATATTATTAAAATATTCACTTTGATCCTTTTCATTTTTTTCATCTCGTTTCACATGAAATATCACCGATCAGGATAAATTTCGGTAATTTCCTTTTTCACCATTCTCAAAACATGAATATTTTAAAATTAATTATCAGTATATTCATGTTTTATGAAAACTAATCGATTTCTCAATTTTCGTGTTAGAAATCGTTTCTCGTGATGAAAAATCATTTATTATGATTTTTGGTAATTTTCTATTATTTTTCGGCAGTATAACGGCTGCCGATTGGCTAGCCTCCTGCACGGAAAATACAGTTTAAATCTCAACCGGCAAATCACTACAATTTTCCAACCAATCATTATCAATAGCATTTATAAAAATTAAATGCATAATTTAAAACATGTGTGCCAAATATCCTTACAGGCTGCACATGTCTCCCTTACCTGTCTCGGGTCGGTGATTGTCTCTCAAAGGTCACGCCCGTGTTCACCTCGCCCGATTCCATCATCTCGGTCATCGAGGAAATTTTTTGGAAATTAAATTGTAAAATTTAGAATTTTTTCATAATTATTTAAATTAAATACTCTGAATTAAATTCTGAATTTCTTACCGTATTTCTCGGATTTTTCGATTTTTTGAATTCCTAGTATTTCTCGTAATTTTTGAAATTCTCGAATCCCGAAAATTCTCTTTTCTCTTTTATTTTCTTTCTTTCTTTTCTTTCTTCTTCTTTTCTTTTCTTTTTCTTTTTCCTTTTTCTTTTCTTCTTCTTTTTCCTTTTTCCTTTTCCGGTCAGACCGGTCCAGACCAGTTACCTTCCCCTCACCACCGATTCTTCTCTGACGACTGGTTCTCCGACGATTTGGTGGCTCCACAGCTGGCCGACACCACGACAAATCTGGATTTGTCCTCCTTTCAGTCTAGATCGACGGCACGGTGACGGATCGACTCGGTTTAGGTCGGCCTCTTTCTGCCTCTTCGCCGTCCCTCCTCTGCCGTTCTCCACCTCACTGGTGGCCTCCTACCTCTTCCTCTTCCTCCGACGAAGTTTTGGTGGTAGTGGCGGTGGCCAATTCCGCCAGCAATGCCACTTTCCTATTTTTCCTTTTTTTTCTCGTCTTCTGCCAGATTTTCCTTCTCCGTTTCTATTTTCCTTTCGTTGTCTGTCGCCGGTCTCCGTTCCTCACATCACCGGCATCATCCTTCTCTCTCCCTCCTCCTTTCTCCCTCACCGGCAGTGGTAGCTCTGCCACCGTCAGCCTCTGGCTGGGAAGGGTCGGGGTCCCCCCGATTTCTTTCCTTTCCCTTTTTGTTTCACTTTCCTCTTTTGTTTTTATTTTACTTTCTATTTTTATCTATACTATATAATATATATTATACTTATAATATATATTATTATAATATATATTATACTTATAATATAATATATATTATCTTTATAATATATATAATACATATAATATTATTATATATAGTATAGTACTATATATATTATGTATTAACAAAATACATATTTAGTATATTTATGTATATTTATATACTGTAAAGTTACATAACATTTATATATAATTATACAAATTATATAATAATACGATATATATTGTATTTACAATATATATATATATAACTTCAATGTGAATTTATATTTACCTTTTTCAAATATGTATATACTTATATATACATACGACATTATATTTATATATATGTATTATTCAAATTTGTAAAATAGTATATATATATATATACCGCGGCATAATAATATATACTATGCATCACATTTAAATACATATGTATTTGTATAAAAATACATTTATATAATATATAATTATATAAATATATTTCATACTCTTTCCTCCTTTTTTATTTAATTTGGATTTTAACTTAACCAAATTAAATTTTCTTCTCTTCATTATTTTCCATACTTCATTCTTATTTCCAAATTTAAGTGTCCTTCACTCAATTTCCAATTTCGTCACTTCCTCAATTCTCGAAATTTTCACCAGTATTCCGATCTCATCATTACATTTATTTACTTCCACAATATTTTCATATACGTTATTTAATTTATTTATTTCACTAAATTTCAAATATTAATGATTTCCAATTAAATAAAAAATTTACGGTTATCACATTCTCCCCACCTTAAGAAATTCGGTCCTTCGAATTTAACTTAAGTCCAAAAGGTGATGCATTCCTTCTACTTATCGTTTTGGACATTTCACCACTATGTCTTATCTTTTCACTGTACATCTTCAAGGTAGAGACACTTAATAATCAAATCATTTTAACTTATACTCCACCTTGATTTACTTATTTACTCATATTTCATAACATATCGATCATCTTAATTAATATGCTGTATTAAGTGTAACTATTTCATTAACTCCTTTTTACAGCTAACCAATTTATTATTACTGTAATTTACTTTTACAATCAATTTCATTTAAAAATTCAGGTTAACTGTTATCTTCCTCATCTCTTATCTTCACTTACTGTTCTTATGCATATTCTCCAATTTTATATTACTCCATACAGTACACCATTCTGTAAAACATATTTCAAAATATTTCGGTTCTATAAATATCCATTTAATACTTCAGAAACTAGAATAACAGTATAGAACTAGAATTAACCGTACTGCTATGGATTTCATCCTCTATACTGATCTCTTTCTCATTCATCATCAGTAATTATTTCACTGTGTATTCTTAAGGTAGAGACATTCGATATTCAAATCATTTTGTAATATTCTCCACCTTGATTTCATTATTTGTACTATTCACTTTCTCAGTCATTTTCTGTAGTCATTTCACTTTTCATAATATCCAACGATCCCGTAATAAACATCCAATTTAATACACTCTTAATTCAGGCCCTTACAATCAATAACCGGGCCAATCATTTTGCAACATTCCACTACACTCTTATTGGATCACATCATATAAGGCCTCGGCCCGTCCATCGTCCGCTTTACACATGAGTACTATCCCTTTTTAGAATGCCCAGCCCGTTCACTGGGTCACCTCTTAAGGTTTTATCATGAGGCCTAGCTCGTTCACTAGGTCACTCACAGTTCGCGTCTGTAATCTAAGTGTCAGTGGAATCAGTAATAGGGATCGTGATATTCATATGACATTCTCTATGCCATTAATAACTCCATTACTCTCAACGGATTCAAGATCACTTAATTTTATCACTGTTCAGAACATCGCCCAACATAGGGGCATTTTCGTCATTTCAACATTTATTTCTTTCTCCTCAGTATACATTGGAATCAATGATCTCATTATCTATGTGCTGATAGTATCCTTCTCATACTAATAACAGCCATTTCAAATCTTGTTCGGTTTCGACAGAGAAGTCCACTAAAATCATTAATTGGATTATTCTGATTGTAATTTAGCTTTATATCACAATTTCTTTGTCAGATCAATCAATTCCAACTTCTGTTGGTCTATTCTGACTCCCGATAAAATTTCGGAGGTAGGGGTATTTTGGTCATTTTTGACCAAAAATTTTCTATCTCTTCAAATTACCCTCAATCGGTGATCTTAAAGTCTATTTAATGATGATATTTCATTCCCCTCCTTTATATCATCACTTTCAGGTCTTAGTTCGGTCCAGACCGAAAAGTACTGGTGGGGCCCTCACCGAGTCCTTTCGATTCCTTACCGAACAGGCCTTCATTTAAATTATAAGAATCACTAATTTTTCGATAATTTCTGAGCCTATTATTTCTCTTTAATATTCTCAATTTACACTTTCTCACTCCCTTTAAATTATTTTACTCAATTTACAATCATTTATTTTCTCTTTGTATTCAGATGACACAGTACTGCCGGAGATGTTTAACACTTTTCCTTCCAAAAGTATCCACAGACATTAGGCCAACCATGCTCTGATACCATTAAATCTGTCACATCTCGTGACCACATTTTTCACGTATTTTTATACAACTTATCCGGTTAAGCTGTCTGTGATACTTCACTTTTCATATTCATTTAACTATTAAATATAAAATTCGTAATATCAATTACATCCTCTATCTTAATTCTCAAGAAAGTAGTACTTAAGGTAAGTCTAAATACAGAAAATAAATGATCATACCTCATATTATAAATCAAGCTGTCGCAGTGTCCCCAAATGCATAGCTCGAAATCCTCAGATGTCAGATTGCACAGTCACCGAAAATCTGAAATGTTGAAATTATTGAGTGAGCAAACCACGGCTCAGTAAGAGAGTTATATGCAACACTTGATATTCGGCTACCTATATACTGAAAATACTTTTTCACTTTCTTTTTAAATCTTCCTAGCTGGCTCTAAGCTCACATGTAGGAAGGATACTACAGTCGACTAAGGATCCGGATGGAGTAAGGCAGGTATTTTGAAATACTTGTCTTGTACCAAAACCTAGAAGCAACTGTAAAGAGTACTATATTCCTTGTTCTCAAAACAATATAATTTTCGTTTTCACATAGTAAACCACTTATTTCTTTTTACTTCAGTATAATTTAAAACACGTGACAGTTCAGTAATAAAACAGTGGTTTCCTTCAGTACAGTAAACAGTAGCTACCAATTCAGTAAACAGTATACGGTAGCTTTCAGTTCAGTATATTTGGAGACCAGGCAACACCCTAAATATATCATGCTATAATATCATTCCAAATAGGGGAAACACATGAGATCTATGGCCATAGTATATGGGGTCCATAGTGTGCACTGATCAGGTGTCCACTGGGATGCTGATAATAGGATCAGTACCTATCAGCACTAACACGTGACACGTGAGCATGATATGGGGCCTAACAGTCTCAAAATAGTAAACACGTGATATAAACCCCATTTATGAAATCAATTTCACCGACTATAAGTTCAATCAATCCATAAATATTCATAAGGAAAATAATTTCATCTTATGAATAACAATTTATAAAATATTCATATTGGGGTAATCATTCCTGAAAATGTTCTAAATATTATAGAATAGTATAAATCACATTTTTCATGCAGTGAAAACAATTTATAAAATAATCACTGTAAAATATATACGCACGCTTTTCTATGCTTTCTATCGAAAACATGATTTTCAAAGTTATCGGGATTCAAATCAATTATTTTTATGATTTATGAAAAATTAAAATATTTATTTTTTGAATCAACACTCCCGTCCCGTATTTTCTCTGTAAACAGTGGAGACCTTCTAGTCTCAAAATACTGTTTTCTACCTTTAATTACCTTTATGGAATTTTTTATAAACACTTATTTTCACAATTGAACCCATAAAGGTTATTGATAAAATCAAGTGAATATTTGAAGAAATATTATTAAAATATTACGATTACTGAGTCAAAGAGAAATTAATGCTTATTCTAAAAGAATAACAAAAAGAAAATTATTTCTTAGATAGAAATAATTATAAAATTAATTATCCAGCGGTTTTGGATATTTATAAACCATTGTACTGTCACGTGTTTTAACTGTACTGACGAGAACAGAAGTAAACCATTATTTTACTACTGAACTGGCACGTGTTTTAAAATATACTGGAGTGATGAGAAATAAATGGTTTACTTTACGGAAACAAATATTATATCGTTTTAAGAACAATTGATATAGTACTCTCTACAGTTGCTTCTAGGTTCTGGAACAAGTCAAGTATTTCAAAATACTTGCCTTACTCTATCTGGATCCCTAGCCGACTGTAGTATCCTTCCTACATATGAGCTAGAGCCTCTAGGAAGATTTAAAGAAAGTGAAAAAAATTATTTTCAGCATATAAATAGCTGAATATCAAGTGTGACATATAACTCTCTTACTGAGCCATGGTTTGCTCACCCCTTAATTTTAACATTTCAGATTTTTGAGGACTGAGAGTCAGATATCTAAGGATTTCGGCTGTGCAGTTGGGGACAATGCGACAGCTTGATTTACTACATGAGGTACGATCATTTATTTTCCGTATTTAGACTTATCTACAGTACTACTTTCTTGTAAATTAAGATAAGGGATGTAATTCATATTATAATTTCATATGAAATTGTTTAAATGTAACTGAAAAGTAAAGTATCGCAGACAGCCCAACCGACAAAAATTGTGTAATAATATGTGTATTACTGTATTACTGGACTGTTACATGAATAATTCCACAAACTTCTGGAAAACCGAATAAAATAAATGATTGGTTGAGAAATTTGTGGGATTGGCTGCTTCACTGATATGATACATACATATGAGAAACTTAAATGGGAGTGGGTGAATATAAGGGAGTATAGTATTCAACAAAGTTAAAAGATTTTAATGGAAAAGTACTATACCATTTGGAAAAGCAATTGAAGTGATAAATGTGAAAGGATGAAAATGTATTAAAAGACAATTCATATGATGACTAGGGAAAGCGAATCATGAGGTAGTTCCCAAACTTAAGATTGAATGTGATTCCTTTGACTATCATAGTGTCACGACTAGATTTAAGATCGAGCCAGATTGACAAATAAAATTTCGTTATACTTAGAGGAGTAAATAAATGAAGTACTGTTAGTCATGTAAATGGATATATAGATATACATATATATTGGAATTGTGAAATTGCATAAGTAATGTGGAGACCGAATTGGTATGTTGATAAATTCAGTTACAGAATGTGATTTTAAAATGAGTACATCCCCTAATCGAGTGATATTACATGTACTATAATAGTGAGGGATGTAATGATAACTCAATATAAAAGAGATGTCAGGGAAAAGTATTACCTAATGTCTCATCCACTGTAATTGATGGCTAATATTAAAGTCTGCAAATAAAGTGCAGCCTTAGCTAAATTGTTAAATGACCATTGTGAGATAGTAAAGAATCCGAAAGAACCATGATGTTATAGAAGTGACTATAGATTGATTGACAAATTGATTCACTTCTATATCATCAAGTTTCTTGATCTCTTGAGTGCCCTAGTCAATATATATCGGTGAAACGGTGAGAATGTATGTGAAGTTCCATTGAGCGAGTACATGTGATAGGGATCCTTGATTTGCCGCATGCTTTTAAAAGAATAGCAAAAGGCTTCAAGATTCCAAATTTATTGTTAGCACCGCTTCTTATAGATGTAAATATCTGAGCGCATTGTATGGACGCTTAATGATATATTGAGAGCGAGTGCATTGAATTTAAAAAGCTACTGGAACGGTTACATACAAGCAATTAAAATTGTTTAAATGATAGTCACCAAATTATTATTGACTCGGCACCAAATGAGATAATAAGTGATAAATAATATGAATTATCTATTGTATGAAGAGAAAGTGAAAATTGTTAACTCCTAAAGATGATAAATAAACTCAGGGAGTATAACTTAATTGTGAAAGAGGAAATGTGTGATTTAAAGGAAAGCCGGACTGTAAAAGTATACTGGCAGTCCCATCCTAAAGACAAGATAAATTGAAAGTTAGAAATTTTATAAGGAAGAAAAATACCTATATGATTGTACTTCTTAAATTAAGTGAAATTTGGAGAACCCGCAAAGGGTACAATGCTATCTGGATAATTATGGATAAATTAACTAAGTCTGCCCAATTTCTTGGTTATGAAATCTACTGATCCAATTATTGCCTTAGCCGAATTATATGTCAGGGAGATAGTGAGAGTACATGGTGTTCCAACGAGCATTACATCTGACAGGGAGTCCTGCTTCGCATCTCATTATTGAGAGAGACTTTAGGAAGCTATGGGATCCCAACTGAGTTTTAGCATCGCATTTCAACAGTAAATTGATAGACAGTCCAAGCGTACGATACAGACGCTTGAGGATATGTTTTGAGCGTGTGCACTTGATTTTAGAGGCTCTTGGGACGATCATCTACCCTAGCAGAGTTTGCATATGATAATAGTTAACAGGCGTGTATCGATATGGCAACTTACGAGCTTTATATGGCAGATGATGTAAATCCATGATAGCATGGGAAAAATGGGAGACCGTAAGTTATTAGCTCCCTATGTGGTCAAGCAGATTTTCGAGAGGTACGGGTAATCATATATTTTGAATGTCTCACCTCCTAAAGACATAATGAGATTTGGTAAGAAAGGAAAGCTGAGTTCTTGGTACATCGGACCATTCGAGATCTTAGATTATATGAGAGGTATTCAGAGCTCTTATAGTGATAGGTTCGGGTGAAATTTGGAGGACCAAATTTCTTAAGGTGGGGAGAAAATGTAAGACCCAATTCTATTACATTGTACACTATACGTTGTAAATTATTGATAGTGAAATTAAATTATTTAGTGGAATTAAATAAAGATTTAATATGAATTTTCACTCTCAATTTGGAATTATTAGAATTATAAATTATAGTATGGTGTATATGATTTGAAATAAATATTAAAGGATGAATTGAAGGTTTAGAATAAATAAAAAAAATAAATCTGAAAATTTAGAAATTTCAAATGTAATTTTAATAGCATAAAATACAAGAAAATGATATGTAAATGGAAGGGAATTTTATATTGTAACACATGGTAAATTACTATTGGATGGAGCACACGAAAAAAAAGGAAAAAATATGAGTCAAAAACCGGTTAACAAGTTGGACTACACGCCATTTTAATGTCTGCTCCACTACTGCTCGGTTGGATTCATTATTAAGAGAGGAAAAGAGTCAAAATTTGAACAGAAACATAGCTCCACCGCCTCCCCTCTTTGCTGCTACTTCATGCACGTGTAAAATCAATTAAAGAAAAGAAATGATGAAGAGAAGATGTTAGGTAGCTATGTGGCAATTAACTATTGGATGAATAATTATAAAAGAAGATAACAATGGGCTGAAAATGATGGTTTAAACCAGAAATTCTGGTTTGTCACGGGCAAAACTGAATTGCTCTGTTGCAGCTCATTTCTTCTTCCATTTTCTCACGTTCTCGTCATCTCCACTACGCCACAACCTCATCTTCAAGCTTTATTCTACTAAGCTTTCTTCCTTAACCTTGCTTTTCATCATGAAAGCTAGAAGTATAGAGGGGAAGGCTGAACGTAAAGAACAGAATCAGTTGGGAAGCTTGTTTCGGTTCAACAATGGTGAAGGTAAGATGATTTTGTATGTATTACTTGATATTTGTGATGGCCTTAGCGTGCTTATGGCTGAGATGAGGTGTTTAGGAATTAAAAAGAGAAAGAAGATACAGAGAGTTCGGCTGAAGAGAAAAAAAATAAAAAGGGAATTTGTGATTTTAATGTATAATTATGTAGAGAAGTAATGAAAGAGTAATATTAGATGATGAAGTTAAATTGATTTTTTTTGTGATAGTTTCTAAAACAACAAGGCTGACGTGAATCTGGGAAATTATTGGCAGAAATAGAGCTGACCGATGAGGGTGATGTTTTAATGATTTGAAGGTGGTTGATGATAATTTCATGAGAGTAGGAAAAGATCATAGAGTTAGGATTAAATGAAGTATAAATAACTACAAGCAAGAGTAACGAGAAGCTCACGGAATGGAGAGGAAAACGTGAAGAAGAAAAATAAAAAGCTGTAATAGGCATGAAACAGAAAAGAAAGTTGATTTAAGCTTAGATTAGGTGATGAATTTGCTAAACTCGAAATGGAGTCAACAGGGGAGGATCGGTTTGGGGTTTTGGCTGAACGAAAATAATAATATTTGGTGACTTTTAATTGTTGGATGAAAAGCCTAGGTAAAATAGAAGGTGTATAATTTAGATTAAGAAAGATTAAGTGAAAAATGATGAAAAGGAAGCAAGATGAAGCAAAGTGGCGTGAGGAATGGAGCTGCCAGCCGTGGGAAGGAAAAACAGAAAATGAAAAATTAAGAAAACATGACCAGTAAAGGTCACGGGTTTGGTTGCTGAAAAAATAGTTGAGGAAATTTAAATATAAGAGAAGTATAAATTAGAAAAGTTAGGACAATAAAGAGTAATTAAAAAGACTAAATTGAGAAATATATATATATATATATTCCATTAGTTATTACTTTATATGGTTTGATCAGGGATATAAATGGTAATCCTAATATAACATTTTGACTAATATTCTTTATTATTAAAAATGGTGTCTTGAAGGTAATTTGGTCTTTACAGATTTCTGCTTTTGTTAATTTGTATTGAATTTGGAGTTTTTCATTGTTTGCTGCTTTTAAACTTTCAAAAGTTTTCTCACAATATTTTGTTGGAATTATTCATTCTTTAATACAATTTTGATCAGCTCCTGTATCAAATAGAGCTATTGTTTCTACTAAAAATTCATTATTGATTAAAATTGATATTAAGGTATTTTGGTATGCTAAATGTAGACATGGTAATTCTTTGATTTGGGCTTTAACAGATTGAACTACTTCTGTATGGGCTTGAGTCCATGGTGGAGGATTTTTCTTAAGTCTTTCATGAAGAGGTTTAAGAATTTTATTGAGATTTGGATAGAAATCTAAAATGTAATTCAGACTCTCTAAAAACCTTTGAAGTTGGGTTTTATCTAAGATTTGATCAGGAAACTTATCAGCAAATTGGATTGACCTTTCTATTGGAGTAATGGTTCTTTGATAGACATAATGTCCTAAAAACCTTACTCGTGTTTGAAATAAACTAATTTTGGATTTGGAAACAGCTAAACCATTTTGTTTGACAGCTTTAATGAAAATCGATAAATGTTTGAAATGTTAATCAATAGTTGTTGAAAATATTAATACATCATCAATGTGTCCTATCATAAATTGTGAATATTGGTGAAATATTTCATTCATTATTCTTTGAAATTCTGATGGAGCATTTTTAAGTCCAAATGGCATTACATTCCACTCATATTGTCCAAACGGGACTGTAAACGCTGTTTTATACCTATCTTTTTCTGAAATTTGTATTTGCCAAAATCCTGATTTCATATCAAATTTTGAAAAGATTTGAGCATTGCAAAGTTTTTGAAGTAAATCTTTTTTATTTGGAATAGGATATCTAATTCATTTTAATGATTCATTCAAAGGTTTGTAATTAATGACAAGTCTTGGTGTTCCTCTTTTTAGTTCTGCATTTTTATTTACATAAAAAGCTGAACAGCTCCAAGGAGATTTACTTTTTCTGATAAGTTTTTTGTTTAGCAGTTCTTGTATTTCTTTTTTACAGTATTGCTCCATTTCTTGATTCATTTGTATTGGTCTTGCTTTTGTTGGAATTTGTTTTTCATCATAATCTTTTTCATATGGTAATTCTACCACAAGTTTTTTCTTTGCCAAAAAGCTGTTGGTAAATCAGAACAAATTGTTTTCTCAATTTCTGTTTGCAATAACTTGATTAGAAGATTTAAGTCACAAACAAATCATTAGAAGATTCAAAACGAAGTGGTGGGAGAAATTTGACTACTCAAAATGCTTAAGAGATAATATTAAAGACTGGTTTTAGAAACACTCAGAATTTTACAAATCGACTCAAACATTAGGTACCACACAATTTCTCCAAGCCAAGTCACATGCTAGTGCACTGTTAGCACAGGCCAGAACAAAGAAAGAATACAAAGAATTGATGAAACAGATCCTCCAATCAATCAACTCAGATGATAAAGAAAACAGTGATCAGAGTAGCAATCCTGAAAGCAGCATAGGATCTCTACTTTCGTTGGATTTAGCTTAAGACAATGAAGATGACTGCTTCGGAGTCTTACCTTCAATCAAAACTGACAAGACAAAAAGAAAAAAGCAAACAGTAAAGATTCCACTGGCAAGCACAGTAAGATTTCCATCAGACAAAGCTCCATCAAAAGACACAGGCCCCGCCTTTCAATCAATCAAGAGAAAGCAAACAGTAAAGATTCCACTGGCAAGCACAGTGAGATTCCCATCAGTCAAAGCTCCATCGACAGACACAGGCCCTGATTTTCAATCAATCAAGAAAAAGCAATCAGTAAAGATTCCATTGGCAAGCACAGTAAAGATTCCCGTCCCACTTTTCAATCAATCTTCAATCGAGACAGGCGTGATTTCAGAAGAAGACGTAGGCCATAAGCCATTGTTTATTCAAACTTTGTAATCATCTGATGTAAAAGAATCCTTTCTATAAAAAGGATTCTCAAACCATTGAGAGGTAGAGTTTTTAGGACGGATAGTTTCAAATATTAAGGATTTTGAAAGCTCTCACTCTTACTTCTGTAAATCAAGTTTTATTATCAATCTATTTATCCAAATTTCATCAATCATATTCAAAATTTTTCTTTCCAAAAAGGTTGGTTATTATCTGTCCTTTGCATGACTCTGGTGATAAAATTATTCTTATACCATTTAAATTCGCCTAATTTCTTACATTTGAGATTGGACAGAAGTTCTGCATTTTTATCCCTTAAGTGTGATGGTTCTCCAATGAAATGTTTAGCAATTGCAAGGATTAATGTTGCAACAGCATTTTGTATATGTTGATTTTCTTCATCTAAGATTGGATTATTATCATTATCAGTTTTGATTGCATTAAGTATTTCTTTTTGTTCTTTGGAATTGAGATAATTATCCCACCATCCTTTGAGTTGTCCGGAAAATCCAGATATTAATAAATCAGCTATTGCCCAATCAGATATTGTTTTTTGAGTTTTATAAACATTTGATACCATTGTCATTTGTTGCAAAAGATTGAGAATGTTATATTCAGACATTCCATCTATGTTCCATTCATAAACTGTATTTGCATTATATTTGTTTTGGATTAAGGGTTTAATGCTATAGATGTGGAAAAACAGGACATATTTCAAAATATTGTAAAGTAAAGAGAAGAATAAATCAAATACAACTTGATCAAGAAACAAACTATTGATCAAGAAACAAACTAGAAAATTTGTGAACTTCTGACATATACAACTTCAGAGACACAATCTTCAGATACTAAATCACAATCTTCATCAGATATACAAGTTAATCAAATGGATGATATAGAGACATCTTCAGATCAAGACACACTAAATGTCTTAACAAAAGACCAAGAATTGATGATGGAGATAATTGATAAAATACAAGATCCTCAAATTAAGAAAGATTATTTAGAACAATTAAAAAAATCTCTCTCTATGTGATAACCGTAAATTTTCCATTTATTGGAAATTAGAAATATTGAAAATAAATATTGGAGAAATTAAATTAGAGGAAATAAATAAAATTTTGCAAGAATGGGATATGGGTGAAAATCCCGAGAAGTGAGGAAGTGAAAGAATTGGGAAATTCGTATAAAGGAAATTAAATTGGAAGTGAAGATAAAAATAATAGAGAAAGGAAAAGAATTAAATTGGATAAATTAAAATCCAAATCTAATTAAGAAAATAAGAGAATAAAACGAAATATATTTATATAATTACAAATTATATAGATGTATTTTATATAAATACATATATATTTAAAAATACTATATAGTATATTTTAATATACATTGGTATATATATAGAAATATATACTATTTCATGAATTTAAATAATACATATGTATATAAACATAATATTTCATGTATATATAAATATATACATATATATACATACATATATAGAAAATGTAAATGTTATTTTATATTAATGTTTATATGTATATATATTGTATTATAACATTTATATAATTTATATATATAAATGTTAATTACTTTAAAGTGTATAAATATACATATATACATATATATATATACTAGATATATATATTTTGTAATATACAAAATATATAATTTATATATAATATGTATTGTATTGCATTATGTATGAAATAATATATGTATAACATATAATATATATTATATGTATAAAATATATTGTATAGTATATAGTATGTTATATACAAAAAAGGGAAAGTAAATAAACCAAAAAGGGAAACAAAACAAAAAAAAGAAAGGGAAAGGAAAACAGAAACGGGAAACTGGGATCCCGTTTCTGTTGAAACAAATGAAGAAAGGGAGCCGACCCCAATGCCGGCCAACCGAGGGAGAAAGGAGGAGCCAGTGGTGTCGCCAGTGAGAAGGGAAGTGAAGGACGGTGGCTCAAGGCGGAAAGAGAAAGAATGAAATCGAAACAGAGGGCGGAACCGAAAAGAGAAAAGGAAAAGAGATACGGCGGTGCCGACCGGCCTAGGCACCGCCACCGCCACCCGAACCTCGGCGGAGGTGAGGGGAAGGTGAAGGAGGCCACCGGCGAAGGAGAATCCAGCAGAGGAAGGAGAAAGAGAGGAAGAAAGAGGCCGAAACCCACGGACCCAGATCCGGCGCCGTCACCGGTGATGGGGTGAAACGGAGGCCAGATCCGGCGTCCTTGCAACGTCGGCCAGCTGTGGGAGGCGCGAACCGGGGGAAAGGAGGATCGCCGACGGTCGAACCGGCCGAATCGGCATGATGAGGCACAAACCAATCTGAACCGGCCGGCCAGAGAAAAAAAAAAGAAAAGAAAAAGGAAAAAAAAGAGAAAGAAAGAAAGAAAAGAAAAAGAAGGAAAAAGGAGAATTTCGGGAATTCGAAAAATTCCCGAAAATTCGACAACCCGGGATTTTACAAAGTTCGGTAAGAAATCTTCCTGAGATTTAATTTTCAGAAAAATTAAATAAATTATGAAAAATTCTAAAAAAATTAGAATTTTATTTCCAGAAATTATTTTCAGCAATCAGGATAAGGAATCGGGAGAAATGGAGTGCGGGCGCGATCGATAAGCGGAAGTCGCCGACCCGAAAAAAGGTAAGGGATGCATGTGCAGCACTATAAGGATACTCAGTCTGCATATTTTAAATTGAAATATTTTATGCAATTATTTTATGAAAATTATTATGATGCATGATTTGCTGAAAATAATTTGGGAAGAAGTACTGGCTGAAAGATTTTAAACTGTATTTTTCGTGCAGGAGGTTAGTAAATCGGTAGCCGTTATGCTGCCGAAAATTTTAGAAAAACTTTATAAAATCATGTTAAATGATTTTATTTCCGAATTTCGATAGTAAATCACGAAACATGATGAAATTTCTAAATTTCATAAAACATGAATATAATGAGATGGAACTTTAAAATATTCATGTATTCGAGAATGGTGATAATGAAATCACCGAAAATTTTCGGAATGGATAAATTACACGAATTATGAGACGAAAGATGAAGTGAAATATAGTGAATACTCTTATGAATATTTTTATAAATATTCACTAAAGGATTTTAACCCTTATGGTTTTAAATTATGAAATTTTATATTTATATAAATTCCATAAAGGTTTATTTTATGATGAAACTACGGTTTTTAGACTGGTTGGCATTCCTATCATGCTAATGCATGATATGTGATATGTTTAGTCCCGGTCGACGCCTAATCAGTGATCCACCGAGGACAATATAGGTTATGGTCATAGATTTGACCGGTGTATTTCCTTACCCTCCGAGGTTTATAGTATGATGAGATTAATGCATATCTTAGACTCTATAAATGATAGGTGACATGTAAAAAGGAAAGTGTTTCACATGACATGGAATATGTCAAACGGAGAATGTGATATATGATGCGTGACATGTGAAAAGAACATGTTTCATACAATATGAGAAGGAAAATCAATTGAATTATAGCATTTTTACAAAATGCTCATTTCGGTACTGATTATAGTACTGTGAGATGATTCTCATAAGACATGAGATACAAAAATGTAAGATGTTTTCAAAAAGGAAGAATTGATAAATCTAACATTCTTACCATGAATTGAAATGGAATATTAGATTATAAGTGTTACACGAGTTCTGATAAGATAGTGGGAAATATATGGCATAAAAGCCAACCCAAATAAATACTCTATTTCTGTACCGTGTGAGCCACCTCTAGAATCCTTCGGGAACTAAGTGCTACACGAGCTTCGATGTGCTAAAGACCAACCGAGCAGAGACTCGATGATTGTACCGTGTGAGCCACCTTTAGAATCCTTCGGGAACTAAGTGCTACACGTGTTCTGATGTGTTAGTAAAGGCCAAACCGAGCAGAGACTCGAAGATTGTACCGTGTGAGCCACCTCTAGAATCCTTCGGGAACTAAGTGCTACACGTGTTTTGATGTGTTAGTAAAAGCCAAACCGAGCAGAGACTCGATGATTGTACCGTGGACACGTGTTTTGATGTGTTAGTAAAAGCCAAACCGAGCAGAGACTCGATGATTGTACCGTGTGAGCCACCTCTAGAATCCTTCGGGAACTAAGTGCTGCACGTGTTCTGATGTGTTAGTAAAGGCCAACTGAGCAGAGACTCGATGATTGTACCGTGTGAGCCACCTCTAGAATCCTTCGGGAACTAAGTGCTGCACGTGTTCTGATGTGTTAGTAAAGGCCAAACCGAGCAGAGACTCGATGATTGTACCGTGTGAGCCACTTCTAGAATCCTTCGGGAACTAAGTGCTACACGAGTTTTGATGTGTGGGTAAGAAATTTCTGTACCGTGGGAGCCACCTCTAGAATCCTTCGGGAACTAAGTGCTACACGAGTTTCGATGTGTGAGTAAGAAGTTTCTGTACCATGTGAGCCACCTCTAGAAGACTCAAGGGACCTAAGTGCTACATAGATTCTTTGTGAACTATGGGGAGACACCTCTAGAATCCTTTGAGCACTAAGTGCTACACGAGTTCCTCGATATGACACTTAACTCCATTGCTAGTTAGAATGGAAGTCGTAACTGAATCAGTGAACTAGGGCTTACGCCTAAAGTGGTTAAGTAATCGGTTATAGGGGAATAGATTTTAATAGCTTATTTTGCTCTTTAAAGGACGGTACTAATTAAGAGAGTACATTAAAACATGAAATGAATTTTAAAGAAATAACATGATGATTTAACTAATATTCTTTTCAAGGAATATATGAATATTAATTATTCTATTTAAATGCTTTATTTCGTAGAAGCATTATTTTGAAAAGAATAGGAAAAAGGTTATGAAAGTTTAAAAAGGAAAAGGATTTATTAATTCAAAACATAAAAGAAAAAAAATTCTCTCTACAGTTGCTTCTAGGTTCCGTAACAAGTATGGTATTCTAAAATACCTACCTTACTCCATTCGGATTCCTAGCCGACTGTAGTATCTTTCCTACATGCGAGCTTAGAGCCCATAGGAAAAATGAAAAAGATTTTTAGCATATAGGAAGCTGAGTATCAAGTGAGGCATATAATTCTCTTACTGAGCCGTGGTTTTGCCCACCCCTTAATTTTCAACATTTCAGGTTTTGATGAATGTGAGTTCAGTGGATTGTGGATCCTGGCTGTACACGAAGGACAATGTGCTAGACCGACTTATTATTTGAGGTATGATCATTTATTCTCTGTATCTAGACATGTTAACAGTACTACTTATCTGATTAATTACGATAGGGGATATGTATAATATAAACAATATTATGTAAAATTGTTTAACAGTCAGTACAAGTGAAGTATCGCAGACAACCCAACCGGTTAAGTTGTGTACAATAAGGTAAGAAATGTGGTCACGGGTCGTGACACTCTACACCAACCTTTATCTCATCAACTTCAAAATCTTATAATTTAAAAGATATAATCTTTGATAAAATACAAACATCCAACAAAGAAATCACTATCCAGGACCTCCAACATGAAATCCACAATATTAAAATAGAAATAACATAAACTAGAGACACTTCTTTTCCAAACAGACATGACTAGATCTAGGATACATATTCCCAAACCAATTAAATGGAATGAAGTTTCTTTTCCAGAAGAATGAGTTTTAGAAAAAGCAGTCCAACCTATAACATAAGAAACAACTGAATTAAGAGTTGTCTCTCAAACTGATAATGGAGACGTCAAGATTTCTTTTAATAGAACAAATTCTATAAACTTTGGACATCCCTCCCATATTTCGATACATCTACCATATCAAAGTTTAAGATCAACTTCAAGTTTTCAAACTCCTAGATATTCAACATCATTTATTCCTTCAACTTTACAAGATTTTCAATCTGTAGCCACTAATCTCCAATCTGTAAATACATCTACAAGTGTTCCTAAACCAATCTACCAAAGGAAAAGACAGCCTATGTCTCCCCAAACCAAATCACAAAGTGATGAAGATTTACCAATTTCCCCAACTTACTCTTCAATGACAAATAATCCAGAATTAAACGTTTTACAAAAAGAATTCTCTATTGATAAAGAAAAAATAAGAAAAGAATTTTATTCTGAAAAGAATAAAATCAAACGTGAACTATTCTTTAACAATCATCAAGAGAGTAAACAAGAAATCCAAGAGGAATATTATGATTTCATGAATACACATAAAATTCAAATAAAATTTTTCAAATGGTATGAACAATATTATGATAAGTGTATTAACACAAATAATACAGTTAAAGTATGGCAAACAAATAAATCTCAAGTTGAATCTCAACATCCACCATTGACAGAAATTCAATATGAACATAAAGGATATGGATTGAAAGCTTCCCCACTCAAGGTTACAAATCCTGAAAGAGAAAATTCTCAAGTCACTTATAAAAATATTAAACTCTTAATCGAGTAAAATAATTTTTCAAATCTAAATCTCCATACAATAAGCCAGCATTTAGAGAAAATTGAAACAAAAATAGACAATTCAAACATCCAAACTTCTAAAAAAGACAAACCAAGTGAAGAAAAACAAAAAACAAAAAATTCAAAACCTTTATTTAAGCCACATGAAATATCATCAAACACTCAATTAAATTTCTTGCAAGAAATTCAACAAAGACTTAATGCATTAAACTCAGAAATAACTGGAGAAAATGAAAGATATATACCAGATACACCTGATAGAATACAACAAAGGTCAATTAATACAATAAAAGATTCAGAAACTAATAGTGAACAATTTCAATCATCTGATGAACAGATAAATTCAAAAACTTCATTGGAAAGAACCACACAAATTGTACTACCCAAAAACATCTGCACCAGATTTAGTATTAGAAGAAAAACATCAATGATTTTTGGAATCCTTGTTGAGTTTGTTCTTCTTGGAAATATTCACTGAAAAATTCATAAGCTTCCTATACTTGAGGGGGAAGGATTTCATGATTTGGTCCGTACCACTGCCACCAGTGAGTAAACCAGACTGGGAATTGGTATTTCATGTCTTTTTTGAAGTAAATGAGCCATGAATGGTGATTGTGTTGGTTTCCAAAGGTGAAGGTATTGAACCAAGCTTGTTGATAATCTCAGTAATTAAATGTGGCACAATGTTGGAGTCTGGTGTTATAACTGGCTGGAAATTTTTTGAGACTGTTTGGATCATTACCCCAATCAATTGGTCTGAGGACTTTGAGAATTTGAGCAGTTGAATAGGTAATAAAGTCTGGTTGGTCTTTGTTGGCATAATGTTTGATTGCCAAGGAACCTGTTTCAATTAAAATATTTTCATAAAAACTTTGAGGTTTTTGTTAATCCCATGATTTGTAATGAAAACCATTAAAAATCTTTTTGATAACAATGTTTGGATTTTCATGAAAATATTCAGGCTCAACAAGAACCATATGTTGAAATTGCTGTTTTGAAAAATATTTTTGATCATCTTTAGGACGTGGATATGTAATTACCACTCTTTGTTTTGGGAAAACAGTTTGGAGAGGTTGGATTTTTGAAATCATGACCTCTCTATTGTTTGAAATAGATTGTACCTCTGAAGAGGTTTGTGGTAATGACTCGGAGAATTGACGAATCATTTCTAGTTGTGATTCTTCAAAATTAGATGATGACTCCTGTCTTTGGTGTTCTTGGGCAAAAATCTGTTGCCATGTTGGTATAGGGGATTGTGAGATGAGTGATTTTGATGAGGAATGAGTTTGCTTTTGCTTACCCTTTTCTTTTTTCTCTCTTCCTTTCTCTTTTTCTCTTCTTTCTCTGGAAGACATTGTGAAGGATTCTGAAGAAACTCTCTTATGAGGAAATCTGGGAGAGAGTTAGAGTCCCCTTTTATAAACTCAATTTCAAAATCAAAGATTGGTAAAATTGCTTGCCATCTTGCAAAAATCTGTTTGGATGCCATATTTTTCACATCTTTTTGAAGAATCTCTTTTGCAGATTTGCAATCAATTCTGAGAAGAAATTTTTGATTTAACAAGTCACTTTGAAACTTTGTGATGCATATAACAATGGAAAGAATCTCTTTCTTTATTGTGGAATAATTCTTCTGGGTACTATTCCAGTGTTTGGAAGTATACTGAACTATACTTTCCTTGTTATCTTTTAACTGTTTGAGGATTCCTCCGTATCCTATGTCAGAAGCATCGGTTTCTACGAGATCTTTTTCTTTTAATTGGATTGTATAGTCCGTTTTTAACAAATGACTTATTAAAGATTTATTTTGTTTGTATATTTCGTTTAGATGTATTTTAGGAATTTCCCAATTATCTATGTCTTGAATTATGTTTGTCATATTGATTTCTTCTTCATTATCGTTTGGTTCATGGGCTCTTAAGCTACTGGAAGCAGAAGAACTAGATCTAAATAAAGAATTCATTCTTAAAACAAAAACATAACTATTTTAATTTTATTGCTATCTACAAAGGAAAGCTAGGTTGAATGCCTACAAAGGAGCAAATCCTAATTACGCCTAACTCATGGCTTATTAGGACAATCAAAAGGACTCAGCAATCACTAGCTTGAAACTCAACAGCACAAAACTTAAAACAATTAAGAAGTTATTTCTAAAATAAACTCTATATTTACCTCTAATTGCTCCTTGCTACAGTGGCTCGATACCAGTGTCTCCGATATTAATGTCTCCGTGGGATCTGCTGTAGCAGTGATGAATTTGATTTATAAAATTTGAAAAAGTAAAAGAAAATTTGAAACTTTGAATGTAAAAGAAAATTTGAAATTTTGAATATGATTGATGAAATTTGGATAAATAGATTGATAATAAAACTTGATTTACAGAAATAAGAGTGAGAGCTTTCAGAATATATATATATATATATATACATATATATATATATATATATAAATGGAGATGAGAAATCTTAAAGTGCTCTTGGTCAAAGCAAACCATATGGGTTAAAGTGAAAATTTTATGGTTGATAGTTAAGAATTAAATTAAGAAGGAAAATTTCATTGTTTTGAAAATGAAATGGGAATTGAGAAAAGAAATGAAAATTGAATAAATGAATGAACTAATCAAGCATTGTTCATGAGAGATTCTCATAACAATTTTATGCTTAATGATTAAAGAAAAATAGTTGAGGATGAGTAGAAATATTTCCCAAATTAATTGAGAAGGGAAATAAAGGAAATAATAGACATGCATAAATGGGATTAAGGATGAATAGATGAATCACCATAAGAAGGGCTTCAGGAAGGCACTCGACCATGAGCATTTTTAGAGTATTATTATGCTGCAATTCTATGGTTTGAACATGAGAATAATTAACAATTTTTGATAAAATTATTTTGCAGCATAAATAATCGAATCTCGTGTGGTGATATCAAGAAGTTCGACACCACGAGACAAGTAAGGGGGGAGTGTGTGAGTTGTAGTGATATAATGAATTGCATGTTTTCTTAAGTTAAATGTTATGAGCATATTGAATACAAGAATTGGGTTGAAAACATGCAAAATCTATGATTGAAAAGCTAGTTTATATACTGTGATTGTGTGCAGGAGGTTAGGAATCCGCAGCTGTTATGCTGTCGAAAATTTTCCAAAAATATTCTAAAATATTCCAAAATATTTTAGAAGGATGAAATGATTTAAATTGGAAATTTAATATAATTTCCACCAATTTTTCATAAATTGAAAATTTTGAGAAAGTTATGAGAAATTAAATATTCATGTTTTATATTTTATTAAAGTGAGAAATTGATTTATTTTATATGATATTAAATATTCAAATTGAATATTTATTTATTTTCTCACTTGATACATGAATATTTACTGATGGAATTACTGTATATGAAAATGGGGAATAAAATACCTTTTTGGAAAATAATTTTTTAAATAAATGATTTAATTCATTTGATTTCCTTAAAGGTATTTTTATGAGAAAATGAATGATTTTATACCTTTATGGAATTAAGTGATGATTTTATTTATTTTATAAATTCCATAAAGGTGATGATATATGAAAATGTGAGAGCCTTATGGATAAATATGAAATATTTCAAATTACTTTGAATAAGATCCATAAAGGCTATGGTACGATTTTTATACTATTTTGAGACTTAGGCCCCAAGTTTCATGCATCATACTATTACTGTTACTGTCACGTGGCTGATTGACCCGCCAGTCATCAGCGTCCCGGATGTCACCTGGTAAGTGTACATTGAGGACACCCTATAGATCATGGCCATAGATCTCACTGTATATTGTTATTGTGTCCCTTCGGGGATGATTACTATGTCCCTTTATGGACAATGATAGATGATTTAATTGTAGGGTGATGCCTAGTCTCAACTTACTGATTACTGATTACTATTTACTGAAGGGATTTACTAAATCCTGTTTACTGTACTGCACTGTAAATTACTGTTTACTGAACTGAACTGAATACTGTTTACTGAGCTAAACCGTACCAAAACACTGTTTTACTGAACTGGCAGCTACTAATTACTGTTTATTGAACTAGTAGCTACCTTTTACTGTTCACTAAACTGAAAATTACTATTTACTGTTTACTGAACTACATGGAATACTGTTTACTGAACTGAGAGGAAAATTCTATTATTGAGAAAGAATACTTTGAAAATTATTTCTAAAATAGAAATAATTATTGAACTGTTATCCAGTGATTTGGATATTTATAAGCTACTGTACTGAAAAGAATGTTTACTGTAATTACTGTTTTATCATTGTACTGTCACGTGCTTTGAAATTGGTGTACTGAAGTGATATAATAAAATGGTTTATACCATTTTTATAATTATGAGAAACGAGAAGTAAATTGTTTTAAAATAAAACAATTTATTTATTACTCTCTATAGTCGCTTTGGGTTTTCAGGACAAGACAGCTATTTCAAAATACCTTCCATGCTCCATCTGAATTTTTCGGCCGACTATAGTATCCTTCTTTTACTGAGCTTACTACACCGATAGGAAAATAAATATTTTCCTGCATATAGTTTTCATTATATCAAGCAGCATACGACTCCTTTACTGAGCAAGTGGTTCACTCACCCCTTACATTCAAATCTTCCAAGTTAATCACAAGGATTATTTAATGGCTTCCTCAGTTAAATATAATCGCGAGTAGTTCACTGGGACGAAGAGTATCGAATTTTAAAGGTACAATCACTTCTCTTATAAATTCGGACACTTGTATACAGTACTATATTATCGTAAAATAGAAACATGGGATTTAAAGTTTATGGAATATTGTAAAAAAATTTTATATTCTGAATTTATTGAATAAATGTTTACCATTTATTACGACGGTTAATGATCAAGTGTTAAAGGCATCTCAGACAACCCAACCGGTAAAAAAGTGTAGAATATGAGTAAATATCATGTGATTACTGTACTGTGGACTGTTACATCATCCCTTACATTGGATGTGCCACTGACATCCCAGAGCTACCGCCGGCGAGCGATGATTCATGACGACAGGGGCTGTTCAGCTAGAAAAAAAAGACAAGACAGAACAAAAAAAAAGAAAGAAAAAGAGAAGAACAGATCAAAAAAAAGAGAGAAGAGACAGAACAGAGAAGAAAGAATGGTAAGAAATTATTGTAATTTTAGTTTGTTAAATTATTGAATAATTTAGTAAAATTCTAAGTGATGATATGGGTTTGAATTCGTAGAAGTTATGCAAGAGTGCTTGATCGAGTTTTGGAGATCAAATTGTAAGCTTGGTTATAGGTAAGATATTCTTGTTGGAGTCATAATTGTTGATATTGAGGTAGCAATAAAGTTAAATTAGGACTCTAGGAGTACTTATAGATGGTGATCAAGGTTGAAATTAAGTATTTTATTGTATCAAATCGACTGGTTTTGGATGTTGAGAATTTAGTTTTAATATGTGGATAATGGTATGAGAAATAGAAAAGTATTTGAAACGAATTGTACAGGGAAATTATGACTGGTTGTGTAATGACCCGTTACCATATTTTTTCACCTTATTTTACACAATTTATCCGGTTGGGCTGTCTGTGATACTTCACTTTATTTCTTATGTTAAACAATTTCATAAAATATTGTTTATATCACATACATCCCCTATCTAACTTAATAAGCAAGTAGTACTGCATACATGTCTAAATACAGAAAATAAATGATCGTACCTCATATAACTCAGTCGGTCTGTCACATTGTCCTTTATGTGCAGTCGTGATCCACAATCAATTGATCTCACAATCTTTAAAACCTGAAATGTTTGAAATTAAGGGGTGAGCAAATCACGGCTCAGTAAGAGAGTTATATGTCACATTTGATATTCGACTATCTATATGCTGAAAATATTTTTCATTTTCTTTAAAATCTTCCTAGCTGGCTCTAGGCTCACATGTAAGAAGGATACTACAGTCGGCTAGGGATCCAGATAGAGTAAGGCAGGTATTTTAAAATACCTGACTTGTTCCGGAACCTAGAAGCAACTGTAGAGAATACCAATTTCATTGTTTTCAAAACAATATAATTTTCGTTTTTCCCATAAAGTAAACCACTTGTTCCTTTTCACTTCAGTATACTTTAAAACACATGGCAGTTCAGTAATAAAACAGTGGTTTACTTCTTTTCTCTTCAATATAGTGAAAACAGTACAGTCCAGTGATTTGTAAATATCCAATCAGTGGATAATTACTTCATCGATTATTTCTATCTTAGAAATAATTTTTATGTTATTCTTTTAAAATAAACATTTATTTCTCTTTTCAAATCAGTAATCGTATCGTACGATTCAGTAAAACAATATATTCCATAAAACAGTAATTCGATACGGTTCAATCAGTAGACAGTAAACAGTAGCTACCAATTCAGAAAATAGTATAAGGTAGCTTTCAGTTCAATAACCAGTAAATGGTAGCTTTCAGTTCAGTAAAACAGTAATCAATAGCTACCATTTCAATAAACAGTATAGTTCAGTAACACAGTATTTTGGTACGGTATTTCATCAATAAACAGTAAACATAGTGAACAGTGGTTCAATACAGTAAAATAGTACAGTAAACAGAATTATGCAAATCCTTTCAGTAACCAGTAAACATTAAGCAGTAAGTGAGACTAGGCATCACCCTACAATTAAATCATGCTATCTCGTCCACTAGGGACACAGTAATAGTAATGAGATCTATGGCCATGATCTATAATATGTCCTCGGTGTACGCTTGCTAGGCGACAATCCGGGACGTTGATGACTAGCTGGTCAATCAGCCACGTGACAGTAACAGTATATGTGATACATGAAACTCGGGGCCTAAGTCTTAAAACAGTATAAATCGTACCAAAGCCTTTATGGATTTTAAACACCGTAAATCAAATATCCATAAGGCTCACATGTAAATATAATCACCTTTATGAAATTTATAAAATAAATAACATTTTTCAAATTATTTCATAAAGGTAAATATCATGTTTTTATACGATGAAGACAGTTTGCAAAATCATCACTGAAAGTATAAAAGGGCAAAACTGTCTTTTTCCACAGTAAAACACATATGCACGCTTTTCCGTGCATTCAATCGAAAACATGGTTTTATAATTATCAGAATTTCAAACAATTCATTTTTATAATTTATGAAAATAAATTATTTATTTTCTAACTTTAAATTCTCATCACCATGTTTTCTTCTAAAAACCCGTGTAGAGACATCTAGTCTCGAAATCATAGTTTTTCTTTATTTCTTAACCTTTATGGAATTTTCATAATTAATTATTTCCATAATTAAAACCATAAGGTTTTATGTAAATCAAGTGAATATTTAAGAATATTTATAAAAATATTCACTTCAGTCTCTTTTTCATTCTCATCTCGTTTCACGTGAAATATCACCTACCGGGTGAATTTTCAGTGATTTCCTTTTCACCATTCTCGAAAACATGAATATTTAAAAATTAAATATCGCTATTTTCATGTTTTATGAAATTTACTTAATTTCTCGATTTTCGTACCCGAAAATCGATTCACGTGAAATTAAATCTTTTATTTTGGTTTTAGGGTGATTTTCGGTAATTTCAATAATTTTTCGGCATTATAACGGCTGTCGATTTGGCTAGCCTCCTGCACGGAAAATACAGTTTATATTTTTCAACTGGTATTTCATCACAATTTGAAACCAATAAATCACCACAATTTCCAAAACTAATCATTATAAATTGCATTTATAAATTAAATGCATAATTTAAAACATGTGGCCGAATATCCTTACAGGCGGCACATGTCTCACTTACCTGTTTCGGGTCGACGATTGCCTCTCGAAGGTCGCGCCAGTGTTCACCTTGCCCGATTCCATCGACTCGGTTATCGAGAAAATTTTCTGGAAATTAAATTCTAAAATTTAGAATTTTTTCATAATTATTTAAATAAATAAATTATTTAAATAATTTAATGCTTTTCGGGATTTCTTACCGATTCCCGTAATTCTCGGGATTTCCCGGAATTCCTTTTTCCTCTTTTTCTTTCTTCCTTTTTCCTTTTTCTTTCTTTTTCTTTTTCCTTTTTCTTTTCTTTTTCTTTTTCCTTTTCCTTTTCTTTCCTGGCCGGTTCAGACCAGTCAGACCGGCTCCCCTTCCTCACCGCCGGTTCTCCTCTGGTGGCCGGTTCTCCGGCGATTCGGTGGCTCAGCAGCTGGCCGGCGTCGAGGTGAAGCTGCTGGTGGTCTCAGCTTGGCTTGGATCGGCGGCACGATGGCAGATCTACTCGGTTTTTCCTCGGTTTCCTCTCCTCCTCCGTCGGCCTTCCTCCGCCGTTCCCCGCCTCACCGGTGGCCTCCATCCCTTTCCTCTTCTTCCGCTGGTGCTTCGACTGTAGTGGCGGCGGCCGACTTGGCCGACACTACCAAATCTAGTTTTTCCTTTCTCTCGGCTTCCACCGCGTTTTTTCCTCTGTTTCCGCTTCCGTTTCTTTCCTTTCCAACGTCGGTCGATCTCCCCTCTTCCTTTCCTTGCCGGTGCAACCTCGTCTCCCTCTTCTCTTCCTTTCCGGCGGCCGTTGACGGGGGCGGCCTCGCTTAGAAAGGCAGAATCGGGGAATCCCAATTTTGTCTTCTATTTCTTCTTCTTTCCATTTTTGTTTTTATTTCTTTCTATTTTTAGTATATATCATACTATATACTTTATATTATATAACATATTTTATACATATAATATATACTATATATTATACATATATTATTTCATATATAATATAATATAATATATATTATATATAAAATATATATTGTATATTACAAAATATATGTCTAGTATATATATGTATATTTATATATTTTAAAATTAAATAACATTTATATAAACATTTATACAAATGTAATAATTCCATATATATATTGTATTAACAATATATATACACTCAAACTTTAATGTAATTTAATATTTACATTTTCTCAAATATGTATATACTTACATATACATAAAATGTCATACTTGAATACATATGTATTTATATCAAAATACATTTATATAATTTGTAATTATATAAACATATTTTATTTTCATTTCTCATTTTCTTATTTAATTTGGATTTTCCATTTATCCAAATTAAATTTCCTCTATTCCTTATTTTCCATAATTTCTCATCTTATTTATCTTTCACTTCCTCAATTCTCGGAATTTCCAATATTTATAATTTTCAATAATTGGAAAATTTACGGTTATCACATCCTCCCCACCTTAAGAAATTCAGTCCTCCGAATTTAACTTAAGTCCAAAAGATGGTACATTCCGTATATTTACGACTTTTGACCTTTAAGTCATCCTCCAAATAATATTGCCAGTACACTTTCAACATTAAGAGCACTTTAGACCACTACATGCTATCTTTCATCATATATGACTATACTCCCGTAAGTTCATTTCTCAATTCGGGAGTTATTCATTTCCACTCTTTTCACATAAGAGTCCATGCATAGTATTTTTCATATCACAGCTGCTCTATGCTGTTCATCATCCATCTTTCTCACTTAGTGCCAAGTCGATATAGTTTAAAACTATCAATTACACATGTCAGTCAATCATATGTAAGTGTCCCAGTAGCTTTCACATCTCATGCACACGCTCTCTCAATATCATGGAGCGTTTACATCTCACGCTCATATATATATATATATATATCAGTATGGAGCGGTGCTATCAATACACTTGGGATCTCGAAGCCTTTTGCTATTTCTCATTAAGCATATGCCAACACAGAGACTCCCATCACATGTAAGGCTCACTGAAACTGTACATAAGCATTCACACCATTTAACACATACTTCGACTACAACACTAGAGAATCTAAGAGTCTGATAATGGAAGGTGATTCTATTTAGATCTTCAGTCTTTAATCACTTCCATATCATCATTTCTCTTTTGGACTCTTTATTGCTCACAATATTCATTTCACTTTTATTTCATTAAGGCTGCATCTCACTTGCAGACTTTACTATTGATCATCTCCTACAATCATAAATCATAAGACAATCATATTCTCTTCATGTAGTATGGTCTTTACATCTCGTTTCATAATTTAGATTCCACAATTGAATCCTCAATTTATATTTTTGATCACCACATCATCTATATACTTCCACCGTTTCTATCATGTTACGGTGGTTATATGTATAATCATTTTTCATTTATATACTGGCAGTAACATATCAATTATCTTACTCCTTAGAGTATCATTAATTTCACTTATCAAATCTAGAGTGATTTTACATCTTATCACAGTTATGTGATAACCAACACTAATCACTTTCAGTCTTACTTTCGGGAACTGTTTCATATTGATGTTCCCTTCTCATCATGCAACTTATTTCCTTATTCCACTTTCATATTTTCACTCTCATCATTTTAGTTGGTTTTCTCAATTGGTATGGTACTATACTGCTAAGATCTTTTAAAATCTTGTGTACCATCTTTTCTTTACACTTATCCCTTTACCGACTTTAACTTCTTTCATTAATTACATCACATTAATAAAGCAGCTAATCGCATCACCCTTTTATAGACTGGCAGTAGTATTAGCTAGACTCATTACTTCCGTATCTCAATCATTATCTCTCTTATAGACATATTCACTATCATTCTGTCATTTCGAGATCATATATCCCTCATAAGGAGACACTGTCTAGCTAAACATCTTAGTTGCCAATCTTAGCACAATTCTACAGTCTTTAAGAGTTTAAGGATTATACCACAATGCTGCTCATGTTTCATTTGTATTTTAAGCTCTATCAGCATTTCATCAATTTACTCATGTATGGGTGCCTCATTCTTTAGGCTTATATACTTCACAAGGCAACTCATTAACCTTGTAACCTCAATAGGAACTCGTAAAATTCACTCAGAGTTCTAATCATCATCTTATGGACATTAGTCTCCAATCTTTTATCTAAGGACGCTTTATACTGGGGCTAGTCTTATTAACTCCTCATATTTATCAAATCAGATCCATAAAGCGTCCATTTCATCATGTAGATGAATACTTATTCTTTATAAGAACTTTATTACATAGTAACCATTTACTATATCATGTCGATTCATCTACTTATTAAAATCATTTGTGCTGCTCTCTTTTACACTTATGCAGCCAACTTCATTAATCTCAAAATTTTCACTATCTGTATTTCCATCAATCACACCTTATACACGTGCACTTCATTATTCTTTCATTTTCCAGAGTAGATTTCTTAAGCGTTTGGATTTTCTTAAGTTCTCCGATATAAGCTTAGAATCAGATTTCATATCATTAACCAAGTCGATGTTAACTCGATTTCTCCAATTTATATAACTCTGAAAGTTCTATCGGAAATCAAATTCGATACTTTCTTTAATCACATATTTCTTATTAACTTGGACATTTCATTCTTATGTCCTTTCATTTCCACTATATATCTCAAGGCAGAGACATTCGATATTCAAATCATTTTGACTTGTACTCTACCTTGCTTTCATTATTTACTTATACTTTACAGCCTTACGAATCTCATTCCAATAAGCTGTAGTAAGTACAATAGTTATGAACACATGTTACAGCTAACCAATTTACTATCTCTATAATTTACCTTAAAATGAATTTCATTTAATAAATTCAGTTTTAATTCCCTTAACTATATTATCCACGAGGTATGAACACTGGCACCCTTACGTACCTAGTTCCTTTCACTCGTGTTACCATTAAAATAATTATAAGGGTCCCGCCCGTTCGTATCGGCCATCGGTGAGCATCCCCTAGGCGATCCTTTCGCCCCAGGTTTACCCTTACAAGTGAGTCGGCGACTACATAGTTCGCCCACACCTCACAACACATGATCTACTACGGGTCGCCCATCATTGGGTCGCCCATCACAGTTCTATCTCAAGGGTCCTGAAGATCTGTAGGTTAGCTGTCATCTTCTTTTTATCACTTTACTGTTCTTATATATTCATCAATTCCCAGTACCTTATTCTATATCACATATTTCAAGATATTTCGATTCTATATAAGATTATCTGTTTGATACCTCAAAGTAGTAAAATATATAAAACCATAATTAACCACACCAAAATGTATTTCATTATCTTTACTATTCACCTCATCAGTCAATTCTTGTAATCATTTCACTTTCCATAGTATTCAACGATCCCGTTCAATCCACTCTTAATTCAGGCCCTTACAGTTAATAACTGAGCCAATCATCTGATGACATTCCACTACACTTTTATTTGACCGCATAATATAAGGCTTCGGCCCATCCGCCGTCTGCCTGTACACATCTGTATTGTCCTCTTTGAGAATGCCCAGCCCGGTCACTGGGTCACCCCTCAAGGATCTATCATGAGGCCTAGCCCATTCACTAGGTCACTCATAATTCACGTCCGTAATCTAAGTGTCAGTGGAATCAGTAATAGGGATCGTTATATTCATATGACATCCTCTATGCCATTAATAACTCCATTTCTCTCAATGGATTCAAGATTAACTTGATTTTATCATTATTTGGAACATCACCCAACATAGGGGCATTTTCGTCATTTCGACATTTATTTCTTTCTCCTCAATATACATTGGAATCAATTATCTCATTATCCATGTGCTGATAGTATCCTTTCTGATACTTATACCAGTAATTTAGTTCTCATTTAATTTCGACAGAGAAGATCACTAAGATCCACAATTGGATTATTTTACTTGTAATTCAGCTTTATATCATTAATTTCTCTGTCAAATCAATCAAATCCAACTTATGTTGGTCTATTCTGACTCCTAGTAAAATTTTGGAGTCATGGGTATTTTGGTCATTTTTGGCCAAAATTTTCTCTCTTCAAATTACCCTCAATCGGTGATCTTAAAGTCTATTTAATGATGATATTTCATTTTCCTCCTTCATACCATCATTTTCAGGTCTCAGTTCGATTTGGACCGTAAAGTACTAGTGGGCCCTCACTGAGTCCTTTCGATTCCTTACCGAACAAGCCTTTATTTAGATTATAAGAATCACCAATTTTCTGGTAATTTCTGAGCCTATTTTCCTCTTTCACATTCTCAGTTTATACTTTATCACTCCCTTTAAATCATTTTACTCAATTTACAATAATTTATTTTCTCTATGTATTCAGACGATACAATACTACCGGGGATGTTTAATATTTTTCTTTTCACAAGTACTCACAGACATCAGGTCAACCATGCTCTGATACCATTAAATCTGTAACAACCCATTACCATATTTTTTTCACCTTATTTTACACAATTTATCCGGTTGGGCTGTCTGTGATACTTCACTTTATTTCTTATGTTAAACAATTTCATAAAATATTGTTTATATCACATACATCCCCTATCTAACTTAATAAGCAAGTAGTACTGCATACATGTCTAAATACAGAAAATAAATGATCGTACCTCATATAACTCAGTCGGTCTGTCACATTGTCCTTTATGTGCAGCCGTGATCCACAATCAATTGATCTCACAATCTTTAAAACCTGAAATGTTTGAAATTAAGGGGTGAGCAAACCACGGGTCAGTAAGAGAGTTATATGTCACACTTGATATTCGACTATCTATATGCTGAAAATATTTTTCATTTTCTTTAAAATCTTCCTAGCTGGCTCTAGGCTCACATGTAAGAAGGATACTACAGTCGGCTAGGGATCCAGATAGAGTAAGGCAGGTATTTTAAAATACCTGACTTGTTTCGGAACCTAGAAGCAACTGTAGAGAATACCAATTTCATTGTTTTCAAAACGATATAATTTTCGTTTTTCCCATAGAGTAAACCACTTGTTCCTTTTCACTTCAGTATACTTTAAAACACATGGCAGTTCAGTAATAAAACAGTGGTTTACTTCTTTTCTCTTCAATATAGTAAAAACAGTACAGTCTAGTGATTTGTAAATATCCAATCAGTGGATAATTACTTCTTCGATTATTTCTATCTTAGAAATAATTTTTATGTTATTCTTTTAAAATAAACATTTATTTCTCTTTTCAAATCAGTAACCGTATCATACGATTTAGTAAAGCAGTATATTCAATAAAACAGTAATTCGATATGGTTCAATCAGTAGACAGTAGACAGTAAACAGTAGCTACCAATTCAGAAAATAGTATAAGGTAGCTTTCAGTTCAATAACCAGTAAATGGTAGCTTTCAGTTCAGTAAAACAGTAATCAATAGCTACCATTTCAATAAACAGTATAGTTCAGTAACACAGTGTTTTGGTACGGTATTTCATCAATAAACAGTAAACATAGTGAACAGTGGTTCAATACAGTAAAACAGTAGAGTAAACAGAATTCTGCAAATCCTTTCAGTAACCAGTAAACATTAAGCAGTAAGTGAGACTAGGCATCACCCTACAATTAAATCATGCTATCTCGTCCACTAAGGACACAGTAGCAGTAATGAGATCTATGGCAATGATCTATAATATGTCCTCGGTGTACGCTTGCTAGGTGACAATCCGGGAGGCTGATGGCTAGCTGGTCAATCAGCCACGTGACAGTAACAGTATATGTGATGCATGAAACTCGGAGCCTAAGTCTCAAAACAGTATAAACCGTACCACAGCCTTTATGGATTTTAAACACCGTAAATCAAATATCCATAAGGCTCACATGTAAATATAATCACCTTTATGAAATTTATAAAATAAATAACATTTTTCAAATTATTTCATAAAGGTAAATATCATGTTTTTCATACGATGAAGACAGTTTGTAAAATCATCACTGAAAGTATAAAAGGGCAAAACTGTCTTTTTCCATAGTAAAACACATATGCACGCTTTTCTGTGCATTCAATCGAAAACATGGTTTTATAATTATCAGAATTTCAAGCAATTCATTTTTATAATTTATGAAATTAAATTATTTATTTTCTAACTTTAAATTCTCATCACCATGTTTTCTTCTAAAAACCCGTGTAGAGACATCTAGTCTCGAAATCATAGTTTTTCTTTATTTCTTAACCTTTATGGAATTTTCATAATTAATTATTTCCATAATTAAAACCATAAGGTTTTATGTAAATCAAGTGAATATTTAAGAATATTTATAAAAATATTCACTTCAATCTCTTTTACATTTTCATCTCGTTTCACGTGAAACATCACCTACCGGGTGAATTTTCGGTGATTTCCTTTTTCACCATTCTCGAAAACATGAATATTTTAAAATTAAATATCACTATATTCATGTTTTATGAAATTTACTTAATTTCTCGATTTTCGTTCCCGAAAATCGATTCACGTGAAATTAAATCTTTTATTTTGGTTTTAGGGTGATTTTCGGTAATTTCAATAATTTTTCGGCATTATAACGGCAGCCGATTTGGCTAGCCTCCTGCACGGAAAATACAATTTATATTTTTCAACTGGTATTTCACCACAATTTGAAACCAATAAATCACCACAATTTCCAAAACTAATCATTATAAATTGCATTTATAAATTAAATGCATAATTTAAAACATGTGGCCGAATATTCTTACAGGCGGCACATGTCTCCCTTACCTGTTTCGGGTCGGCGATTGCCTCTCGAAGGTCGCGCCCGTGTTCACCTCGCCCGATTCCATCGACTCGGTTATCAAGGAAATTTTCTGGAAATTAAATTCTAAAATTTAGAATTTTTCCATAATTATTTAAATAAATAAATTATTTAAATAATTTAATACTTTTCAGGATTTCTTACCGATTCCCGTAATTCTTGGGATTTCCCGGAATTCCTTTTTCCTCTTTTTCTTTCTTCCTTTTTCCTTTTTCTTTCTTTTTTTTCTTTTTCTTTTTCCTTTTTTGGTGGCTCAGCAGTTGGCCGGCGTCGAGGTGAAGCTGCCGGTGGTCTCAGCTTGGCCTGGATCGGCGGCACGACGGCAGATCTACTCGGTTTTACCTTGGTTTCTTCTCCTCCTCTGTCGGCCTTCCCCGCCATTCCCCGCCTCACCGGTGGCCTCCATCCCTTTCCTCTTTTTCCGCCGGTGCTTCGACTGTAGTGGCGGCAGTCGATTTGGCCGGCACCGCCAGATCTGGTTTTTCCTTTCCCTCGGCTTCCATCGCATTTTTCCCTCTGTTTCCGCTTCCGTTTCTTTCCTTTTCGGCGCCGATCGATCTCCCCTCTTCCTTTCCTTGCCGGCGCAACCTCGTCTCCCTCTTCTCTTCCTTTCCGGCGGCCGTTGACAGGGGCGACCTCGCTTGGAAAGGTAGAATCGGGGAATCCCAATTCTGTCTTCTATTTCTTCTTCTTTCTATTTTTAGTATATATCATACTATATACTTTATATTATATAACATATTTTATACATATAATATATACTATATATTATACATATATTATTTCATATATAATATAATACAATAAAAATATATATTGTATATTGCAAAATATATGTCTAGTATATATATGTATATTTATATATTTTAAAATTAAATAACATTTATATAAACATTTATATAAATGTAATAATTCCATATATATATATTGTATTAACAATATATATACACTCAAACTTTAATGTAATTAAATATTTACATTTTCTCAAATATGTATATACTTACATATACATAAAATGTCATACTTGAATACATATGTATTTATATCAAAATACATTTATATAATTTGTAATTATATAAACATATTTTATTTTCATTTCTCATTTTCTTATTTAATTTGGATTTTTCATTTATCCAAATTAAATTTCCTCTATTCCTTATTTTCCATAATTTCTCATCTTATTTATCTTTCACTTCCTCAATTCTCGGAATTTCCAATATTTATAATTTTCAATAATTGAAAAATTTACGGTTATCACAGGTTGCTGATGTATAAAACTGTGTTTTTATGCATGAGGGTTAGGACAATTGTTGTCGTTATGCTGTCGAAATTTTTATAAAATCATAGATAGGAAAAGTTGTAAAAACCACAAACTTTGTACCACATGATGTGAATAAATAAGAGACATGGAGTAAGTTGAGTATTATGATATATGTTGTAAGAAATAATCTTATGACAAGTAATGAGGATGAAACCTCATTTTAGTGGAATTAGAAAACAATTAACTTATAATTTTGTGTCATTTAGAAAATCTCATAACTAAGTTCAAGAATTTAAATATGAACTAATGAGATGCCTATATTCCACCAAATACATAGGTAGGATTGTTTTAATAAAACAAGTATACAAGTATATTAAAGGAAATGTAGTATGTATGAGAAATGAATAATTAAAATAAATTGAAGAATTCATATGTATACACATATCCATACAAAAAGATATATAAATATATATAGGTATATATATATATATATACATATTGACATGAATATATATAAATATACGTATACTTATATGAATATGAGTATGTGTATATATATATATGTTTTATTATAATTAAGGTTTTTAAATATAAGTACATATACACATTATATGTAAAGAGTATAATAAAATAAATGAATACATATGAATATATGATTGGTATATGTAGATAAAATTTATTATTTAAAGACAATTATAATTCATATGAATTATAAATATTTGAGATAATAATAAGAATATAAATAAAATATAATTTAGTGTGTGTTAGTGGAGTTTGATGGGACTTTCTCCCATCAAACCCCACTAACTTCACCCGGATACACCAACCCAAGCTTCTAAGAGAAGCCTTGAAAATAGAAGAAATGAGATGAGAGGAAGGGAGATGTGCGACACGAGACAGAGGGCTGGAGATTTAAACCATTCGGTGAAGAGGAAAGAAAGGAGATGAACTGAAGCCGAGAAGAAAGAAAAGTAGCCGGAAAGAAAAGGAAAAGAAGAGAAAAAGACGTTGCAAAGGAACATTTCAGTGAAGGAAGAAGAACTGCAGTTATGCAGTAAAGAAACGGAAAAGAGAGGAAATTCTTGATGTACAGAAGAATGAATTGGGTCTGAAGAAAAATGGGGCTCGTACGGTGATGACTGCTGGAACCGTGGGTTGAAGGAGGAGATTTTATGACAATGCCATGAGGAACTTAATGGTATAGCAAGGATGTTGTTCAGAGGCCATTACTGTCAGATTTTTTTTAGGTTAGTAATGTGGGATTTTGATGTTGTTTGAGGTTGAGTTTGTGAGGCTCAAAGTAGGGAATTGAAGATTGAAATTGGTTGCTTCCTAACTGCTAGAAGGTGACAATCACAGAGATTCCCAAGTGGCATTTAAGACTGGAGGACAGGGGAGTCTCGGGTTGGATTTACCAGCCAAGATAAACGCTGGAAGTGACATGGAAACTGAGTTTCGAAGTGGTGAAATGGAGCTGTGATGATGCTATAAAACATCAGGAAAATTAGGGCAAGGAACGTGAGGCAGCTTAGGAACCATCATTGTTCCTCTCGGCTTGGGAACAGAGCAACGAAAGGGGGTCAACTTGGCTGGGCAAGAAAACTACAGTAACTGACCAATTGGTGCAGGAAAACTCCTCCCCTCAGCACATACGGGACAGCAGTAAAGAAGCTTGATTAACTTCTACCTTTTGGTCCAATAGAAACCTAGAACAAGAGTGGTTCGGTTTAAAGGTTCCAAGAGGTAAGATTTTGCCTCCCTTAGTTAAGTTAATAAATGTGTTTAATATGTAAATCAATATGAAATGATGTTTTATATATATGACGAATAATATGGTGAGGATGGTGAAACAAAATTGGCTAAATGCATATGCATATATACATATATGCATGTCATTAGTAAATATGAGGAATTTATTATGAGTAAGGTAAAATGATATATATATATATATATATATTGCTATATATTTATATAATTGTATAATTGGGAATGAAAGAATAAAATCTAAGAATTTAGATTTCATTAGTATCAAATACCCATATATACATGTACATATATATTACTTATACATATATGTATGTATACTACTTGCTTAAAATACGAAGAAATAAATAAATATATATATATATGTTTATACTACTCACTTGAAAATTTAAACAAGAGACAAAGAAAGGAAATAGCATATACAAATTAATAAACCTCTTATTGCCTTATAAAGAAAATAAGTAAAGAGTTATTAAACCGAGTAAATAATGTTTCGAAAGACACATAAAGAATCTAGTCCCTCACCAAAGAAATGAGTTAGAATAGTTTAGATCCTAAGACATATAATTGATATATGATCAAAATATAATTAAGACATGTTATTGAAACATCATTTGATTTAATTGTAGTGAATTTGGAGCGGTGTAGGAGTTTAGCTTGAGTTGAGGATCGAGGAAAGGTAACCTACCAAGCACCGAGGTAAGTGGGTTAAATAAATCTTACTAGCATCGTCTCGTAAGAGATGAAGGAATCCTTATTAAATAATTAATTAAATTATATAGGATATTGGTTGAGCATTACGGGTAAGATAATTAGAATAATTATGCAAGAGTTTTAAACCGAACATAATGTGCCTGTGAAATGCCCTTATTTAAAAGGTGATCTTTGTCGTGTATTGTGTAATGTGTTATGTGTTATGGCACTCTCATGATCATTGAACATGTTAACATATTGTTATGCTTGGGTATGAATACGTGAGTTGAGTACCAAATACACATATCGTCTCGATGTTGAGTCCATAGACCTCAATTAGCACCTAGTTTTATGTACCAAGAGTAAAGACTCGAATTCCGAACCGTGGGAGTCACCTCTAGGATCCTTCGGGAACTACGTGCTACACGAGCTTCGATGTGCTAAAGGCATTAACCGAGTAAAACCTCGAGTGGACTTTGGGCCATAGAGGACAGTACGGATGAGTGATGAAGCTAGGCAATCGTTGTCTGATGGGCCCAGAGAGGTTGCCATGGCCGATTGTGCTGGTTCGTCATAATCTCTAAAACCTCGAGTGGACTTTGGGCCATAGAGGACAGTACGGATGAGTGATGAAGCTAGGCAATCGTTGTCTGATGGGCCCAGAGAGGTTGCCATGGCCGATTGTGCTGGTTCGTCACACCCCTAAAATCCTTCGGGAACTAAGTGCTACACAAGTTTCGACGAAATATGAGAAATCGTAGGGTATTGCGATTATAAGTAAGTAAGTGATTGTGATTCATGAAGGCGATGAATGTTGAAGGATGACATAGATCTTAGGCATATGACACATGATGTATGTGATTATTGAATGATATCTATATATGCCATTTGAACATGTGCTACTTGAATGTTCGTTTCTTTCGATTATTTGAGTTATGTCTATATATGTCATTGAACATGTGCTACTTGAATATTCGTGCTTCCACACATAATTATATTTTTAATAAGAACGATGACTGGTGTAACTAAGGATGAAAAGTAAGTATGAGTAAGTTATGACGTGTGTACACTTACGAAAAGGGTAATAAACCTTAGTATAACCCATACATGCTAATTTACAATAACTCAAGCATGTATGATCGTGTTTTACGATATGAGCCTAGTATGTTTTATTTAAACTACTTACTGAGCCGTGGATTGCTCACCCCTTAATTTAACAACTGCAGATCATACGAGTTGATAGCCGGCTCAGGCTTCGCGTAGGCTCCTGGGAAATCGTACCTAGTAGTGGTACCCATTGCGTTCTCCAGAGCTAGCATTTTGTATTTTGAGGTATACTGATAGTATATCATTTTGATAATTATGTGTACGTTAACTTTCACAGTACTAAGATAATATGTGGGATGTAACTATGGATCGCATTAGATGACTATGAGAGTCTAGGTGGTTATCGAGTCCGATCCAGGTCTTAAATTATGTTTTGAATTATGTATAAATGTGGTAGATACGAACTTAGTAACGGTTAAACTCTCGAGATCTTGAAATACGTGATTGCATGAAATTGTGGAGAAACACCAGCTGTTGTATTATGTGATTTAGAAATGCGTTTTGTGCAGGGAATTATACCTGGGGAAATTGATAAAATACAAAGGGGAGGTTTTCGATCTGTTTCTTTTGGGAATAGTAAAATAAGACGAAAATCATAAGAAAAACCTCTTTGAGAAACGTGTCATAGCTCGAGAAATAATATGAGTAAGATAGGATCGGAATTTAGATACTACACTAACACCGAATACAAACTGTAAGTAGAAAAAGAAAAATTTGGTTCGAAATTTTCGTAAGCAAATCTAGTAAGTGTTAAGTGGATGTCATTGACATTCGGGTCGTGACAGATTAAATGGTATCAGAGCATGGTTTGTCTAGTACGTGGTAGTGTAGTTAGATTGTCTGTAGCGTTACATCCCATGTACTGTGAAATTTATGTGAAAGTTTCCAAATTTGACTTATACTGAGATTGATCTGCTCTTGGTATAGGCACTTGAAATTTGAGTAGAATGAGGAGAACGAGACGTAGAGGTGGACCCGGGAGGCCATCTCGGGGGTCAGCAATACCACCCTCGACTCCTTCACCCTCTGCACCTCCATCACCTCCACATCCGACTCCTCCACATCCGACTCCACCACCACCGGATAGCATGGAGGCGAGGATGGCTAGAATGGAGCAGAATTATGAGGTTATGACAGCCTTGCTACAACAACTTGTGGCAAACCAAACTAGTGTACCTCAGGCTCCGCCACCTCCACATGCATCTTCAGCACCTTTGGTGCCTCCATCTGCTCCCGTAGTGCCTCCACCTGCACCACCACAGGTACCGCCTCCACCGACTCCCGTAGAGCCACAGATTGCTCCTCCTCCAGTTACACCCCAAGTAGCCGTGCCGCAGCCAGCTACTATTCAGGTTGGGAGTCCAGTGGATCGGAATATGTCTCTCTTGAAGCAATTTCAAAAGATGAATCCTCCACAGTTCAAGGGGGAAAAAGATCCCACTAAGGCGGAAGAGTGGATAGAGGAGATGGAGTTCCTCTTTAAATACATGGGCTGCAATTCCACCGAGAAGGTATCCTTAGCCGTGTATATGATGAGAGGTGAGGCTCAGAAGTGGTGGAAGACTAATGAGCCCTTGGTATTGGCCAAAGATCCCATTATTACATGGGAGAAGTTTGTTGAGACATTTATGGATTATTATGTGTCGGCAGTGGCAAGACGAAAGAAGAAGACACAGTTTCTTGAACTAAAGCAAGGGTCTATGAAAGGAGAGGAGTATGAGACCCGATTCACTGCCTTAGTCAAATATGATGCGGATTATGCCAACAATGATGAGAAGAAGGCAGAGAAATTCACTTCGGGTTTGAGGTCCAATATTAGGGGTAGAGTTAGGCCCTTTGAGCTTACGGAGTATGCGGCTATTGTGAGGAAGGCATTGACAGTCGAACAAGAAATTGAGGCTTCTCAGGCCGAATATGATGCTAGAAGACAGCCCAAGCCGAACCAGCCCCCTAATAAAAGATTTGATAAAAGGAGGCCAGAACAAAGAAGATATCAGGGCCCTAGTAAGAGGCAGAAGTTTGTTGCGCCTCGACCACAGGCTATTAGGCCTATTACTACAGCTACACCCACTACTCGAGCCGTAACTACAACACCCATTGATACTTCTCAGCCGTGTACTGCTTGCGGCAGAATTCATAGGAATCGACCTTGTCTTAAATCTTCCGGAGCTTGTTTTAATTGTGGTGAAAGAGGCCACTTGATTAGAGATTGCCCCCATCCTAAGGCCACAGAAAAACGAGATGATAGACCATCGATAGCCCAGCAGAAGAAGGCCCAAGATAAGGGTAAGAAACCCATGGAGCATGGAAGGGTGTTTGCTCTCGACCAAGAAACAGCCGACGCTTCTGGTTCGGTCATTAAGGGTAAGCTTACTATTTGTAATTTAGAAGCATTTGTACTTATTGATCCAGGCTCAACACACTCCTTTATTTCACCTATGTTTGCTAGTAAATTGCATATAGAGTGTGAGCCCTTAGGACATCTATTACATGTGATTACTCCGCTCAAAGAATTTCAAATGACCGAACATGTGTATCGTAAGTGTAAAGTAAAGGTGGGAGATAAATACCTAGTGGTAGATTTGGTGTTATTAGACATGTATGACTTTGATGTAATACTAGGCATGGATTGGCTAACCAACCACCATGCCAGTGTGGACTGCTATAGCAAAGTTGTTACTTTCTCCTTACCTGAAAAGCTTGTACTACGTCTTGGAGATAATGAATAGAATAATTATGATTTTATTGGTGTCTCACTAATATGAGATTGATTTGTTTGTGAAGGCTATCTCGCGTTTGTCGAGGATGCCGAAAAGAGCCAATCGGAACTGTCTGACATGCCAGTTGTCAAGGACTTCTCCGATGTATTTCCGGATGAGCTACCAGGGCTACCTCCGGAAAGAGAGATGGAGTTTGCTATAGAGCTACTCCCAGGCACTCAACCCATATCCAAGCCCCCGTATCGAATGGCCTTAGTTGAGTTAGAGGAGTTGAAAAAGCAATTACAAGAGTTGTTGGACAAAGGGTTCATAAGACCGAGTGTGTCGCCATGGGGAGCTCCAGTGTTGTTTGTGAAAAAGAAGGATGGCAGTTTGAGGCTATGTATCGATTATAGGCAGTTGAATCAAGCAACGGTGAAGAATAAGTATCCCCTGCCTAGGATTGATGATCTGTTGGATCAATTGAAAGGTGCCCAGATATTTTCGAAGATTGATTTGAGGTCGGGGTACCACCAATTGAGGATTAAAGGGGAAGATGTGCCAAAGACAGCCTTTAGAACTCGATATGGCCACTACGAATTCCTAGTTATGCCATTCGGCCTAACGAATGCCCCTGCAGCATTCATGGCATTGATGAATGAAGTATTCAAGCCTCACTTGGATAAGTTCGTCATTGTGTTCATAGATGACATACTGGTGTATTCCCGATCCCGGGAAGAACATGAGCACCACCTCCACATAGTACTCCAAACTCTTAGGAAGGAAGGGCTATACGCGAAGTTCAGCAAGTGTGAGTTTTGGTTGGAACAAATCAGTTTTCTGGGGCATGTGGTATCCAAGGATGGTGTAGCAGTTGATCCAGTTAAGATAGAGGCCGTGATGAATTGGGAGAGGCCTAAAACAGTGACCGAGATTTGCAGCTTTTTAGGGCTTGCAGGTTACTATAGGAGATTTGTAGAGGGGTTTTCCAAGCTTGCTGCTCCACTAACCCGACTTACACGCAAGGATGTCAAGTTTGAATGGAATGATGCGTGTGAGCGTAGCTTTCTAGAACTCAAGCAAAGGTTGACTACGGCTCCTGTGTTGACGGTTCCAAGTGGATCCGGAGAATTTGCAGTGTATAGTGATGCTTCTCTACAGGGTCTAGGGTGTGTGTTGATGCAGAATGGTAGAGTAGTGGCATATGGTTCAAGACAGTTGAAGGACCACGAGAGGAACTACCCTACTCATGATCTGGAGTTGGCAGCGGTAGTGTTTGCGCTAAAGATATGGCGCAATTATTTGTATGGTGAGCGGTTCCAGGTTTATACAGACCACAAGAGCTTAAAGTACCTATTCTCGCAGAAAGAGTTGAATATGAGACAGAGAAGATGGATGGAGCTATTGAAGGACTATGACTGCGAGATTCTCTATCATCCGGGTAAAGCAAACCGGGTAGCGGATGCATTAAGTAGGAAGAGTGTGGGTTTTGTTAGTTACATGATGGTCCGGGAATGGGATTTGCTGGAGAAATTTTCAGAGTTGAATATCAACCTAGAGCCCGATGGTGAGTATTTGATGGCTAGCTTGAGGATAGAGCCTAACATTATGGATCAAATTAGACAAGCTCAGAAAGAGGATCCTAGACTTGTGGAGATCATTGGTGGAATACAACCGGGACAAGACTCAGAGTTTAGGGTTTCAGATGATGGGTTGTTGAGATATAGGGGTAGAATTTATGTCCCGAATGATGAGATGTTGAAGAGGCAAATTTTAGAAGAGGCACACAGCTCCAAATACACTATGCATCCAGGGAATACGAAGATGTATCAGAATTTACGAAAGGTGTTTTGGTGGGCTGGTATGAAGAAAGATATAGCGACCTTTGTGTCGAGGTGTCTAGTGTGCCAAAAGGTTAAGATTGAACACCAGCGGCCAGCGGGCTTACTAAAGCCTTTGCCCATACCTACATGGAAGTGGGAGCATGTGACTATGGACTTCATTATGGGGCTCCCGAGGACTCGTAGGAATCATGATGCGATCTGGGTGATAGTTGACAGATTGACAAAATCCGCTCATTTCCTAGCTATGAAGGCTACTGACTCGCTTAGTGCCTTAGCAAATATGTATGTTAAGGAGGTTGTGAGGTTACATGGAGTCCCAGTGAGCATAGTTTCGGACAGGGATTCTCGGTTTACTTCCCGTTTCTGGGAACACTTCCAAGATGCCTTGGGAACTAAACTAAGCTTTAGCACAGCCTTCCATCCTCAAACCGATGGGCTATCAGAGAGGACTATTCAGACACTTGAGGACATGTTGAGGGCATGTGTTATGGATTTTCGAGGCTCATGGGATGATCATCTGGCACTAGCGGAGTTTGCATATAACAACAGCTTTCACTCTAGTATTGGGATGGCACCTTACGAGGCATTGTATGGGCGTAGGTGTAGGTCTCCCATTGGCTGGGAAGAGGTAGGTGAAAGAAAGTTATTCACTCCGGAGATTGTAGAGAAAGCTTCCGAAGATGTGAGATTGATATGTGATAGACTGAGGACAGCCCAAAGTAGACAGAAAAGTTATGCCGACTGTCGAAGGAGGCCTTTAGAGTTCCAAGTGGGTGATAAAGTGTTCTTGAGAATCTCTCCGTCTAAAGGCATAATGAGATTTGGCAAGAAAGGGAAGTTGAGTCCTCGATACATTGGTCCGTTTGAGATATTGGAGAGAGTGGGTGACGTAGCATATCGACTAGCATTACCCCCGGAGCTATCGGGTGTGCATAACGTCTTTCATGTGTCGATGCTACGGAAATATCATCCGGACCCATCTCATGTGATCGAGTATGAGCCACTGGAGATTAGAGAGGACTTAAGCTATGTCGAGAGACCAATTCGGATCTTAGACAGGAAAGATAAGATATTGAGGTCTAAGACAATCCCTTTAGTCAAAGTGCTTTGGCAGCACCACTCTTCAGAGGAAGCCACATGGGAGTTAGAAAGCTTAATGAGAGAGAAATACCCTCACCTATTTCAGATAGACACAGAAAATTTGGGGGACCAAATTTCCTAAGGTGGGGAGGATGTAAAAACCACAAACTTTGTACCACATGATGTGAATAAATAAGAGACATGGAGTAAGTTGAGTATTATGATATATGTTGTAAGAAATAATCTTATGACAAGTAATGAGGATGAAACCTCATTTTAGTGGAATTAGAAAACAATTAACTTATAATTTTGTGTCATTTAGAAAATCTCATAACTAAGTTCAAGAATTTAAATATGAACTAATGAGATGCCTATATTCCACCAAATACATAGGTAGGATTGTTTTAATAAAACAAGTATACAAGTATATTAAAGGAAATGTAGTATGTATGAGAAATGAATAATTAAAATAAATTGAAGAATTCATATGTATACACATATCCATACAAAAAGATATATAAATATATATAGGTATATATATATATATATATACATATTGACATGAATATATATAAATATACGTATACTTATATGAATATGAGTATGTGTATATATATATATGTTTTATTATAATTAAGGTTTTTAAATATAAGTACATATACACATTATATGTAAAGAGTATAATAAAATAAATGAATACATATGAATATATGATTGGTATATGTAGATAAAATTTATTATTTAAAGACAATTATAATTCATATGAATTATAAATATTTGAGATAATAATAAGAATATAAATAAAATATAATTTAGTGTGTGTTAGTGGAGTTTGATGGGACTTTCTCCCATCAAACCCCACTAACTTCACCCGGATACACCAACCCAAGCTTCTAAGAGAAGCCTTGAAAATAGAAGAAATGAGATGAGAGGAAGGGAGATGTGCGACACGAGACAGAGGGCTGGAGATTTAAACCATTCGGTGAAGAGGAAAGAAAGGAGATGAACTGAAGCCGAGAAGAAAGAAAAGTAGCCGGAAAGAAAAGGAAAAGAAGAGAAAAAGACGTTGCAAAGGAACATTTCAGTGAAGGAAGAAGAACTGCAGTTATGCAGTAAAGAAACGGAAAAGAGAGGAAATTCTTGATGTACAGAAGAATGAATTGGGTCTGAAGAAAAATGGGGCTCGTACGGTGATGACTGCTGGAACCGTGGGTTGAAGGAGGAGATTTTATGACAATGCCATGAGGAACTTAATGGTATAGCAAGGATGTTGTTCAGAGGCCATTACTGTCAGATTTTTTTTAGGTTAGTAATGTGGGATTTTGATGTTGTTTGAGGTTGAGTTTGTGAGGCTCAAAGTAGGGAATTGAAGATTGAAATTGGTTGCTTCCTAACTGCTAGAAGGTGACAATCACAGAGATTCCCAAGTGGCATTTAAGACTGGAGGACAGGGGAGTCTCGGGTTGGATTTACCAGCCAAGATAAACGCTGGAAGTGACATGGAAACTGAGTTTCGAAGTGGTGAAATGGAGCTGTGATGATGCTATAAAACATCAGGAAAATTAGGGCAAGGAACGTGAGGCAGCTTAGGAACCATCATTGTTCCTCTCGGCTTGGGAACAGAGCAACGAAAGGGGGTCAACTTGGCTGGGCAAGAAAACTACAGTAACTGACCAATTGGTGCAGGAAAACTCCTCCCCTCAGCACATACGGGACAGCAGTAAAGAAGCTTGATTAACTTCTACCTTTTGGTCCAATAGAAACCTAGAACAAGAGTGGTTCGGTTTAAAGGTTCCAAGAGGTAAGATTTTGCCTCCCTTAGTTAAGTTAATAAATGTGTTTAATATGTAAATCAATATGAAATGATGTTTTATATATATGACGAATAATATGGTGAGGATGGTGAAACAAAATTGGCTAAATGCATATGCATATATACATATATGCATGTCATTAGTAAATATGAGGAATTTATTATGAGTAAGGTAAAATGATATATATATATATATATATATTGCTATATATTTATATAATTGTATAATTGGGAATGAAAGAATAAAATCTAAGAATTTAGATTTCATTAGTATCAAATACCCATATATACATGTACATATATATTACTTATACATATATGTATGTATACTACTTGCTTAAAATACGAAGAAATAAATAAATATATATATATATGTTTATACTACTCACTTGAAAATTTAAACAAGAGACAAAGAAAGGAAATAGCATATACAAATTAATAAACCTCTTATTGCCTTATAAAGAAAATAAGTAAAGAGTTATTAAACCGAGTAAATAATGTTTCGAAAGACACATAAAGAATCTAGTCCCTCACCAAAGAAATGAGTTAGAATAGTTTAGATCCTAAGACATATAATTGATATATGATCAAAATATAATTAAGACATGTTATTGAAACATCATTTGATTTAATTGTAGTGAATTTGGAGCGGTGTAGGAGTTTAGCTTGAGTTGAGGATCGAGGAAAGGTAACCTACCAAGCACCGAGGTAAGTGGGTTAAATAAATCTTACTAGCATCGTCTCGTAAGAGATGAAGGAATCCTTATTAAATAATTAATTAAATTATATAGGATATTGGTTGAGCATTACGGGTAAGATAATTAGAATAATTATGCAAGAGTTTTAAACCGAACATAATGTGCCTGTGAAATGCCCTTATTTAAAAGGTGATCTTTGTCGTGTATTGTGTAATGTGTTATGTGTTATGGCACTCTCATGATCATTGAACATGTTAACATATTGTTATGCTTGGGTATGAATACGTGAGTTGAGTACCAAATACACATATCGTCTCGATGTTGAGTCCATAGACCTCAATTAGCACCTAGTTTTATGTACCAAGAGTAAAGACTCGAATTCCGAACCGTGGGAGTCACCTCTAGGATCCTTCGGGAACTACGTGCTACACGAGCTTCGATGTGCTAAAGGCATTAACCGAGTAAAACCTCGAGTGGACTTTGGGCCATAGAGGACAGTACGGATGAGTGATGAAGCTAGGCAATCGTTGTCTGATGGGCCCAGAGAGGTTGCCATGGCCGATTGTGCTGGTTCGTCATAATCTCTAAAACCTCGAGTGGACTTTGGGCCATAGAGGACAGTACGGATGAGTGATGAAGCTAGGCAATCGTTGTCTGATGGGCCCAGAGAGGTTGCCATGGCCGATTGTGCTGGTTCGTCACACCCCTAAAATCCTTCGGGAACTAAGTGCTACACAAGTTTCGACGAAATATGAGAAATCGTAGGGTATTGCGATTATAAGTAAGTAAGTGATTGTGATTCATGAAGGCGATGAATGTTGAAGGATGACATAGATCTTAGGCATATGACACATGATGTATGTGATTATTGAATGATATCTATATATGCCATTTGAACATGTGCTACTTGAATGTTCGTTTCTTTCGATTATTTGAGTTATGTCTATATATGTCATTGAACATGTGCTACTTGAATATTCGTGCTTCCACACATAATTATATTTTTAATAAGAACGATGACTGGTGTAACTAAGGATGAAAAGTAAGTATGAGTAAGTTATGACGTGTGTACACTTACGAAAAGGGTAATAAACCTTAGTATAACCCATACATGCTAATTTACAATAACTCAAGCATGTATGATCGTGTTTTACGATATGAGCCTAGTATGTTTTATTTAAACTACTTACTGAGCCGTGGATTGCTCACCCCTTAATTTAACAACTGCAGATCATACGAGTTGATAGCCGGCTCAGGCTTCGCGTAGGCTCCTGGGAAATCGTACCTAGTAGTGGTACCCATTGCGTTCTCCAGAGCTAGCATTTTGTATTTTGAGGTATACTGATAGTATATCATTTTGATAATTATGTGTACGTTAACTTTCACAGTACTAAGATAATATGTGGGATGTAACTATGGATCGCATTAGATGACTATGAGAGTCTAGGTGGTTATCGAGTCCGATCCAGGTCTTAAATTATGTTTTGAATTACGTATAAATGTGGTAGATACGAACTTAGTAACGGTTAAACTCTCGAGATCTTGAAATACGTGATTGCATGAAATTGTGGAGAAACACCAGCTGTTGTATTATGTGATTTAGAAATGCGTTTTGTGCAGGGAATTATACCTGGGGAAATTGATAAAATACAAAGGGGAGGTTTTCGATCTGTTTCTTTTGGGAATAGTAAAATAAGACGAAAATCATAAGAAAAACCTCTTTGAGAAACGTGTCATAGCTCGAGAAATAATATGAGTAAGATAGGATCGGAATTTAGATACTACACTAACACCGAATACAAACCGTAAGTAGAAAAAGAAAAATTTGGTTCGAAATTTTCGTAAGCAAATCTAGTAAGTGTTAAGTGGATGTCATTGACATTCGGGTCGTGACAAAAGTACAATTTAATTGTTTTGACAATTAATAGGAATTAATAGGAAGTAAAATAAATTAACAATAGAAGGTGAAAAATGAGAGATAGAAAGTGGAAGAATATTTATCATAATTATAAAGTGCAATTTTGAATATAATTTGGAAAATGGTAAGTGAAATTCAAGAATGGTAATTTGACTAAAATAAAATAATTGCATAATATTGTGGAGTGAATTAGGAGAAGAGAATATCATTTAATCGTAGCACATTGTGATAATTAGTGGAAAATAAAATAAATTAATTATTGGGATTAATAAAGTAGAGAATAAGAAATTGAGTCAAAAATTCATTAAAAGTCCTAGTATGGGAATTAAATTTAGAAAAGAATGCAAATTTAATTATGGTCTTGTGTTAGTGTTTAATATAAAATAAAATAAATTAATCATTGAAATTAATAAAGGGGAGAAAAGAATTTATAGAAAATTTATTATAGCTAAATTTTGGTATTTAATAGAAAATAAAATAAGTCAACTATAGAAATTAATAAAATAGAAGGTAGAAATTATAAGAAGATTTATTAAAGTTATAGTATGGAATTATAAATATAATTCTAAATTATCGTGCAGTGCTAAGGATTTGAAAGATGAAGAGGCATAAGTGACGTTATCAGATTTTATACTGCACGAAAGTAGAGGTAAGGAACATGTATGAGAGTTGCTTAGGAATTTTTTTTACGTGCATTCGTAAATTTTCATAAACTAAACCGTAACCATTTCTAATCCAAATCTTCTAAACAAGAAAATAGAATTTGTTTTCATACATACAAACTTAAATATGATTTTAGATTTGTGTGAAATACATTATTAAAATTATTATTACTTTACATGAATTGATTTATATAAAATAATGTACATGAATTGATTTATATAAAATGAGTCACATGAATCGATTTACATGAGTTAATTTACATGAGATGAATTACATGAAATATTTAAATTGCATAAAACATAAATTTTTTCAAGTGCATATAATGTTTTAATTGTTTTAAATTGCATACTAGTCTTCATACATATTAAGTTGGTATAAAAGTATATTTTATTGGTTTTACATGAATGATTTATTATTTATGTGAAAATAAGTTATTCAGATATTTTAAGTTTTCAATAAGTATTTAATGAATTTTATTATTGCCAAATGTAATAAATATTCTTTATATGATTTTTTGACTGACTGAAGATAATTGCTATTTGAACTGATTTTTATTGTTAAATTGTACGATATATGAAAATGTTTTGAGACTGTTACTCCATGAGGATCATGCACTTATCCTATCGTATCATATTAGCTATGAGACCCTAGTCAAGTTCGTAGCACCCACTGTAATAATTGCAAATTCTTTACTCTTGGTGAATTAGACAATGTGATTTTGGAAATTAAATAATATTAAGGACTTTATGAATTAAGTGACAAAAGATAATATAAATTAATAAATATAGAAGTATGAAATATTAGTGGAATAAATAGTATGTAGTAGTGGAATTTATACTATTTAGAAATAAAACAACTAAATATTAGTGGAGTTAAAATAAATAAATAAACCAATTAACAAATGAATAAAATATTAAGTGGGTGTGGCTTCTTGGAGAAGATTGGAAACAGTCACCACCCACTCCCACTATCTCTAACCCACCGGCCACCTATTGCATTTTCATCACCGTCCATCATCATCATCAGTATCAACTTAACGCTAGCCCTTGTAACCCCTCCCCTTAGCTTGCTGCTGTACCAAGAGCATCGCCATTCTCCTTCTCACGATTTCGTTGCATCTTAATTCCATATTGTGTTGGTAGCTAAGGTTCAAGGAAGGAATAGCAAAGACAAGTGGATTCAAAGCTGATTTAGGGAGAAACCAGAAAGGAACAGATTTAAGAAAAGAATTTGAAGGAGGAATCGACAAGAGTGAGCTGCATTTTCTTGTTGACCGAAAGGGAAGAGTGGCAGCCATCCTCACAACCTGAACAAGTAACACGCGATGAGGAAAGAACGCTGAAGCAATTGGACCATTGGGAATCTTCTTTGGTTCAGTTCAGAGCAAAAGAGCAGCAAGAAATTGCTGCATTTTCTCTCAACAAGGGTTGAGGTTTTCACCTTGGAGGTTCGACATTGTTGGGGCCTTGTACTGGAGATTAATTCATGGGAATAGGTGGCGATGGTTCAAAGTTTAATGGAGGTAAGATCTGTTTGAGAGAGCTGAAAAATAGTAGAGCAAAGGGGAAAGGAAATGCAAAACAGAGGATTATCGTTGGCTAAGTAAAACCAGTAAGCAAAAAGGGGGTCTCGGTTTGGACTAGTAATTGAGGTGTGGCAGATTATCTTCTTGCATTTTGGGTTGTAGTTGGCTTTGCATTTGGCGGGTAGAAGAGACAGCTAGAAACGTAGGGCATTTTCTGCTTGGGAGATTTCTCTAATCACGTGGAAGTAGATCAAGGCAAATGCTATTTGATTGAGAGGTAATGTTGGAGTCAAGTAAGTTAAATTAAAGATTTTATTTTTGGAAATAAAAGATGGTGATTCTAGGCTGAAATTGTGGGAAATTCATATTTTGTTGGAGCTGTTTCATTTGTACAGAAAGTTTCCTATTTTAGTTGCCATAACCACATGGAAAAGGACTGAATGTAAGGTAGCTATTGTTGAGCTTTATTTGAGTTTAAATTAAGTTATCTACTTAGAAAATGAATGATGATAAAATAAGGTTGAATTATGGTAGATTTATCCTCATTTTGGGCTGCTCTATGTGCTTGGAAGCTGAACAAAGAAAAGGAAATGAAGAAGAGTAAGTATAATTGATGTGTTTGGATTTAATTACCTAAGATTATAAGAGAAGCAAAAAGGCATTAGAGTGGTGGTGAAAAATGTATATATATATATATAGGTATATATATATATAATAAGAGGTTCAAATGAGGATTTAATGAGGAACAAAAATGTGTTAATGATTATAAAGCTTAATATATATATATATATATGTTAGGAAGTTCAAATAAGGACTTTATAAGGAAGCAATATGCTAATAATTATAAAGCTAAATATGCATATATGTGGTCGTTGATGTAGGATTATGTGGAGAAAGGAAATTTAAGAAGGCAAAGGACTAGTTGCCAACCAAGAAAGAATAAGCAAGGTAAGGCACTTAAAGGAAACTTTAAGAAATATACACTTCCTTAAGTGACCCAAAATAAAAATGTAAATTTATTTATGATAAATTAATAATATAAATGTTATTCATTTTATGCTTTAATATAGGAGGAGAGGATACAAGGTAGGAAATACTAACAAACTAAATTAAAAACTAAGGAAAGAGGCAATTGAGAAGAACAAGGGTGCCATAGCTATACTTGTGCTACACCTTTAGGTAAGAGATATATATATATATATATAGGAACGTAAGGGATACTGAAGTCAATTTAAAATCAACTGCCTTGAGTTTATACACTGTGTTTTCTTGCATGAGGTTTTAAGAAAATATGAGCCGTTATGCTGTCGGATTTTTATGAAAATAATTGTTTTATGATTTAAGCTTAACTTAAGCAATCATTTGAAAATAACCATTTATCCGGTAGACTTATTTTGAAAATGGTTAAATCTTACAACTTTGAATTGTTTATAAGGCTTTCAACCAAGATATTTATCTCAAGGAATTATCAACCTATGTTATTGTTTTGAAGATATTATGAGTATGTATAGTTTATATGTTTTGAAAGAAATGTATGACTTTTGTTATGAACTTTCCTAAAGCAAGAAAATATTGTTTTGAATTTCAAAAATATATGGTATTGTTTTTGAAACTACTGTGCGTGACCTTGATTCTGCCCGTAGTAGGTATTTGTATTCGGACTACTGTGTGTGGCCTTGAATCAGTCCGCAGTAGGAACCATATGTATGGAAATGTTTTGAGACATGACTAACAATCACTGCAGTAATGTTTTGGACTACTGTGTGACCCTAATCCAGTCCACAGTAGGTAATGTTTTGGGCTACTGTATGATCATGATCTAGTCTACAGTAGAGTTTCTATTGCTGCCTAGTTGACACCTGATCAGTGCTCACTGTGGACCCCCTCTAGACTATGGCCATATGTCAATTTGAACTGCATGATTAATTATTAGTCGCAACATGTCTCCATCTTAGTATATATATACTTTTCCGTGCTTATCTTCGTATATGATTTCTGAATGTATGATATTTGGATTCTGAAACTGATATGAATTTGATTTGACAATCTGTATTGAAAATGAATGTGATAAGCACGTATATTTCGAATTATGTTCAGAATTTGGTTAGTTATGTTTCCGTTTAAATGAAATGTTTTCCGATGCATTACAGATGCATAATTTGATTTCTGAATGTATGAAATATGGTATTTGAGCTTTAATATATATTTTCGAAACTTGCATATAGAAATTCGGTATCTGTTTCTTATATATATTTCTTATTGGGCTTTCCAAAAAGCTCACCCCCCTCTCCACCTTCCAGATTAATTGCAGTAGGTGCTTTGTACGTAGGGTTTAAGCAAGTCCTTCGAGGCTTTTGTATCACCCTTGAAGGTATGTGATGTACAGTATTCTCTTTTATATTCAGACTTATATATTCAGTACTTTTATAGTATGGGGATGAAATTAAAGGAAGTATAAGATATAATTATGGTTTATAACAATGCATGCAACTTTAGTAGAGATATATTTAGTCAAGAAGAATGATTTGAAATTATAAATGCATGCTTAGTGAGAGAATTTGACTGGGACCTAAGGTAACTAAAGGAAATTGACTTAACTATTATAATATTAGCTTAGAAATTGATTAGTGACACTACGTACAGCCCAACCAAGTAGGTGAAAAAGGAAAAATTTAGTTTGGATTTTGGTATAAAGGGTCGTTACACCCACAGTAAGGCACCTGACTAGTGAGCATTGTGGTTTATTATACAATGACCATTGTTTATTGTATTGTTAAATAGGAATGGCTTAGGGATGGATACCTGTCCCGTACGCGAGTACGCCAACTCCTATATTGATTATTGATTATCAGCATGTGAATCTTGGATGTGACTATCTCTGCTAGATTGATTTGTGAATGATTTAAGTACTGATTATTGATTTAATAGAAGAAAGAAATGTTTGAAAATCGAATGATTGATGGTATAAATTTAAATGAATTGTTTTATTGTATTAGATGAGTATATGGAAAGTATTGTTTATATAATGTTTTGAAATGTTATTGTTATTTACTGAAATTGTTTTATAGCATTATCTAAATAAATTGTTTAGATACTGATATCGACTTGAAATTGTATAACATAAATTATTAAATGTTTTATGTTGTTTAATGATTTGATATTTCATCGCATAAACTACTAAATATTTTATATTAATTAATGATTTCATTAACAATTGTATTCTTCCCTATAGTTGCATCTAGGGACCAAAACATGACAGGTACTTCAAAGTACCTCTCATACTCTACTCAGTTACCTAGCCGACTATAGTATCATTCCTTTAACGTCCCCTAGTGAGTTGTTAGGAATTAAATGCTTTTATGCATTTTAATATTTACAAATTTAATGTGCTTTTTTTTCATAAGTTAGTATAATAAATGTTTTTTATTAACCGCATATAGTATGCACTGTTATATATGTTTCTTACTGGACTTTCTCCAAAGCTCACCCCCTTACTTACCATCCCAGATAGCCCATTAGTGTACGTGCCAACCGCTACGATAGTGTAGTTGAAGAAATATTTCTAGAATTTTAAAGTATCCAGTGATCAAGTATAAGTAGAATTTTAATATTTGTGTTCAGACTAATGTATGCACAACAATTGTAAATTGATGTTGGGATGTAAATAGAGTAGTGACTGATTTCAGAATGTATAAAAATTGTGGGATGTGCTAAAGTTGAATGAATATTAGTAATATTATGAATTTTATATTATAGTTTATATTTTGATTTCTTATCTATTTTTTAGGGATTAAATGATTTAATGGGATACATATAGATATGAAGTGAAAATTATAGATCGTATTTGCACTGACATCGACCGCAAAACAACTGATACCGATTAATTGAATAAGAAAGATAGAAGTGAAAAGAAAAAATTTAGTTTAGAATTTTCTAATTCTGAATTTTACACTAGTAACGAATGAAATTTCAATGTTTATAAATAGGACAACTCTGTTGGAGATTAAAGAATTGGTTATAATGATACTATTTAAGGTATTAGATTAACATATTTTTTGTTTCAATTATAAAATATATAGCAATATAATTTTAAAATATAATTGATTTAGCATGTATATTGCTGTTATTGACTATTTTTATATGTGTGTATATAATATATATATATATAATTATTTCACCAGTAAAGTAACTATCATAAAATTAAGTTGATACAACTTTGGGTGAATTTTGTTTTTGAAACAAGAGCGAAAAATTATAATATTGAGACAAGAAGTACTAAGCTTACTGTGTCTAAAGTTTATCATTTTGATCATAAACTTGAGTGTTGAAAATTATTGAAACAGGTATGTATACATTTATATAGCAATGTCAAAATGGGCCAAGGCCCGTTGGGCCTGCCCGGCCTGGCCCATTTATTCAAGGCTTAAACTTCATTTTTGTAGCCCATTTAACAAAGAGGACTTTTTGGCCCGACCCGTTTAATTTTTTTAATATTTTTAACTATATTAAAATTTTATTTTTATTTTAATTATTTATATGTTTAACATTTTAATCAAAGTAAAATATATAAAATTAATACTATTTAGTATTACTAATTTACTTCAAACCAACCTAATGACTCACAACCTCTTACACATACTAGTTAGAAGGGGAAGAGTACATTTGCTTTAAGTGATGTAAGTTCATTTTTTTAAAGTATATACTTTATTTTAAATTCTCTTTTGTAATGACAATTAATTTATTTTGAAATGTCCAAGGATATAGGCTTTCAAAAGATTTGAAACTATTTAAGTGGAAAAACCAAAATCTCAATTAGATCTTTATTTGGAAGAGCTAAGGATTATGGGTAGAATGATTGAAAATTTAAATGTGCTGCAATAGTAGAAAGATCATAAGCCAAGATTTCCAAAGCTTGCAAGTATAGTTTGTGATATCTTGAGCATTCCAATAACAACAATAGCATCAGAGAGTTTTTTTAGTATTGGTTCTTGTGTTTTAAATAAGTATTGAAGTTCTATAAATCACAAGAACATGAAACTTTCATTTGCATCTGAAATTGGATTCTTGGTTTTGAAAGTAATGTTATTAATTAGTTGACAATTTTTAATCAATTCATAAGTTTAATTCTTGTGAGTTCTTATATTGTTCTTTATTTATATTTGTAAATGACAAAGTTGAAAAAAAAATTGATTGAATGTGATTGACACTATGGAGGAGATGGATGGACATGGATCTATTTATCAAGTTTTTTATTTTTAATTTGGTTGAGACATGTTTTTCAGTATCTAGGTTTGTTAAAACAATTTATATTATTCTTGTTAAACTATTAATATGTAATGTTCAAATGATGTTGAAGACTTGATGGATTTGATGTGAATTTATTTTATGTTTGTTTAATATTTATTTCAAATTTTACTTTGTTTATTTACTAAAATGGGATTTTAATATGAAATTTAATTTTTTTTTAATTCCTTATACGGGCCGACCCTATCACAGCCTGTGACCACATTTTTTATGTTTTTCTATACATCTCTTTCAGTTGGGCTATCTGCGATACTTTACTTTTCATTTACATTTAAACAATTTCATATGAAATTATAACATGAATTACATCCCATATCTTAATTCCCAAGCAAGTAGTACTGTAGATAAGTCTAAATATGGAAAATAAATGATCGTACCTCATGTAATAAATCAAGCTGTCCCATCGTCCCCAAATGCACAGCCGAAATCTTTAGATATCAGACTCTCAGTCCTCGAAAATCTGAAATGTTAAAATTAAGGGGTGAGCAAACTAAGGCTCTATAAGAGAGTTATATGCAACACTTGATACTCAGCTACCTATATGTTGAAAAACTTTTTCAACTTTCTTTAAATCTTCCTTAAAGGGCTCTAGGCTCACATGTAGGAAGGATACTACAGTCGGCTAGGAATCCTGATGGAGTAAGGCAGGTATTTTGAAATACCTGTCTTGTCCCAGAATCTAGAAGCAACTGTAGAGAGTATTTCATAAATTGTTCTCAAAACGATTTAATATTCGTTTTCCATATATTAAACCATTTATTTCTCTTCACTTCAGTATGGTTTAAAACACGTGACAATTCAGTAGTAAAATAGTGGTTTACTTTTGTTATCTTCAGTACAGTTAAAACATGTGACAGTACAGTGGTTTATAAATATCCAAATCATTGGATAAACAATTTTTCAATTATTTCTATCCTAGAAATAATTCTTATGTTATTCTTTTTGAATAAACATGAATTCTTCTTTAGTTCAGTAACCGTATCTTACTGTTCAGTAAAACAGTAATATTCAGTAAAACAGTATTTTGATACGGTTCAGTCAATAAACAGTAAACAGTAGTTACCAATTCAGTAAATAGTATACGGTAGCTTTTAGTTTAGTAAACAGTAAATGGTAGATTTCAGTTCAGTAAACAGTAATTAGTGGCTACCATTTCAATAAACAGTCAACAATAACAGTACAGTTCAGTAAAACAGTGTTTTGGTACGGTTTTGCTCAGTAAACAATAAACAGTATAGTAGTTTAGTAAACAGTCAACAGTACAGTAAACAGGATTCAGTAAATCCTTTCGGTAAACAGTAATCAGTAAGTGAGACTAGGCATCACCCTACAATTAAATCATGCTATCATCGTCCATTAGGGACACAGTATCAGTAATTGAGATCTATGGCCATGATTTATAATATGTCCTCGGTGTACACTTGCTAGGTGACAATTTAGGACGCTGATGACTAGCTGGTCAATCAGCCACGTGACGAAAACAATAATAGTACGATGCATGAAACTCGGGGCCTAAGTCTCAAAACAGTATAAAACCGTACCATAGCCTTTATGGATTTTAAACACAGTAATTTGAAACATTTCACAATTATCCATAAGGCTCACATGCATAAATCCTCACCTTTATGAAATAAATAAAATAAATAACATTTTTCAAAATATTTTATAAAGGCATAAATCATATTTTTCATACGGTGAAAACAGTTTATAAAATCATCACTGTAAAATATAAAAGGTCATAACTGTCTTTTTTCACCGTAAAACATATACGCACGTTTTTCCGTGCTTTCTATTGAAATCATGGTTTTCAAAGTTATCGGGATTTAAATCAATTATTTTTATGATTTATGGAAAATTAAAATATTTATTTTCCAAATCAACACTCGCGTCACCGTGTTTTCTCTATAACACATGCAGAGACCTTCTAGTCTCAAAATACCATTTTCCACCTTTAATTAACCTTTATGGAATTTTCTATAAATACTTATTTTCACAATTGAAACCATAAAGGTTTTATATGAAATCAAGTGAATATTTAAGAAATATTTATAAAATATTCACTTCGGTCCTTTTTATTAGGAGAATTTTCGATGAATTCATTTTCACAATTCTCAAAACATGAATATTTTAAACTTAAACATCAATACATTCATGTTTTATGAAAATTAATCGATTTCTTGATTTTCGTGGTTGAAAATTATTTCTCGTGAAATCCAATCATTTATTATGATTTTCGGTGATTTTTCGGTAATTTTCGGTAATTTTTCGGCAGTATAATGGCAGCCGATTGGATAGCCTCCTATACGAAAAATACAGTTATAATATCAACCGTTAAATCACCCAAATTTTCCAACAAATCAATATCGACAGCATTTTATAAAATTAAATGCATAATTTAAAACATGTGTGTCGAATATCCTTATAGGCTGCACATGTCTCCCTTACCTGTCCCGAGTCAGCGACCGCCTCATTACGTCGCGCCCGTGTTCACCTCGCCCGATTCCATCGTCTCGGTCATCGAGGGAATTTTTCGGAAATAAAATTCTAAAATTTAGAATTTTTCCAAATAATTTATTTAATTTTACTCAAATTTAATTTTCGAAATTTCTTATCGAATTTTTGTAATTTTCGAGTTTTCGAATTCCCGATAATTTTTGAATTCCTGAAAATTTCATTTTCTCTCTCTTTCTTCCTTTTTCTCTTTTTTCTTTTCTTTTCTTTTTCTTTTTCTCTTTTTTTCTTTTCCTTTTCTTGGTCTGACCTATTCAAGCCAGTCAGATCGGTTCAGCCTCCCTTACCGCCGATTCTCCTCCTGTGGCCGGTTCTTCGACGGTTCAGCGGCTCTACAGCTGACCGAGGTGGCAGCAAAGCTGGATCCGGCCTCCGTTCGACCCAGATCGACGGCACAGCGGCGGATCGAATCGGCCTAGGTTCGGCCTCTTCGCCCTTCCTCCTCCGCCGTTTTTCGCCTCACCAGTGGCCTCCTACCCTTTCCTCTTCCTCCGTCAAAGGTTCGGTTGCAGCGGCGGTGGCTGAATCGGTCGACACCGCCACTTTCCCATTTTCCTTTTTCTTCCTGGCTTCTACCGTTCTCCTTTTCGATTTTTCTCTTCCTTTCGATGCCGGCAACCCCTTCCTTCTTCTGGCCGGTGGCGTTCTCTACCTCTCTCTGGCCTCCTCTCATCGGCAGCTATAGTGGTTGCTGGCATCGGCTCTCGGTTCGAGAAGGGAATCAGGACCCTTCCCGATTTTCCTTTTTGTTTCCTTTTTATTTTATATCTATTATAATTATATATAATATACTTATAACTATATATTATACATATAATATCATTATCTTATATATATAGTATTATACTATATATATTATATAAAGATATATATTGTGTATAAAATATATATATCTAATATACATGTATATTTATATACTTTAAATTAAATAACATTTATATATATATATTTATATAAATGTATTACTACAATATATATTGTATTTACAATATATAATTATACAAACTTTAATGTAAAATAATATTTACATTTCTCATATATGTATATATTTATATATACATAAGATATACATATGTACTATTTAAATGTATAAAATAGTATATATACATATATACAATTGTATAGTAACATATACTATCTAACATTTAAATATGTATGTATTTGTATAAAAATACATTTATATAATATATAATTATATAAATATATTTTATCTTCATTTCTCATTTATTTAATTTGGATTTCAATTTATCCAAATTAAATTTCCTCTCTTCTTTATTTTCCATAATTTCAATCTTCTTCTTATTTCCAATTTAATTTTTTCCTTCACTCGAATTTCCCAATTCGTCACTTCCTCAATTCACGAAATTTTTCACTAATATTTCGATCTCATAATTATATTTATTTATTTCAACTTATCTATTTTCTTTAACATTAATTTCCAACTTTTAAATAGTGAAATTTTGCAGTTATCACAACCCATTTAGGCCCGTTAGCCCTTAGAGCCGGATATGGGCTTGCATTTTTAGGCCCATTTAACTAAAAGGGCTTTTTGGCCCTGCCTTTTTAAGCCCTAGCCCGTTAGGACCGGCCCATTTTGACAATGATACATTTATATAATATGACGATCTTTGTTATATTTTCATATAACATACGTTATAACTGAAAGTTAAAGTGTAGGTTAGTATTTTATTCATATATTTTATTTTATTTTTGGAACGTATTAAATCATCAAGTAAAGTAACACATCATTCAAAGATAGCAATGAATACTTAAGAATCATTTAGTATCACTTCAACTCAATAAGAATTCATTGAAGAATCTCTATTTTTAAAAAATTTGTACATGAGATTGATTTTGAGACAGGAAAATTTTCAATTTCTTCGAATCAAAAACATGTTAAATTTTTTTATATACAATTTTGTTTCAATAAATTATAATATTAGTTTGATTTAACTTTTACAAAATTTAAATAATTATATCCAATATATGACTTTTTCGTATTACTGTATTATAATATACAAATTTCAAATAAAAATATTAAATTTACATATGTTGTCTTTTTCGTAAACATAATAATTTATATTATGAAGTTTAAAAAAATATATCAATAATAACTTTACTGATTAATGTATTTTTGTGTATCGCACGGGTTTAAAACTAGTAGTTATTAAATCGAGATACAAATCGTAAATCAAAAGTTTATTTTTAAGAATCGAATATTGAGTATCGTATCATAAGATACGATAAATAATTTTAAAATTAATTATAAACAATATATACACATATAAGATAAATAAAAAATATTATACATATTAATAAAATTAAGAAAGTATATAATAAAAAAAAGATGTATGGTTGTTTTCAAATCCTTAACATACTCATTAATAGTACATATTTTTAAATACTATTTTTATATTTTTTATTTTTAACTTACTAACTAAAAGTTTAATTTTTTTTTTCAATATTTTAAGATTAAATTATATAGAGAACATGTTTTGAAATGTTTTTTAGGTTAAAAAACTATTAAGATTGAATTTTTAGCTAATTGGGTCATATTAGATTTTTATTGGGAGCCTAATTTCATTATAAATTGTATCGGAGTGTATTAGTGTATCGTATGATACGCATCAATTCGCTTGTGTATCGATAGATATACTACTGATTCATGATAAAATCGATTATTTGTATTGATACGCATCAAATTTATATTGAATCGAATCATATCGTATGCTACGTATCATGAATCATACGATTTTGATAACTATAATTATACTTATTTATTTCATTATTTTTAATTTTTTAGATACTTAATTTGATTTATTCATTTATTTTGTTAAGTCTTTCTAATTAGATTAATTTGTTATTCATTTATTCTATTGTTTTATTTTAAGGATAATTATTTTATACACCATCGATGGAGCTTTTTTATTTCACAAGCGGTGTTAGGATCATGACACATTTTCTATAAAATTATTTAAAAAATATATAAAATAAATAAAATAACACATGTGCCATGATCCTAACACTATTTGTGGAGTAAAAAAAACTCCACCAACAGTGTATGAAATAATTATCCTTATTTTAATGAGTTTGTATATGATGCACTGATAGTGTTGTGAGAACAGTAAATTTTCTTAAACCAAATATATGTTGACCACGTAAATTTAAGCAAATATAATGAAATAATGTAATTTTGGGGTCTCAAATATATGATCATGGTTACGTACATAGATGAATCAAATGAAATGCATGCAACATGCATGCATGCGTACGTAAATTAAATGCATGCAACATGCGAATATACATACGTACGTAAATATATAAAATTAATTAAAAAGAGAAAGTAAATGATCAAATGAAGTAAAAATAATATAAATATAGGCATATATGTATTTATATTTGGAAATATACATAAATAAATGTAGACATACTCGAAAGAACAAGGAATTTTAAATGCATATACTAAGTATAAATATATGTACATACAAAAAATATATATAAATAAATATAGAAGTGTATAAATGAAAATAATATATATAATGAAATATATATATATATATATAATAAATAATTTATATTATTATATAAGGATATTATATTATTATTAAAAAAATTGGCAGAGCACCCATATCTAAAGCTAATAACCTATACCTACCCACACTTCTCCCGTTCACACGCCACTACTCTCAGCACTCACCATCCTTTCACTCTTACGCACTCAGTTCTCCTCTTCATCCCTCTTCGGTCTCGACTGTCTACCGCCCATGTCTCACTTAACTTTTATCTCTTGCGCACGTTGCCCTCCCTCTCTCGACTCATCTCATCCATTTCTCTCCCTCTCTCCAAGCGACCAAAAAAAAAGGAGCAAGTGAGACCGAGATCTCGAGGAAGCGAGGAAACAAGGAGCCAAAATCATTTTTTTGGTTTAAGAAACTTGAGCAAGTTTGAGGAGAAGATTGAGACTGAGAGACCGAGAAAGAGACTGAACGTGAGGGAGAAAACCGTGTGAGCTGAAACACATTTGGACTGCAGAGAAAGGTCTAGCAGCAGGGGTTATAAGCACTGAATCGAGGGACCTGGACAGTGGCATTCGAAGCCTGGAGCTGCAGCGCATAAGGGGACAAATGGGGTAATGCTTAGACATTGTTCAGGGCTAAAACAGGAAGCTATTCGGTAGTCTTTTTGATACAGTTGTAAATTGGATTTTTTTTTTTAGGTCTATTAAGAGCTGAGTTAAGGTGCTAAACAGGAGTGAGGTGGTGACTGAGTAGGGGTCTAAAGGCAAGGGCTGAAGCTTGCTGTAGGAGTTGAAATGGGAGGAAAATAAATAAAATGAAGAAACGATGGAAGCTGCAACAATAATTTGAGTGGCGTTTTAGGACCTGGAAACGGTGATTTTTGGCTTTTTCTTTTAGGCTGAAAGATGCGGTTGTAAAGTATAAAGTTAACTGTTTAAAAGGGCTGTAAACAGGGGGTAATTTCATGGTTCTTGGCAAGGTTCAAACGGCAAAGAAGAAGGGAAAGGAAGAAGGAAAGAAAATAAAAGCAAAGAGAAAAGAAAAATTCGGTTAGTGCACAAATGGGGTAAGAAATGTAATGGCTTTATCTTTTATTTTTAATAAAATAAATTAGTAAATTAATTGGTAGATACTAAACCCAATGGATTGTGTTTAAACGTGTAGCTCTGTAACGATCTGTTACCACATTTTTCACCTTAATTTAAACAATTTATCTGGTTGGGCTATTTGTGATACTTTACTTGATTTCTTATGTTAAACAATTTCATAAAATATTGTTTATATTACATACATCCCCTATCTTACTTAATAAGCAAGTAGTACTGCATACATGTCTAAATACAGAAAATAAATGATCGTACCTCATAAATCTCAGTCAGTCTGTCGCATTGTCCATTATGTGCATCCGTAATCCACAAATATTGGATCTCACCATCATCAAAACCCGAAATGTTAAAATTGGGGAGTGAGCAAACCACGGCTCAATAAGAGAGTTATATGTCACACTTAATATTCGGTTAACTATATGTTGAAAAACTTTTTCACTTTCTTTTAAATCTTCCTAGCTGGCTCTAGGCTCACATGTAGGAAGGATACTACAGTCGGCTAGGGATCCGGCTAGCATAAGGCAGGTATTTTAAAATACCTGACTTGTTCCGAAACCAAGAAACAACTGTAGAGAGTACTAATTCCGTTGTTTTCAAAACGATATAATTTTCGTTTTTTCACAAAGTAAACCACTTATTTCTTTTACTTCAGTATAATTTAAAACACGTGGCAGTTCAATAGTAAAAACAATGGTTTACTTCTCTTCTCTTCAGTACAGTAAAAACACGTGACAGTACAGTGATTTGTAAATATCCAATCATTGTATAATTACTTCTTCGATTATTTCTTTCTTAGAAATAATTCTTATGTTATTCTTTTAGAATAAACATTTATTTCTCTTTTCAAATCATTAACCGTATCGTACAGTTCAGTAAAACAGTATATTCAGTATTCAGTAAAATAGTATCTCGATACGGTTCAGTCAGTAACAGTAAACAGTAGCTACCAATTCAGTAAATAGCATACAGTAGCTTTCAGTTCAGCAAACAGTAAATGGTAACTTTCAGTTCAGTAAAACAGTAATCAGTTGCTACCATTTCAGTGTACAGTACAGTTATGTAACACAGTGTTTTGGTACGGTTTTTTCATCAGTAAACAGTACAGTAATTCAGTACAACAAACAGTACATTACAGTAAATAGGATTCCGTAAATCCTTTCAGTAAACAGTAAGTTAGACTAGGCATCACCCTACAATTAAATCATGCTATCTCGTCCACTAGGGATATAGTAACAGTAATGAGATCTATGGCCATGATCTATAATATGTCCTCGGTGTACACTTGCTAGGTGACAATCCGAGACGCTGATGACTAGCTGGTCAATCAGTCACGTGACAGTAACAGTATGTGTGATGCATAAAGCTCGGGGCCTAAGTCTCAAAACAATATAAAACCGTACCATAGCCTTTATGGATTTTAAACACACTAGTGTAAAACATTTCACAATTATCCATAAGGCTCACATGTATAAATCATCACCTTTATGAAATTTATAAAATAGATAAACATTTTCAAAATATTTCATAAAGGTATAAATCATGTTTTCCATACGATGAAAACAGTTATAAAATAGTCACACTGAAAGCACATCTTGTGACTATGCCTTTTTCCACCGTAAAAACATGTACACACGTTTTTCCATGCTTTGTATCCAAAACATGGTTTTGAAAATTATCGTAATTTAATTCACATAATCTCATAATTTATGGAAAAATAAAATATTTATTTTCCAAATTATAAATCCCCTAACCATGTTTTCTTCTAAAAACACGTGCAGAGACCTCTAGTCTCGAAATCATAGTTTTTCCATCATTCTTAACCTTTATGGAATTTATGTAATTAATTATTTTCATAATGAAAACCATAAAGGTTTGATATGAAATCAAGTGAATATTTAAGAAATATTTATAAAATATTCACTTCAGTCTTTTCATTTTCTATCTCGTTTCACGTGAATTATCACCTACAGGGTGAATTTTCGGTGATTCCATTTTCACCATTCTCGAAAATATGAATACTTTAAATTTAAACTTCCATATATTCATATTTTATGAAAAATAATTGATTTCTCGATTTTCGTGACTGAAAATCGACTCTTGTGAAATCATATCATTTATTATGATTTTCAGTGATTTTTGGTACTTTCAGTAAATTTTCGGCAGTATATCGGCTACCGATTGACTAGCCTCCTGCACGAAAAATATAGTTTATATTTCTCAATCGGCATTTCACCACAATTTAAAACCGATAAATTACCACGAATTTAAACCGATAAATCACCATTAGCATTTATAAAATTAAATGCAATTTAAAAAAATGTGGCCGAATATCCTTACAGGTGGCACATGTCTCGCTTACCTGTTTCGGGTCAACGACTGCCTCTCGAAGGTCGCGCCCATGTTCATCTCTCCCGATTCCATCGTCTCATTCACTGAGAACGATTCTGGAAACCAAATTCTAAATTTTAGAATTTTTCTCAATTTATTTAAATAATTTACCACTTTTCGAGATTTCTTACCGATTCCCGTAATTCTCGGGATTTCTCGTAATTTTTTAATTCTCGAGAATTTTCCAAATTCATGGAATTCCTTTTCGCTTTCTCTTTCTTCGTTTTCTTTTTCCTTTTTCCTGGCCAGACCGGCCATTTCCCCTCCTCGCCGGTTCTCTTTCTGCGGTCGATTCTACGACAGTTCGGCGGCTACTTAGCTGGCCGATGGCACAGCGAACTGCTGGCAGTCTTCATTCGGCTTGGATCGGCAGCACGGTGGCGGATTTACTCGGTTTTACCTCGGTTTCTCTCTTCCTTTGTTCGGCCTTCCTCCGCCGTCAGTGGCCTCACCGGTGGCCTTCTTTTCCTTCCTCTCACCTCCGCCGAGGTTCGAGTGGCGGTGGCGGTGCCAAGACCGACCGGCATCGCCGTTTCCTTTTCTCTTTTCCCTTCTTGGCTTTCGCCAGTTTCGTTTCTGTTTCTTCCCAATTTTCTTTCCTTTTCCGTCGTCGGTCGCCTTCTCTTCCTTTCCTCGGCTCACCGGCGACGTCGCTCTCCCTCATCTCATTTCTTTCTCGCCGACGACGGTGGCCGGCTATATCAAGGGAGAAGAATCGGGATTCTTCCCGATTCTGTTTTGTTTTCTTTTTTTATTTATTTTCTATCTTAATTAGATATATATATATATATAATACTTATACTATAATAATATTATACATATAATATTATTTATCTATAGTATAGTACTAGATATACAATATATATAAAGATATATATATGTTGTGTATTAAAATATATATATAGTATCTATATATATATATATCTATATACTTTAAATTAAATAACATTTATATATATTTATATAAATGTTATAATACAATATATATTGTATTTACAATATATATACATATAAACTTTAATGTAAAATAACATTTACTTTTCCTATATATGTATATATTTATATATACATAAAATATACATATGTACCATTTAAATTTATGAATTAGTATATACTCATATATATACCAATGTATAATAATATATACTATATATCATTTAGGTACATATGTATTTGTATAAGAATACATTTATATAATATATAATTATATAAATATATTTCTTATTCTTTTTTTCTTTTCTTATTTAATTTGGATTTCAATTTATCCAAATTAAATTTCCTCCTTTCATTATTTTCCAAGTTAAATTTCCTTCACTCGGATTTCCAATTTTCTTCACTTCCTCAATTCATGGAATTTCTACAATATTTTCATATACTTTAAGTTATATTTATTTATTTTATTAAATTTCAAATATTAATAGTTTCCAATTAAATGAAAAATTTACGGTTATCACATTCTCCCCACCTTAAGAAATTCGGTCCTCCAAATTTAACTTAAGTCCAAAAGGTGGTGTATTCCGTCTTCTTATTGTCTCTGACCTCTGACCTCTAAGTCATCTTTTAAGTAATACTGCCAGTACACTTTCAACCTCAAGATTACTTTTAGACCACTGCATGTTGTCTTTCATCATATATTTATACTCCCTAAGTTCATTTATCAATTCGGTAGTTGTTCATTTCCACTCTTTCCACATAAGAGTCTATACACAATATTTTTCATATCACAGCTGATCTATGCTGTTCATCATCCATTTTTCTCACTTAGTGCCAAGTCGATAAAATTTGGTACTATCATGTACACATGTCAATCGATTGCATGTAATTGTCCCAGTAGCTTTCACATCTCGTGCACACACTCTCTCAATATATCTTCAAGCGTCTCAATACCACGCTAAGATATTTACATCAATACGAAGCGGTGCTGTCAGTACATTTGGGATCTCAATGCCTTTTGCTATTTCTCATTAAGCATATGGTAACTCAGAGACTCCCATCATGTGTAATGCCCACTGGAACTGTACATATACATCTACACCATTTCACACTCATATTCCGACTATGGCACTGGAGAATCTAGGATTCCGATAATGGAAAGTGATTCTCTTTAGATCATCAACTTTAATCACTTCCATATCATCATTTCTCTTTTGGACTCTTTATTATCCACAGTATTCATATTATTAAGGCTGCATCTCACTTGCAGACTTTACTATTTATCATCTCTTACAGTCATAATTCATAAAGCAATCTTGTTCTCTTCATGTATTATGGTCTTTACATCTCTTTTCATAATTTAGATTCTACAATTGAATTCTTAAATTATTCATTTACTCACCACATTATCTATACAATTCCACCGTTTTTATCATTTCGAGGTGGTTATATGTATAATCATTTTCCATTTATATACTGGCAGTAAACATGTCATTCATATTACTCCTTTGAGTATCATTACTTTCACTTGTCAAATTTGGCTTGGTTTTACATCTTGCCATTGTTATGTGATAACCATCACGAGATTACTTTTTTAGTCTTAATTTCGGAAACTATTTCATGTTCCCTACTCATCATGCAACTTATCTTCTTATTTCATTTTCGTCAATTTAGTCGGTTTTCTTAAGTGGTATGGTACTTTACTGTTAAAATCTTTTAACCTTTTTCATACCATCTTTTCTTTCCACTTATTCATTTACCAACTTGAACTTCTTTAATTATGTCTCATTAGTAGAGCAGCTAATCCCATAACTCTTTTATATATTGGCATTAGTATCTAGCTAGAGTCATTATTTCTATATCTCGATCATTATCTCACTATCATTGGCAGATTCACTATCATTCTGTCAATCCGAGATTATACATCTCATAAAGAGATACTGTCTAGCCAAATCTCTTATTCGTCAATCTTAACACAATTCTACAGTCTTTAAGAGTTTAAGGGTCATACCGTAATGCTGCTCATGTTCCATTCGTATCTTTAACTATTTCGATACCTCATCACTGTATTCTTATTTGGATGCCTCATTCCTTAGGTTTATATACCTCACAAGGCAATTCATTAACCTTGTAACCTCAATAGGAACTCGTAAAAATTTTATCGAGTTCAAATCATTATCTCATGTACATCAATCTCCAATCTTTTATCTGATGACGCTTTGTACTGAGGCTAGTCTTATTAACTCCTCATGTATCTCTGATCAAATCAATAAAGCGTCTATTTCATGTAGATGAATACTTGTTCTTCACAAGAACTTTATTAATGATAGGAAATTAATACATCTTTTTTAATTCATCTACGTCTCGATATCATATGTGTTTCTCACATTTACCCTTATACAGACAGCTTCATTATAATCAATTTATGTTATCTGTATTTTCATCAATTACACCTTTACCCATGAATTTCATTATTCACATAGTTTCCAGAGTTAATTCTTAAGCTTTTTGGATTCTTTCCATGTTTCTAATATAAGCTTATAACCAATCGAGTCAAGGTTAGCTCGATTTTCTCTAATTTATACAACTCTGAAAATTTTATCGGGAATTACATCCGATACTTTCTTTAATCACACATCTTTTATCATCTTGGACATTTCCTCCTCATGTCCTGTCATTTTTTCACTGTGTATTCTCAAGGCAAAGACATTTACTATTTAAATCATTTTGATACATACTCTACCTTGATTTCATTGTCTACTCATACTTTACAGCATTACGAATTTCATTCTAGTAAGCTATATCAAGTACAACAGTTATCAACACAAGTTACAGCTAACCGATTCATTACAGTTATTTACTTTAAAATCACTTTCATTTAATGAACTCAGGTTTAATTCCCTTGAGCATGTTATCCACGAGGTTCAAACCGTGGCACCCTTACGTACCTAGTTCCTTTCACTCGTGTTACCATTAAAATAATTGTAAGAGTTCCGCCCGTTTCGTATCGGCTGTCGGCGAGCATACCCTAGGTGATTCTTTTGCTCCAAGTTTACCCTTACTAATGAGTCGGTGATAACATAGTTCGCTTGCATCTCACAACACATGATCTATTACGGGTCACCCATCATTGGGTCGCCTATTACTGTTCTGTCTCAAGGGTCCTGAAGAACTTAGGTTAGCTATCATCTTCTTCTGTTTATCACTTTACTGTTCTTATGCCTACTATTCAATTCACAGTATTCCATATAGTACATCAATTTGCAAGGCATATCTCAAATGCTCCGATTCTATAATTAAATATTCATTTAATACCTCAAAATAGTATAAATGTATAAAACCTCAATCAACCGTACTGCTATAGATTTCATCAATTTTTGTACTATCTACTTTCTCAATCAATTTCTGTATTCATTTCACTTTCATAATAACCACGATCCCGTAATAATTATTCGAGTTGATACACTCGTAATTCAAGCCCTTACAATCAATAATCGGGCCAATCATCTTGCAACATCCCACTACACTCTTATCGGATCGCATCATATAAGGCCTTGGCCTGTTCGCCGTCCACCTTTACACATGTGTACTATCCCTTTTGAGAATGCCCAGCCCGTTCACTGGGTCACCCCTTAAGGTTTTATCATGAAGCCTAGCCTGTTCACTAGGTCACTCACAGTTCGCGTCCGTAATCTAAGTGTCAGTGGAATCAATAATAGGGATCGCTATATTCATATGACATCCTTTATGCCATTAATAACTCCATTACTCTCAATGGATTCAAAATTACCTAATTTCATCACTATTCAGAGTTTTGCCCAATATAGAGGCATTTTCATCATTTCGACATTTATTTCTTTCTCCTCAGTATACATTGGAATTAATGATCTCATTATCCATGTGCTGATATTATCCTTTCTCATACTTATATCAGAAATTTCAAATCTTGTTCGGTTTCGACAAAGAAGTCCACTAAAATCCATAATTGGATTATTTAGCTTGTAATTCAGCTTTACATCATCAATTTCTCTGTCAAATCAGTCAATTCCAACCTCTGTTGGTTTATTTTAACTCCCTGTAAAATTTTGGAGGCAGGGGTATTTTGGTCATTTTTGGCCAAAATTTTCTCTCTCTTTAAATTACCCTCAATCGATGATCTTAAAGTCTGTTTAATGATGATATTTCATTCCCCTCCATTTATATCATCATTCTCATGTCTCAGTTCGATCCGGATCGAAAAATATTGGTGGGGCCCCCACCGAGTCCTTTCGGTTCCTTACCGAACAGGTCTTCATTTAGGTTATAACAATCATCAATTTTTCGGTAATTTCTAAGCCTATTTTTCTCTTTAACATTCTAAGTTTTCAATTCTCACTCTCTTTAAATCAATTTACTGGATTGACAATCATTTATTTTCTCTATGTATTCAGACGATACAGTACTATCGGGGATGTTTAACACTTTTCCTTCCAAAAGTATCCACAAACATCAGGCCAACCATGCTCTGATACCATTAAATCTTTAACGACCTATTACCACATTTTTCACCTTAATTTACAAAATTTATCCGGTTGGGCTGTCTGTGATACTTCATTTGATTTCTTATGTTAAACAATTTCATAAAATATTGTTTATATTACATACATCTCCTATCTTACTTAATAAGCAAGTAGTACTGCATACATGTCTAAATACAGAAAATAAATGATCGTACCTCATAAATCTCAGTCAGTCCGTCACATTGTCCATTATGTGCATCCGTAATCCACAAATATTGGATCTTACCATTATCAAAACTTGAAATGTTAAAATTAGGGAGTTAAGCAAACCATGGCTCAGTAAGAGAGTTATATTTCACACTTGATATTCGGTTAACTATATGTTGAAAAACTTTTTCACTTTCTTTTAAATCTTCCTAGTTGGCTCTAGGCTCACATGTAGGAAGGATACTACAGTCGGCTAGAGATCCGGATAGAGTATGGCAGGTATTTTAAAATACCTGACTTGTTTCGGAACCTAGAAGCAATTGTAGAAAGTACTAATTTCGTTGTTTTCAAAACGATATAATTTTCGTTTTTCCACAAAGTAAACCACTTATTTCTTTTACTTCATTATACTTTAAAACATGTGGCAATTTAGTAGCAAAAACAGTGGTTTACTTCTCTTCTCTTCAGTACAGTAAAAACACGTGACAGTACAGTGATTTGTAAATATCCAATCATTGGATAATTACTTTATTCGATTATTTCTTTCTTATAAATAATTCTTATGTTATTCTTTTAGAATAAATATTTATTTCTCTTTTCAAATCAGCAATCGTATCATACAGTTCAGTAAAATAGTATATTCAGTATTCAGTAAAACAGTATCTCGATACGGTTCAGTCAGTAACAGCAAACAGTAGCTACCAATTTAATAAATAGCATACGGTAGCTTTCAGTTCAGTAAACAGTAAATGGCAGCTTTCAGTTCAGTAAAATAGTAATCAGTGGCTACCATTTCAATGTACAGTACAGTTTTGTAACACAGTGTTTTAGTACAATTTTTTCATCAGTAAATAGTAAACAGTACAGTAATTCAGTACAGTAAACAGTACAGTACAGTAAATAGGATTCCGTAAATCAGTTCAGTAAATAATACACAGTAAGTGAGACTAGGCATCACTCTACAATTAAATCATGCTATCTCGTCCATTAGGGACACAGTAACAGTAATGACATCTATGGCCATGATCTATAATATGTCCTCGGTGTACACTTGCTTGGTGACAATCTGGGACGCTGATGACTAGCTGGTCAATCAGCCACGTGATAGTGACAGTATGTGTGATGCATGAAGCTCGGGGCCTAATTCTCAAAACAGTATAAAACCGTACCATAGCCTTTATGGATTTTAAACACAGTAGTGTAAAACATTTCACAATTATCCATAAGGCTCACATGTATAAATCATCACCTTTATGAAATTTATAAAATAAATAAACATTTTCAAAATATTTCATAAAGGTATAAATCATGTTTTCCATACGGTGAAAACAGTTATAAAATAATCACACTGAAAACACATCTCGTGACTGTGCCTTTTTCCACCGTAAAAACACGTACGCACTTTTTCATGCTTTGTATCCAAAACATGGTTTTGAAAATTATCGGAATTTAATTCACATAATCTCATAATTTATGGAAAGATAAAATATTTATTTTCCAAATTATAAATCCCTTAACCATGTTTTCTTCTAAAAACACGTGTAGAGACCTCTAGTCTCGAAATCATAGTTTTTCCATCATTCTTAACTTTTATGGAATTTATGTAATTAATTATTTTCATAATGAAAACCATAAAGGTTTGATATGAAATCAAGTGAATATTTAAAAAATATTTATAAAATATTCACTTCAGTCTTTTTCATTTTTTATCTCGTTTCATGTGAATTATCACCTACATGGTGAATTTTCGGTGATTCCATATCACCATTTTCGAAAACAAGAATACTTTAAATTTAAACTTCCATATATTCATATTTTATGAAAAATAATTGATTTCTCGATTTTCGTGACTGAAAATCGACTCTCATGAAATCAAATCATTTATTATGATATTCAGTAATTTTTGGTAATTTTCGGTAAATTTTCGGTAGTATATCGGCTGCCGATTAGCTAGCCTCATGCACGAAAAATATAGTTTATATTTCTCAACCAGTATTTCACCACAATTTCAAATCGATAAATTACCACGAATTTAAACCGATAAATCACCATTAACATTTATAAAATTAAATGCAATTTAAAAACATGTGACCGAATATCCTTACAGGCGGCACATGTCTCCCTTACCTGTTTCGGGTCGGCGACTGCCTCTCGAAGGTCGTGCCCGTGTTCACCACTCCCGGTTCCATCGTCTCATTCACCGAGAACGATTCTGAAAATCAAATTCTAAATTTTAGAATTTTTCTCAATTTATTTAAATAAATAAATTATTTAAATAATTTAACACTTTCCGGGATTTCTTACCGATTCTCGTAATTCTCGAGACTTCCCATAATTTTCGAATTCTCGAGAATTTTTCAAATTCCCGGAATTCTTTTTCTCTTTCTCTTTCTCTTTCTCTTTCTTCTTTTTTTTTCTTTTTTTTCTTTTCTTTTTCTTTTTCCTTTTTCTTTTCTTTTTCTTTTTCTTTTTCCTTTTCCTTTTTCCTGGCCAGACCGGCCATTTCCCCTCCTCGTCGGTTCTTCTCCGACGGACGGTTCTCCGGCGGTTCGGCGTCTCTTCAGCTGGCCGATGGCACAACGAACCTGCTGGTGGTCTCCGTTTTGCTTGGATCGGCGGCACAGTGACGGATCTACTCGGTTTTGCCTCGGTTTCTCTCTTCCTCCTTTCGGCCTTCCTGCACAGTCGGTGGCCTCCTTTTCCTTCCTCTCACCTCCGTCGAGGTTCGAGTGGCGGTGGCAATGCCAAGACCTGCCGGCACCGTCGTTTCCTCTTCTCTTTTCCCTTCTCGGCTTTCGCCGGTTTCGTTTCTGTTTCTTCCCAATTTTCTTTCCTTTTCCGTCGCCAGTCGCCTTCTCTTCCTCTCCTCGGCTCACCGGCGACGTCGCTCTCCCTCATCTCTTTTCTTTCTCGCCGGGGACGGTGGCCAGCTGTATCAGGGGAGAAGAATCGGGATTCTTCCCGATTCTGTTTTGTTTTCTTTTTTTTATTTTATATTTTAATTAGATATATATAATACTTATACTATAATAATATTATACATATAATATTATTTATATATAGTATAGTACTAGATATACAATATATATAAACAGATATATATGTTGTGTATTAAAATATATATAGTATATATATCTATATACTTTAAATTAAATAACATTTATAAATATTTATATAAATGTTATAATACAAGATATATTGTATTTATAATATATATACATATAAACTTTAATGTAAAATAACATTTACTTTTCCTATATATGTATATATTTATATATACATAAAATATACATATGTACTATTTAAATTTATGAAATAGTATATATTCGCATATATACCAATGTATAATAATATATACTATATATCATTTAAGTACATATGTATTTGTATATGAATACATTTATATAATATATAATTATATAAATATATTTCTTATTCTTTTCTCCTTTTCTTATTTAATTTGGATTTCAATTTATCCAAATTAAATTTCCTCCTTTCATTATTTTCCAAGTTAAATTTCCTTCACTCGGATTTCCAATTTTCGTCACTTCCTCAATTCATGGAATTTCTACAATATTTTCACATACTTTAAGTTATATTTATTTATTTTATTAAATTTCAAATATTAATAGTTTCCAATTAAATGAAAAATTTACGGTGATCACAAGCTCGATGTTAAAGTGACAAACGGGAAATTTGCTAAACCCGGAGCACTCGTCTAATGGTTCGGTTTAAGGAAGTCGGTAAGCAAATGCCACTTTATGTCTATAAAATATTTGGAATTTTAATTAGATCCATATTGAGCCATCATAATAATATTGGATAGGTAGCTCGATGCTAAGATGATGATTTCAAGCTCGATAAAGCTCGGTGTACAAACGTCCAAGCTCAATAACGGTAAGACATTTATATAATTCAGAGTTAGAATTATATTGTATAAGTATAGTTAGGATTGAGTGATGATGGTGATGATCATTAAAGGTTGAAACTTAGGGATACATAAGGAGTGATATGCTTATGGTATGATGATAAATTGATGAAATGATTGAGTGATGTTGGTATTGTGATCGAATGACTTACGAAATAAGCCTTGAAGGGTTTGTTTATGTTTGAATGATTTTACCGTTATTGTAAAAATTGATAAGATAATATTTAAATATACATGAAATACTAAGAGGACCCACATTTGGTGATGGGGGTCTTAGTATCGATATTGAAAAGTAAAGGTGACTAATTTAATTGGTAAATGTTGTGAAATAAAATCGAATGTTGTGGAATGATAGAAAATATCGAATTGATTTGTTAGATACAGTCTTGTTGAAATCAAAGGGATGAAATTGAGGAATTAAAGAGAAATGTGTAATGATGTTAAGCTAGATATAGGTGATTTATTGATGTGTTTTGAAGGTAAGGATTAAAGGAGGACTTGGCATTATAGTTAGCACTATATCAAATGATATTGGATCAACACAATTCATGAGCATGATATGATAGTATGTTTTAAACTTAGGTTTTAATTTGCATCGCCTTGCAAGTATACTCTGTTTATAACTTGAGATTTTGAAAGGGTTTATTCATGCGATACTCAAATGAATACTTTATATGTTTGAATTGTTTTGAAAAGGTTGAATATATAGTGTAAGTGTATGTATTTATATATGTAGATAATCTTAAAGAAACGTGTTACACGCTTTACACTATTTTCATAAAAAAAAGTGAAATACTTAAATGTTTTATGAGACTATAGGCACCCTAAGAGAGAGTTAAACTTAATAAAACATAGTGGAAACCGCTTAATTAGAGATTACTCATTAGGAAAAGATGCTTGTCCGACAATAGTCATGGACAGGGCTTAGTCACACTTGATCAGTAGGGATGAGAGACATGAGGTTTATGGCCATAAATAGTGCCTTAGTTGGTTTCTAGGGGATGATGACATGATTTTCATTGCTAGTTATAGTGATTTAAGTCTTTATTGATAGAGCATTAGGGATTTAGCCTAGTCTCAAACCGATATGATATGCAATTTAGAGTATGATTTTATTTGATATGAACTCTAGACTTGACACGATTTTATAGTACATAAGATATGTTTTGAGATGGTGCATGTTTTAGACATGTTATAAGAGATGAACATGAAATATGTTTTGAAATTGTACATATTTTAAACATGCTTTAAAAGTACACGTGATATGATTTGTGAGTTGTACATGTTTTTGTCATGTCTTAAAAGTAAACATGAAATGATATGAGATTTTACATGGTTTGAACATGCTTTAAAAGTATATGTAATATTATTTCGAGACTATATATGCTTTATATATGACCATATGCCAAACATAATATGATAAAAAAAATAGTCGTATTACGTAGTAAAGCTTGCATGAGTTTGCGTATTGGATTATGATATAACAATATGCTTTTTACATGAAAGATGTCATGACTTTATACTACACATGAACATGGAATTTATATGAAGAGTGCCACATGTGATCATGTCTTTCTACATGAAAAGTGAGATGATTTAATAAAGTACAAGAGCATAAATTTTAGATGATAAATGACTTGATTTGATATTGTGTTTGATCATGGTATTCATATGAGATGTGATATGTCATAAGATTGATATGAGCTTGGCTTAGTACCATACAATATTGGAATTATATATGATGCATTATGCATGATATACCGTGGTATAAGGACTAGAGAGTTGAAAAATAATTGAATTGATACAATCAAAGGTCTATGTGATAGATAGGTGCTAGAACGAGAGATGATAAGGTATCTTCAAGTATTCTTACATCGATACTTTAAGACTCTTGCCACTTATAGACCTTAGGGCATGATCTGATATGTTTTGATAAACAATTACAAATGGAACATGATATGAAAATCTTTACTTAAAGGTTTCATGCATTTGCATTAGAACAATATAATCCTAGCTCTGCACTTATATAAATGACTTACTGAGCCCTCACTCATTAAATGAGAACTATTTTTCAGATTGATTCAAGGGACACGTTGGATAGTTCTGGTGACTTGATAGTGTCTCGACTCTTGAAGTCCTTATTGTTGAATATCTTTGTCTAGTAATATGTCACGACTCCAAGGTCACGACGGTACCTCTTATTTGTACGGATGCGTAGAATTTATGGCTAAATTTTTTTCTTTTTCTATACTTGTTTTGTCTAAGTGCAATGTAGTGAATTTTATTTCGGGACGTTAACCCCCTCGCCTATTTTTATCACTTTACCCAGGTTAATTACCTGCATAAAATTCATAAGTAATATCCAACTCATGCTTCCCACAATAACGAGGGAAGGGTTGAGTTAGTGGAGGAATTATTTTCAAATAAAATGAGAAAACAATAGGAAAGGGTGATGGGTGCTAGACGGATGGAATGGGTTGATGGGAGAATTCCCGTCAACTCTTAAGAAAACTTATTTTATTATTTTACTTTTTACTTTACTTTTGTTTTATTATTATTTTATGATTTATTTATTTATTCATGTATTTTCTTTATTATATATCTTGTATATGTGTATAAACCTATTTTTAAGATATTATATATTTTATCTATTTAATATATTCTATCCATATATATATTTATATACTTATACCAAATATAAATATACATATAAATATAGTTGTAGATATCTTTCCTTACACATACTTATTTATGTGTAATTAACTTATTTCCTCATCTTATTATTTATTTTCATCTCATTTAGTCTTTATTATTTGTATGTTCATTTATATACACTCATACATACGTTCGTTACTTGCATGCTCGTTTTCATATGCATGCATGCATGTTGTGTCTTTTAGTTTAGCTTATATTTAAACATAATCCCTTTATTCTCGAGGATTTGATTCTGCAACATTGGCAAACATCTTGCATTTGACGTCTCGAAGTTACATCATTACATTATATTCGCTTAAATTAACTACTGAGTACATTCTTAGTTTAGAGAAATTTACGGTTCTCACATAATATTTCTTCTCTACATGCTTTTATTTTCAAGCAATGTTTGTACAGTACCGTAAGATAGGATGCAAACTAGGATAATGAGTAGTTGATGTAATATTCTGATATTATATGATGTATATGTGATTATTAGTTGTGAATACTAGGATTGTTGAGATGATACATGTTTGGTGAATATAATGTGGATTATGGGAAATATTGTTCTTTTGCATTGTGATGAATCACAGGTAGTTAACTAGGAAAATCTAAAAATATAAGGGGGGATATTTTCAATATATTTCTAAGAAATTGTATGTTATGGATTATAAATGATTCTTCCCTACCTTAAAGAGTAATTTAAATCATAATTGAATTAAAGAATAAATGAAAATGGTTTAGTGACTACAGTGATACCGAATGCAAACTGTAAAATGAAAAGGAAAATTTAGTTCGTAAATTTGTTAATAGGACTAAATGTAAGTGTTAAGTGAATATCACGACTTTTGGGTAGTGACAGATTTAATGGTATCAGAGCAACGTTTGTCTAGTACGTGTCAATATGGATTAGTCAAAATAGTTTACATCCATAGTACTATAAATGCATGAATGTTAAGTGCTCAGTAAGTGCAGGAAACTGTTCTAAATGCATATGTTTTTTTTGTATGGAAATTAAATGATAATAAGGTAAAGAAGACCGCTAAGTTGTGGATGGTTTGAAGTTTTAATAAGTCACACAATGGCTTATAAGGCATTGCGAAGTGCGACAAGAGTAGAGAAGGCATAATAGCCTATATGGAATATTGGGTTGTGGAGATTGGTTTGGTATACTTATTAGAGCTTATGAACACGGTATAAAATTTTTTTGATGGAAATGATTATGGAGTTACTTGGCATAGTTGGCCTAAAATGAGGTTATACTATGGTTTGGAGTTTTAGCAGTACGTTTAGACTTAGATGAACGTTACTTTAGAAGCCTCAAGGGTGAAATGAAAAGAGAGGATTGAACGACTTTATGTCAATGAACTTGTTATACTTTAAAGTTATAAGATTTGATTGAATGCAGGATTTAGGCTTGTTTTGAAAGCTATTGGGATTGGAAAGTGATATCAAAATATGAAGTTTTGGATTTGAATTGAGTGGGCATCCTTAATGAGCCTAAATAAATAGGGTTCGATTGGGTCTGTTGGAGTGGACCATTGATATTTGGACCTGTCTACAAAAGTGGCAGGAAATTTACTAAAACTTGTCCACCATGTGTGGCAAGAAGTGAACTTTATTGATATACCTCAAGAGAAGCAATTGCCTAGCCTCTTTGTACTGGATCCGATATATTTTGAAAGTGTATGAGCTTCAAAAAACTATATGATTTAGAAGTCATATGATTTGGAAAGTACATGAACTTCAAAAAATTATTTGACTTTTGAAATATATCGTTTGAACTACATGAATTTTGAAAGTTTGATGAATTGAACCCTCTAGTTTTGAACTATATGGATTCGAAACATACAAGACTCTTCAAATTTCTCACTAGTAGAGTCAAAACAAATACGACATGTTATAGAAAATGTGTCTTTAAATGGAAATTTGAGATTATTAAAACACATCATGCAAAATAACATATTGATATGAAAGTTAAGACGGGGTGAGATAAGACATTCGAGATCATCAAGTCTTGACATTGATCTTGACCCGATCTGACAGTTTCTAAATTATAAGAATTAATGGTCACAAAATGCGAACTAATGAGATATGTCCAATTTTGTGACTTATTGAGTATTGAACTTTAAAATTTATATAAGAACAATTTATCCTTAGAATAAGTGATAATATACAAATTTGATTTTGAAATTTATCAAACTTGAGATGATGTGGAGATAGAAAAATGATAAAGAAAAGTACCCTCATATGTTAGGAAGACATCGATCAGTATTGAAAGAACTTAAAAGCAACTGCGATAGTTGCTAGACAAGGGGTTTACATGCCCAAGTGTGTCACCTTAAAGGCTCTAGTATTGTTAGTGAAAAAGATAGACGACAAATTTTAGGGTATAAGGACAAGATATGTGCTTGGGAACTAGCAGAGAAAATTTCTCAAAAATGTGAAGTTGATATGGGATCGGTTAAGGACAACTCAGAGCGAACAAACAAGTTATGCCAATAAACGAAGGAGACACTTGAAGTTTTAGCTTAGAGATAGAGTATTCTTGAAGATCTCTTTGTCTATAAGCGCAATGAGATTTGAGAAGGAAGGGAAGTAATTCCATGATACATTGGACCATTTGAGATACTAGAGAATGTAGGTGATGTGGCACATCGACTAGTACTTCCACCCAAACTAAAACTATTAGGTGTGCACAACGTCTTCCACATATCTATGCTTAGGGAGTATCATTTAGATCTCTCTTACGTGATTGAGTATGAAACTTTAGAGATCTAAGAGGACTTGAGTTATATTGAGAAGACAATTTGGATTTTTGGATCGAGCATATAAGGTATTGTAGTCCAAAACAATTTCTTTGGAAAAGGTATTCTGGCAGCACCACTTCTCAAAAGAAGAAACATGAGAGTTGGGAAGTTGAATGAAAGAAAAGTAGCCTTACTATTCTAAATAACGTAGAGAAATTTGGAGGACTAAATTGTCCAAGATAGGGAGGATGTGACAACCGTAAATTTTCTTAAACCAAATATATGCTGACCACGTAAATTTAAACAAATATAATGAAATAATGTAATTTTGGGGTCTCAAATATATGATCATAGTTAGGTGCACAGATGAATCAAATAAAATGCATGCAACATGCATGCATGCATGCGTACATAAATTAAATGCATGCAACATGCGAATATACATACGTAAGTAAATATATATAATTAATTAAAAAAGGAAATAAATGATCAAATGAAGTAAAAATAATATAAATATAGGCATATATGTAATTATATTTGGAAATATACATAAATAAATGTAGACATACTCGAAAGAACAAGGAATTTTTAATGAGTATACTAAGTATAAATATATGTACATACAAAAAATATATATAATGAAATATATATCTAATAATATAAATAATTTATATTATTATATAAGTATATTATATTATTATTAGAAAATTGCTGGTGGCAGAGCACCCATACCTAAAGCTAATAACTTATACCTACTCACACTTCTCCCTTTCACACGCCACTACTCTTAGCACTCACCATCCTTTCACTCTCACGCACTCAGTTATCCTCTTCATCCTTCTTTGGTTTCGACTCTCCACCGCCCATGTCTCATGTAACTTTTATCTCTTGCTCACATTGCCTTCCATCTCTTGCCTCATCTCATCCATTTCTCTCCCTCTCTCCAAGTGGCGAAAAAAAAGGAGCAAGTGAGACAGAGATCCCGAGGAAGCAAGGAAACAAGGAGCCAAAATCATTTTTTTGGTTTAAGAAACTTAAGCATGTTTGAGGAAAAGATTGAGACTGAGAGATCGAGAAAAGACTGAACGTGAGGGAGAAAACAGTGTGAGCTGAAACACATTTGGGCTACAGAGAAAGATCTAGCAGCAGGGGTTATAAGCAATGATTCGAGGGACCTGGACAGTGGCATTCGAAGCCTGGAGCTATAGCGCATAAGGGGACAATGGGGTAATGCTTAGACATTGTTCAAGGCTAAAATATGGAGTTATTGGGTAGTCTTTTCGATACTGTTGTAGATTGGATTTTTTTTAGGTCTATTAAGAGCTGAGTTAAGGTGCTAAATAGGAGTGAGCTGGTGACTGATTAGGGGTCGAAAGGCAAGGGTTGAAGCTTGTTGTAGGAGCTGAAATGGGAGGAAAATAAAAAAAATGGAGAAAAGATGGAAGCTGCAATAGTTATTTGAGTGGCGTTTTAGGACCTGGAAACGGTGATTTTTGGCTTTTTCTTTTAAGCTGAAAGATACGATTGTAAAGTATAAAGTTAACTGTTTAAAAGTGCTATAAACAGGGGGTAATTTCATGGTTCTTGGCGAGGTTCAAACGGCAAAGAAGAAGGGAAGGGAAAAAGGAAAGAAAATAAAAGCAAAGAGAAAAGAAAATTTTGGTTAGTGCACAAATGGGGTAAGAAATGTAATGGCTTTACCTTTTATTTTTAATAAAATAAATTAGTAAATTAATTGGTAGATACTAAACCCAATGGATTATGCTTAAACGTATAGCTTGACGTTAAAGTGACAAACAGGAAATTTGTTAAACCTAGAGCACTCGTCTAATGTTTCGGTTTAAGGAAGTTGGTAAGCAAATGCCACTTTATTTCTATAAAATATTTGGAATTTTAATTAGATCCACATTGAGCCATCATAATAATATTGGATAGGTAGCTCGATGCTAAGATGATGATTTTAAGCTCGCTAAAGCTCGGTGCACAAACGTCCAAGCTCAATAACGGTAAGACGTTTATATAATTCAGAGTTAGAATTATATTGTATAAGTATAGTTAGAGTTGAGTGATGATGGTGATGATCATTAAAGATTGAAACTTAGTGATACATAAGGAGTGATATGCTTATGTTATGATGATAAATTGATGAATGATTGAGTGATGTTGGTATTGTGATCGAATGACTTATGAAATAGGCCTTGAAGGGTTTGTTTATGTTTGAATGATTTTACCGTTATTGTAAAAGCTAATAAGATAATATTTAAATATACGTGAAATACTAAGAGGACCCACATTTGGTGACGGGGCTCTTAGTATCGATATTGAAAAGTAAAGGTGATTAATTTAATTGGTAAATGTTGTGAAATGAAATTGAATGTTGTGGAATGATAGAAAATATTGAATTGATTTATTGATACAATCTTGTTGAAACTGAAGGGGTGAAATTGAGGAATTAAAGAGAAATGTGTAATGATGTTAAGCTGGATATCGGTGATATATTGATGTGTTTTGAGGGTAAGGATTAAAAGAGCACTTGGCATTATAGTTAGCACTATATCACATGATATTGCATCAATACAATTCATGAGCAAGATAGTAAATCGCTTTAAACTCAGTTTTTAATTTGCATCACCTTGCAAGTATACTATGTTTATAACCTGAGATTTTGAAAGGATTTATTCATGCGATACTCAAATGAATACTTTATATGTTTGAATTGTTTTGAAAAGGCTAAATATTTAGTGTAAGTGTATGTATTTATATACGTAAATAATCTTAAAGAAATGTGTTACATGCTTTACACTATTTTCATAAAAAAAAAAAGTGAAATGCTTAAATGTTTTATGAGACTATAGGCATCCTAAGAGAGAGTTAAACTCAATAAAGCTTAGTGGAAACCGCCTAATTGGAGATTACTCATTAGGTAGGATGCTTGTCTGATAATAGTCGTGGATAGGGCTCAGTCACACTTGATCAGTGAGGTTGATAGACTTGAGGTCTATGGCTATAGATAGCGTCCTAGTTGGTTTCCAGGAGACTATGACATGATTTTCACTGCTAGCTGCAGTGATTTAAGTCTTTATTGATAGAACATTAGGGATTTAGCCTAATCTCAAACCGATATGATGTGGAGTCTGAAGTATGATTTTATTTGATATGAACTCTAGACTTGACATGATTTTTATAGTACATAAGATATGTATTGAGACGGTACATGTTTTAGACATGATATAAGAGATGAAGATGAGATATGTTTTGAAACTGTACATATTTTAAATATGCTTTAAAAGTACACGTGATACGATTTGCGAGTTGTACATGCTTTTGTCATGTCTTAAAAGTAAACATGAAATAATCTGAGATTTTACATGGTTTGAACATGCTTTAAAAGTATTTGTAATATGATTTTGAGACTGTGTATGCTTTATATATGACTATGTTGGCTTTACCAAGAGGCGAGGTGAATCGGTTTTACTATTAATTTTGAGTTTTTAAGAGCTAAATTAACAAATAAAACAAATTATGCAATAATGAAGCAAATGCAGTAAATAATGATAAGAGAAGAGAAGCAAACACAGAATTTATAGAGGTTCGGCCAATCTCTTGCCTACGTCCTCTCTCCTTGGTCCTCTTGTCAAGGGATTAATTCCACTCTTCTTTGTGAATGAGTACAAACCACTTCAAGGTGTGGTGAGACCTCTTACACTTCCTTTTGAAGGCTTAGGAATAACCTTCTCAACCTATCTCCTTGCAAAGCTACTTAGAGAAGTTGCTGAGTGCTTGTTCGTACTTTAATCTTCATAAATGCCTCTATTTATAGTCCACCAACTGCTTAGGATAGTTGTTGAAGCATTTAATGCAATTCTTCCTATTGAAACCCTTAAAAACTAGCCGTTGGGCACTATTTTCGTGATAGAGGATCGATCCGTAGCCATAAGGGATCGATCCTTAAGTTCCAGAAAGCCTTCTAACCCATTCTGCCAACTAGGGATCGATGTAAGAATCACTATTTTATAAATCATTATTAAATTAATTCAATATATTTTTAAGTCATGAGGAATATGGAAAATGATTTAAGGCTTTGTTTGGAGAACGAATGAATTATGGAAAACTTGGAAAAAATATGTAAGAAAGAAAAATGGTAAAGTAGGATATTTTGGTTGCAATTATTATTTCTTTTATTTCTTTTCCTTTTAAGTACGCGGCAGCCACTTCTTTACCCAGCAAAAAGGTCAAAAAAAAATAAAAGAAGAAATGTGAGAGATTGGAAGAAAAGAGGAAACTCGTACGTTACTATGCAAGCAGATTTTGTTGCCATTTTTCATCCTACTTCCAGTCAGTTTTAACCTTTCCTTACTTCATAAAAGTGTTCCAAATTCTTTCCTCTAAAACATATCCAAAATTCATCTCAAACGGAGTTCGTTTGGCTAATGAGAAGTTTGCTGGAAGTCAGATCTGTCAAGCTGCCCTATTTTGACGAGATTGAGAGAATAACTTTGTAGGGCAGAAACGATCAGGAAGATGACCTTTTCTTGAAATGGCCAAGAAGGATCAATTGAAGCTCTACCTCTTCTCTACCACATATCCGAAAATCAGCTCAAGTGGACCACGTTTGATAAGGGAAATCTGTTCTGGAAATTTCTGCTGTATAGGGTAAGTAGTGCTGGAAATTTTCTATTCTTTCTAAATTGGATATAGGTTGCATTTCTGATTTTCTAGGCCTATTTCTAGTGTTATAATGGTGTAAAACTGACCCTAAAGAAGTGTTTTAAGTATTGGCCAAATGGGTTTCCATAAGAAAAGTGTAAGGAGACAAGGGTGTTTTTGTTATTGATAAGGTGCTTTTGTTATTAATAGTGTAATTCATGTTAATAAACATGAGTTAAATGTAATAAAGCTTTAAAGTGAAATTTGGACTTGTATATAGAAAGATAAACATTAGGCCTAAGGAAGGGCAATGTAGTAAATTCACCTTTAAGGTGAAATGACACTGGTAAATGAGAAGTGGATGAGTACTAATGTGAATGGTGCAGTTGGAACGATCAAAAAGATCGTATAGTGACTTTTGTCACAATACAGCTAACGTGCAGCTAAGAAAGTGTAACAATTAGTTAGTGTTAAATGGCTATGCATAAGTGTAAGGTGGTAGATGACGTTGTCTATATATGGTTGTAGTGTTAACGACGCAGTTTGGTGGTGTACAATACACAGATTTCCAAGCTTGAACGAGCAAGCTTAATCTTTGCTTTCGGTAAGTTTATTATGCAAGCTACGAGTAATAGCTTACGGGGTAAGTACCCTACATAAGCTACAAGTAATGATTTATAAAACAAATGAAAGGTTTATGAAGTAAATGAATTGATTTGGATGTGAATTTTGAGATGTGTTGTTGTTGGAATATAAATTGTTTTTCCTTTGCAGGCTGAGTAATGATATATCTTAACCCCATCTTATTGCAGAAATTTTGAAAAATTATTAAAAGTTGGATGTAGATCTCTATGTCTGCATCATGCTACTGCATCTTTATGCATAAGTGGTTTTATGAGAGCTAAGCTTACTTGAAGTTTATACGAAATGTATGAAAGCTTTTACATCTCATTTACATCACTTTTTGAAGTCTACGAATAATATGACTTTATAGCATATTCATATGAGTTTTTGGATTGAGCATGCATTACTTGTACATCCTATTGATGTGAGACTTCAAAACATGAGATGATTTCTAGTTTACAGACTTTTACGGCATCCCATTGTACTATGAGACTAATAGAGCACTATGGAACATGCCCGAGTAGTCGATACTTTTATATGGGCAATATGAGGCTTGTCTAACATTGTCCTTGACAGGTTCCAATTCTTGCTGATCACTAGGATTGGAGATGACGAGGATCTATGGCCATAACTAACACCCTAGTTCCGGGGTAACGAAGACTGCTTGCTGATAGCTACAATAGGCTAAGACTTTATTAGTTGAATTACTGGGTTTGCCTAATGAGGAATGTTTTATGAACATGGCATATGAGGTTACATGATATGTGATTGAACTTTACGAAGCATTTTTTGAGAACTACATGGTTTGACAAAATCGACTTTGCATTGTTTTATGTGCATCACATTGGTTTTACCATAAAGGCATTGTGATATTAAGTTACACGAAATATGAAGTTTAAATGAGTTATTGATATGTGATTTTATACGAAACACGTGTTGCATGCATTAGTGGTGCTATATCCTGTTTGTTACTATCTCTGCACTTGTGTAGTGGCTTACTGAGCTTTCCCCAAAGCTCACCCCTTCATTCTCCTCCACATGTTAAGCTGAGATAGCAACGTTTGATAAGAGTCGTTCCTTGTTTTGACGTTTCAAGCTAGACGTCAAACCTCAGTTCATAGCTCGATATATATATGTTTACTATTCATATGTACTTGGAATTGGATGATTTTGTACAGTAATGTAGGGTGAGATGTGATAAGTATGAATATGTGATTATTTTCAAAAATAGGTTAAAATGGGATGTAAACGAGTGTTGGTTAATCGTTGATGTGAATAGTATCAAGTACATAAAAAGTTTTGGTTGAGAAAATTTTTAACGACCTTCGGGTTATCAGAAAATTATGAAACTTTCTCGAATATTCTATTGGACTGTATGAGAGTGTGATAGGCCATTTAGGGCCAAAGATATCGAAAAATGGATAGTATCTTGTTTTGTTGTTGAATTATGTTGCAGGGGGTTTTTCATAATTCAACGGAAATGCTGCCGAAATTTAGTCTTAAGTGATTTTAAGTTATGAAATGAACTAGGACCTAAGGAAATTAACCTTGAACCATGATCAGGTGAATGGTGAATTGAAATTAAAATAGTGAGACTACTCGCTACACAAATCGTAATTAAAGTAAAAGGAAAAAGTTAGCCCCAAAATTCGTTCTTCTGCTATTTCGTTATTGAAATGTCTCGTATTTTCGAGGTATGATAATCGATCCCTTCACTATGGGGATCGATCCCTTGCCTATTTTCTGGCCTTAGGACCTTCTCTGCCATCTGGGGATCGATCCCTCAACATGGGGGATCGATCCCTCAAGCCTTCCTGCACATTTTTGTTGATTGTTTTGGGATAAAATGATGTGTCTTTGTGATGTTCAAAATATTCTTTCAATTTTCTTGACTTTCTTAATTAAAATTTTAGTCCAAAACTTTGTCAAGTGATTTTCTAACATTGTGTTCATTTTAAGCAAATTTACAATATAATGTGAGACATTTTTCATCACTTAAGTTTTTGTCATTTCAAAATACTTGTCAATTTAAAGCTAACAACCTCCTCCTTTTTGATATGACAAAACTTAAGGTAAATTTGCTTGAATATATGTTTGAAAAACAAAAATGCTACTCCCCCTCAAGATTTGCTCCCCCTTAATTTAAGCATGAGTTTTACAAAAAATTTACCACACTAATTCTCCCCCTTTTTATCATAGTAAAAGTCATAGGAAATGAAAACATAGATATAAACTCCCCCTTAACAAATCATATATATAAAGAATAGACAGCATGGAGAAGTGGTCAATTTAAAGCAACAAAGTCTATGCCATAGTCATAACATAAACAATACCATAGATAAGTAAAAGTCTAAGTAGTCACAAGCCTAACAATCTAGTTTAACACAAGTCAGTCACAACAATCGAACAAAACATTAAGTCTTAGGGGCTGAATACTGTAGACATATCTAACTCAATGCCTCTTAGGAAAAGTCATGTGGTACTACTTAATGAAGTCATCTTATTGCATGCGAACGTTTTGGAGCTTATTGTACAATGCAGCCTGTGTCTCCTCCATCCTGTCAAGATGAGCATCAACCTGATCGAACCGCTGAGTGACATCCTGCTAGATGGTTTGTTGAGAGGTGTTAATTTGCTGAAGCATGAGCATGATGTGGTCAAAAGAGGCAGATGTGGAGCCTGATGGTGTTGAAGAAGAAGGTTCTTCAGGGGTTTCCTTTTCGAGATCATGTTCGGGAGATGCAAGATGCTCGTGACACTTCTCCCATTCTAAGTTATCACCTCTCCTACATCAATACCATCCAAGGTTATGCATCATAGCAAGATTAATCGTGGTACTCAAATTCGGGAGAACACTAGCTTCGCATGAGCAGTCAATGCCTTGGTTGAGCAGGTAGTAGGTTAGGGGCTGAGGAAATACAATCGTCTTGGCTCCTCCTTAGACAATTTTCACCCAGTCATGAAATATGAAATGAAGGAGGTCGGGCCTAATGTCATCGGGTGAGTGGATGTGATGAAGCCAAAAGCGATCAAGCTTCCTAACTTGAGAGTATTTGGTTCTAAATGGGTGCAGATTCTAAGAGATTATGATGTGGAAGAGACGCGCAAAGATAGGAAGATCACCGACACGCTCATCCGCTACAGCAAACTCCAATGGAACCTCTGCATCCTCATAGGTAAGTCCCCTTTGGGAATGCGGAAGGCATAAGAAAGTGATTGCTTCGAAACCTCAACATGCCTTCCCATGATAAACTATATGATCCCCACTACCTTGCACCTGTCATTGGGACTCATGATGAGTTCAGCGTTGGAGTAGAACGCCCGAACGATGTTACATGGAACCAGAGTGTTTATCTTCAGAAAACAAGTCCAGTGGTAGGCTTCGAACTTGGCTACATATGGGAATCCAATTTCCTCTAAGAATTCGAAGTTCATTGGTCGCCAATGCTTGATCCACAAATTGGCAAATTTCTCATGAAATCTAGTCTTTTCTTCCACATTTCGAAAACTCCTATTGAAGGCAGTGGGTACAGAGGAAGAGGAAGAGGTAGGCGCTTTGCATTTCTAAGCCGTGCATTTGACTCTAAAAGCCATGAGAGACTAGGTAAGAGGATAGAAAAAGAAGAAAAATTCGCTGAGGAATTTCATTGAATAGGTGATGGGCACTACTTTGGTGATGTGTGGATAAGTTTATGGGAATATTTGAACTAACCCAATAGTACAACACAATAGATTAACACACAGACAATAATGTTGATGAAGAAATGATGATGAAATATGGAAGGGATTAGAAGTTATGAGGGCTAGAAGTTTAGACAAAAGAATGGGTTTTGGAGTATGTGAAAATGAGATGGAATGTGAATTTGGGCAAGAAATGGAAATGGGTTTGTAAAAGATGATGAAATGAGTGAAAAATGCAAGATATATGATGAAACTTGATGAAGAAACAAGAAAATTTGATATGTTGGGCGTTAATGGCATTGGACAAAATGGGTTTGTAAAATATGCAAGAAAGATGAAGTTTTTAGAGGGAATGATGATGGGAAGTGAAAGTGTTGAAGAAATGATGAAGAATGGTGAAGAAATGGCAAGATTTGATGAAGAAATGAGGAAGAATGGAAGTTTGGGTGTGAAAAATGGAGGAAGAGGTGTCTGCGTGAAGGGGAAGATGAATAGTGATGAAGGGAAGTGAAAGCTAACGTTTAAAAGACCTAGAACACATGTTCTAGCTCGAGGGGATCGATCTCCTCCTGGAAGGGATCGATCCCTTCCAGGCAGAATGCAAGATTACACATTCTAATGCCATGGGATTAATCCCATAGTAGGGGGCATCGATCCCTCATATCAAAACCCAGTAATTTAGGCCTAAAAACCCAAGGAATCGATCCTATTTCTTAATGAATCAATCCCTCAGTCATTGTCTGAGTTTTTATATAGAAAAATGATTTGAAAACAAGTGAAAATGTGCTTTTTTATTATTTTAAAATCAAGACAAATGTTCAATAAGTTAAAATCTTGTTTTATGACTTGTAAAGGACAAAAACATTTGGAAAATTGGACATGAGAAGTGATTTTAGCAAGTGGCATGGTGATTTAGCTAGATCAACATTATTTCTCAAGAAGGCTGAATGGTAAGAAATTGACATGGAATTTACAACACATATTTGAACAATTCATCCTAACAACTAAGAGAAATATTGCAAGTTAAGTCTATGAATAGCAAGTGGTCAATATATTCTCTAAATTCTTGACTTGCATTCATCACAACCAACTTAAGCCATTCATTCAAAATCACAAGGAAGTCAATTTAGTTCAAGGAGCATTCATGAGACCTAGGTCACCTCTAAGTGTGCAAAATCTCTTTTCATCCAAGGGTTTTGTGAAGATATCAGCCAATTGGTGCAAGGTATCTGTGTACTCTAGAACAATATCACCTTTGTGCACATGATCTCTTATAAAATGGTGTCTTATTTCAATGTGCTTAGTTCTAGAGTGCTGTATGGGATTTTTGGTAAGGTTGATAGCACTAGTATTATCACATTTGATAGGAATTTGGTTCATCTCTATTCCATAGTCACTCATTTGTTGCTTAATCCACAATACTTGTGCATAACAACTTCCAGGAGCAATATATTCAGCTTCGGTTGTGGATTGAGCTATACTATTTTGTTCTTAAAGAACAATGAAATGAGTCTATTTCCTAAGAATTGAGAAGTTCCAGATGTATTTTTCCTATCGACTTTGCAACCACCAAAATCTGCATCGGAATAAGCATGAAGAGTAAAAGTAGAATCTTTAGGATACCATAGTCCTAAGGAAGAAGTGTCTTTAAGGCATCTAAGAATTCTTTTTACAGCTTGTAAGTGTGATTATCTAGGAGATGATTGAAACTTAGCACACAAACATACACTAAACATTATATCGGGTCTACTAGCAATGAGATATAGTAATGAACCAATCATAGACCTATATAGTTTAGTGTTTACACGTTTTCCTCCATCCTTGTCAAGCTTGATATTTGTGCTCATTGGTGTTGATTGAGGTTTAGACTCTTCCATTCCAAATCTTTTGAGCAAGTCTTTAGTGTACTTAGCTTGATTTATAAAAATTTCATCTTTACATTGTCTAACTTGAAGTCCTAGGAAGAAGGTTAGCTCTTCCATCATGCTCATTTCAAATTCACCTTGCATTAATTTGTAGAACTCTTTACATAATGAATCATTTGTGGATCCAAAAATGATATCATCTACATAAATTTGAACCACTAATAAGTCACTACCCTTAGATTGGATAAATAAGGTTGTATCTAATTTGCCTCTTGCAAAACCTTTTTCAATCAAGAATTTTGAAAGTCTTTCATACCAAGCTCTAGGAGCTTGTTTTAACCCATACAAAGCTTTTGAGAGTTTGAAAACATGATTAGGAAACTTTGGATTTTCAAAACCGGGAGGTTGCTCAACATAAACCTCTTCAGTTATGTAACCATTTAAGAAAGCACTTTTAACATCCATTTGATATAGTTTAAAATCTTTGTAACATGCAAAGGCAAGTAGCATCCTAATGGCTTTTAGTCTAACTACCGGAGCATAGGTTTCATTATAGTCTATTCACTTTTCTTATCTATATCTTTATGCTACTAATCTAGCTTTGTTTTTAACTATTATACTATTCTCATCCATTTTATTCTTGAATACCCATTTAGTTCCAATAATTGGATGATCCTTAGGTCTTTACACTAGTGTCCTACTTTGCTTCTTTCAAATTGATTTAATTCCTCTTGCATAGCCATAATCCAATTTTCATCTTTTAAAGCTTAATGCACATTCTTTGGTTCAAATTGTGATACAAAGGCTACATGTTGACATATATTTCTATATGTTGACCTAGTTCTAACACCAATATTTGGATCTCCAACAATGTCATTATTCTTCACATAACTAAGTTCTTTAGGACATCTTGATTCTTTCTCAATCATTTCTTGTTCCAAAGACTCCTCATTCTTATTTATATCAAGATCTTCTAATTGTTCCCTAACCTCTTTATCTTGAGATGGATCAATGATTGGTTCATATAAAATTTCTACTTCATCATCAAGATTGGTTCTACTAGAGAAGCTTGACTCATCAAATATCACATGAATTGATTCTTCTACAACAAGTGTTCTTTTATTGAAAACTCTATATGCCTTAGAATTTAAAGAATAACCAAGAAAAATATCTTCATCACTTTTTGCATCAAATTTTCCTAAATTGTCTTTTCCATTGTTCAAAACAAAGCATTTGCAACTAAATGGATGAAAATAGCTTATGTTAGGCCTTTTTCCTTTATAAACCTCATAAGGGGTTTTCTTTAAAATGGGCCTAACCATAGCTCTATTTATAACATAACATGCAGTGTTAATAGCTTCAGCCCAAAAATATTTTGGCAAATTGTTTTCACAAAACACGGTTCTAGCCATTTCTTTTAAGGTTCTATTTCTCCTTTCAACTACCCCATTTTGTTGAGGAGTTCTAGAAGCTGAAAAATTATAGCTAATTCCATGTTCATTACAATAAGTATCAAAACCAAGATTTTCAAATTCTTTTCCATGATCACTCCTAATACTAGTAATAGAGTAACCTTTTTCATTTTGAAAAAGTGATGAATTTATCTAAGGCTTCATTTTTCACACCTAAAAAGAACACCCAAGTGAACCTAGTGTAGTCATCAATTATGACAAAACCATTGTTTTCCTTCTAAACTAGTGGTTCTAGTTGATCCAAAATGATCTAAGTAGAGAAGTTGGAGTGACCTAGAGGTTGTGACACACTTCTTAGATTTAATGATACTCTCTTGTGTTTTCCTCTTACACAAGCCTTACACACCTTATCATTTTCAAATTGAAGTTTAGGCAATCCTACGACTAAGTCCCTTTTAGCTAATTTAGATAAAACATGCATGCTAGCATGACCTAGTCTTTTATGCCATAACCAAGGTTCATCATCTTTTGTGGCCATAAAGCATACATTTTTGCTATTTAGCTCATCTAAGTGACCAATGTAAATATTTCCTTATCTATGTCCTATAAAAAGGATTTGATTAGTTTTAGCATTAACAACATTACAACACAAAGCATCAAACACAACTTTAAAACCTTTACCATACAATTGACTAATACTAAGCAAGTTATGTTTTAATCCTCTAACATATAAGATATTTTCAATAGTTGAGGAAGAGTTACCAATGGAGTCAATTCCTTTAATTTGTCCTTTGGAGTTGTCTCTAAATGTGACCTCTCCACCACTCTTAGGCATTAAGATCTTGAATTGGCTCTTGTTACCGGTCATGTGTCTTGAGCATCCACTATTAAGATACCAATCCTCCTTAGACTTAGCCTTGTAGCAATGCTCTTCCTCCTACACACAAATACATCAAACTTTTATCTTAGGTACCCAAATTTTCTTGGGTCCTTGAGAGTTAGTACTAATAATTCTTGATCCTTTAGGGATCCATTTCATTCTTAATGACTCATCATTTGAATTTAAAACATGCTTGGGCACCTAAATCTTCATAGCTATTTTTCCTTTAATGATGGTCTTTCTAGATGTGCATGCTTGTGAGGAGTGTCCTAGTTTATTACATGAAGTGCATAGCATAAATTTTTCATCTTTAGCAAGAAAGTTTTTGGAATGAGTTTCTTTATTTGATGCTTTGTAACCTACTCCTTCTTTATCAAAGAATGCTCTTTGGGTCTCTAGCATATGATCAAGTTTTTGTTGACCTATATAAAATCTAGAAAATGAATTTTGCAAATTAATGTTCTTTTTATTTAACTCTTCTATTTCTAGATTTGCATTTTCTAATTTCTTTTCATATTCTAACTTGACATTCATGAGCATCTCATTTTCCTTTTTCAATTTTGAAATCATTTTCTTATATTTTATATTCATGCATTCAAACTTATTTGCTAAATCGTCAAATGCATCTTGTAACTCATCAAATGTATATTCATTAGTATCAAATGAATTGGATTTTACCTTTTCATCTTCAATGGCCATAAAACAAAGGTTGGCTACTTCCTCTTCTACATTTCCTTCATTAGAGCAGTCACTATCACTCTATGTAGCCATCATTGCCTTCTTCTTTGGTTTCTTCTCACTTTGTTTTCTATAAAAAGGATAATCAAATTTAATACGACCAGGTTTTTTACATTCATGCAAATGATTGGATCCTTTTCTTTCCTACTTGTTTCTCTTTTGCTAGAGTCTCTCCTAGGGGGTTTCCTAGAGTTTCCACTAGCTTTTATTATCATGAATTTGTTGAACCTCTTTACAAACATGGCCATCTCAAAATCCTCATCATCACCACTTTCATCATGATCATCTTTAGATTCCTCATTTGTGGTGGATTTTAATGTAACTCCAACTTTCTTAGGAGGTTCTTGATTTCTTTTGAGTTTCATATCATAGGTGAGTAGAGACCACATGAGTTCATCTAGAGAAAGAGTATGAGGATCCTTAGATTCGTTAATAGCTGTAACTTTAGCTTCCCATGATTTAGGTAAGCTATTTAGAATCTTCTTCATCATTTCAACATTGGGGTATGTCTTTCCTAAGGACTTAAGACCATTTATAATATCAATAAATCTAGTAAACATGTCACTAATGGTTTCATCACTCTTCATTTTGAATAGCTCATAATCTTGAGTGAGCATGCCTACTTTGGTTTCTTTGACTTGTGTGGTTCCCTCATGAGTGATTGCAAGCTTATCCCAAATTTGTTTTGCATTTTTACATTATGAGACTCTATTATACTCATTGGGTCCTAGTGCACAAAAGAGTGTGTGCATTGCCTTAGCATTTAATTGTGCCATTCTAAAATCATTTGTGTCTCATTCATCCTCTTTCTTTGGCAATTCCTCCCCATCAACTTTCTTAATAGGAACTAGAGGACCTTTAACAATAATTCTTCACACTTCATAGTCATTAGCTTGAATGAATAACATCATCCTAGTCTTCCAATATGTATAATTTTCACCATTGAAAGTGGTGGCCTAACTGTAGAGTGTCCCTCTCTTACTAAGGGTATAGCTACACTATTTTGAGCCATCTAGATCGTTTATACTCGATGAAAATTACTCCAAATCAATTCTCGAGCACAAGCTCTGATACCAATTGTTGGTCTTACCGAGAGGGGAGTGAATTGGTTTTACTACTAATTTTGAGTTTTTAAGAGCTCAATTAACAAAAAAAAATTATGCAATAATGAAGCAAATGCAGTAAATAAAGATAAGGGAAGAGAAGCAAACATAAAATTTATAAAAGTTCGGCCAATCTCTTACCTACGTCCTCTCTTCTTGATCATCTTGTCAAGGGATTGATTCCACTCTTCTTTGTGAATAAGTACAAACCACTTCAAGTTGTGGTGGACCTCTTACACTTCCTTTTGAAGGCTTAGGAATAACTTTCTCAACCTATCCCCTTGCAAAGCTACCCTCACTCTTACAAGATAACCTTACAAGGTTAGCACACTCCTACAAAATAACCTTACAAGGTTAGCACACTCCTTTGAATAGCAGAAATTAATGTGAGTGAGTCGTGAACGAGATGGGATATCACAAATCAAATACAAAAGATGATTTTTTCAGCTTTGAATTCTTTTTTGAAGCTTAGAGAAGTTGCTGAGTGCTTGTTCTTACTTTAATCTTCATAAATGTCTCTATTTATAGTCCACCAACTACTTGGGATGGTTTTTGAAGCATTTAATGCAATTCTTCTCATTGAAACCCTACAAAACTAGCCGTTGGGCACTGTTTTCGTGATAAAGGATCGATCCTTAGCCATAGGATATCAATCCCTAAGTTCCAAAAAGCCTTTCAACGCATTCTGCCAACTAGGGATCGATCCCTTCACTGTGGGGATCGACCCCTTGCCTTTTTCTGGCCTTGGGGCCTTCTTTGCCATCTGGGGATCGATCCCTCAACATGGGGGATCGATCCCTCAAGCCTTCCTGCACATTTTTGTTGGCTGTTTTGGGATAAAATGATGTGTTTTTGTGATGTTCAAAATATTCTTTCAATTTTCTTGACTTTCTCAATTGAAAATTTTAGTCCAAAACTTTGTCAAATGATTTTCTAACATTGTGTTCATTTTAAGCAAATTTACAATATAATGTGAGACATTTTTCATCACTTAAGTTTTTGTCATATCAAAATATTTGTCAATTTAAAGCTAATAAACTATATGCCAACCGTAAAATGATAAAAAAAAATTAGTCGTATTACATAGGAAAGCTTGCATGAGTTTGCGTATTGGATTATGATATAACAATATGCTTTTTACGTGAAAGATGTCATGACTTTATACTGCACATGAACATCGAATTTATATGAAGAGTGACATGACTATATATTACATGTGATCATGTCTTTCTACATGAAAAGTGAGATGATTTAATAAAGTACAAGAGCATAAATTTTAGATAATAAATGACTTGATTTGATATTGTGTTGGATCATGGTATTCATATGAGATGTGATATGTCATGAGATTGATATGAGCTTGGCTTAGTACCATACAATGTTGGAATTATATATGATGCATTATGCATGATATACCGTGGTATAAGGACAAGAGAGTTGAAAAATAATTGAATTGATATGATCAGAGGTATATGTGATAGACAGGTGCTAGAACGGGAGATGATACGGTATCTTCAAGTATTCTTACATCGATACTTTAAGACTCTTGCCACTTATGGACCTTAGGGCATGATCTGAGATGTTTTGATGAATAATTACAAATGAAACATGATATGAAAATCTTTACTTAAAGGTTTCATGCATTTGCATTAGAACAATATAAGCCTAATTATGCACTTATATAAATGACTTATTGAGCCCTCACTCATTAAACGAGAACTATTTTTCAGATTGATTCAAGGGACACGTTGGACAGTTTGGTGACTTGATAGTGTCTCGACTCTTGAAGTCCTTATTGTTGAATATCTTTGTATAGTAATATTTCTTCTCTATATGCTTTTATTTTCAGGCAATGTTTGTACAGTATTGTAGGATGGGATGTAAACTAGGATAATGAGTAGTTAATGTAATATTCTGATATTATATGATGTATATATGGTGATTAGTTGTGAATACTAGGATTGTTGAGATGATACATGTTTGGTGAATATAAAGTGGATTATGGGAAATATTGTTCTTTTGCATTGTGATGAATCGCAGGTAGTTAACTAGGAAAATCTAAAAATAGAAGGGGGATATTTTCAATCTGTTTCTAAGAAATTGTATGTTATGGATTATAAATGATTCTTCCGTACCTTAAAGAGTAATTTAAATCATAATTGAATTAAAGAATGAATGAAAATGGTTTAGTGATTATATTGACACCGAATGCAAAACTGTAAAATGAAAAGGAAAAATTTAGTTCGTAAATTTGTTAACAGGACTAAATGTAAGTGTCAAGTGAATATCACGACTTTCGAGTCATGACAAGTGTATAGTTTCTATACACTGCTAATGCATTAAAGGTTGACACCTCATCAATTGACAAATTAAAAAATTTGCTCATAAGGGCTTATTGATGAGGTGTCAACCTTTGGTGCATTGACAGTATATAGAAACTATACACTGTCAGTGCATCATATATAAATCCTATTTTAATTAGTATATTTATCATTCCAAATATATATAAAGAATAAAAAAAGGTTAGTTAGAAACTAAATTAAACAATTTTGTAAATTAGATCTAAGTATAGATGAAATGGATAATAAAAAATAAATATATAATAAAAATTATCATAAATTTTGGGATAAATGCAAATTCAACTAATGATGGAATTTTCGAACTTTGTGAGTGCAATTTTCGTGAATTCTTAAGTGAGAAAATCACTTTTTCCAAATCCAACAAAGTATTGAGGGATTTAGAAGATGATTTTTCAATATCAAGAATTTTGTTTATTTTTGAAATAAAGATAAAACAAATTTAATGTCACGACCTGTGACCACATTTTTCATCTTCTTATACACATCCTAACCGGTTGGGCTGTATGTGATACTTCCCTTGTACTGACTGTTAAACAATTTTACAATGTATTGTTTATATTATACACATCCCCTATCGTAATTTATCAGATAAGTAGTACTGTTAACATGTCTAAATACAGAGAATAAATGATCATACCTCAAATAAACAGTCGGTCTGACACATTGTCCTTCGTGTACAGCCAGGATCCACAATCCACTGAACTCACATTCATCAAAACCTGAAATGTTGAAAATTAAGGGGTGAGCAAAACCACGGCTCAGTAAGAGAATTATATGCCTCACTTGATACTCAGCTTCCTATATGCTAAAAATCTTTTTCATTTTTCCTATGGGCTCTAGGCTCGCATGTAGGAAAGATACTACAGTCGGCTAGGAATCCGAATGGAGTAAGGTAGGTATTTTAGAATACCATACTTGTTACGGAACCTAGAAGCAACTGTAGAGAGAATTTTTTTTCCTTTTTGTTTTGAATTAATAAATCCTTTTTCCTTTTTTTTTTAAACTTTCATAACCTTTTTCATATTCTTTTCAAAATAATGCTTCTACGAAATAAAGCATTTAAATAGAATAATTAATATTCGTATATTCCTTTAAAAGAATATTAGTTAAATCATCATCTTATTTCTTTAAAACTCATTTCATGTTTTAATGTACTCTCTTAATTAGTACCGTCCTTTAAAAAGCAAAATAAGCTATTAAAATCTATTCCATTCTTAAGTTCACAAGGCATCATTCTTTATATCAGTATGATTAAATGTGAAAGAGACGAACATTCAAGTAGCACATGTTTGAGTGGCATATATAAACATAATCAGATATATCACACACATCATATGTCATGTGCACAAGATCTATTTCATCCTTCGACATTTGTCGCATCCCTATCAGAACTTAGACTGATTACTCACACATCAGAACTCGTGTAGCACTTAGTTCCCGAAGGATTCTAGAGGTGGCTCACACGGTAAAATCATCGAGTCTTTGCTCGGTTTGGCCTTTACTAACACATCAGAACATGTGCAGCACTTAGTTCCCGAAGGATTCTAGAGGTGACTCACACGGTACAATCATCGAGTCTCTGCTCGGTTTGGCCTTTACTAACACATCAGAACACGTGCAGCACTTAGTTCCCAAAGGATTCTAGAGGTGGCTCACACAGTACAATCATCGAGTCTCTGCTCGGTTTGGCCTTTACTAACACATCAAAACACGTGCAGCACTTAGTTCCCGAAGGATTCTAGAGGTGGCTCACATGGTACAATCATCGAGTCTCTGCTCGGTTTGGCCTTTACTAACACATCAGAACACATGCAGCACTTAGTTCCCGAAGGATTCTAGAGGTGGCTCACACGGTACAATCATCGAGTCTCTGCTCGGTTTGGCCTTTATGCCATATGTACTTTCCACTGTCTTATCAGATCTCATGTAGTACTTATGATCTAATATTTCATTTGAGACCATAGAAAGAATATTAGAATTATCATTTCTTCCTTTTGAAAACATATTACCTATCATTTATGGAGTCTAAGATAGACATCAATCTTATCATACTATATACCTCGGAGGGTAAGGAAGTACACTGGTCAAATCTATGACTATAACCTATATTGTCCTCGGTGGATCACTGATTAAACGTCGATCGGGACTAAACATATCACATATCATGCATCAGCATGACAAGAATACCAACCAGTCTCAAAACCGTAATTCTCATCATAAAATACATCTTTATGGAATTTATATAAATATATAATTCCATGATTTAAAACCATAAGGGTTAAAATCCTTTAGTGAATATTTATAAGAATATTCATAAGAATACTCACTATATTTCACTTCAACTTTCGTCTCGTAATTCGTGTAATTTATCTATTTCGAGAATGTTCGGTGGTTTCATTATCACCATTCTCGAATACATGAACATTTTAGAATTTCATCTTATTATATTCATGTTTTATGAAATTTTAATAATTTCCTCATGTTTCGTGATTTACTATCAAAATTCGGAAATAAAATCATTTTATATGATTTTATAAAGTTTTTTCTAAAATTTTCGGCAGCATAACGGCTGCCGATTCACTAACCTCCTGCACGGAAAATACAGTTTAAAATCTTTCAGCCAGTACTTCTTCCCAAATTATTTTCAACAAATCATGCATCATAATAATTTTCATAAAATAATTGCATAAAATATTTCAAATTAAATTATGCAGACTGAGTATCCTTACAGTGCTGCACATGCATCCCTTACCTTTTTTTCGGGTCGGCAACTTTCGCTTATCGATCGCGCCCACACTCCATTTCTCCCGATTCCTTATCCCGATTGCTGAAAATAATTTCTGGAATTAAAATTCTAATTTTTAGAATTTTTTCATAATTTATTTAATTTTTCTGAAAATTAATTCTCTAGAAAATTTCTTATCGAATTTTCGTAAATCCCAGGTTGTCGAATTTCCGGGAATTTTCCAAATTCTCGAAATTCTCCTTTTCCTTTTTTTCTTCCTTTTTTCCTCTTTTTCTTTTCTTCTTTCTTTTCTTTTTTTTTCTTTTTCTTTTTCTTTTTCCTTTTTCTTTTCTTTTTCTTCCTTTCCCGGTCAGACCGGTTCAGACCGGTCCAGCTCCTTTCCTCGCCGGTTCCTCGCCGGCGGCCGGTTCTCCGGCGGTTCAGGCGTCCCTCAGTTGGCCGACTGTACGACGAACTTGCCGGTGCCCTCCGTTTGCCTTGGATTGGTGGCACGGCGGCGGATCGAGGCGGTTTTGCCTCGGTTTCTTCTTCCTCTTCGCCGGCCTTCCTTCGCCGTCCATTGCACGTCGGGTGACCTCCATCGTGTTCCTCTCCCCCCGGCGATGCTTCGGTGGCAGTTGCGGCCACCGATTTGGCCGACACCGCCGTCAGCATTTTCCTTTTTCTTCGCAGTTTTCCTTCGTTTTCTGCCTCTGTTTCCTTCTTTTCTTCCGCCGCCGACAGCTTCCTCCCTCTCTTCCTTTGCCGGCGACGTCGTCTGCACCATTTTCTCTCGCCGGTGGTGGCATCTCTGCCACCGATGGTTGCGGCTGGGAGGGTCGGGATTCCTTCCCCCGATCCTTCCTTTTGTTTTCTGTTTACTTTCCTCTTTTTGGTTTTTTTGTCTTCTTTCTATTTTTAGTATACTATATACTATATATTATACAATATATTTTATACATATAATATATATTATATGTTATACATACATTATTTCATACATAATATTATACAATATATATTATATACAAAATACATATTGTACATTACAAAATACATGTCTAGTATATATGTGTATATTTATATATATACTTAAAATTTAGTAACATTTATATATATAAATTATATAAATGCTATAATAAAATATTTATACATATAAACTTTAATATAAAATCATACTTACTTTTCTTCTATATGTATTTACATAATTATATATACACATAAAACATTATATTTATATACATATGTATTATTTGAATTTATGAAATAGTATATATATATATATATTTCTATATATATATATATATATATATATATATTTCTATATATATTACAACATATTTCAAAATATACTATATAATATTTTGAATACATATGTATTGGTATAAAAATACATTTATATAATATATAATTATATAAATATATTTCATTTATTTTCTTATTCTCTTATTAAATTTTGGATTTTCATTCTCTAAATTAAATTTCTCTTCATTATTTCCCATAATTTTATCCTTCCCTTATTTCCAATTTATCAAATTTTAAATTCCTCACTTTCCTTAATTTCGGGAATTTCAACGATATTCCCATCTCATAAATAAATTTTATTTATTTACTTTTATTTATTTATTTCCTCTTATCTATTTTCTTTAATATTTATTTTCAATATTTCTAATTTCCAATAAATGGAAAAATTTACGGTTATCACATCCTCCCCACCTTAAGAAATTCGGTCCTCCGAATTTAACTTAAGTCCAAAGGTGGTACATGCCGTATACTTATGACTTCTGACCTCTAGTTCATCCTCCAAGTAATACTACCAGCACACTTTCAACATCAAGAGTGCTTTAGACCACTACATGCTGTCTTTCATTGTATATGTCTATACTCCCGTAAGTTCATTTCTCAAATCGGGAGTTATTCCCTTTTATTCTTTTCATATAAGAGTCCATACACAATATTTTTCATATTACAGCTGATCTATGCTATTCATCATCCATTCTTTTCACTTAGTGCCGAGTCGACATAATATGGTACTATCATGTACTCATATTGATCAATTATATGTAAGTGTCTCAATAGCTTTCACATCTCGTGCACACGCTCTCTCAATATCATGGAGCGGTTACATCTCACGCTCATATATATAAATATATATTAGTATGGATTGGTGCTATCAATACACTTGGGATCTCAAAGCCTTTTGCTATCTCTCATTAGCATATGGCAACACAGAGACTCCCATCACATGTAAGGCTCACTGGAACTGTACATACACATTCACACCGTTTAACACTTATACTTCGACTAAGGCACTAGAGAATCTAGATGTCTGATAATGGAAAGTGATTCTATTTAGATCATCAGTCTTTAATCACTTCCATATCATCATTTCTCTTTTGGACTCTTTATTATCCACAATGTTCATTTTCACACTTATTCCATCAATGCTGCATCTCATTTGCCGATTTTAGTATTAATCATCTCTTACAGTAATTAAATCATGAGACAATCATTTTCTCTCCATGTCTCTTTTCATGTAGTATGGTCATTACATCTCTTACGCTTATGGTATATTCAATATCATTTAAATTTTAGGATATAACCAGGAATATACTCTTTTCATAATTTAGATTCTGTGATTGAATCCTCGAATTATCCATTTAAGCACCACATTATTTATACAATTCCACCATCTCTATCATTTCGAGGTGGTTATATGTACAAATATTTTACTGGCAGTAAACATATCAATTATCTTACTCCTAGGAGTATCATTACTTTCACTTATCAGTTCTGGCTTTGATTTACATCTTGCCACAGTTATGTGATAACCAACACCATTCACTTTCAGTCTTAACTGCGGGAACTGTTTCATATTGATGTTCCCTTTTCATCTTGTCATTTATTTCCTTATTTCACTTTCATTTTCGTTTTCATATTTTTACTCTCATTCCTTTTCATCGGTTTTCTCGATTGGTATGGTACTATACAGCTAAGATCTTTTAAAATCTTGCATACCATCTTTTTCTTTACACTATCCATCTACCGACTTTAATTTCTTTAATTAGATCTCCTCTATAGAGCAGCCAGTCTCATCACTCTTTTATAGGCTGACAATAGTATTTAGCTATACTCATTACTTTCGTATCTCGATCATTATCTTTATATCATAGACAGGTTCACTGTCATCCTGTCATTTCGAGATTTTTATATCTCAAGAAGAGATACTATCTAGCCAAATTTCTTAGTTGCAAATCTTAGCACAATCCCATAGCCTTTAAGAGTTTAAGGATCATATCACAATGCTGCTCATGTTCCATTTATACTTTGGACTCTATCAGTATTTCATCCATTTACTCATGTAAGAATGCCTCATTCTTCAGGCTTATATACTTTACAAGGCAACTCATTACCCTTGTAACTTCAATAGGAACTCGTAAAATTCACTTCGAGTTCAAATCATCATCTTATGGACACCAACTTTCAATCTTTTATCTAAGGACGCTTTATACAGCAGCTAGTCTTATTTACTCCTCACGTATCTCTAATCAGATCAATAAAGCGTCTATTTTCACGTAGATTAATACTTGTTTTTCACTAAAACTTCATCAATGATAGAAATTTAATATATCTTTTTTGATTCGTCTACAACTCAACATCATTTGCATTTCTCTCATTTACACCTATACAGATAACTCCTTTATTCTCAATTTTTTCATTATCAGTATTTTCGTCATCCAGACTTCTACACGTGAATTTCATTATTCACACATTTTCTAGAGTTATTTTCTTAAGCTTTTCATATTCTTTCTACATCTTCCGATATAAGCTTAGAATTTAACTTCATATTTAAAATCAAATCATTGTTATCTCGATTCCTCTAATTTATATAACTTTAGAAGTTTTATCGGAAATCAAATCTGATACTTTCTTTAATCGTACCTTTCTTATCATCTTGTGACCATCGTTCTTTAACTTTTCATCTGATGATGCCTTTTACAAAGATTGCTCTTATAAGCTCCTTGTACATCTTCGATTAAATCATATTTAAGGCATCACTTCCATATAGATATTTATTTGTTCTTCATACGAACTTTAGTGTATACTAAAAATGTTAATATATCATTTAATTCATCCTTAAATCGTATCATTTGTATTTCCATCCTCTACATCGATAAATGTGAATTTCATCATCCACAATATTTTCCAAAAATTCTTTTCTTAAGCTTGTTGGATTTCTTCCATATTCTTCGATACAAGCTTAAGAATAAATTTCATATCCACGATCGAATCAACATTAACCTGATTTCTCAATCTATGTTACTTTGGAATTTATTGGGATTCTCAACCGACAGTTTCTTTAACCACACTTCTTTTATCATTTTGGACCTTCATCATTGTTTCCCATCATTTCACAGTGTAGTTTAAAGGCAGAGACATTCCATATTCAAATCATTTTGATACATACTCTACCTTGATTTCATTACCTAGTCATACTTTACAGCGTTACGAATCTCGTTCTGGTAAGCTGTATCAATTACAATGATTCTCAACACACTTCACAGCTACCCGTTTCAATTCCGTTATTCACTTAAAAACCATTTCCATTTACTGAATTCAGGCTTAGTTCCCTTGAGTATATTCTCCATGAGGTTTGAACCTTGGCACCCATTACGTACCTAGTTCCTTACACTCGTGTTACCATTGAGATACTTATAAGAGCCTCGCCCGTTCATATCGACCATCGACGAGCATCCCCTAGGCGATCCTTTCGCCTCAGGTTTATCCTTACTAGTGAGTCGGCGATGAGATAGTTTGCCTATATCTCACAACACATGATCCACTACGGGTCGCCCACCATTGGGTCGCCCACCATTGGATCGCCCATCACAGTTTTATCTCAAGGGTCCTGAAGAACTTAGGTTAGCGGTCATCTTCTTTTTATCACTTGACTGTTCTTATAATTATCCTCTAATTCACAGTACTCCAAACAGTACCTCATTCTGTAGCACATATTCCAAGATACGTCGGTTCTATGTACGATTATCTGTTTGATACCTCAAAGAAATGAAAACGTACAGAACCATAAGTAATCACACCAGTATGTATTTCATTATCTGTACTTTTCACCTCATTAGTCAATTCCTGAAATCATTTCACTTTTCATAGTATTCAACGATCCCGTTCAGTACACTCTTAATTTTTCGACCCTTTCAGTCAATAACCGGGCTAAACATCTGATGACATTCCACTACACTCTTTGGATCGCATCTTACCATTTTATTGTGAAGCCCCGGATTTACCGTTTCTTTCAAGGATTTGCCGAGCCACTTCACTCATCTGTACTCGTTTTATTGTAAGGACCGGGAGTGCCTGGATCTGCGTTAACCAGGGATTTACCACCCCAGTATCTTACTCATAAGTACTGTCCGCTCTGGGTTCTAGAGGTGGCCCCCGTCACACAGACGTGGCACTTAGTCCCTCACGGATTGTTTTATTGTAAAGCCCAGGATTTACCACTATGGCCCAAAGTCCACTCGTGGGGGAGCCCTGGCTGCCTCACTCAACTGTACTGTTATCCCCTATGGCCCACAGTCCACTCGGGGTTTTTCTTTCGCGTCCATAATCAAAGTGTTAGTGAAATCAGTAATAGGGATCGTTAGATTCATATGACATCTTCTATGCCATTAATAATTCCATTACTATCAATGGATTCCAATTCAGCTCGATTTTAACACTATTCCGAACATCACCCAATATAGGGGCATTTTCGTCATTTCGACATTTATTTCTATCTCCTCAATATACATTTAAATCAATGAACTGATCATCTATATGTTGATAGTATCCTTTCTGATACTTATAACAGCAATTTAGATCTCATTCGATTTTCAACAGAGAAGTTCACTAAAATCCACAATGGGATTATTTTGCCTGTAATTTAGCTTATTTCATTAATTTCTCTGTCAAATCGATCAATTCCAACTTCTGGTGATCTATTTTGACTCTCGATAAAATATTGGGGTAGGGGTATTTTGGTCATTTTTGGCTAAAAATTTTCTCTCTCTTCAAATTACCCTCAATCGGTGATCTTAAAGTCTATTTAATGATGATATTTCATTCCCATATTTTATACCATCACTTTCAGGTCTCAGTTCGGTTCAGACAGAAAAGTACTGGTGGGGCCCTCATCGAGTCCATTTCTGTTCTTACCGAACAGGCCTTCATTTAGACTAGAAGAATCACCAATAATTCTGTAATTTCTGAGCCTATTTTCTTCTTTAACATTCTCAGTTTATTCTTTCTCACTCTCTTTAAATCATTTTACTCCATTTACAATCATTTATTTTCTCTATGTATTTAGACGACACAGTACTACCGTGGATGTTTAACTCTTTTCCTTCCAAAAGTATCCACAGACATCAGGCCAACCATTGCTCTGATACCATTAAATCTGTCACGACCCGTGACCACATTTTTCATCTTCTTATACACATCCTAACCGGTTGGGCTGTCTGTGATACTTCCCTTGTACTGACTGTTAAACAATTTTACAATGTATTGTTTATATTATACACATCCCCTATCGTAATTTATCAGATAAGTAGTACTGTTGACATGTCTAAATACAGAGAATAAATGATCATATCTCAAATAAACAGTCGGTCTGACACATTGTCCTTCGTGTACAGCCAGGATCCACAATCCACTGAACTCACATTCATCAAAACTTGAAATGTTGAAAATTAAGGGGTGAGCAAAACCACGGCTCAGTAAGAGAATTATATGCCTCACTTGATACTCAGCTTCCTATATGCTAAAAATCTTTTTCATTTTTCCTATGGGCTCTAGGCTCGCATGTAGGAAAGATACTACAGTCGGCTAGGAATCCGAATGGAGTAAGGTAGGTATTTTAGAATACCATACTTGTTACGGAACCTAGAAGCAACTGTAGAGAGAATTTTTTTTCCTTTTTGTTTTGAATTGATAAATCCTTTTTCCTTTTTTTTTTAAACTTTCATAACCTTTTTCATATTTTTTCAAAATAATGCTTCTACGAAATAAAGCATTTAAATAGAATAATTAATATTCGTATATTCCTTTAAAAGAATATTAGTTAAATCATCATCTTATTTCTTTAAAACTCATTTCATGTTTTAATGTACTCTCTTAATTAGTACCGTCCTTTAAAAAGCAAAATAAGCTATTAAAATCTATTCCATTCTTAAGTTCACAAGGCATCATTCTTTATATCAGTATGATTAAGTGTGAAAAAGACGAACATTCAAGTAGCACATGTTTGAGTGGCATATATAAACATAATCAGATATATCACACACATCATATGTCATGTGCACAAGATCTATTTCATCCTTCGACATTTGTCACATCCCTATCAGAACTTAGACTGATTACTCACACATCAGAACTCGTGTAGCACTTAGTTCCCGAAGGATTTTAGAGGTGGCTCACACGGTAAAATCATCGAGTCTTTGCTCGGTTTGGCCTTTACTAACACATCAGAACATGTGCAGCACTTAGTTCCCGAAGGATTCTAGAGGTGACTCACACGGTACAATCATCGAGTCTCTGCTCGGTTTGGCCTTTACTAACACATCAGAACACGTGCAGCACTTAGTTCCCAAAGGATTCTAGAGGTGGCTCACACGGTACAATCATCGAGTCTCTGCTCGGTTTGGCCTTTACTAACACATCAGAACACGTGCAGCACTTAGTTCCCGAAGGATTCTAGAGGTGGCTCACACAGTACAATCATCGAGTCTCTGTTCGGTTTGGCCTTTACTAACACATCAGAACACGTGCAGCACTTAGTTCCCGAAGGATTCTAAAGGTGGCTCACACGGTACAATCATCGAGTCTCTGCTCGATTTGGCCTTTACTAACACATCAGAACACGTGCAGCACTTAGTTCCCAAAGGATTCTAGAGGTGGCTCACACGGTACAATCATCAAGTCTTTGCTCGGTTTGGCCTTTATGCCATATGTACTTTCCACTGTCTTATCAGATCTCATGTAGTACTTATGATCTAATATTTCATTTGAGACCATAGAAAGAATATTAGAATTATCATTTCTTCCTTTTGAAAACATATTATCTATCATTTATGGAGTCTAAGATAGACATCAATCTTATCATACTATATACCTCGGAGGGTAAGGAAGTACACCGGTCAAATCTATGACCATAACCTATATTGTCCTCAGTGGATCACTGATTAGACGTCGATCGAGACTAAACATATCACATATCATGCATCAGCATGACAAGAATACCAACCAGTCTCAAAACCGTAATTTTCATCATAAAATACACCTTTATGGAATTTATATAAATATATAATTCCATGATTTAAAACCATAAGGGTTAAATCCTTTAGTGAATATTTATAAGAATATTCATAAGAATACTCACTATATTTCACTTCAACTTTCGTCTCGTAATTCGTGTAATTTATCTATTTCGAGAATGTTCGGTGGTTTCATTATCACCATTCTCGAATACATGAACATTTTAGAATTTCATCTCATAATATTCATGTTTTATGAAATTTTAATAATTTCCTCATGTTTCGTGATATACTATCGAAATTCGGAAATAAAATAATTTAATATGATTTTATAAAGTTTTTTCTAAAATTTTTCAGCAGCATAACGGCTGCCGATTCACTAACCTCCTGCACAAAAAATACAGTTTAAAATCTTTCAGCCAGTACTTCTTCCCAAATTATTTTCAACAAATCATGCATCATAATAATTTTCATAAAATAATTGCATAAAATATTTCAAATTAAATTATGCAGACTGAGTATCCTTACAGTACTGCACATGCATCCCTTACCTTTTTTTCGGGTCGGCGACTTTCGCTTATCGATCGCGCCCACACTCCATTTCTCCCGATTCCTTATCCCGATTGCTGAAAATAATTTCTGGAATTAAAATTCTAATTTTTAGAATTTTTTCATAATTTATTTAATTTTTCTGAAAATTAATTCTCTGAAAAATTTCTTACCGAATTTTCGTAAATCCCGGGTTGTCGAATTTTCGGGAATTTTCCAAATTCTCGAAATTCTCCTTTTCCTCTTTTTCTTCCTTTTTTCCTCTTTTTCTTTTCTTTCTTTTTTTTCTTTTTTTTCTTTTTTTTTCTTTTTCCTTTTTCTTTTCTTTTTCTTCCTTTCCCAGTCAGACCGGTTCAGACCGGTCCAGCTCCTTTCCTCGCCAGCGGTCTGTTCTTCGGCGGTTCAGGCGTCCCTCAGCTGGCCGACTGTACGACGAACTTGCCGGTGCCCTCCGTTTGCCCTGGATCGGTGGCACGGCGGCGGATCGAGGCGGTTTTGCCTCGGTTTCTTCTTCCTCTTCGCCGGCCTTCCTTCTCCGTCCATTGCGCGTCGGGTGACCTCCATCGTGTTCCTCTTCCCCCGGCGTTGCTTCGGTGGCAGTGGCGGCCACCGATTTGGCCGACACCGCCGTCGGCATTTTCCTTTTTCTTCCCGGTTTTCCTTCGTTTTCTGCCTCTGTTTCCTTCTTTTCTTCCGCCGCCGACAGCTTCCTCCCTCTCTTCCTTTGCCGGCGACGTCGTCTGCACCTTTTTCTCTCGCCGGTGGTGGCATCTCCGCCACCGATGGTTGCGGCTGGGAGGGTCGGGATTCCTTCCCCCAATCCTTCCTTTTGTTTTCTGTTTACTTTCCTCTTTTTGGTTTTTTTGTCTTCTTTCTATTTTTAGTATACTATATACTATATATTATACAATATATTTTATACATATAATATATATTATATGTTATACATACATTATTTCATACATAATATTATACAATATATATTATATACAAAATACATATTGTACATTACAAAATACATGTCTAGTATATATGTGTATATTTATATATATACTTAAAATTAAGTAACATTTATATATATAAATTATATAAATGCTATAATAAAATATTTATACATATAAACTTTAATATAAAACCATGCTTACTTTTCTTCTATATGTATTTACATAATTATATATACACATAAAACATTATATTTATATACATATGTATTATTTGAATTTATGAAATAGTATATATATATATTTCTATATATATTACAACGTATTTCAAAATATACTATATAATATTTTGAATACATATGTATTGGTATAAAAATACATTTATATAATATATAATTATATAAATATATTTCATTTATTTTCTTATTCTCTTATTAAATTTTGGATTTTCATTCTCTAAATTAAATTTTTCTCTTCATTATTTCCCATAATTTTATCCTTCCCTTATTTCCAATTTATCAAATTTTAAATTCCTCACTTTCCTTAATTTTGGGAATTTCAACGATATTCTCATCTCATAAATAAATTTTATTTATTTACTTTTATTTATTTATTTCCTCTTATCTATTTTCTTTAATATTTATTTTCAATATTTTTAATTTCCAATAAATGAAAAAATTTACGGTTATCACTTCTAAATTTTAAGATTAGAATGATATAATATAAAAATATTAAAACTTTAAGATTAGAAGTACATGGGGATTCGACCAATGATGAAATTTCTTAAACTTTGTGAATGTACAATTTTTAAGAAATTTTTTATGTGAGAAAGAACTTTTTTAAATTCAATCAAAGTGTTGGGGGAATCAAAAAGCAATTTTAATATCAAGAATTTCTATTTAGTTTCAAATAAAAATAAATTATATAAAATTGAGATAAAAATTACAAATAAAAAAACAAGGTTAGGTTTAAAAATTTATTAAATTCGACAATGCGACCTCTTCACTAGAATAAGTGTGTTCTTGTGAATATTCCTAAGGTGAGAAAACTCTTTTAGGAATTTAATTAGAGTGTTGGAGGATTCTTAAAATAAATTTTTAACAATTAAAAATAAGCATATAAAAAAATAAATATTAGATTTGAAATCTATTTCAAAAGATATTTAACCTGACGACAAAGTCCCTTCATTAAAATGAGTGTCTTCTTGTGAAAACTCCTGAGGCGAAGAGAATCTCTTAAGAACCCAATTAGAGTGTTGGAGATTCTTAAAAGAAATTTTCAATATGCAAAAAAAAAGTAATTAAAAAAGGGAAAAATAAAGACCATTTTAATTAAGGCTAAAAAAAGATAATTTATGATTGATTGGTACCATCTATGTCACATTCGGTCTTTCTTAATATCTTACGGAAGCTTAAATTGCAGGCTAAAATTTTTTTTTATCCCTTTACTTTGCTTCTTGTTTGTAGGTGACTATGTAGGCTACTTTGCAATTTCATATAACCCTTGGATCAATAAGATCACTATCAACATATTAACTCGGTTAGTAGCTAATTTCCCTTATCAAGATCATCTACATCAAAACTTTTTAATATATTCAGGCATATCTACCAACATACATAATGCCAACTCAAAAATTATAATGGTCATAATATTCCAATAATAACATAACCTAGCTTACATCCCAGACTTGTCACGTAAGTATATATATACAACCAAAAGATTTTCAATACACTGTGTCATCATCCACATATGTCTATACAATCTGCTGGGAGCCATATACCATAAACGGTGCAGGGAAAACCACTCTCAAGAAGCTTCCCAAGCCAAAATGAACAATAGCGATATCGATCACTCTGAAAGGGAAGGGAAAAAAGAGGGGAGTGAGTCGTAACTCAGTAAGTAACAACAATAAGCAACTAAATCATACCAAGCATCTCTCACTTGTGAAAATTAATTTAATTCTCTTTCAAATACATCAAATCAATTATGCTGTATTAAACTTAAAATACAGTATGGAAACTCAATAACAAATCGTAGTCAAATGTAGAGTTCCATCATTAGACTAGAAGTCTCAATATCAAATCATACATAAAGTATGCAATGCAATCAATAAAACCAGTCATAGTTCCAAGAGAGTTCGCATAGTATCAATCCATGTCACAGCTCGTAACCCTATTTTTCACCTTATTCTATACATCTTGTTTGGTTGGGCTGTCTGCGATACTTTATTTTTCTTTTACATATAAACAATTTCATATTAAAATATAATATGAATTACATCCCCTATCTTACTTCATAAGAAAATAGTACCGTGAAACTGTCTAAATACGAAAAATAAATGATCGTATCTCATGTCATAAGTCGAGCTATCGCATTGTCCCCAAATGCATAGCCGAAGTCCTTTAGATGTCAGACTCTTAGTCCTCGAAAACCTGAAATGTTAATATTAAGGGGTGAGCAAACCACGGCTCAGTAAGGGAATTATATGCATACTTGATATTCAGCTTCCTATATGCTGAAAAACTTTTTCATTTTTCCTATGGGGCTCTAGGCTCACGTGTAGGAAGGATACTACAGTCGGCTAGGGATCCGGATAGAGTAAGGTAGGTATTTTGAAATACCTATCTTGTCTCGGAACCTAGAAGCAACTGTAGAGAGTAATATTCTTTCTTGTTTTGAAATTCAAATCCTTTCCTTTTTATTCCGTAACATTTTCATATTCTTTTTCAAAATAATGCTTTTATGAAATAAAGCATTTAAATAAAATAACTAATATTCATATTTTCTTTGAAAAGAATATTAGTTAAATTCTCATCATTCTCATTTAAAACTCATTTTCATGTTTTACTGTACAACCATAATTAGTACAGTACTTTAAATAGCAAAATCAGCTATTAAATCCTTTTCGTATAACATATATATCATTTAAATCTAATATTCAATTTAAAAATTAAAATAAGAATATTAGATTTATTTTCCTCCTCTTTCCTTTTTGAAAGACACATCACATATTCATGTCACATATAGTCTAATATTCAATTAAAATCATAGTAAGAATATTAGACTTATAAACTCTTTTTCCTTTTGAAAACATATTACATGTTCATATCACATGTCATAAGAAAAATCATCTCGTAGTACTAAAATCAGTACCGAAATAAGCATTATGTAAAATGCTGTAAATCACTTTCATTTAACTTATCACATATCATGTAAAACGTTTACATTTCACGCATCACATATCATATAAAACATTTTCACATATGGAGACTTAGGCACGCACGCCCAGCCCGTCCACTGGGTCGTTACTCAAATCATGCTATAGACCCCGAAGGGTATAAATAATCATGTCAGATCTATGACCATAGTCTATAATTGTCCTCAGAGGATCACTGATCAGGTGCTATAATTGTCCTCAGAGGATCACTGATCAGGTGTCGACCGGGACTACATATCACATATCACATATCATATATTACATATCACATATCACATATCAGCATGATAGGATGCCATCTAGTCTCAAAATCGTATTTTTCATCATAAAATAACCTTTATGGAATTTATAAAAATATATAATTTCATAATTTAAAACCATAAAGGTTATAAAACCATTTAGTGAATATTTAAGAAATATATAAAAATATTCACTTTATTTCCTTTCATTTTTCATCTCGTATTACGTGTAATTTACATATCAAGAGAATTTTCAGTGATTTCATTATCACCATTCTCGAAGATAATTTTCGGTGATTTTATTATCACCATTTTCGAAAACATGAATATTTTAAAATCACTTTCATTTTATTCATGTTTTTATGAAAATATTCATTTTCTCGATTTTCGTAGTTGAAAATCCTTTTTCGTGTAATAAATCATTATTATGATTTTCTGTAGTTTTCTAGAAATTTTCGATAATTTTTCGGCAGTATAACGGCTGCCAATTGGCTAGCCTCCTGCACGAAAAATACAGTTTATAATTTCCAGCCAGTACCTCATTCCAAATTCCAACCAATCATTCATCATAATAATTTCATAAAATATTTTCGTAAAATATTTCGTAATTAAAACATGCAGACTGAATATCCCTACAGTGTTGCACATGCATCCCTTACCTGTTCTGGGTCGGTGACTGCCTCGTTCGTCGCGCCCGTGTTCACCTCGCTCGATTCCATCGACTCGGTCATCGAGGGAATTTTCTGAAAATTAAATTCTAAGATTTAGAATTTTTCCATAATTATTTAAATAAATAAATTATTTAAATAATTTATCACTTTCCATGATTTCTTACCGATTCCCGTAATTCCTAAGTTTTCAAATTCTCGAGATTTCCCGTAATTTTCGAAATTCTCCTTTTTTCCTCTCTTTTTCTTCTTTTCTTCTTTTTCTTCCTTTTTCTCTTTTCTTTCCTTTCTCTTTCTTTTCTTTTTTTCTTTTTTCTTTTTCTTTTCTTTTTCTTTTCCTTTCCCGTCAGACCGGTCAGTGTCCCTCCTCGCCGGTTCCTCGCCAACAATCGGTTCTCCGGCGGTTCGATGGCTCCTTAGTTGGCTGGGGTTGAGACGAACTTGCCGGTGGCCTCAGCTCGGCCTGGATCGACAACACGACGGCAGATCTACTCGGTTTTACCTCGGTTTCTTCTCCTCCTCCGTCGGCCTTCTTCCGCTGTTGTTGGCCTTACCGATGGCTCCCATTTCCTTTCTCTCACCTCCGCCGAGGTTCGAGTGGCGGCGGCGGCGGCCAAATCACCTGGCACCGCCGATTTCTCTTCTTCCTCTCCTTCGGTTTTCTCCGTCGATTTTCCTTCGTTTCCGTTTCTGTTTCTGTCGTCTTTCGTCACCGGTCATCTCCTCCTTTCCTTGGCTCGCCGGCCAACATCCTCTCTCCCTTCTCCTCTCTTCCCTTCTCCGGCGACAGTGGCTGGTGCCACTCGGGGGAGCATCGGGAGGTTTCCCGATGTTTCCTTCTGTTTCTTTTTTTTATTTTTGTTATATATTATATTTATAATTTACTTTATAAATATAATATTAATATTATATTATATAGTACATACTATATAATATTTTATAGATATATATTATATATCAACACATATATATTTAATATATATATCTACATATTTTTAACTTAAATTACATTTATATATTTTGATATAAATGAAATAATACTATATATATTGTATTTACAATATATAAATTTTCTTCCTCATTTTCTTATTTAATTTGGATTTCTATTTATCCAAATTAAATTTCCTCTATTCCTTATTTTATTTCCACTTAATTTCTTTCACTCGAATTTCCCAATTCCATCACTTCCTCCATTTTCGGAATTTCCACAATATTCCGATCTCATAATTAATTCATTTATTTATGTCACATCCCGGAAACGTAGAAGTTTTGGGCTAAATTTTTTTTTTTTTACTTGAGTTAATTTCTTACTTGGGTTGTATTCCTGCCAGTATCTCATCATACTTTTTAACCACAGCAACATCACAATATTTTTATAAAATATTTCATTCACATTATATTGATTTTTTTTCCTCCAGGTAACGCTTACATTCATACAATATCTATTACATCCCAAAAGTATTATTTATATACAAATATCTGTGCCATACCGGATGTCTGGTATTAAAATATGAGTATACCTTACGTAAGTACAAAAAAAGTAGTCGGAGGAGAGACGTATCCCTCAGTCTACATCATATGCGCAACAGGCAAAGGGTTGATCACTGCAAATAATCTGGTAGAGTAGGGGGGTGAGCTTTTTGGAAAGCCCCGTAAGAAATGCATTTAAAATAGTCATAGCATCTATATATATATGCAGAAAACAAATGCCATAATAATGCATTTCATACTTTTAAACATTATATGAATTCTTTAATACATATATACCAAAATTCATACTTGATCAAACATGCATCTTACTTTAAAAATTTAAATTCAAAATTAATAGAACATATCATACAGTTCATGGAGACTAGGCAGAATCATATAGCTAGTATGCGGGTCATGACACTTACTTCTTCCTCCGAAGAGGGAACATAATACCTATGGCCATGGTATGGGCTGTAGACCTGATCAGAGTCGTACAGCGAACATGCACCACGAAGGACCAACATACCCACAAAGGATGTAATCATACACAATGTGGGCGAGGACATGCACGACGTGGCTAAACTTATGCCACAATGTGGCAAGCATGACAGGCAGTAACATAAACTATAGGAAAGCCTTAGTCTCAAAACTTACTTACTTATGTAAATTCTTAAATCATACAATTGATATAAAATAGTAAGGACCGGGCGTGCCAGGGTCTAAGTTAGCCTGGGGTTTGCCACTCCGATACCTTTTTCGGAAAACATATTTATTTCATATCATACTTAAAACATTATGGAAAAATATACATAGAAGTTATAAAGTTCATTTAACAAATTAAAAGATCATGAAAATTAACTTCGGAATAAAATTCATGCTTCAGGCATTTCTTTAAAATTTGCAATGAAAGTAAGGGATACCATCACAACTTTAAATTACATCCCTTACCTCAATACACTGTAGATCAATGCCTTATGTTGCACCCATGTGCTTCCTATCTCTCCGAATTATAAACTGCAAGATAACAGTTTTACTGTAATTAATTTTCAGTATAACTTATAAAAGTTCCCTTTTTGCTTTTCATTTTCCTACCATTTGTTGACCCCAAACCATGAACTTTCTTTCCCTTTTATTCACTTCCCGTTGGCTACATGTAGGTTAGGAAATTTTATTCCTTTGTGATGTATGTTTAATTTAACTTCATAACTAATTCATCACATCATTTAGTCAACCTAAAGCTAACTTTCTATTTCATCTTTTTATCCAATTCACGATGGCTGCATGCATGGCCTTCTTTCTTTTCTGTTTTTGTGTAGTTCACGTTGGCATCCATTTGGTTCCTACTTCATGGTCATATCTAGCATGTTTTAGGTTGCCAAAAGTCTAATATTCTCACACACATAGTCAACCAAGCTAGCTTTTCTTCTCTCTTTTATTTTTATTTTCTTTCTTTCCTATTGTTTACTGACCAACGTGAGTCTTCTTCCATTTTCTGTTTCTGTTTGTATTTTACGTTGGCTTTCTTAGGTATCTATATAATGGTCATGTCTAGTATGTCTTAGGTTGTTAATATTCTAGCATTCACACACCTAGAAGTTAGCCAAAAAGTCAGCCAAGCTACCCAATTTTTCCTCATTTTCGGCTGCATGAATCTGTCACATAATCCCTTTGCATTTTCGGATATACAACCAGCCATTTACTTTCTTTCTTCCAGCCATTTTCTTTGACTTTAAGGAACATCATTTTATTGGTTTATTTTTCTTCTTCTTCTTCAACTCACGTAATTCACAACTTCTTCAACCAAGCTTTAATTATTTTCTGCTTCATTTCTATTCAAGCCGACAACTTCTCCTCTTTTTCTTCAAGGTTCACGTGGTATTCATTTCCTATCAACTCACTCTTTCTTAACTTATTCAACCCTAGTACATAACTTATAGGTTTTTATTTCCTTTTCATATTTCCCTTGACTGGTTCGGTTCTTAATTTTCCAGCTTGTTTTCGGTTCATGCCTATTTTGCATTCCATCTTCACGTAAATCACCATTAGCATCATCCTATTTTCATTCTAAATTCTCCTTATTGAACTAGGGTTTTCATTCTACATGTATTTACTTCAAACAAGGCTGTGACTAACATATTCTTGATCATTACATGCAAAATCAAAGGATAAAAATCTTAAAAACTGAGTTGGACATTACCTGTATAAAAGAACAAATCTGTCCATGTGAATTGCCTCCTGTTTTGAGGGTTTTTGTGCTAGCTTCTTTGAGGTTTTGTAAGCTTAATATCCAAGGTCTGTTTTCCTTCCAAAAGCTTGGTTTATTCACTAAAGGTTAGGCATGGTTTTGCTATGGATAGTAGGCTACACAGTTGAAATAAAACAGAGCAATTTTCGGTGATGAGAATGGCTGGAGATGAAGGTCACGATGGAAAGAGGATTTTATAGCACAAAATATATATTTGTTGGACTTTTTGCCAACTTCATTAAAACCCTTCTTTAATGTTTATATCTTTTCTTTTGTTTAATGCTTCTTCTTCTCCAACCGGCTACACTCTCTTTTCTTTCATGCAGCCCACGTTTTCTGACTTTCCCATCTTTTCCTTGCTTTAGTTATTTTCTTATCTTGTTATTGCTTACTTTTTGGTGCAGCAAAAATCAACACAAGTCAATGTTATGGTTTGGTCTTCGGTAAAGCAAGGAAATGAACCAAAGTCATTGTTATAGCTTCTGCCAACCTAGGACAAAAACGTGAGGAAGACTTTCTTGTGTCTTCCTTTATTGGTTACTTCATATTTTATTCTCTTGTTTTCCTATTATTCACTTGTCCAAACCGAAGTCATGCTTCCTTTTCTATTATATCTTAGGTTGTCAAAAGTCTAGTGTTCCCATGTATAAAGTCAAGAAAATTAACCTTTACTTTTATTAGCCATTTAGATCAACCGAAACTTCCTTTTCTTTCTTCTTATTCTTTCATTTCTCCATGCCGCCAACACTCTTCCATTTTGTCCAAATTAAAATTTGCAATATCCATTTAATTATTTATTCCATCCTTTATGTAATAATTTCCATATCTATATTTTTCATCTAAGATTTAAAATTTTTCTATGTGAGAGATACTATTCTTATATATTTAATTCCTCAAAATATTATAAATAATTTCTTTATTGATAATTTGTTCATACACATGTACAACTATAGTATAAGAAAATGAGATCTCACAATTTATTTCACTAATTTCCAATATTCCTAATTTCCAATAAATGGAAAATTTACAGTTATCATAATCCAGGCTACTTAGAGCTAACACTTTAACGATCTACGATAGCTAACCGTAGCAATCTCCCAGAAAAGGGATGCTGCCTATGCATAGACCAATCCATGCTAGTTCATTGCGCTTATGACACCGGGACTTGTCCAAATGTAATATACAGGACAAGCCGATCGTTTCCGAGACTAATGCTCGAGAAATAGTGCTCTAAGTCAATCAAGAGTGCTTACAAAATTCTCAAGGTACAGTACCCTAAGGTTTCAATACCTCGGGTCTAAAATAGAAATCCAGTAATCTTTTAAAAATCATTCTTCCCTGACCTCATAGCAATTATCGTAGTTCATAAAGAGGTAATTCCACAAACCAAGGCTCACAAGGCATTTAAAATATCAACAAGGTTACAACACAAAATATGAAATCATATTAAGTTAGAATTTAGTTTAAACCTTTAAAACGTTTAAAATATTTCTTGATTATATAATACGCGCAAACAGTACATTACTTGTGAGCCCATCACTTGTTTACAAACCAATTCTAGTAAAGCAAAGCCAACAGTCAAGGGAAGACATCTCATATGCAGCATTTATTTTGTTTCAATTGCCAAATTCCAAGAATTTATAGCATTAAACAATTTGGATGCAAGTAGTCGCTTAGGGTTCCTTACAGTACTTCCTTAGCTTCTGAATCAATTCTCCCTCGCCTAATAAGTCTTGTAGTGTCGATAGATTTCGGGTCAAGCTTAGTCCTTAGGACAACCCTCTACATAACACATAGTAGATTGAATCAATCTCGATACTTCCATCAATCTTAGTACTTCCAATTATAAGCTAACATTAAGCATTGTATAATTCAACAAGAAACTTGGCAGTGTTTCCAGAATTATTCAAATATTCCTAGTACTGTTTATTGTCTGTTTGTTCAATTGAACTACTTATAACCCACTTGGTCCATTTCTGCCCTTTAAGGTTTTGGATCTTATGGTATTGTGCTAGCCTTAAGTATAAATTTTAGAATCTAATTCTCAAGCCGTAATTTTATATCACTTCTAACTCAGATCCCTATTCGAACGTATAAGGCTTATTTCCTAATTCATCCTGTGCCATTTCTCATCAATTTCTAAACTTTGGTCCAAATCTGGCACATTAGGCAAGATAATTTCTTGACCTGTGTCCAGTAAAATATATATATTACTAACTATAGGGATATGAAATCTATACAAACTCAATACCATGTCAATCATGACTCATTTATCTTTCTAAAAATGTAAAGATTGCAATCATACTTGATCTAGGCTATTTCCTATGAAATTTTGAAGTTGACACTAGGTAATCTGTCCCCAGCAGTGAGTGTCCTGCATTCATTTATACATATCTTAAGCCACAAAGTTCCAAATCCGGAAATTCCAAAACTAGATGAAAACCAACTCATTTCCCTATCTATAAGTGTAAGGTTTATAATTTAACTCTTCCTATATCAACACCAGAAATTTTCCAAAGTTTCAGTATGTTCAGCAGTTTTCTGACACAGTATAACACTGACCAATTTGCACAATTTATCTCATATCTAGTTATACTAATATCCAATTGATGCAAACCCAGAACTATCACAATCCTAACTTAATTAACTTTCTAGAAATGTAAGGCTTTCAACCTAATTCAATTTAAGCTATTTGCCACAATTTTTCAAAGTCAGGACCCTAATTCACGTTTTTGGACAGAATACCCTGCACTCATTTGTGCATAACTCAAGTTACAGAAATCCAATTCAAGAAATTCCAAAACCGGCTTTCTTTTAACTTAAAGGGCTATTAATCAAAATTTTTCCAAAATTTTTCTCCATGTAGAACATCGTTTCCATTTCCACCCAGAACAAGACATCAATTTCCAGATTGAACATCAAGTCAGAATTCAGCTAATCCTTTATCTATACAATAGTCATTTGATTTAGTTCATCACAATTTCATTTTCATGCATAATAATCAAATATTATAAGGTTAGAACCTGTCACATCCCGTTACCGTATTTTTCACCTTATTTTACACGATTCCTTCGGTTGGGCTGTCTGTGATACTTCACTTTTACTAACTGTTAAACAAATGTACAGTACATTGTTTATATTATACACATCCCCTATCTTAATTAATCAGATAAGTAGTACTGCAGATATGTCTAAATACAGAAAATAAATAATCGTACCTCATATAAATCAGTCGATCTGTCACATTGTCCTTTGTGTACAGCCGTAATTCACAATCAATTGATCTCACAATCATTAAAACCTGAAATGTTTAAAATTAAGGGGTGAGCAAACCACGGCTCAGTAAGAGAGTTATATGTCACACTTGATATTCAGCTATCTATATGCTGAAAATATTTTTTTTTCTTCACTTTCTTTAAAATCTTCCTAGCTGGCTCTAGGCACACATGTAGGAAGGATACTACAGTCGGCTAGGGATCCAGATAGAATAAGGTAGGTATTTTAGAATACCATACTTGTCCCGGAACCTAGAAGCAACTGTAGAGAATATCAATTTTGTTGTTTCAAAACGATATAATTTTTGTTTTTCCACAGAGTAAACCACTTGTTCCTTTCCACTTCGGTATACTTCAAAACCCTTGACAGTTCAGTAATAAAAACAGTGGTTTACTTCTCTTCTCTTCTCTTCTCTTCTCTTCAGTACAGTAAAAACAGTACAGTACAGTGATTTGCAAATATCAAATCATTGGATAATTACTTCTTCGATTTTCTTTATCTTAGAAATAATTCTTATGTTACTCTTTTAGAATAAACATTTATTTCTCTTTTCAAATCAATAACCGTATCGTACTAAAGCCTCATAAGAAATGCATTTAAAATAGTCATAGTATCGATATATGCAGAAAACAAATGCCATAATAATGCATTTCATACTTTAAATCATTGTATGAATTCTTTAATGCATATATCTAAAATTCATACTTGTTTCAAACATGCATCATACTTTCGAAACTTAACATCATAATTAATAAAACTTTTCATACAATTCATGGAGACTAGGCAAAATCATATAGCAAGTATGCGGTCATGACACTTACTTCTTCCTCCGAAGAGGGAACGGAATACCTATGGCCATGGTATGGGCTGTAGACCTGATCAGAGTCGTACAGCGAACATGCACCACGAAGGACCAACATACCCACAAAGGATGAAAACATACACAATGTGGGCGAGAACATGCACGACGTGGGCTAAACATATGCCACAAGGGACGGAAACATGCACAATGTGGCAAGCATGACAGGCAATAACATAAACTATAGGAAAGCCTTAGTCTCAAAACTTACTTACATACCATTGATATAAAATAGTAAGGACCGGACGTGCCAGGGTCTAAGTTAGCCTGGGGTTTGCCACTCCGATACTTTTTTCGGAAAACATATACTTAAATCATACAACTGATATAAAATAGTAAGGACCGGGCGTGCCAGGGTCTAAGTTAGCCTGGGGTGTGCCACTCCGATACCTTTTTCGGAAAACATACTTATAGCATTATTGAAAAATATACATAGAAATCATAAATTCGTTTAGCTAATTATCAAAAGACTATGGAATTTAATTTCAGAACGAAATTCATGCTTCAAACATTTCTTTATAAATTGCGATGAAGACAGTTTGAAAAATCATCACTGAACATGTAAAAGGTTAAAACTATCTTTTTTCACCATAAAACATATATGCACGTTTTTCCATGCATTAAATTGAAAACATGATTTTATAATTATCGGAATTCAAATAAATTATTTTTATACTTTATGAAAATAAAATATTTATTTTCTAACTTTAAATTCTCATCTCAATGTTTTCTTTTAAAAACAAGTGTAGGGACCTTTAGTCTCGAAATCATAATTATTCATCCTTTCTTAACCTTTATGGAATATTCATAATTAATTATTTCCATAATTAAACCACAAAGGTTTTCTGTAAAATCAAGTGAATATTTAAGAATATTTGTAAAAATATTCACTTCAGTCTCTTTTTCATTTTCATTTCGTTTCACGTGAAATATCACCTATCAGAATAAATTTAGGTGATTTCCTTTTTTCACCATTTTCAAAACATGAATATTTTAAAATTAATTATCAATATATTCATGTTTTATGAAAACTAATCGATTTCTTGATTTTCATGTTAGAAATCGTTTCACGTGAAATAAAATCTTTTATTTTGGTTTTCGGTGATTTTCGGTAAATTTCAGTAATTTTTTCGATAATTTTTCGGCATTATAACGGCTACCGATTTGGTTAGCCTCCTGCACGAAAATACAGTTTATATTTTCAACCGGTGTTTCATCACAATTTCATCCGATAAACCATCACACTATAAAACCGATAGTTATCAATAGCATTTATAAAATTAAATGCAATTTAAAAACATGGCCGAATATCCTTACAGGCGGCACATGTCTCCCTTACCTGTTTCGGGTTGGCGACTGCCTCTTACCGGTCGCGCCCGTACTCCATCTGTTCCGATTCCTCATCTTGATCATCGAGAGAATTTTTCTGGAATTTAAATTCTAAAATTTAGAATTTTTCTACAATTATTTAAATAAATAAATTATTTAAATAATTTAGTACTTTTCGGGATTTCTTACCGATTCCCGAATTTCCCAGGATTTCCCGGAATTCCCTTTTTTTTTTTCTCTCCTTTTCTTCTTTTTCTTCCTTCTTTCTTTTTCTCTTTTCTTTTTCTTTTTCTTTTTCTTTTTTCTTTTTTTTTTTTTCTTTTCTTTCTTTTTTTTTTTTTTTCCTTGGTCTGACCGGTTCAGACCAGTCAGACCGGTCAACCTTCCTCCACTGCCGGTTCTCCTCCGGCGGCTGATTCTCCGGCGGTTCGGTGGCTCAGCAGCTGGCCGGCGTTGAGACGAAGCTGTCGGTGGCCTCAGCTCAGCCTGGATCGGCGGCACGGCGGCGGATCTACTCGGTTTACCTTCGGTCACTTCTCCTCCTCCGTCGGCCTTCCTCCGCCGTCGTTGGCCTCACCGGTGGCCTCCATCCCATTCCTCTCCTTCCACCGATGCTTCGGTTGTAGTGGCGGCGGCCAATTCCGCCGGCAACCGCCAGATCTAGTTTCGTTTTCTTCCTCGATTTTCCGTCGTTTCGCGTCGATTCCTTCTCCATTTCGCTTCGCCGGCGTTTCCTCCGGCTTCCTCTTGCTTTACCGGCGACGACTTTCTCTTCTCCTCTCTCCCTTTCCTTCTCCGGCGGCCGCTGACGGGGGCGATCTCGCCTGGGGAAGGCAGAATCGGGGTCTTCCCGATTCTGTTTCTCTTTTCTTTTTAGTTCCCTTTCTAAATTAAGTATATACTACATTATATACTATATATCATATATTATACATATAATATTTATCATATATTATACATATAATATTATTTCATGTATAATATAATACAATATAAATATATATATATTATATAAATTATATATATTGTACATTACAAAAATATATATCTAGTATATATATATGTATATTTATATACTTAAAATTAAATAACATTTATATAAATATTTATATAAATGTCATAATTCCATATATATTGTATTTACAATATATATACATTTAAACTTTAATGTAATTTAATATTTATATTTTCTCAAATATGTATATACTTACATATACATAAAATATCATACTTGAATACATATGTATTATTTAAATTTATCAAATAGTATATATATATTCTTATATATACCAATGTACCTTTAATATATACTATATACCATACAGTATTTAAACACATATGTATTTATATCAAAATACATTTATATAATTTGTAATTATATAACCATATTTTATTCTCATTTCTCATTTTCTTATTTAATTTGGATTTCCATTTATCCAAATTAAATTTCCCTATTCTTTATTTAATTTCCTTCACTTAAATTTCCAAATTTTATCACTTCCTCCATTCTCGGAATTTCCACAATATTCCGATTCTCACAATTTTATTTATTTACTTTAATTTATTTATTTCCTCTTATCTATTTTCTTTAATATTAATTTCTAATATTAATAATTTCCAATAAATGGAAAATTTGCGGTTATCACATTCTCCCCACCTTAAGAAATTCGGTCCTCCGAATTTGGCTTAATTCAGAAGGTGGTATATGCCGTATACTTACGACTTTTAACCTCTAGGTCATCCTCCAAGTAATACTGCCAGTACACTTTCAACATCAAGAATACTTTAGACCACTACATGCTGTATTTCATCATATATGTCTATACTCCCGTAAGTTCATTAATTAAATCGGGAGTTTTCATTTCCACTCTTTTCACATAAGAGTCCATGCACAGTATTTTTCATATCGTAGCTGATCCATGCTGTTCATCCTCCATTTTTCTCACTTAGTGCCAAGTCGATATAGTTTAAAACTATCAATTACACATGTCAATCAGTTGTATGTAAGTGTCCCAGTAGCTTTCACATCTCATGCACACGCTCTCTCAATATCATGGAGCGTTTACATCTTACGCTCATATATGTATATATATCAATATGGAGCGGTGCTATCAATACACTTGGGATCTCAAAGCCTTTTGCTATTTCTCATTAAGCATATGACAACTCAGAGACTCCCATCACATGTAAGGCTCACTGGAAGTGTACATACACATTTACACCGTTTAACACTAATACTTCGACTACAGCACTAGAGAATCTAAGAGTCTGATAATGGAAAGTGATTCTATTTAGATCATCAGTCTTTAATCACTTCCATATCATCATTTCTCTTTTGGACTCTTTATTGCTCACAATATTCATTTTCACTTTTATCAAAACGACATTTCACTTGCAAACTTTATTATGGATTATCTCTTACAATTACCAATCATGAGACAATCATATTCTCTTCATGTAGTATAGTCTTTAAATCTCTTTTATAATCTAGATTCCAAAATTGAATCCTCAATTTATACATTTAATCACCACATCATCTATATACTTCTACCGTTTCT